>LR738711.1:52807030-52817722 GCA_902687465.1 Secale cereale | reverse complement strand
CCCCCCCCCCCCCCCTCCCGGTGATTTTTCAAAAAATAGTTGAGCTTAGAAATATCACTTTAGGAAAATATCTCATTTCCATCTATATGTTACATAGTGTTGGTGCAACGAAGGTATTTATATGGACCTAAGATTAATAACAAGATCAAAATAAGGTAAAAGTACTAGCTAGAAAATATAACTAGCTTTGAGGTAACAAACATGCCAATTGAGTTACCGATTTGTCATTTGATATGGTATCTCGGAAGAGTGAAGACATCTATACTGGATGATAGTTACTAAATAGTACCACTATATGTCCGTTTGTATATCTAGCATAGGAAGAAATTATAATTAAATTTAAGTTGTTATTGAATAGTATAGTAGCATAACAATAATATTTGGGCAATCAAGTGTAAGATGTAACCAGATCACACACATATAATACAAGGCCTAAGGATGAACAATCACCTGGAGGACGGAACCTCTTAAAAGGATAATAGCGACAGTTTGCATAATTGGTGACTTCATTAAGTTTCTTGCATTGCATTGACTTCAGTTGAACCATATAGACTCCCCCGCGCATATTTAGAACTATTGCTTCAGTATCCTCATCATACCCGATAAGTCGTGTCTTTTTTATCTTAACCCGAGGAGAGATCCCAAGAGTTGTGTTATTCCGCAACAACCATGTGGTAACACCTTGATAATTGACCTTCATCTGCCACATTTGAATGCTATATTCAGTTAACACGAAAAGACCAACATGACCATCCTCTGCTTTGATGATCCGATGTTTGTGGGGTTCATTAAGACCAGGCCCCTGGATCATGGCGAGCGTCCCTCTATCCAAATCAAATTCAAGTATGTGATCTTTCATGGGCAACCAGTAAATGGCACTACCAGTTAGGGTCCCATGATTATGAGCATAAAAACCCGCACGTGGAGCCGATGTGGAGATGTAACTACCCCATATACCAGGCTCTGAGGAGTAAACGCATGCAATGAATGTTGTCAGTTTTGTACATGGAGTCATGGACATCAGTGCCACCTTGTATGAGCTGGACTGGCAGCTACCGTGCATGCGGTCAGGCGCCGTGGCGGCACAAAGCACCACCCCGTCGAGGTGGCCACGGGTCCACTGGAATTCTACCGGAATCGGCACGCCGGTGTTGCTCACCTGTAATGGGTTCGCACACAACAAGCTCTGTCCGCCACCTGTCTTTGACGAGGACACGGCCGTGACGGCAATCGAGCACACGGTAATCACCGCGATCGCTGCAGTGTCCAAGGTCAAAACGCTCCATAGGGGTGCCCTCCGTGGGGTCAAGGATGGGGGACAAATTTCTTCAAACACGACAAAATTCACAAATGTTCGGACATAATTTACATGAACAAACGATATTTCGCCAGTTTAACTTGAACTTAAAAGAACCTACACTATCCTCTAGTGTAGGTGTGATATGAATGGCATCGGATCCTGGATTAAATAAGCGCCACCAGGCGAAGGGACGTGAAGCCGGCTTCAATAGGGCACGACGACCGGAGTAGGCTTCTCGGTCGCCGTGGCGGCATTGAAGCGGCACCGCCTGCCCGTCTGATTGCGTCGATCCGACTGACAACAATGTTGATGAGTCACGTCTGCCCTTGAGCGGCGTTGACGGACATGAATACACGGCAACCGCATCGCGCGGAGAGGGTTCTGTTAGAATAAATCCGAGGCATACCGTCGATCATCCGAGGACCAAGCAATCACACGAGGCACGACACCAAGATTTGTTAAGGAGGTTCACCGATATGGCTACATCCCCGGGGCTTGAATACGGGCGCTCCTCCCCGTGACACCGTCACAATACCACACACCAGCCACCCGGGCGCCGGCACATGCCGCCGGCTCCCCCTTGCGCGCCTGTGCTATTATGTTGGCATAGGTTACATCATGTGTCTACCCTCGCTATATAAGAGAGGCCTAGGATACACGTGTCCTACTAGGACACGACTCCATATCCTATCTAAACACAGTACAACTCAGAGTCCAACTGTAACCTACCTTGTACACAATATTCGACACAACTCTAACAAACTCCACCTTGGCGAATATTCTCCACCACCTTAAATTCGTCAATGCGTCAAACTTCCATGTACATTGGACTTGAGCTTATCCCATGAGTACCGCTGCTACTCCAAAGACTCCATATGACTCCACCTGCAACTTGTAGTCCCTTCTTTTCTTGACCACGGTCAACACTCGAGCAAAATTAAGTTCCACATTACTCTAGTTAGCGCTCCCAACTTCCAGAGTATCAGTCCAACGCCATCACACACTGATCACTGACCTGCGTGAAAGTGAATAACTCACATATTGGGTGTCCCACATAAGAGTTACCTGAACTCAACATCACCGCTCCTTTCTTGACCGCCTGTCTGAAACTTGAAAGAATTTCACCATTGCTTGTAGTCATCCCGAGTCAAATTCGCAGTTGTCTCACCACATGTATGACCACCAGAGCCCTGGCCCGTCTCCATGCCCATGCATACCGCACGCCTCGCCGCTATTACCGCATCGAGCCTCCGCCGTCCCGGTCGAGTCTCAAGGGTCGCGAAACCGCATCACTCAACCCCCACTGCAGAGTACCACCGATCATCACCGACCGATGACGAGTTTCACGCCTCCATCAGATTACTGGGCTCCAGTCCGAACTACGTGTCACTCGCTTTTCCCGCTCCGCTGAATAGGCTTCGATTCTATGGATCCTTACACCGTAGCCCTTCAATCCAGCTCCACCTTCAACATGACTCCATGGTAGATGATCAATCCATCATCGCGCCCCGTCGACTTCAAGCTCTCATGTGCACCGTCTTGAATCAACCCAGCGCCATAGTCTTGTCGAAGCCGCAGAAGCCTCGGGCCTGCGCCACGTGTTTCCACGCCCAGAAGTCGGTCACCATCAGCATCACGCTCCTATGTCATCGCCGCTGATCCCATCACCGTCTTCTGTACCAACCGACTTGCGTCGGTTCCGTCAAACTATCTAGTCCGACCCAGCCGATCTCGTTCGACTGTAAGACACGCTCCAGGCTCGCAAATCATCATCGTGAGAATCGCCATCCATACACAAATGTGTACCAACAAGAAAACCCCCAAAGCACAATCCTTCATAGCCTTCCCGTGTGAACAAAGGAGATTAACAAAGCAAGCCAAACTCCTAATTCACCAGACGGACGTAGCTTTTGAACGAACTTATGTATTTCTTTCTTGATGACCATCACGACCTGACTCTGAGTCCTTGTGCCAATATTTTTTTTCACCAAACAAATCTCGTTTACACCATGCATGCAGCAGCCCCGTCCGTCGCGGCTTGAACAACCACGCCTTGGCCCTTGCCGTATGCGCCCGTACAAGCCGACTGAGCCTACGCCTTGGCCTACAGGCCCACCTGGCGCTGCCTGCTCGGTCCGACTCGGCGAGAGACACGCACGAGCGCCCCAGTGGGCCATAAGCTGCCGCCTGGCCACGCGCATGCACACGCCTGCCCTGGCGAAGTGCTGCTCCGAGACGCGCAATACTCCTGTTGCTCCATGATTTCGCCGCCGTCGCTTTCGATCGCCTGAACCGATCTAGCCGACGCCAAGGACTCCAGTTGCAACATGATATTGTCGATTCCGATTGCTATTCTTTCTCGGTCCAATCCAGCCGCAAACCAATAGCTTCCACGAGAGAAATTCCTCAAACCGACCAGCCCTAGCTTCGATAATGAATTCTCACGACCGGCGTCTTTGCACCGAATCTGACACGATCCATCCTCTAAATCAACAATCCACAGTCTCCGAACAACCTAGCTCTGATACCACTTGTTAGAATAAATCCGAGGCATACCGTCGATCATCCGAGGACCAAGCAATCACACGAGGCACGACACCAAGATTTGTTAACGAGGTTCACCGATATGGCTACATCCCCGGGGCTTGACTACGGGCGCTCCTCCCCGTGACACCGTCACAATACCGCACACCAGCCACCCGGGCGCCGGCACATGCCGCCGGCTCCCCCTTGCGCGCATGTGCTATTATGTTGGCATAGGTTACATCGTGTGTCTACCCTCGCTATATAAGAGAGGCGTAGGATACACGTGTCTTACTAGGACACGACTCCATATCCTATCTAAACACAGTACAACTCAGAGTCCAACTGTAACCTACCTTGTACACAATATTCGACACAACTCTAACAGGTTCCTTGGACGGAAGGTTTTTGGGTGAGACGGGATTGTCGAACGTGAATGTGTCTGCCGTCCGGACGGCGGCAAAGCCCCATCGTTTGCGAAAAACAAGCAACCAGGGCAGTCCGCTGGCTGATGGATACCCGTTAAATGGTAAATTGCGTTCAAATCCAAACCGTTTGATCCGAACGCTTGCGGACGGGTTGAGGGTTTGCGGTTCAAGTTGCCCTAAGAGTTTTAGACCACTACAACGTGCTCGCGAACCAACTTTTGGTTGGATGGTTAGAAGGACTGTGGTATCCCAGCCCACCAGGAGTTCAAATCGGTGCTCGCATTTATTTTTGGATTTATTTTAGCATTTCCGACGATGCGCATTCAATGGGAGGAGAGGTTCTCGTCGACGACGAGGTGGCTAAGGCGACTTCGTCAATTTCAAGATGATATGCCGGCTCAGTATTTCGGAGATGCTCATAGGGATAGGGTGTGCGTGTACGCGTTCATATGGGTGAGTGTATGCGCGCGTATACGAGCGCTTGTGTCTATACTTTTTGCGTAGCTGCTATCTGTTGGGCGATGTGGAATAGCCGAAATAGCACCACTTTTGAAAGTAAAAAAATGCGGTCACCTTTTGACGTTGTTTACTCTGCTTGTGGACACATGACTTACTGGGCAGGTTTGTTGATGGGAGAGGATCGCGAAGCTATGGAGCGTGGAGCTAAGATTCTGAAGGCCAGCACATCGAACATGATGCGTCTGTGTGCTCCGCCAGGCGATTCGAACTAGTTGAAGCTGGAGATGTTCGAGACTTCCTGACGCGTTTAGCTGGCTGGTGTGATGTTGCTTCAGTCTTCAGCTCCAACTTTAGCTCCGTTTTGGTTTATTTTGCTCTTGCGTGGGCCTCTGGACTGTTCTCTTAGTAGACTCCTATGCTGGTTTGTTCCCCTAGATAAGTTGGTAGACTTGTTTTAGTTATATTTGGTGTCGTTGGGTTTTCGCCCCATGGTAAACTGCCCGATGACGGGTGTTTATTGTGGGTTTCCCAGCGATGCTTTGAACTCGCTTTTTCCCTTTCTTGGTCTCCTTACTTCGGACTGGAACTGATGTATTTCCGTTACGATATTAATGGAAAGGGGTAATGCCCGGTTAAAAAAAAATCCGACGGCCATGTCATTGTCGTACTCTATCCGTACGGTGAGCTAGCTTGTTGGAGTAGGTGTCGGTTCTGACTTCCTGTTCCGAGTCGCCCAAGAACTCGGCGACGGCGTCTCATCGAATCCGACTAGACTCGTCGTATCTCTCTCGCCGAGTTCCTTTTATATATAGCGCCGCGATCGATTTCGCTGCGGCCGGCGTCCAAAGATAACACGGTACTACTCTGAGAGGGAGGGGATCATCGCAGAGAGGATCGGCCGGCTATGAGGATCACACTGGGCATGAGCGTGGAGGCGTGGGTCACCACGGACGCGGTGGCGCCTCCCATGGCCATGGGCGCCTGGCGCGCCGGCGAGGTGGTCTGGGGCAACGGCCACTCCTACGTCATGCGCTGGTTCGACGGCGGCCCGGACTCGGGCCGCATCCTGAGGAAGTTCGTCCGCCCGATCCCGGACCCCGCCGTCAAGCTGCCGCCGGACCTCGTCGCCGGCGACAACGTCGAGGTGCTGGACGGCAGCCTGTGGAAGTGGGCCGAGGTTGTGGCCGCCGGCCACGGCGACCAGTTCGAGGTCAAGATCGTCGGCTCGTCCCAGGTCCTTACGGCCCACCGCAGCGCGCTCCGGCCCCGGCAGGTGTACGGGGAGAAAGGCTGGGTCGTGCTCCACAAGGGCAACAAAATCCCCGTCGAGAGCGTCTTGCCGTCGCGCCCCATCCCCGGTAAGAACGTCAATAGCAAAGCCAACAATGGCAACGGCGGAGGCGGCAAGTTGGCCGAGACCCATGCAATCAAGCTCGGGGTCGGGGGCAAGACGGCGAAGAGGAGCAGCTGCACGGTGACGGTGGACGGCGATTATTATCTCATGAAGAAACGGCGGCAAGAGACGAGCAATAACAATGAAGTGTGTGATGTGGTCAGAGGAACAGTCAGAGATAGCAGCGACAGTGACGACGGTTCTAGTAGTAGTAGTAACTCTGATCCATCGTCGTCATCGGCGGACGACAGCGATGGAGACAGCAGCAGCAGCAACGGAAGCACCAGCAACGGAGGAGGCGTTCCTCAAGTTCCCGCCGCCGGCGAGCATTGCCAAGAAAATCGAGAAGCGTCGCTGCCGAGCCTTGAGGAAGAGGAACAAGATTCTAACGACGGTCGTGCCAGCGCGACAACGCCCCACCGCCCGCCGGACGTGCAAGAGGCGGTGACGACGACGAAAGGGAATCAGCAAGAAGCAGAGACACATGATGACCACGGCCGCGTCCATGGTCTGGAGCTGGAGGCGTACATGAGCGTGATGAAGGCGTTCCACGCGACGGGACCGCTGAGCTGGGCCAAGGAGGAGTTGATGTCCGACCTCCGCCTGCACCTCCACGTCTCCGGCGACGAGCACCTGCGCCTCATAAGGAGCTTCAACGGCAGCAATAACAAGACGCGCAAATGATATTGCTCAACAAATTAATGCTACTTTGTCACTAGACTAGACTAGAATCCGGCCCAGTGCATGGTAGATTCTACTGCTGTAGTACATGGATTGTTTGTACGTATACAAAACATGAGTACTCTCTGATGAAATGGAGCGCTCCCAACATGATCAAACACTAGTAGTATATCACTATGTTGCAATAACATATGATTTTGGATAACCTTAGTAGAATTCTAAAATATTCGAGTAGGCATCGTCTAAAAACCCTACCACATTTAACTTTGTGTCCAAAACCTACCACTTCTGTCATAGAAATTTGCTAAAATCAATCACTTTCAGTTAATCACCATTTTTGACGATTTAAACTTGTTTAAGACAAGCACCTGTCAAGGCTGACGTGGCACACCTTCGTTTGGTTGACCATTAAGGACATGTACAAGGGTTGATAAGATAGTCTTATCTTAAGTTTTGCATTTAAATTAAAAATGACAAAAAAAATGTCTACAATGGGTTATCTCTTAGCCTTATCTTCAATAATTAGTTGTTTCTAAAACAGGTTTGCTATTTCACATCTAGATGTGAGATATTATATCACATCTAACTCTCTCATCCTAGTGTTAAAAAAAACTCTCTCATCCTAGTTTTTTTTAAGTCTTTCATGAATGAATTTGAAGGATGAGGGAGTTAGATGTGAGATAATATCTCACATCTAGATGTGATATAGACAGACCCTTTCTAAAAACATGATGAGACAAATTGTGCTAAGAGATCATCTCTTGTCTTCTCTTAAATAATAAGAGAAGACAAGCATTCTCTTATGATTTCTCTCTCCTCCACCTCATCATTTATCTTACGTGACACTCTTAAGATAGAACCATTGTACATGCCCTAAATTGATCGCAGGGGCCACCTGCCATCATCAACACTCCTATACTTAGGTCCTTCCCTTTGTCAGGCATTTCATCGAACACTACGCACACTTTCATTGAACACTACACACACGGGAGTTAGAGCTGAAGACGATGACCGGCGAGGGCAGCTTGGCGTGCGCCACCATGTGATCGCCGCACAAGGAGGCGGCATCAGAAGGATAACGTGATGATGCATCGCGTCGTCCATGCTGGCCGCGCTGCTCGCGATGGTGCGGGTGAGACCATGCTAGGTGTGGGTGCCTGCGTCACGATCGCAGGGGGCATAGTCGTCCCTGCCAATGACCCGGTGGTCACGAGGACACGACATGCTCAACTGCAAGACATGGGTGGTCACGAGAACAAATATCAATGCTCGTCCCAGCCAACTGGCTAGTGCCATATTTGAACTTTTTTTTTTGATAAGCACCTCCTTTATTAATTGGCTATAATAGTAGCATCTGATACAATTAAGGGGATGATAGCCGACGGGGGATCATCCATCCATACATCAGGAGGATTGAATCTAGCTAGACTAGCTAATTCATGTGCTACCTTGTTATTCTCTCTAAAACAATGCTCATAAACAATATGACTGAAGTCTAAAGAAATGAAATAACAGTCATCAAAAATCGCACTGGCTACCGAAGCTGAGTAACCTTCTTTGAGCGCTTCAACCACATCAACATTATCTGAATTCACCTCAACTTTGCTGCATCCAGTTGTGCGAGCAAGATTTAGACCGAATCTGATTGCACTTGCCTCAGCAGTAAAAGCATCATAACAAAGTCCAAGCTTTCCATTTGCTGCAGCAATAAACCTGCCCTTGTGATATCTAATGACCGCACCTACTGAACCTTCAAGCAAGTCCCGATCAAAACTAGCATCCACATTTAGCTTGACATACCCGGTCCTTGGTCTCATCCAACCACCCAAATGAACTCTTGGCCGTGGTGAATTTGCTGCTATAAAGTTCTCTGCCAAGGAACGTACAGCAAGGTTGATCTGTGGCGCCGTTTGTGGACCATCTCCATGTGTAATTTTCCTCCTTTCCCACCACAAGTACCAACAGCATGTAGCCACCGTTTCTCGCAATTTTGGCAATCCTAACACATGGATATGATCGTCCGGTAGGCTGAGAAGATAATCCAACACAACCTCCCCGCAAGTATTCATCGCCAATCCTCTCTGTATAACATCCCACACTCCAAGTAGTTTCCAAACCTAAGTCGCAACTGCACATTCAAAAAGGAGGTGACGGATACTCTCCGGACCTTTGTTACATACGGGACAATTTGGTTTGATCTTGATATGTCTATCAGCCAATATTACGCGGCATGGAACACCACTAAGAAGTGCTCTCCACACAAAATGTTTTACCTTTGCTGGGCAGCTCAAGCTCCACACCGAATCCCATGTAGGTGTTGGCGAGGAAGAACTCGCTACACCTTGCAGATTGTGCCCAAACTTTGACTCCCAGATGGCGTGATATGCTGATCTTACGGTAAATCCACCTGTTTTAGTGAAGCTCCAAGCTAAAAAGTCTATCATTTCATATATTGGTAATGGAATTGCAAGAATTCTCTGAGCATCTACACTGCAAAAAGTTTGGTATATCAGCCCCGAATCCCAGTCGTCTGACACTGGATCTATAAGCTCTGACACCCGAGAGAGTAGATGATTCCCTCTCACAGAGATTACTTTCCTTGTCGGAGATTTTGGGATCCAACTATCTTCCCAAATTTTTATTTTTTGACCATCTCCCACCCTCCAAATATGTCCATGCTTTAAGGTCTCCACACCTGCCATTATACTTTGCCATGTATAAGAGGCCTTCTTTTTCAGACTAGCATTCATAAGTTCCTTATCAGGGTAATATTTTGCTTTAAGAATCTATGCACAAAGGGATTCGGGATTGTCAATAAGTCGCCATGCTTGTTTAGCCAGCAAAGCCAAATTGAAGCAATGAATGTCTCTGAACCCCATTCCTCCTCTACTCTTTGGTAGGCACATCTTCCACCAGGCAAACCAGTGCATTCTCTTATGTGATGCATCATCGCCCCACCAGTAACGAGAGATCGCATCTGCAATTCCTTTACAAATTTTCTTAGGAATTTTGAAGACCGACATCGCGTACGTTGGTATGGCTTGTGCAATAGATTTGATAAGCACTTCCTTACCTCCCGAAGACATGCACTTTTCCTTCCATCCTGTAAGTTTCACAATTAACCGATCAATCAAGTATTGAAAGCTGTCTGATTTGTCCAGTCCTAGGGTAGTGGGTAATCCCAAATATGTGTCATTCAGAGCCTCCGTCATAATATTCATAGTAGTGCACACCTGAGTCTTGGTGTTTATATCTGTGCTAGGGCTGAAAAAAATACTAGATTTATCCAAACTCACCAACTGGCCGGAAGCCCCACAGTAAGCATCCAGGACAGATTTTAAGCATATTGCAGTCGAAACATTTGCTTTCATAAGAATTAAGGAGTCATCTGCAAACAAGAGATTTGTAACTGAGGGTGCATCTCGACACACCTGAATCCCCACAATTCCGCCTGATTGCTCTACATGATTAAGAAGTGCTGACAGACCCTCCGTAACCAATAAGAATAAGTAGGGTGACAGAGGGTCACCTTGGCGGAGTCCCCGTGATGGTTTGATTGTATCTGTTTCAACCGAGTTGTACCCCACTCTGTATTCCACAGACGACACACATGCCATAATCATTCGAACCCAATCAGCTGTAAACCCCAGTTTTAGAAGCATTGCTGATACGTCCAAAACGTATCTATAATTTCTGCTTGCTCCATGCCTCTTTTGGGTGATATTGTTATGATATTTATACACTTCCATACACTTTTGATCATATTTGGACTAACCTATTAACTCAGTGCACCCCAGTGCTAGTTTCTGTTTTCTGCTATTTTTGTATTTCAGGTTTTCCCATTACGAGAACTGCCCGAAAAATCCCGAAAAAATTATATAAAAAATCAGCGTTCCAGAAGCTTCCCG
>LR738711.1:52770509-52805817 GCA_902687465.1 Secale cereale | reverse complement strand
TAATTCGTTTGCCTCACATAGTTGTTTTATCGTCTTTTGGGAGAGAGACATCACTAGTGAACATCATGGGACCCCGGTCCATATTACCATCACTGATCACATCCGCTATTTACCTTCCGTTTTTACTTACTATTGCAGCAATACCTATCACGATTATCACTTGCGTTTGATCCTTTGTAAACTACAAGGCCGGAGGGATTGACAACCTCTCTGTACTCGTTGGGAGCAAAGTTATTTGTATCTGTGTGCAGGTCCACATTGATTGCTAATATCTGGCGTCGTTAGCAGTTGACACCTTCTTGTTGAAACTGGGAGTCTCAGGGGAAATCGATCCTTGGTATCTTTGCCAAGGGAAAACTTCCGCTACACTGCATCTCAAACCTTCCACTTGGGGTAACCAACGAGGGGCGAGAAGCCATCAAGCAAAGTTTTTTGGCGCCGTTGCCGGGGACTCCACTCTTCGAGATAGGGGAGTTGCACACTATCTTTTACCTTTGCTTTTTAGTCTTGTTAGTTTACCTTTCAGTTTTGCTTTAGTATCTTTTATCGAAAATCACAAATATAGTTATCTTGCTTGCTTGCTAATATGGGTTCCACCGAGAGCACCAAGTTGTGCGACTTCACTAGTCACAACAACGATGACTTTATTTTCACGCCTATCACTACACCCGCCACTTCAGCACCTTCGTATGAAATTAAACCTGCTTTACTGAACCTAGTTATGAAAGATCAATTCTCCGGTGCCGGAGATGATGTTGCTTTACACTTGAACAATTTTGTTGAACTTTGTGATATGCAAAAGTACCAAGAAATAGATGGTAATATTGTTAAGCTTAAGCTTTTTTCCTTTCTCCTTGAGAGGAGGAGCTAAAATTTGGTTTCAATCTTTGCCTAGAAATAGCATAGATTCATGGGACAAGTGCAAAGATGCTTTTATTGGAAAGTATTATCCACCTGCTAAAATTATCCAACTAAGAAGTAACATAATGAATTTTAAACAATTGGATAATGAACACGTTGCCCAAGCTTGGGAACGCATGAAATCTCTTGTCAAGAACTGCCCTACTCATGGTTTGACTACTTGGATGGTTATCCAAACTTTTTATGCATGCTTGAACTTTACCTCGCGGAACTTGTTAGATTCGGCCGCGGGAGGAACCTTTATGTCAACTACACTTGGTGCTGCCACGAAGCTTCTCGATGAGATGATGACCAATTATTCCCAATGGCACACCGAACGCGCTCCAACAGGTAGGAAGGTAAACTCTGTCGAGGAGATTTCCTCCCTAAATGAAAAAGTTGACTTGATCATGTCTCTACTTTCGAAGCAATCTTCTGTTGATCCTCGTGATGTTCCTTTAAATTCTTTGATTGCTCAAGAACAAGTAGATGTGAACTTTATCTCTAGAAAAATTTTTAACAACAATGCTTATAGGAGTAACTTTGGTAGCAATCCTAGACCGTTCCCCTCTAATTCTTATGGGAACAACAATGCTTATCCTAGCACCAAGAACTCCACTACTGAACTAGAGATTATGCTTAAAGATTTCATCACTACCCAAAAAGCCTTTAATAAGAGTGTAGAAGAGAAACTAAATAAACTAGATGATCTCTCTTCGAAGGTAGACAATTTAGCCCATGAGGTAGAATTGCTTAAAATTAGAACTTCTCCTCTTGAGGAGAGGAAGGTCACTCCTATGAATTCTATTCAAGTGCAAATTAATGAAAACATTAGGATGTTGGCTAAACTTAAAGAGAGATGGGCTAGAGAAAGGGAGGAAGAAGATAGAATTAAGAGCCTTCCTACCCACCACACTGTTGCTACTATCCAAGTTGTTGAGGATATCCAAACTCTTAGCACCCAATGCGCTCCTGGTCCCAATGGACCTATTAATGGTGATGCTATGACTATAGAAACTACCAAACAAGTGAACCTAAAGGACACCACTACCACCTTACTTGATAGTAGTGACCTTGATTTTGACAATTGCACTCTTACCGAAGTTATTGATTTCCTTCACAAGATGTCTAGAGATCCCCGCACTAGCACGCTTAACCTTGCCTTCACGGAGCATATCACTAATGCTCTCATCAAAGCTAGGGAGGAGAAACTTAGAGTAGAAGCGTCCATACCTAGAAAGCTAGAAGATGGTTGGGATCCTATGATTAAAACTAAGTTGAATAACTTCTCTTGCTATGCTTTATGTGATGTTGGAGCTAGTACCTCCGTTATGCCCAAAAGAATATATGATATGCTTAAATTGAAACCTTTTGATTCTTGTTCTTTTGGTGTTCGTCTCGTTGATTCTTCCATAAAGAAACCTTTGGGGAGGATCGACGATGTTCTTATCATTGTCAATGACAATTATGTTCCCGTTGATTTTACTATTATGGACATTGAGTGTGAACCTTCTTGTCCAATTATTTTGCGACGTACTTTTCTACGCACCGTTGGTGCCATCATTGACATGAAAGAGGGGAATATAAAAGTCCAATTTTCTCTCAAGAAAGGGATGGAACACTTCCCTCGAAAGAAGATTAAGTTACCTTTTGAGTCCGTTATACGGGCTAGCTATTGTTTTACTCTTGATAAAACTTGATCTCTTTGCATTATGCCTAGCTTAAAGGCATAAAAGAAAGCGCTTTTGGGAGGCAGCCCACATGAATAAATTTTTTCTTTTGTTGTGTCTTGATGTTGTTACTACAGTAGCATCATCATTGTATCTTTACTTTTCAAATTTGTGCCAAGTGTAGCCTCTGATTGCAAGAAAGTTCAAAAGTTGTGACGTGCTGTCAAGGAAACAGATTCTGTCCTTGGATAGAAAAATTCGTATAAAATCACCAGATCATCTTTTTGGTCTGAATTTTTTCGACAGCGTGCTCTATACAATTGTCTTTCGCGCGTCTGTTCTGGGTTTTTTGATTAGAGTTGCAGAAGTGCCCCGAAAAAATCATTTACTACCTGCTGTTCTGTTTTTCACAGATTCTGTCCTGTTTTGCCTTTCCTTCGTTTTGCAAACCTTGAGCTTGCTTTTTCTTTGCAAAAACCTTTTGGCAATCTTGAGAAACAGTAGACCTTCAAGAATATCCTTATTTCCAGCAAGGAACAATTATTTTATTAAGGGTACTAACCTCGCTAATCAGTTTATGATGAGTTATGTATGAAGGGAGTTTTCAAGTGTGCGAGGGAAGATGATAAAAAGATTCAGGAGTGTCAAACGCTCAAGCTTGGGGATGCCCCCATGCACCCCCAAGAAATATTCAAGGAGACTCAAGCGTCTAAGCTTGGGGATGGCCCCGTGCATCCCCTTCTCCATCAACATTATCAGTTCGTCTTTCGTTCCACTATATTTTTATCACTTCATGTGTTATGTGCTATGCTTGGAGCGTCTTGCTTTTAGTTTCCTTTTTAGTTTTCTTTAGCTTTTCATAACGAGTCGGAACTCAGCTTTCTTTGTGTGGGAGAGAAACACGCTCCACTTCTACCTAAAACATAACATAGAATTTTCATGTCTATCCTTGTTGTGTGTGTTCTTTGTCCTTTAATAGCTACTATCATGCTTAGCTCTTAGTTTTCATGCTTATCTTTTTAAAGAGCTTTTGTTTAGTTGGTTGCTTGAACTCTCTTTAGTTATCATGCTTATCTTATTAAGAGAGTTTGCTTCTGTTGCATTGGTCGATATGTCTATGATAAAAATGCTACGTGCATAATGGCGCTTAGTAGTTCATGTTTTCTTATGGTTAGTCTCAAATAGCTGGGGAGTTTCCAATGTGTTATTGGAGTACCAACATGATTTGTTTGCCTATGATGTGGTATGGTTTAGTAATATCTTCCTTCAAGAATTTATTTTGATTGACTTGGCGTATGCTCACGCATATTTAAGACTGTAAAGAAAGTCTGTCAAGCCTTGATGATCATTTATTTCTGAGTAGCGATATAACTACCATGCCTGATTCAATGTTGCTTTGTCGCTCTGCATGATTATGACCGTCATTGCTCTCTTAGTTGGTCGCTCCCAGTCTTTTGCTAACCTTCGCCTGTACTAAGCGGACTGACTGCTTGTGCATCCAAAATCCTTTAAACCAGTTATGCCATATGAGTCCACCATACCTTCCTATACATGGTATTTACCTGCCATTCCTAACGAAGACTTTCATGTGCCATCTCGAAATTATTCAAAAAAAATGCATTTCTATTTTGTGCCTCTGTTTTAGCTCATGAGGAAGTGGTAGTTAATTCATGATATTTTTAAGTTGGACAAGCTTCACCCCGGGATTGCATGTATAATGTGCAAACCCATAATACGAGAAGGAACTGGCAATGAGTGCGCCCGGCTCAAAATTAATATAACAAACAAACCCTTTGTAATGCCCAGGATGGAATTATACCTCCCACGTGTCGAGGCACGACTTAAAGGCATAAGTCCATCCTAGAATGATCTCAAGTTTGGTAATCTTTGCACAACTCATGTAAAAGAGGGATAGTAAACTGAAAATAGTTGGCTTACAATCGCCACGTCACAGAATAACAGTACAAGTCTCAATCATCATACATTAAGATCACTACAACCCTCTAAGGGCAAAAGCCAAAAGTCAAAGTACCAAACTCAGATAAATAAAACAACCACAGGCGGATCGAATCCTAGTAAGAGACTCCACTACTGATCGTCCGGGTAGCGCACGTAGTACGACTACGCTCCTCGTCGTACTCCCAATCCAGCTCGGTGCCATCACCTGGATAGCTCACAGTTGGACCTGCATCTGGTGTGTGAAGTAACTGTGAGCCACAGAGGACTCAGCAATCCCGTTCCCGGGTAACAGAACTATCAAAGCCTTTAGGCGAGGGAAAGGCTGAAGAAAGAACAAGTCTGCAGCAGCAACTAGCATCTAGCTTACGCAAGTGAGAGCGAGAAGAGAAGGCATCGCGAGAAGTGATCACGAAGTGATCCTAGCTACAAGCTCACAAACATAACCCCTCCGTGTTCAACTCCCGAATCCCTATTCGGAAATTGACAGTCACGGAACACACGCTGGTAGTGTATTAGTATCATTGTGTCAAGTTTTCTACAACCGGAATTAACAAGCTCCCATCTGCCACATAACCGCGGGCACGGCTTTCGAAAGTTCAAACCCTGCAGGGGTGTTCCAACTTGACCCATTACAAGCCCACGATCCGCGGAGTCGCAACTCCAAAGTGGGAAGACCCGAGTATCCTCGGAATCCCGTGCTCAAGATATACCGAGCTAAGGTAAGGCTAATCCAGCAAATCCTCCCGGCGTGTCGACACCCTGATCGTAGCCGCGCGTATCTAGGTCTCAGGACACGACCGGATGGGCGATGCTACAGGTTTTTACCAAACCTTGAGTTTCCTCGAGGTGGCCCTGCAGGACCCCCGTTTCGGACCAACACTCATGTGGAGCACTGGCCCGGGGTTGTTGATTAAGAAAGAGGGTTAATTACTCCCTATGCATGTTTAGTTTGTTATAGGCAAATAGTACCAAAGTTGGGACTTGCTGGAAAAGACTTAGCACTTAGCGGTTTATCGAGGGGGTCCCATACACCCCAACCGTGTTAGGAACGCAATATCAAGGAACATAAAACCGGCTTATACGGATCCTAACGGCATGAGTGGAACAAAACACCAAGCAAAAGGCTTAGCCTTCCACCCTTGCCAATATATAGATGATTTCAGTATAAGCATTTATATAGTGTGATATAAGCCAACCAAACTTCAACATGGAGCAAGCATCTTCACTTCACCTGCAACTAGCAACGCTATAAGAAGGGCTGAGCGAAGCGTACTTAGCCAAGCAACGGTTTGCATAGGTAGGGTGGTTAAACATGGCAATTGGTTACAAGTAGGAGGCTGACAAGAAGAACATGGGCATCGAGGCAAAACTATAGATCGAGACTACTAGCAATAGGCGAAGATAGTAAAGTTATCGGGGTTCGGTCATCTTGCCTGAAGAGAAGACGTTCGGATCGAAAGAAGGGTCCTCGTGCCCAAACTCGTTGGAAACCTCGTGCTCAACCTCGTTGGAAAACTCGTTCTCAACTTCCGGCTCTAAACAAGACAAACACACCAAGCACCAATCAACACGATGCAATGCGCACTCGAAAAACATGAATGCATGAAGGATGCACTAGTGATGCACATGGAGCACGTAAAACATCACTCAAGCAAAACACCTCAAAAAAAGATAACAACCTGATATTATTAATCTACACAGAAAAACACCCAAGTTTGATATAAGATTCGCTGAAATCGGAGTTACGGGCTAAAAGTTATGCCCGAAACAAGATTTGAGCGAAAACTGCAAATTACAGCAACATAGCATCTTGGGAGCTCAAAATAATTAATCTACAGCACCCAAAAAGCATGGCAAAGGACTTGAACATAAACTAGATATAATGTACAGCAACTAGGTCCAAAGTGCACCCCCAACGGAGTCACGGATCAATAGCAATGATCTTGGACATATTGAACTTTGAAATAAAATTCTGGCAGCAGAATTTTATTGAAAGTTTGGAGCAAAAGATAAACATGCTACAGCCACTCAAATGGACATGTGAGGACATGGATGGAAAGACAACAATATATACTACAAGGAACAATCAAAAACCACCCCAAAACTATCATGCTTTGTCCTACAACATCACACGAACATGGCATCGGAACGTTACAGATTTCAGACTTAGTGAAATTTCACTAAGTCCTAAAACAGCAACATCATCATAGCATCAAAAAGAGCATGTTTAAGACACCTCGAAACTAAACATGGCAAAGGGTAAGCACCTCATCAAAATACATATGACGGTGATCCCGAAACACACAAGCATGCATCAATGTGGTGAACACACCGATTGCAACGAGCTCAACAAGATGGCATTTCATAACAAGTGAAAACACAACATGTGAGCATGGCATCTTGCAACGATGATAACAAGGAAACAATAAATCTACCATGCAACCTATCACACACAACACGTAGTTCGTGACAAGACGAACACGTGGACATGTCATTTGCATCGTTTGGATAAACGAGCTAAAAGATATCACATGTCAAAGGTGGCACAAAAATAACACATAACAGCAGTTTATATCATCATGCACTCTTGCAACAGCAAAACAAGCCCCTAGATGACCTCTAACATGCATGACTACAACAGGTAAAACGTAGAGGGCAACTCCACGAACATCTGGACATGCTACACGCGCAAAACGGAGCAACAGGCACAAAGTTAGGGCAGTTTGAAGATTGCATCAGCACACAAGTTAACAGGGACTTAGGGAAAGAGTCAACCTCTCCAGATCTGAAAAAAAAACGGAGATGGGCCCGGATCTGGAAGATCTGCAGCGGCGGCGGCCCGGCTCGGAGGCGAGGCGGCCCGCGTGCGGTGCGGGGCGGGGCGGCCCGGCCGAACGGTGGTACGGGCCGGCGGCGGTGGCCCACCGCGGCGAGGCGAGGCGGAGCGGCGGCTGGGCCCGCGCGGCCTGGGGAAGAGGCGGAAGGCCCGTGAGGCGGCGGTGGCGCGCTCGGGCCGGCCCAGCCGGTCGAAGCGAAGGAGGGTGAGGCGGCCCGGCAGAGGCTGGTGCGGGGCGGCGGCCCGCTCGGTCCTCGGTGGGGCGCGGTCGTACGGGCCTGGAGAGGCGGACTGGCGAACGGAGGATGCGGTACGGGCCGGGGAACTGGTCCCCCCCCGGGCCCTGGCCGACGCGGTGCGAGCCTGGCGCCAAGTGGCGACCGGCCCGATGGAGCGAGCGGGGATCGAGCGGAGGGAGCGCCTGGCGAGGCGTTGACCTCGTTCCTCGAGGGGTTCCCGGCGGCTCGGGCTGGTAGACCGAGGGATCCTTCGGGATCCGGGCAGGTTGAGTGGATCTGAGGTAAAAAGAAAGAAAGAAAAAAAAAAGAAGGGGAGAGAGGAGGAAGAAAGAGGGGTTGCCCCAAATAGACTAGGGGTCTATAAGTAGCAGAAAATTTAGGGTTAGGGGGAGATTAGGGGCGCTAGGAGCCCTCCGATCGTGATCCAACGGATCCGATCGCGGGGATGATTTAAAAGGGCCTAGACGGAGATAAAAGAAAGCAGTAGGGGTATTTCCGGGACACGAAGCGAAGGCACTTCGGGCCCACACGAGCAACGGAGGGAAAAGTCAACGGAGTCCAAACGAGACGAGATTTGAGAGGCGGGTTGCACACAACAAAACAACAACACACAACACAACCTCGCGGCACACCGGTAACGAAAAACGCCCGAACAACAAAGTAGGCCTACGGGACGTCACGAACACGTGAGGGAGCTCCGGAACACGAAACGGACAACGGGAAGAAACGCCACGAACCGGATGCAACCCCCAACACAAATGCAATGCAATGCACATGTCTACATGATATGAATGAATGCCACACACTCACACCACAAAACGACGAAAGCCCGAAAGACAAAGAACCCGAAATGGAAATAGATGAAGCCGGAGATTTATTATAAGCCCAAAAGGGAAAGTATTACATCCGGGGCATTACAAACTCTCCTCTACTACAAAAAGATCTCGTCCCGAGATCTAGGACTGGAAAAAGGAAGGGTACTCGGAACGAAGATGATCTTCTCCACTACAACAAAACAGACTTTAAGTAACACAATCATGTAACACATTGAAAAATGTGTGACAAGGAAAATTACTGTAACACGCCATTTTGTGTCCAACGACAAGCAGTAACACATACTATATAAGGCCTCAAAACGTGTTACAGGGATATTGCAATAGTAACATATAAATATGTGTTGGTGGAATGTGTTACACTGATTTTGCCATGGTAACATATAAATATGTGTTAGTGAAATGTGTTACATGGGTTTTGACTTGGTAACATATAATATGCGTTAGTGAAGTGTGTTACGTAGTTCAAAGTAACCATTATCATGGTTGATACATAGTGTTACAAGCTCTATTATAGGGAGAAGTAGAAAAACTAAAACCAACTGCATATATATGTCACAAATAATGATTTTTTAAAATATGTTCTTGTTTTGGTAAACAACGTTTTCATTCTTTGGTAATATGGTATGAGAAAACAATATATATTGGTTGGTTAATGCCAAACTATTTTCGATATGGTTGCAGTGAATATCATATTAAGCATACTGTTACCCGAATTTTAGGATGACTCGGCGACCATAAATGCGGAATGCACACTTTGAAATGATCATATGAAATTGACGTCATTACTTGCAAGAGTGAATGACCAATATCAAACAAGAGCTTAAATTTGAACATAGTTTTACGAGCCAGACCGACGGTTTGACCGGAAAAAAGGGAACCAAGGCCTCGTCCAGGTTTTTAAGGTGTGACAGTCTTGTAGCAAAAAAATAGTAAAGAAAGAAATCATTTTTTTAGCGAAATCCAAAAAAATAAATCATGTGAAGCAAGGAATCCGACATTTGACCTTGAGCCACCGCATGCCAAATAGCCCCATACCAGCGAACCAACCTGTGGTACCAAATAGGTTTGTGTTTGTGATCAGGAGGGGGGCGAACTAGAACTATTTTTTCACATTACGCGAGTTAAGAAGGAACTCTCGTTTAAGCATCTATGTGACGGGCCGGCCCATCAGTTTTCACCGAAAAGAGAAACAAGGATAGAAGAAAAAGGGAACGGGCCGGCCCATCAGCTTCCACCAAAAAGAGTAACAATGAGAAAAGAAAAAGGGAAGAGACCTAGGAGTCGATCTCATGATCTCAAGATAATAGACAGCACCTGTAGCCACTGCGTTACCTCCCAATTTGGTGGTAATAAGTAGGGGCGTGACCTATTTAGAGGAAAACAAATCTGGTTTTTCATTGGTTTTGTCATTCTTTTTTGC
Source organism: Secale cereale (assembly GCA_902687465.1). Taxonomy (NCBI): domain Eukaryota; kingdom Viridiplantae; phylum Streptophyta; class Magnoliopsida; order Poales; family Poaceae; genus Secale; species Secale cereale. The sequence continues at coordinate 52,795,957 of LR738711.1, read as the reverse complement.
ATTATATTTTTTCTTTTCCATCTTTTGTTCGGTTATCTTTTCCTTTCCCATTTTTTTTCGTTTTCATTCTATATTTTTGTATATGTTAAAAACGTTTTTTTAATAAGTGATAAACATTTTTTATACATGTTTAACATTTTTTGTTTTTACTCTCCATTAAAATTATTGACTGAATATTTGAAAATGTTGACAAAGTATTTTCAAATGTTCAATAAGTTTTAAAATTATTGTAAAAGTATTTGAAAATATTGAATAAGTATTAAAAAATGTTAATCAACTATTTAAAAGTTATTCAAAATATATTGTAAAAATATTGAGTAAGTATTAAAATGTTGAATAAGCGTTCGAGCAATGCTGAATATGTATACAAAACATGTTGATCATGTATATAAAAAATGTTGAACAGGTATTTGAAATTTTTTGAACAAGTGAAAAAAATGTGATCATGTATATAAGAATGTAGAATGAAAAACAAAAAGAAACAAAGAAAAAAAATAACAAATGGAGAAGAAGAAAAAGGTAAAAGAATGAAAAAACGGACAAGAAATAAATGAAAGAAAAGAAAATGAAACAAAAAACCCAGAGAAGACCCGCTCTGCTTGCCTCTTGTAGGTCGCGATCCTATTCCTAATCAGTAACTTGTAGTAGGCGGAGTGGTTAGCTCCCCCTGTGATCGCGCTGGAGACCATGGATCGTCCTTTTCTTCACAATATTTTCAATGTGCGAGCACTAACGGGCCGACGATACAGTTACATCGACGCGAGCGATCCTACGGAATCACTTAATGCGGTCTCACAACCAATCCAAAGTCGCCGGTCATGCTGGTCACAAGATGCTCCCAGATTGGTCGCAACTTCTATCATTGTCGGTTGTAGCTTTCTCCCACACTGGTCGTGTCTTTCCATGGGTAGTCGCGTGGGAATGACGCGATCTTGGTCGAGGCGACCGATCAGGAGCGAGATCAGTTGGTCGAATTACGATGTTTTTCTTTAACCAACCATCAAGGACACATGTTTCCTTTTTCTGGTACGACTAAACGTACGGTCAGTTTTTTGAACTGTAATTGTAGCCGGGATACCCTTCCCTTTTTGTCTGTCATCATGGAGGTGGAAGGAAGGAAGAGACTAGATTGATGTGCCAGCCTCTCGGATATGTCGTTACAACACCATTGATGGTCGGTCGCAGTTGGCGCATATCATCATCGCTAGTTTGTAGTACCACCGACTGCGCTCTCAACATTGATGAAAAGTCGCTGGTCTCACTGGTCACAACATATTCCCGCGACGATCACAACTTCTAGCATTGTCGGTTACAATTTTCTTCCACACTAGTCGTAGCTTCCATGGGAAATCGTGTGGGAATGGAGCGATCTTGCTTGATACAACCAATCAGGAGCGATCGCCGCTGTTCATCACAACACCATCGCGCCCATCGCCCCAACATCGGGGACCTCCTCATCAAAACATCCTCCAAGGCCCGTTGCAGCATGAAGCTCGATGGTTTTTATATATCAATTACTCTCGTCTTCTCATAATATAAGATTGTTTTTATTTAAAAAATACTCTTATATTATGGGACGGAGGGAGTAGTTAGTTGAGGAAAACCGTGTTATAGGTTATTTAGCACATGATATGTATATCCATTTTATAAAGTCATTACTATTTAAATATATCTAATTTCCCTTCCAGTCAATACTAAATAAAATATAAATATACTCTATTGTTCATGCCAAATACGCTTTTTTGGAAAATTACCATGCCAAACATATATATATATATATATATATATATATATATATATATATATATATATATATATATATATATATATATATATATATATATATATCCGTCTAGTTCTTCTAGGATAAAAAATAGTAGATCCAATTTCCCTTCCAGTTATTTTTCCTGGCGCAAAAGCTCTAATTTTATCGCTTAACTTTCCCTCCAATTAACTTATTTTTTGAGACATCCCTCCAATTAACTAGAAAACTCTAAATAAATTGGGCCTCAAAACCATCTACATTCAGCCCAACCACCGCCCCCCATTCGGCAGCTTCCTCGCCGCAGTCCAACGCCCAGCACGCCGCCCCTTCATCGCCCAACGCGGCCGCCACCTGCATCCCCCACACCCCACCTCACCCTGCGTCGGCGCTGCTTCCTCGACCTGCCTGGGCGCGGTTTGGATCATTGCGGCGACGGCCTCGTCGGTCTTCAGCTCCGGCACCTACATCCTCAAGGAGTACGATCTCTTGGCTGGTATGGATCTGAACAACCACCCCTTCCCTGATCTAACTGCTACGAACACCACTATACGGCTATACGGATGCAGGGGCGGAGACGGAGGGGCGGTCAGGAGTCAGACCTCTTCCAATCGTATGTGTACTGTATATGCCTAACGGCCGCATCTAATTGCATAATTAGCCCATAGGTAGACAAGTAATTAAACCTTCACTGATGTAGAAAAGCCCAAACCATGTACGGTTGTGGCAGACTATAATTTTGTGATGGGCAAGTGCCTAATCCATCAATCGGATCGATCCTTTGATATGTAGGTGCACGTTCTACACTTCTGTTAGGGCGTTCTAGGTGAAACTTGTTTTAATTGATCAAACTTATAGAGAAATATGGCAAGATATGCAAAATAAACTACACAGAGTGTGAAATTTTTCTAAAGATTCTAATCTAGTGTTCCAAATAGTGATTATTATTTTTACAAACTCAAACATGATGAAGTTTGACTTAGGATAAGCCTTGGCTGCTGCTTCTTGACTTATTGGGATGGCACATGAGGCAACATGCTGCTGCTCTACTATCACATAGTGCTTAACAGAATCTTATCCGTCGCTTGAATACTGCTCAGTTTGCACTTTGCATAATTTGTACAGTTTTCAACCTAAACATGTCATGAATCCATATCTCGACAGCCTTATATATGAGCGTGTGTGTGGCTGGACCATGGTCTTGTACCTCCTCTCTCTATTTTGAGTTATGGTAAGCTCATATTGCATTGACATGCTACCGTGTACTTCTCTGCCCTCTCCATTCACATGTTTCTTTTGGTAGGTTTCATTGGTTCTGGGACCCAAATTGCCGAGGTGACTTCCACAACTCGTATTGCTTGATTTCCCTGTCCGAGACAACAATCTTGTCCTAGGTGGATTCTCCTTTTCCCTTCCCTGATTTATCTTCTACGAATTCACGTCAATTGGCAAATAAATTGTCCTTGTTATGTCATTAGTTAATTTTTCTTTATTTGTAATGATTCAATTGACATTTATATATATATCTACGATGGTGATGGACATGCTGACCATATACCTGCACGATGAAGATGCAAATCAGGAAGCCAAAATTTTACAAAGATCCATGATGAGGCGTGATGTCTCGTATAATGACTTAATCTTGATGATGGAGGAAGTTGGCTTTTGGGAAATTAACTTTCTGTACTATGCGGAAAAAAACCGTCTAGGCATCTCCTACTTAGTTCACATTTATGATCAAGGCCTTGTGATGAAAATGTTGTCCGGCCCTGAGATTGTGAAAGCTGTCCATCTGTATGTGTCTAAGGAGAAGGCTGACGATCGTATTGCTCCGTCTAGCAAGCAAATTGATATTGCTTCATCTAACCATCAGAATGAGAGTGTTCTCTTACAGGACGGTTGTGTCTCTACTCTCTACTGAAGGGGCAGGGCAACTTACTATGAGAAGGCTGCAAAGTATCCCTCTTGAACCATGCTTATTACATATCTGTATCTACTGTTGTAATTATTGGAATAAAAGATGTATGGTTGTTCTGCAGGACCAGTGCGTAGGCCAAAAAGGTTGAATGTGATTCAGGTTACCGACCAACGTGATGATTAAGATGGAGACTACAACAATGGTGAGCAATTCGCATCAGGTCATGAATTACAGGCATTGGTCAATGAAGAGGGGCAAGTTCACAATCAAGGTAACGACCTATTACATCTTGTGCTTCTGTTAATTAACTTGAATATGGTTAGTATCGAAAGAATAATCGGCGGACGTCATTTAATTAGTAATTCTCTTAATTAATCTTGGTAGTACACACGGAAGTATGCAAGCGCAAGAGAACAAGCTTGCCAATTGTCTGGAACATGCCAACGAGACAAAGAATAGATGTAAAATGCAATGAAGATAGCCAGCCTATAGGGGATTAAGGTGCAATCTTGGGGCAGTTTCTGGGCACGATAGCTAGAAACGGAGGATTTTTTCCACTAAACATAAGCGATTGGATGTCAAAAAGAATAGTGGTCAGGAAACAATATTGCAGTGTGTATTAGTACTTCACAGTTAACAAGAAACCAAAATATGTTATTTGCTGCCCTTCTATTCATATCTAATTTTTCCACTTTAGATGCAATGTGGTCTGCATGTCTATTTACATTCATTCTTTATTTTGTACTTTCAGACATAGTTCATATATCCTCAATCATGTGAAAATGGATACTCAAATCAATTGCAAGAGAGTGGAGGAAATTTAAATCTAGTTTGAAAGATACTTTCTTCATGGAACTAGGTTGGCGACCATGATGTCAACCAATTACAAATTCAACAAAATTCATCATCGCCAGAAGACTTTGTTATTGATTCTGGGCCAGAGGTAATATTTTTTGTGATTTTGGATTTTGAAGTTGTAGCTTTCTGTGGCTTCAAGATATGAATATCATTCCATCTAATATTATTGTCTCTTGGTAGGTGAGGGAAACGAAGGATCTTATGGGTGCATCTGCTTCAAGACCGAACCAGCAGGGGACTAGCACTGAACACCCACACACAGCTCGCTAAAAAAGACGGTGTAATTCTTACATCAAGGTAAAAATTCACCAAGGGGCATTGTTTTCATGCCCCCGAATTCCCAACCCAGACCACATTATCATGCGTGCTTGAAAAATGGATTTCGTTACAAATTTTGCTCAATCTGTTGTATTCAAGTAAAGGATTAATTTAACCAAGCATGAGCAAGTGAGGTGACCTTGGGCATTAGACTTCGATGCCGGGTCCAGTTTATTTAGTTTTTTGGGGCACCTTACTAGGCTGACATTAAAAAGATGTCATATTGTGAAAGAAAATTATATTATCATTGTCGTCGAATGCTAACATTGATCATAATATAGGCTGCTGGCAATGTAGTTTCGAAGACTTCAACATATCCCAACAAGTGGAATGTTGCGTATGGTACTGCTCGGATCCAAGAACGAAGGTTGGTGACACTGAGTTAGGTGCTGAATACCTATTCTTCATAATGAGGCATTGAGTTGGTAAGGGAAGTATCTGATTGCAAAACAATTGGTGAAGCTTTCACTTCAGGCTACTTAATTTCCTGGCCTTCAACTTCTGTAAGTTAAAATCTTCTCTTCCACATTCTGAAATCATATTTCTGTACATTTAATCACATATATCTAAGGTGCAATTTCCTTTTACAGATTTTTTGAGTTGCAGCTGAATTCTTGGATCAAGAAGCAAATAAAATTTGAAGATTTTAGCTACTAGTAGTCGTATTTACATTGATTGATTGAAAAATGTAATATCATCCACAAGATCTTTTTCTTTTGTCGAATAGATGCAAATGCTATGGTGTAATATTCTCCATAGTTGTGTTTTCTCTGCTCAAAATGATATGACTGATATATTTATTGTAATGCCAACTCTATGGTGTAATATCCTCCATAGAATCTTGTATATTTGTAATAAGTATCTTTGTATGAATTTCTAGATGTGTTGTACACCAGTTTCTATATCATTTTGATGCTGCCAAGCATAATAATAAAATGGTTAACTATTAAAGCAATTGCATTAATTTTATTAAATAAATTTATATTCCATAAAATGGGTATCAAATTTTGTGGTTAACAATAAAAAACAAATACATTAATTATGTTACCATATTGATATAGTACTGTTACTAATGGTGTTACTATAGCTACAAAATTTGTTACTAGAGTAGTTGACAACTATAATTATAGTATCATGATATTTGGATAATATGTTACTACTTGTGTTCCGATGCAAAAAAATGTGTTACCAGTTGTGTTACTATAGTTACAGAAACATGTTACCACCAATGTTCTACGTCTATGCAAATATGTTACTGACGGTGTTACTATAAGTACAAAATTGTGTTACCAGTGCGTTTGGTAACACATAATACACATGTTACTGCAATGTAATTGTAACACACTTTTTAATATATGGTAACAATTATTATGTGTGACAGTTGACACCACTTAGTAACACGGCCTAATGGAACACATTTCAAACTGTGTTACTACATGTCCTAGTAACATACTTTTGGGCCTGTAGTAACACAAGACGGTGTTACCAAAGCTTTGTCCTCTTGTAGTGCTCGTTCCCAGGTAGCTTCTCGGTCTGTGTGATGTGACCACTTGACTTTCAGAAACTTGATGGACTTGTTGCGAGTCTTGCGTTCGGTTTCTTCGAGAATTGCAACTGGATGCTCTCGGTAGGAAAGGTCTTGTTGAAGATCAATCTCCTCAAACGGAATCATGCGCTCAGGTGCCTTGAAGCATTTGCGAAGCTGAGACACATGGAAGACATCATGAACATTTGCAAAGTTGGAAGGGAGCTCGAGCTGATAGGCTAGATCGCCTCTTTTGCCAAGAATTTTGAAAGGCCCGACGTATCTAGGAGCAAGCTTTCCTTTGATACCGAATCTCTGGGTTCCTTTCATCGGAGAAACTCGGAGATAGACATGATCACCGATGTCGAAGACCAAATCACGATGCTTTCCGTCATAGTAACTCTTCTGACGCGACTGAGCGGCCTTGAGATTCTCACGTATGACTTTGCACATTTCTTCGGCTTCAGAGATCAAATCATTGCCAAGAAGTTGGCGTTCGCCTGTTTCAGACCAGTTGAGAGGGGTACGACACTTTCTGCCATAGAGAATTTCAAACGGTGCTTTGCCTGCACTTGCTTGAAAGCTGTTGTTGTAAGAGAATTCGGCAAATGGAAGACAGTCTTCCCATTTCATACCGAAGGAGATGACACAGGCTCTGAGCATATCTTCAAGGATCTGATTCACACGCTCGACTTGACCACTAGTCTGAGGGTGAAAGGCAGTGCTGAACCTGATCTTCGTGCCCATGGCGGACTGAAAGGAGTCCCAGAACCTTGATGTGAACAAGCTGCCACGGTCTGAGGATATCACTTGAGGAATGCCATGTAGGGACACAATTCTGGAAGTGTACAGCTCTGCAAGTTGAGCTGCATTGATTGATTCTTTGACTGGAAGAAAGTGAGCGACTTTGGTAAGCTTGTCAATCACCACAAAGATAGCATCATTTCCTCGCTTGGATTTAGGAAAGCCAGTGACGAAGTCCATTTCAATGTGGTCGAACTTCCACTCAGGAATAGGAAGAGGTTGGAGAAGACCGGCTGGACGTTGATGTTCTGCTTTCACTCTTCTGCATACATCACATTCATTCACGAATTGGGCAATTTCCCTTTTCATGCGTGTCCACCAGTAAGATTGCTTGAGATCTTGATACATCTTGGAACTGCCAGGATGAATGGAAAGGAGAGAGTCATGAGCTTCTTCCATTATGAGCTTCCTGAGATCACCTTTGGGAACAACGAGTCTGTCCTCGAAGAACAAGGTATCTCTCTCATCAACACGGAAGCACTTATATTTTGGAGTGCCCTTTGCGATCCCATGTTTCACCTTCTTCACCATGGTATCACTGAGCTGGGCCTCACGAACTTGATCTTCCAAGGTAGGAGCAATTTGGAGATTAGCAAGAAAACCCTGCGGAACAACCTGAAGGTTGAGCTTCCTGAAAGCTTCACAAAGCTCAGGCTGGTGTGGCTTGATAAGAAGGCTGTTGCAATATGCCTTTCTGCTCAAAGCATCTGCAATGACATTCGCCTTGCCTGGAGTGTACTCAATGCTGGGGTTGTACTCTTGGATCATCTCGACCCAACGAGTCTGGCGGAGGTTCAGATGCGGCTGTGTGAAGATGTACTTCAAGCTCTTGTGATCAGTGAAGATGTCGACCTTTCTGCCCAACAACAGATGTCTCCACGTAATCAGAGCATGTACCACAGCTGCTAGCTCGAGATCATGTGTGGGATAGTTCTTCTCAGCTGGCTTGAGCTGACGTGAAGTGTATGCCACAATTCTCTTCTCTTGCATAAGCACACCACCAAGACCTTGAAGAGAAGCGTCACAGAACACTTCATAGGGCTTGGATTCATCCGGTGGAATCAGAACTGGAGCTGAGACAAGCTTCTCTTTGAGGGTTTTGAAAGCCACTTCACACTCGGGAGACCAAAAGTATTTGACATTCTTCTGGAGGAGGTTGGAAAGAGGCTTGGCAATCTTGGAGAAGTTCTCCACAAACCTTCTGCAATAGCTGGCAAGACCCAGAAAACTGCGGAGCTGCTTGACGTTCTGAGGAGCTTCCCAGTTGACAATTGCTTCAACTTTCTCGGGATTAACCGCAATACCGTCAGCTGAGATGATGTGGCCCAGGTAGAGAACCTTATCGAGCCAAAACTCGCACTTGGAGAACTTGGCATAGAATTTATGCTCTCTGAGTCGATCAACAACCAGACGCAAGTGCTTTTCTTGATCTTCTTCATTCTTGGAAAACACCAGAATATCATCCAGATACACAAGCACAAACTCGCCAGTATAGGGGTTGAAGATGTAATGCATCATCCTTGAAAAGGTAGGAGGAGCATTGGCGAGACCGAAGGACATGACGGTATACTCATATGAACCGTAGCTCGTTCTGAAAGCCGTCTTGGGAATGTCTTCCTCGCGAATGCGAATTTGATGATAGCCCATTCGGAGGTCAAGCTTAGAGAACACTTTAGCTCCTTTGAGCTGCTCAAAGAGTTCGTTGATGTTGGGGAGCGGATACTTGTTCTTAATCGTCTTCTTGTTCAGTGGCCGGTAGTCAACACAGAGACGCTCCGTGCCATCTTTCTTCTTGACAAATAAGACACCACAGCCCCACGGAGATGTACTCGGTCTGATGAGACCCATACGCTCCTGTTCATCCAACTGTTTCTTCAATTCCTTCAATTCATCTGAAGAGAGCTTGTAAGGACGCCGACAAACAGGTTCGGTGCCCGGCTCGAGTTCAATGACAAACTCCACCTGACGGTGTGGAGGCATGCCTGGAAGTTCTTCTGGAAAGACGTCTTGATATTCATTCACCACTGGAATTTGCTCTATGGCATTAATTTCACCCTTATCATTAAGAGAGAAAAGCCGAATAGTATTATCCCTGGAGGCGAAGATAATCACATCTTCATCAGAATGAGTCAATTTGACTTCCTTTTGAGCACAATCAATGTGAGCGTCGTGCTGAGTAGGAGCAAGCTTTCCTTTGATACCGAACCTCTGGGTTCCTTTCATCGGAGAAACTCGGAGATAGACATGATCACCGATGTCGAAAGCCAAATCACGATGCTTTCCGTCATAGTAACTCTTCTGACGCGACTGAGCGGCCTTGAGATTCTCACGTATGACTTTGCACATTTCTTCGGCTTCAGAGATCAAATCATTGCCAAGAAGTTGGCGTTCACCTGTTTCAGACCAGTTGAGAGGGGTACGGCACTTCCTGCCATAGAGAATTTCAAACGGTGCTTTGCCTGCACTCGCTTGGAAGCTGTTGTTGTAAGAGAATTCCGCAAATGGAAGACAGTCCTCCCATTTCATGCCGAAGGAGATGACACAGGCTCTGAGCATATCTTCAAGGATCTGATTCACACGCTCGACTTGACCACTAGTCTGAGGGTGAAAGGCAGTGCTGAACCTGATCTTCGTGCCCATGGCGGACTGAAAGGAGTCCCAGAACTTTGATGTGAACAAGCTGCCACGGTCTGAGGATATCACTTTAGGAATGCCATGTAGGGACACAATTCTGGAAGTGTACAGCTCTGCAAGTTGAGCTGCATTGATTGATTCTTTGACTGGAAGAAAGTGAGCAACTTTGGTAAGCTTGTCAATCACCACAAAGATAGCATCATTGCCTCGCTTGGATTTAGGAAAGCCAGTGACGAAGTCCATTTCAATATGGTCGAACTTCCACTCAGGAATAGGAAGAGGTTGGAGAAGACCGGCTGGACGTTGATGTTCTGCTTTCACTCTTCTGCATACATCACATTCATTCACGAATTGGGCAATTTCCCTTTTCATGCGTGTCCACCAGTAAGATTGCTTGAGGTCTTGATACATCTTGGAACTGCCAGGATGAATGGAAAGGAGAGAGTCATGAGCTTCTTCCATTATGAGCTTCCTGAGATCACCTTTGGGAACAACGAGTATGTCCTCGAAGAACAAGGTATCTCTCTCATCAACACGGAAGCACTTATATTTTGGAGTGCCCTTTGCAATGCCATGTTTCACCTTCTTCACCATGGTATCACTGAGCTGGGCCTCACGGACTTGATCTTCCAAGGTAGGAGCAATCTGGAGATTAGCAAGAAAACCCTGCGGAACAACCTGAAGGTTGAGCTGCCTGAAAGCTTCACAAAGCTCAGGCTGGTGTGGCTTGATAAGAAGGCTGTTGCAATATGCCTTTCTGCTCAAAGCATCTGCAATTACATTCGCCTTGCCTGGAGTGTACTCAATGCTGGGGTTGTACTCTTGGATCATCTCGACCCAACGAGTCTGGCGGAGGTTCAGATGCGGCTGTGTGAAGATGTACTTCAAGCTCTTGTGATCAGTGAAGATGTCGACCTTTCTGCCCAACAACAGATGTCTCCACGTAATCAGAGCATGTACCACAGCTGCTAGCTCGAGATCATGTGTGGGATAGTTCTTCTCAGCTGGCTTGAGCTGACGTGAAGTATATGCCACAATTCTCTTCTCTTGCATAAGCACACCACCAAGGCCTTGAAGAGAAGCATCACAGAACACTTCATAGGGCTTGGATTCATCTGGAGGAATCAGAACTGGAGCTGAGACAAGCTTCTCTTTGAGGGTTTTGAAAGCCACTTCACAATCGGGAGACCAAAAGTATTTGACATTCTTCTGGAGGAGGTTGGAAAGAGGCTTGGCAATCTTGGAGAAGTTCTCCACAAACCTTCTGCAATAGCTGGCAAGACCCAGAAAACTGCGGAGCTGCTTGACGTTCTGAGGAGCTTCCCAGTTGACAATTGCTTCAACTTTCTCGGGATTAACCGCAATACCGTCAGCTGAGATAATGTGGCCCAGGTAGAGAACCTTATCGAGCCAAAACTCGCACTTTGAGAACTTGGCATAGAATTTATGCTCTCGGAGTCGATCAAGAACCAGACGCAAGTGCTTTTCGTGATCTTCTTCATTCTTGGAAAACACCAGAATATCATCCAGATACACAAGCACAAACTCGCCTGTATAGGGGTTGAAGATGTAATGCATCATCCTTGAAAAGGTAGGAGGAGCATTGGCGAGACCGAAGGACATGACGGTATACTCATATGAACCGTAGCTCGTTCTGAAAGCCGTCTTGGGAATGTCTTCCTCGCGAATGCGAATTTGATGATAGCCCATTCGGAGGTCAAGCTTAGAGAAAACTTTAGCTCCTTTGAGCTGCTCAAAGAGTTCATTGATGTTGGGGAGCGGATACTTGTTCTTAATCGTCTTCTTGTTCAGTGGCCGGTAGTCAACACAGAGACGCTCCGTGCCATCTTTCTTCTTGACAAATAAGACACCACAGCCCCACGGAGATGTACTAGGCCGTATGAGACCCATTCGCTCCTGTTCATCCAACTGTTTCTTCAATTCCTTCAATTCATCTGAAGAGAGCTTGTATGGACGCCGACAAACAGGTTCGGTGCCCGGCTCGAGTTCAATGACAAACTCCACCTGACGGTGTGGAGGCATGCCTGGAAGTTCTTCTGGAAAGACGTCTTGATATTCATTCACCACTGGAATTTGCTCTATGGCATTAATTTCACCCTTATCATTAAGAGAGAAAAGCCGAATAGTATTATCCCTGGAGGCGAAGATAATCACATCTTCATCAGAATGAGTCAACTTGACTTCCTTTTGAGCACAATCAATGTGAGCATCGTGCTGAGAAAGCCAATCCATTCCGAGAATGAGGTCGATATCAGAATGACCAAGAATCACCGGAGAAGCCAAAAATCGATAATCGCCCATGCGAATAGAAACATCCGGAGCATAGACACTGGAGTGCATTCGTCTACCCGGAGAAATAACTGTTAACTCCCTTGGCAGATTTTTGGTGACAAAATCGTGCTTGGATGCAAATGGATATGACATGAAAGAGCAAGAAGCCCCCGAATCAAATAACACTTTAGCTGGAAAAGAGTTCACTGGAAGGTTACCCAGAATGACATCAGAAGAAGCCTCCGCTTGTGCTGCATTCATCAGATTGACCCTGGCAGCCTTTGGATCATGCCTGACAATAGCTGAACTCACAGGTGGTGGAGGAGGAAGACGCTTCGGATTCGGACATCTGTTGGCATAATGACCTTTCTGAGTGCATTTGTTGCAAGTCACTTCTGAGAGAGGACGGAACTGAGAGCCACTAGACTTGGAGCCTTGAGACTGAAACTGCTTCTTCGACTGGTTGCTTGGGTTGGGTGGGTGGGAGAAACCACGACCACTAGAGTTCTTGTTGTTGGAGTTGTTGAAGTTGCTGGAGTTGTTGTATGGAGCTCGAATCATTGGAGGAGGAGGAAGCCAGAATTTCTGTTGTTTCGCAGCCAACTGAGACGATGAGGTAGAGTGAACAGCATCTCGAATTCTCTTCTTAGAAGCCTCCATCTTAAGCTGAGCTGCTTCTTGTTTCAAAGCCATGTTATAGAACTTATCGAATTCGTCTGGCTCGAACAAGGTGAGAGCAAGCTGAAGTTCATCTTTGAGACCTCCACGGAACTGATAGATTTTGCTCTTTGCATCAGGAATGTCTTGCTTTGCATAGCGAGCGAGGTTTTGGAACTTGACATTATACTGATAGACTGTCATGGAGCCCTGCTTGAGGTTGCGGAATTGCTCACGCATACCCTCCATAACACTTGTAGGAATGTGATGCGAGCGGAAATCCTTGCAGAAGTTCTCCCACGAGATCACTTGACCCGGCCTTGAGTGTTTGTACTGCTGCCACCAATCAGTTGCTTGATCTTTCAGTTGGAAGGCTGCAAACTTCACATAGTCATCTTCTTTCACGTTACTGCACTCAAAATGCTTCTTTATGTCGGTCAACCAATCCTCAGCATCAAGAGGGTCGACACAGTAACTGAAAGCTTTAGGATTGTTAGCCAGGAACTGGTTGAGCGTAGCATGGTGCTGCTGGAAGAAGTTGCCTTGGTTCATTGGAATGCCCTGATTAGCTTGATTAGCTTGCATAGCTTGCATTTGCTGCATCATCTGCATCATCAACTGAGTGTTCTGAGCAGTAGTCTGCATAATTGCTCTCCAAGCCTCAGGCGGAGGAGGAGGTGAAGGAGGACGTTCTGGGACCTCTTCCACTTCTGGGTTGGCATTCGGAACCTTTTTCGGAGCCATCCTGTAAGAGATGACCACGAATCAGCAATTGATTGACAAAAGGAATAAGCTGAATCAATGGAATGAATTGCAACAAGTCTTCACAATAATCATTCGAACAATAAGAACGAATGAAATCATCCGAACAAGAGGAACGAATGAATTTCTCAGTTAATTGGTAACATCAGTCTTCACGAGAAGCCACATAGGGATCAAAAGGATAAAATAATAAAAACAACAAGGTACGGAAAGGAACAAACACAAGAAAGGAGTTTCGTTCTAACATCTTTGTGCTGAAAGCATATGAACGCGTTACGAAAAGGTTTTGCAATCCCCGGATCAGCATAGCCAAGGACCCTTTAAGATGCAACTCCTGATAGTAACCTCGGTCATATAACTCCTTCACTCAATGTCGAACCCCGAACTCACTAACCTGCATTCGTTGGAAGAATGCCTACGATCTACTGGATAAAACCCACCTATAGCTTTCCGAAAGATTCCAGTTATGCAATCAGGTGTTGGGGATACACGGGAAGCACCGCGCAATCAACTCTATCCTACATCCAGGTGTATCCATCCTTCAACACATAACCAGTCTTTCTCGGAAACTGTGTACCTCGGACCTTCGAAAAGCATCCACTATAACAAGCTATGGCAATACTCCCGAACTACCTCCCCAGTACTGGGTGATGTCGGGGTTATCTTGCCACTGGCCGTATAGGGGAGATTTTCGATGTCGGCCGTCTTAAGTATTTAGTACTGTCGCGATATGCTTGTTACAATGATACCCCGAAGCTCAACTCCTCGGTAACAGGAGGCATCGGGAACAATATCCTTGTCACAAGAGCATCGAAACAATCCCAGAATACTCGCGGGATTCCTAAAAAAAAATTTGTGCAAATTTTGAAGATAGGAGAGACAAGAGTAGACGTCAGGAGTCCTCACCAGAGAGAAAGGGGATGAGAAGCAAAGAAATCCTACTCTCCGATATAATATAGGACTCAAAAAGTTTTCAGTGTGTGCCTAGACTCAACCGTCAACGGTTCGATCAAACAGTGGGGGCTCCTAGGTCGGAGAAGGCTCTGAATACCAACTTGTAATGCCCAGGATGGAATTATACCTCCTACGTGTCGACGCACGACTTAAAGGCATAAGTCCATCCTAGAATGATCTCAAGTTTGGTAATCTTTGCACAACTCATGTAAAAGAGGGATAGTAAACTGAAAATAGTTGGCTTACAATCGCCACGTCACAGAATAACAGTACAAGTCTCAATCATCATACATTAAGATCACTACAACCCTCTAAGGGCAAAAGCCAAAAGTCAAAGTACCAAACTCAGATAAATAAAACAACCACAGGCGGATCGAATCCTAGTAAGAGACTCCACTACTGATCGTCCGGGTAGCGCACGTAGTACGACTACGCTCCTCGTCGTACTCCCAATCCAGCTCGGTGCCATCACCTGGATAGCTCACAGCTGGACCTGCATCTGGTGTGTGAAGTAACTGTGAGCCACAGAGGACTCAGCAATCCCGTTCCCGGGTAACAGAACTATCAAAGCCTTTAGGCGAGGGAAAGGCTGAAGAAAGAACAAGTCTGCAGCAGCAACTAGCATCTAGCTTACGCAAGTGAGAGCGAGAAGAGAAGGCATCGCGAGAAGTGATCACGAAGTGATCCTAGCTACAAGCTCACAAACATAACCCCTCCGTGTTCAACTCCCGAATCCCTATTCGGAAATTGACAGTCACGGAACACACGCTGGTAGTGTATTAGTATCATTGTGTCAAGTTTTCTACAACCGGAATTAACAAGCTCCCATCTGCCACATAACCGCGGGCACGGCTTTCGAAAGTTCAAACCCTGCAGGGGTGTTCCAACTTGACCCATTACAAGCCCACGATCCGCGGAGTCGCAACTCCAAAGTGGGAAGACCCGAGTATCCTCGGAATCCCGTGCTCAAGATATACCGAGCTAAGGTAAGGCTAATCCAGCAAATCCTCCCGGCGTGTCGACACCCTGATCGTAGCCGCGCGTATCTAGGTCTCAGGACACGACCGGATGGGCGATGCTACAGGTTTTTACCAAACCTTGAGTTTCCTCGAGGTGGCCCTGCAGGACCCCCGTTTCGGACCAACACTCATGTGGAGCACTGGCCCGGGGTTGTTGATTAAGAAAGAGGGTTAATTACTCCCTATGCATGTTTAGTTTGTTATAGGCAAATAGTACCAAAGTTGGGACTTGCTGGAAAAGACTTAGCACTTAGCGGTTTATCGAGGGGGTCCCATACACCCCAACCGTGTTAGGAACGCAATATCAAGGAACATAAAACCGGCTTATACGGATCCTAACGGCATGAGTGGAACAAAACACCAAGCAAAAGGCTTAGCCTTCCACCCTTGCCAATATATAGATGATTTCAGTATAAGCATTTATATAGTGTGATATAAGCCCACCAAACTTCAACATGGAGCAAGCATCTTCACTTCACCTGCAACTAGCAACGCTATAAGAAGGGCTGAGCGAAGCGTACTTAGCCAAGCAACGGTTTGCATAGGTAGGGTGGTTAAACATGGCAATTGGTTACAAGTAGGAGGCTGACAAGAAGAACATGGGCATCGAGGCAAAACTATAGATCGAGACTACTAGCAATAGGCGAAGATAGTAAAGTTATCGGGGTTCGGTCATCTTGCCTGAAGAGAAGACGTTCGGATCGAAAGAAGGGTCCTCGTGCCCAAACTCGTTGGAAACCTCGTGCTCAACCTCGTTGGAAAACTCGTGCTCAACTTCCGGCTCTAAACAAGACAAACACACCAAGCACCAATCAACACGATGCAATGCGCACTCGAAAAACATGAATGCATGAAGGATGCACTAGTGATGCACATGGAGCACGTAAAACATCACTCAAGCAAAACACCTCAAAACAAGATAACAACCTGATATTATTAATCTACACAGAAAAACACCCAAGTTTGATATAAGATTCGCTGAAATCGGAGTTACGGGCTAAAAGTTATGCCCAAAACAAGATTTGAGCGAAAACTGCAAATTACAGCAACATAGCATCTTGGGAGCTCAAAATAATTAATCTACAGCACCCAAAAAGCATGGCAAAGGACTTGAACATAAACTAGATATAATGTACAGCAACTAGGTCCAAAGTGCACCCCCAACGGAGTCACGGATCAATAGCAATGATCTTGGACATATTGAACTTTGAAATAAAATTCTGGCAGCAGAATTTTATTGAAAGTTTGGAGCAAAAGATAAACATGCTACAGCCACTCAAATGGACATGTGAGGACATGGATGGAAAGACAACAATATATACTACAAGGAACAATCAAAAACCACCCCAAAACTATCATGCTTTGTCCTACAACATCACACGAACATGGCATCGGAACGTTACAGATTTCAGACTTAGTGAAATTTCACTAAGTCCTAAAACAGCAACATCATCATAGCATCAAAAAGAGCATGTTTAAGACACCTCGAAACTAAACATGGCAAAGGGTAAGCACCTCATCAAAATACATATGACGGTGATCCCGAAACACACAAGCATGCATCAATGTGGTGAACACACCGATTGCAACGAGCTCAACAAGATGGCATTTCATAACAAGTGAAAACACAACATGTGAGCATGGCATCTTGCAACGATGATAACAAGGAAACAATAAATCTACCATGCAACCTATCACACACAACACGTAGTTCGTGACAAGACGAACACGTGGACATGTCATTTGCATCGTTTGGATAAACGAGCTAAAAGATATCACATGTCAAAGGTGGCACAAAAATAACACATAACAGCAGTTTATATCATCATGCACTCTTGCAACAGCAAAACAAGCCCCTAGATGACCTCTAACATGCAGGACTACAACAGGTAAAACGTAGAGGGCAACTCCACGAACATCTGGACATGCTACACGCGCAAAACGGAGCAACAGGCACAAAGTTAGGGCAGTTTGAAGATTGCATCAGCACACAAGTTAACAGGGACTTAGGGAAAGAGTCAACCTCTCCAGATCTGAAAAAAAAACGGAGATGGGCCCGGATCTGGAAGATCTGCAGCGGCGGCGGCCCGGCTCGGAGGCGAGGCGGCCCGCGTGCGGTGCGGGGCGGGGCGGCCCGGCCGAACGGTGGTACGGGCCGGCGGCGGTGGCCCACCGCGGCGAGGCGAGGCGGAGCGGCGGCTGGGCCCGCGCGGCCTGGGGAAGAGGCGGAAGGCCCGCGAGGCGGCGGTGGCGCGCTCGGGCCGGCCCAGCCGGTCGAAGCGAAGGAGGGTGAGGCGGCCCGGCAGAGGCTGGTGCGGGGCGGCGGCCCGCTCGGTCCTCGGTGGGGCGCGGTCGTACGGGCCTGGAGAGGCGGACTGGCGAACGGAGGATGCGGTACGGGCCGGGGAACTGGTCCCCCCCCGGGCCCTGGCCGACGCGGTGCGAGCCTGGCGCCAAGTGGCGACCGGCCCGATGGAGCGAGCGGGGATCGAGCGGAGGGAGCGCCTGGCGAGGCGTTGACCTCGTTCCTCGAGGGGTTCCCGGCGGCTCGGGCTGGTAGACCGAGGGATCCTTCGGGATCCGGACAGGTTGAGTGGATCTGAGGTAAAAAGAAAGAAAGAAAAAAAAAAGAGGGGGGAGAGAGGAGGAAGAAAGAGGGGTTGCCCCAAATAGACTAGGGGTCTATAAGTAGCAGAAAATTTAGGGTTAGGGGGAGATTAGGGGCGCTAGGAGCCCTCCGATCGTGATCCAACGGATCCGATCGCGGGGATGATTTAAAAGGGCCTAGACGGAGATAAAAGAAAGCAGTAGGGGTATTTCCGGGACACGAAGCGAAGGCACTTCGGGCCCACACGAGCAACGGAGGGAAAAGTCAACGGAGTCCAAACGAGACGAGATTTGAGAGGCGGGTTGCACACAACAAAACAACAACACACAACACAACCTCGCGGCACACCGGTAACGAAAAACGCCCGAACAACAAAGTAGGCCTATGGGACGTCACGAACACGTGAGGGAGCTCCGGAACACGAAACGGACAACGGGAAGAAACGCCACGAACCGGATGCAACCCCCAACACAAATGCAATGCAATGCACATGTCTACATGATATGAATGAATGCCACACACTCACACCACAAAACGACGAAAGCCCGAAAGACAAAGAACCCGAAATGGAAATAGATGAAGCCGGAGATTTATTATAAGCCCAAAAGGGAAAGTATTACATCCGGGGCATTACACCCTTCTTCACGCTTTGTTCATGAGAAATCAGAAAACTTTGGCAGTGATAAACAAAGGAGATTAAGAGGATGTGATCGTCCTCATTCGGGAGCCGTTCCTCGAAACTTGTCCATCTCAAAAAGTAATTGAGTTATCTGCTAGCATTCGTTGACGAAACATGCATATTCAAAAATATAATTATTACCTCTGTTTTTAAAACCAAGAGCTCTGGTACATGTTTTGTCTTTGCTTCCGACCACGGGTTTTCAACCTTGCCAACAAAAGCCACGGTTCGAGAGTCTCCACCTTCTTTTAAAAGCACCAACTACTGAGAGCATGATTGTCATTCTGAGTGTAATGTGCATTGTCCCAAAGTAGCATTGTCTTTCGCATGATTATGATATCGTTTATTTTGAAATCATTGTATCTAGTCATCACTTAAACCTTAGAGGTGCCCCTGCATTTATGTTTTGCTTCACTAAAGGGGGCAAGCGAGATATCACTTTATCATATTTGCACACCATGCTCATAACAAATCTATTTGATGTTTCAGTATCATATTGTAAAACTTTCAGTTCTTTGTGATTTTCTCATGAGGCAACTTAATTACTACAGATTCATTGTCTCAGTAAGCTTTTGTCATATGAATATGAAAAAGTCCTATATGGTTAATAGCATGTCACCACAGAAATTATTCTTGTTATCATTTACCTACTCGAGGACGAGCAGGAATTAAGCTTGGGGATGTTGATAAGTCCAAAACGTATCTATAATTTCTGCTTGCTCCATGCCTCTTTTGGGTGATATTACTATGATATTTATACACTTCCATACACTTTTGATCATATTTGGACTAACCTATTAGCTCAGTGCACCCCAGAGCCAGTTTCTGTTTTTTGCTGTTTTTGTATTTCAGGTTTTCCCATTACGAGAACTGCCCGAAAAATCCTGAAAAAATTATATAAAAAATCAGCGTTCCAGAAGCTTCCCGGTAGCCAAAGTAGAGCCGGGGGGGGCCACCAGGGCTCCAGGCGCCCTGGTGGCGCCCCCCCCTTGGCCGCGCCGGGGGGGGGGGGGGCGCCTGGGCCCCCCGAGCCTCCGCTGATGCCCCCTTTGGCATATATTTTATGTGCACCGCATGTGCCATAGGGAAATCAGTTTTAAGGCACTCTCACCTTAAAATTCTAAGCAGGCCACTTATTCTTCCTTGAACACATTCAAAAATATATATGTGGGTTGCTTAACCATTATCTGGGGTAATTTAGATATTTAATGGTACTCATATACACATTCATAAAACGTTTTTAAGTGTGTCTCTTATCACACACAACCATGATCTTACCCAATAAATTTCTTAACTTATCAAAGTAGGAGCAATTTCTCCTGAACAAAGGATAAACTCATTCGAATGGATAATGTCGTTGAACTCATTTCACGAGAATTTTTTTTGATTCCTAGAATGGTTTAACTAAATTTCTTATCAAAGATAGTCAAATGAATTACATGACCACTTTTAAAGAATTGTAAATTTACCAGCCTCTTGCTGGACACATACGGCCTTACACACCGCAAGTATGATCTAAATCATACCAACTGTATATCATACTATTTTCCCCTTGTAGTTACTACGTGGAAATCAACATAGTATTTCTTATCTGCGATAATTCGGTTACATGCCGATATCACCACTCCAGCGTACATTAATGGGCACTCACGAAAATTTGGGATCTATGTGAGGAATAACAATTTATCCGTCAATCAAAATTATTCATAGCCCGTATGCTGATTGCATCAGCAATAAGGATATTTTCCGGCATTAGGGGGAGATAAGTACCACAAAGAATGCCGAGAAATAAATTAGAAATGTTATTGATAGTCTATCCTTATATCTACGTACTCAAAGAATCTGAACTAAAAGTTTAGAGAATCATATATTTGCAACACATTGCAAATCTGCCACATACATTTACTGATAACAAGGTGTCACTAAATTCTTTATTCCTGCAGTAAAGTATCAGAAAGAGTGGAGGTACCTGATAAACCACTCTTCTCCCCAATTGAGAGCAAGAGGGGGAGAAAATCTGACAAGACAAGATATAAGTTCTCATATGCTTCCGCGGAAACAGAGGAAATCAAATCCTCAACCAGTAAATGTAATTCAACATCAAGTTGAAAGACACCTCACTGGATGCTCATCATCCAAAGCCTGGCATAAATGTGCAAAAATATTTTGGTGCCGGAACATCGAAACACCTTGACTCCATTTGTTGTAGGAAATCACAAGGATTTAAAAAGGAATAAATATATTATCCACAAACTTCAATGATTCCATCAGAATCATATAAACTAAAGACTACATTTGTCGACATATATTTCTTCTCAAATTGCTAAAACCTTTTGGGCCCTGAACCAAAATCCATGGTAGAGTGCCTCTTGCACTCATATTGGTTCACATAAAAGGAAGCAAGTAATGAAGAATAGCACTCGCTCAACAAATGAGTGGTATTTACCGCAGTAATACCTACTCCTCATAAGTATCTTCCATATGGAATACTAAAAACTTCTCATTCATAGACAAAGTCAATGAGGTGGTGATAAAGCGAGGCTTGTAGCAAAAGGGTTCACGCAGAGACCCGGCATCGATTACGATGTAACATACCCTCTTGGTGTGAGTGGAATTATGTTTCGATACTAAATTTCATTGGCAATAAAAATAATAATATCCATGCAGTTATTGGATGAAGTGGCTACTGTTGGAGAACGTTGTATTTTAAAATTTTCCTACGATCACGCAAGATCTATCTATCAGATGCATAGCAACGAGAGGGAAGAGTGTGTCTACGTACCCTCGTAGACCGGAAGCGGAAGCGTCAAGTGACGCGGTTGATGTAGTCGAACTTCTTCGCGATTCAACCGATCAAGCACCGAACGTACGGCACCTCCGCGTTCAGCACACGTTCAGCTTGATGACGTCCCACGAGCTCTTGATCCAGTTGAGCTTCACGGGAGAGTTTCGTCAGCACGACGGCGTGGTGACGGATATGATGTATTCACCGGCGCAGGGCTTCGCCTAAGCACCGCGAAGGTATTACCGAGGTGTGTTTCTGTGGAGGGGGGCACCGCACACGGCTGGAACAATTCAACTTGTGTGTCTTTGGGTGACCCCCTGCCCCCGTATATAAAGGAGCAAGGGGGGAGGCCGGCCGGCCCTTGTTTGGTGCGGCTAGGGGTGCAATCCTACTAGGAATAGGATTGCAATCCTATTCCTAGTAGGAACCACCAAAGAAGGAAGAGAGGGAATAGGAAAAGAAGAAGAGGTGGCGCCCCCCAACTCCTAGGAACCCTAGGTGGGGCGCCGGCCAGCCCTATGGGCTGCCTCTCTCTTTTCCATAAGGCCCACTATGGACCATCCCCCTTCGTAGGGGGTTCCGGTAACCCCCTCCGGCAATCCCGTTAAATCCGAAACTTTTCCTGTATACTTCCGGTGTCCGAATATAGTCGTCCAATATATCAATCTTTATGTCTCAGACATTCCGAGACTCCCCGTCATGTCCGTGATCTCATCCGGGACTCCGAACTACCTTCGGTACATCAATACTCATAAACTCATAATACCGATCGTCATCAAACGTTAAGCGTGCGGACCCTACGGGTTCGAGAACTATGTAGACATGACCGAGACTCATCTCCGGTCAATAACCAATAGCGGAACCTGGATGTTCATATTGGCTCCTACATATTCTACGAAGATCTTTTATCGGTCAGAACCGCATAACAACATACATTGTTCCTTTTGTCAACGGTATGTTACTTGCCCGAGATTCGATCGTCGGTATCTCTATACCTAGTTCAATCTCGTTACCGGCAAGTCTCTTTACTCGTTCCGTAACACATCATCTCATGACTAACTCATTAGTCTTTTGCTTGCAAGGCTTATTGTGATGTGTGTTACCGAGAGGGCCCAGAGATACCTCTCCGACACTCGAAGTGACAAATCATAATCTTGATC
This sequence comes from Secale cereale, assembly GCA_902687465.1. NCBI lineage: Eukaryota > Viridiplantae > Streptophyta > Magnoliopsida > Poales > Poaceae > Secale > Secale cereale. The sequence continues at coordinate 52,773,222 of LR738711.1, read as the reverse complement.
TATGCCAACACCACGAATACTTTCGGAGACACCTGTAGAGTATCTTTATGATCACCTAGTTACGTTGTGACGTTTGATAGCACACAAGGTGTTCCTACGGTATTCGGGAGTTGCATAATCTCATAGTCATAGGAACATGTATAAGTCATGAAGAAAGCAATAGCAGAAAAACTAAACGATCATAGTGCTATGCTAACGGATGGGTCTTGTCCATCACATCATTCTCCTAATGATGTGATCTCGTTGATCAAATGACAACTCATGTCTATGGTTAGGAAACATAACCATCTTTGATCAATGAGCTAGTCTAGTAGAGGCATACTAGGGACATACTGTTTTGTCTATGTATCCACACATGTACTAAGTTTCCGGTTAATACAATTCTAGCATGAATAAAAGACATTTATCATGATATAAGGAAATACAAATAACATCTTTATTATTGCCTCTAGGGCATATTTCCTTCAGTCTCCCACTTGAACTAGAGTCAATAATCTAGATTACAAAGTGATGATCCTCACACCCATGGAGTCCTGGTGCTGATCATGTTTTGCCCGTGGAAGAGGCTTAGTCAACGGGTCTGCAATATTCAGATCCGTATGTATTTTGCAAATCTCTATGTCTCCCTCCTTGACTAGATCGCGGATGGAATTGAAGCGTCTTTTGATGTGCTTTGTTCTCTTGTGAAACCTGGATTCCTTCGCCAAGGTTATTGCTCCAGTGTTGTCACAAAAGATTTTCATTGGACCCGATGCACTAGGTATTACACCTAGATCGGATATGAACTCCTTCATCCAGACTCCTACATTTGCTGATTCTGAAGCAGCTATGTATTCCGCTTCACACGTAGATCCCGCCACGACGCTCTGCTTGGAACTGCACCAACTGACAGCTCCACCATTCAATAAAAAATACATACCCGGTTTGTGACTTAGAGTCATCCGGATCAGTGTCATTCTAAAAAATACATAACCGTTTACGACGAGCTCTTTGTCACCTCCATACACGAGAAACATATCCTTTGTTCTTTTCAGATACTTTAGGATGTTCTTGACCGCTGTCCAGTGATCCACTCCTGGATTACTTTGGTACCTCCCTGCTAGACTTATAGCAAGGCACACATCAGGTCTGGTACACAGCATTGCATACATGATAGATCCTATGGCTGAGGCATAGGGAATGACTTTTATTTTCTCTCTATCTTCTGTAGTGGTCGGGCATTGAGTCTTACTCAACTTCATACCTTGTAATACAGGCAAGAACCCTTTCTTTGACTGATCCATTTTGAACTTCTACAAAATCTTATCAAGGTATGTGCTTTGTGAAAGTCCAATTAAGCGTCTTGATCTATCTCTATAGATCTTGATGCCTAATATATAAGCAGCTTCACCGAGGTCTTTCATTGAAAAACTTTTATTCAAGTATCCTTTTATGCTATCCAGAAATTCTATATCATTTCCAATCAATAATATGTCATCTACATATAATATTAGAAAAGCTACAGAGCTCCCACTCACTTTCTTGTAAATACAAGCTTCTCCAAAAGTCTGTATAAAACCACATGCTTTGATCACCTCATCAAAGCGTATATTCCAACGCCGAGATGCTTGCACCAGTTCATAGATGGATCGCTGGAGCTTGCATACTTTGTTAGCACCTTTTGGATCGACAAAACCTTCTGGTTGCATCATATACAACTCTTCTTTGAGATATCCATTCAGGAATGCAGTTTTGACATCCATTTGCCAGATTTCATAATCATAAAATGCGGCAATTGCTAACATGATTCGGACAGACTTAAGCATCGCTACAGGTGAGAAAGTCTCATCGTAGTCAGCTCCTTGAACTTGTCGAAAACCTTTCGCAACAAGTCGAGCTTTGTAAACAATAACATTACCGTCTGCGTCGATCTTCCTCTTGAAGATCCATTTATTTTCGATGGCCTGCCGATCATCGGGCAAGTCAACCAAAGTCCATACTTTGTTCTCATACATGGATCCCATCTCAGATTTCATGGCTTCAAGCCATTTTGCGGAATCTGGGCTCATCATCGCTTCCTCATAGTTCGTAGGTTCATCATGGTCTAGTGACATGATTTCCAGAACTGGGTTGCCGTACCACTCTGGTGCGGAACGTACTCTGGGTGATCTACGACGTTCAGCAGAAACTTGATCCGAAGTTTCATGATCATCATCATTAACTTCCTCACTGATTGGTGTAGGAATCACTGGAACAATTTTCTGTGATGTATTACTTTCCAATCCGGGAGAAGGTACAATTACCTCATCAAGTTCTACTTTCCTCCCACTCACTTCTTTTGAGAGAAACTCCTTCTCTAGAAAGGATCCATTCTTAGCAACGAATATCTTGCCTTCAGATCTGTGATAGAAGGTGTACCCAACAGTCTCTTTTGGGTATCCTATGAAGACACATTTCTCCGACTTGGGTTCGAGCTTATCAGGTTGAAGCTTTTTCACATAAGCATCGCAGCCCCAAACTTTAAGAAACGACAACTTTGGTTTCTTGCCAAACCATAGTTCATAAGGTGTCGTATCAACGGATTTAGATGGTGCCCTATTTAACGTGAATGCAGCTGTCTCTAAAGCATAACCCCAAAACGATAGTGGTAAATCGGTAAGAGACATCATAGATCGTACCATATCCAATAAAGTACGGTTACGACGTTCAGACACACCATTACGCTGTGGTGTTC
>LR738711.1:52653155-52756879 GCA_902687465.1 Secale cereale | reverse complement strand
TCGAGACGGGAACCCTTTTTCGCGATCTCATCTCTGTTCCGCCGCCGCCGAGCTTCCAAGATCGGGAGCACCAGGAGAACTCTTCCCGGCACCCTGCCGGAGGGGAGGATCACCACCGGGAGCTTCTCCACCACCATGGACGCCTCCCGGATGAGTTGTGAGTAGTCTCCCTTGGACCATGGGTCCATGACCAGTAGCTATGTGATGTTCTCCTCCCCTTCTTGTGCTTCACTAATTAGACCTCGTGAGCTGCCCTACATGATCGAGGCACATATGTAATCCTTATGCTGTTGCTATGTTGATTTTGCTGGGATCCGATGGATTGTGAGATTATGTTCAGATTGTGTTTGAGTAATATATTTGATCCACCTCCTTTATATTTATGTTCGTAAGTAATTCTTGCATGTTCTCCGTTGTTATTTATTGCTTTGGCCAAGTAGTAGGTAGTGACTCCAAGAGGGAACGTTATGCTTGATTGTGGGTTCATGCCCCTCGATGACTAGCTTGAGTGACAGAAACATGAGTCTAGGGGATGTGCTGTTGCCACAAGGGGGAAAACAATGGTGCTTGTGCCCGCGGGTGCAAGGATTGTTTACTTTACACAAAGTTCTTTTAATGCAGTTGTCTGTTGCTTTGAGTTTACACTATGGGTGGGACTCGTAACTTAATACCAGCGAGATGTTCTGGATAGATATCTCAAGGTGGATGATTAGTAGTAGATGCAGATGGATTTCGGTCTACTTGCCTTGGCGTACCGCCCATGCTTTGAACCTCTACCTTTCTTGCAATATAATTAGCATTGGTTTGCGCACGTAATTCTGTCAATGCCCAGCTGTAATTCGTTTGCCTCACATAGTTGTTTTATCGTCTTTTGGGAGAGAGACATCACTAGTGAACATCATGGGACCCCGGTCCATATTACCATCACTGATCACATCCGCTATTTACCTTCCGTTTTTACTTACTATTGCAGCAATACCTATCACTATTATCACTTGCGTTTGATCCTTTGTAAACTACAAGGCCGGAGGGATTGACAACCTCTCTGTACTCGTTGGGAGCAAAGTTATTTGTATCTGTGTGCAGGTCCACATTGATTGCTAATATCTGGCGTCGTTAGCAGTTGACACCTTCTTGTTGAAACTGGGAGTCTCAGGGGAAATCGATCCTTGGTATCTTTGCCAAGGGAAAACTTCCGCTACACTGCATCTCAAACCTTCCACTTGGGGTAACCAACGAGGGGCGAGAAGCCATCAAGAAAAGTTTTTTGGCGCCGTTGCCGGGGACTCCACTCTTCGAGATAGGGGAGTTGCACACTATCTTTTACCTTTGTTTTTTAGTCTTGTTAGTTTACCTTTCAGTTTTGCTTTAGTATCTTTTATCGAAAATCACAAATATAGTTATCTTGCTTGCTTGCTAATATGGGTTCCACCGAGAGCACCAAGTTGTGCGACTTCACTAGTCACAACAACGATGACTTTATTTTCACGCCTATCACTACACCTGCCACTTCAGCACCTTCGTATGAAATTAAACCTGCTTTACTGAACCTAGTTATGAAAGATCAATTCTCCGGTGCCGGAGATGATGTTGCTTTACACTTGAACAATTTTGTTGAACTTTGTGATATGCAAAAGTACCAAGAAATAGATGGTAATATTGTTAAGCTTAAGCTTTTTCCTTTCTCCTTGAGAGGAGGAGCTAAAATTTGGTTTCAATCTTTGCCTAGAAATAGCATAGATTCATGGGACAAGTGCAAAGATGCTTTTATTGGAAAGTATTATCCACCTGCTAAAATTATCCAACTAAGAAGTAACATAATGAATTTTAAACAATTGGATAATGAACACGTTGCCCAAGCTTGGGAACGCATGAAATCTCTTGTCAAGAACTGCCCTACTCATGGTTTGACTACTTGGATGGTTATCCAAACTTTTTATGCATGCTTGAACTTTACCTCGCGGAACTTGTTAGATTCGGCCGCGGGAGGAACCTTTATGTCAACTACACTTGGTGCTGCCACGAAGCTTCTCGATGAGATGATGACCAATTATTCCCAATGGCACACCGAACACGCTCCAACAGGTAGGAAGGTAAACTCTGTCGAGGAGATTTCCTCCCTAAATGAAAAAGTTGACTTGATCATGTCTCTACTTTCGAAGCAATCTTCTGTTGATCCTCGTGATGTTCCTTTAAATTCTTTGATTGCTCAAGAACAAGTAGATGTGAACTTTATCTCTAGAAACAATTTTAACAACAATGCTTATAGGAGTAACTTTGGTAGCAATCCTAGACCGTTCCCCTCTAATTCTTATGGGAACAACAATGCTTATCCTAGCACCAAGAACTCCACTACTGAACTAGAGATTATGCTTAAAGATTTCATCACTACCCAAAAAGCCTTTAATAAGAGTGTAGAAGAGAAACTAAATAAACTAGATGATCTCTCTTCGAAGGTAGACAATTTAGCCCATGAGGTAGAATTGCTTAAAATTAGAACTTCTCCTCTTGAGGAGAGGAAGGTCACTCCTATGAATTCTATTCAAGTGAAAATTAATGAAAACATTAGGATGTTGGCTAAACTTAAAGAGAGATGGGCTAGAGAAAGGGAGGAAGAAGATAGAATTAAGAGCCTTCCTACCCACCACACTGTTGCTACTATCCAAGTTGTTGAGGATATCCAAACTCTTAGCACCCAATGCGCTCCTGGTCCCAATGGACCTATTAATGGTGATGCTATGACTATAGAAACTACCAAACAAGTGAACCTAAAGGACACCACTACCACCTTACTTGATAGTAGTGACCTTGATTTTGACAATTGCACTCTTACCGAAGTTATTGATTTCCTTCACAAGATGTCTAGAGATCCCCGCACTAGCACGCTTAACCTTGCCTTCACGGAGCATATCACTAATGCTCTCATCAAAGCTAGGGAGGAGAAACTTAGAGTAGAAGCGTCCATACCTAGAAAGCTAGAAGCTGGTTGGGATCCTATGATTAAAATTAAGTTGAATAACTTCTCTTGCTATGCTTTATGTGATGTTGGAGCTAGTACCTCCGTTATGCCCAAAAGAATATATGATATGCTTAAATTGAAACCTTTTGATTCTTGTTCTTTTGGTGTTCGTCTCGTTGATTCTTCCATAAAGAAACCTTTGGGGAGGATCGACGATGTTCTTATCATTGTCAATGACAATTATGTTCCCGTTGATTTTACTATTATGGACATTGAGTGTGAACCTTCTTGTCCAATTATTTTGCGACGTACTTTTCTACGCACCGTTGGTGCCATCATTGACATGAAAGAGGGGAATATAAAAGTCCAATTTTCTCTCAAGAAAGGGATGGAACACTTCCCTCGAAAGAAGATTAAGTTACCTTTTGAGTCCGTTATACGGGCTAGCTATTCTTTTACTCTTGATAAAACTTGATCTCTTTGCATTATGCCTAGCTTAAAGGCATAAAAGAAAGCGCTTTTGGGAGGCAGACCACATGAATAAAAATTTTCTTTTGTTGTGTCTTGATGTTGTTACTACAGTAGCATCATCATTGTATCTTTACTTTTCAAATTTGTGCCAAGTGTAGCCTCTGATTGCAAGAAAGTTCAAAAGTTGTGACGTGCTGTCAAGGAAACAGATTCTGTCCTTGGATAGAAAAATTCGTATAAAATCACCAGATCATCTTTTTGGTCTGAATTTTTTCGACAGCGTGCTCTATACAATTGTCTTTCGCGCGTCTGTTCTGGGTTTTTTGATTAGAGTTGCAGAAGTGCCCCGAAAAAATCATTTACTACCTGCTGTTCTGTTTTTCACAGATTCTGTCCTGTTTTGCCTTTCCTTCGTTTTGCAAACCTTGAGCTTGCTTTTTCTTTGAAAAAACCTTTTGGCAATCTTGAGAAACAGTAGACCTTCAAGAATATCCTTATTTCCAGCAAGGAACAATTATTTTATTAAGGGTACTAACCTCGCTAATCAGTTTATGATGAGTTATGTATGAAGGGAGTTTTCAAGTGTGCGAGGGAAGATGATAAAAAGATTCAGGAGTGTCAAACGCTCAAGCTTGGGGATGCCCCCATGCACCCCCAAGAAATATTCAAGGAGACTCAAGCGTCTAAGCTTGGGGATGGCCCCGTGCATCCCCTTCTCCATCAACATTATCAGTTCGTCTTTCGTTCCACTATATTTTTATCACTTCATGTGTTATGTGCTATGCTTGGAGCGTCTTGCTTTTAGTTTCCTTTTTAGTTTTCTTTAGCTTTTCATAACGAGTCGGAACTCAGCTTTCTTTGTGTGGGAGAGAAACACGCTCCACTTCTACCTAGAACATAACATAGAATTTTCATGTCTATCCTTGTTGTGTGTGTTCTTTGTCCTTTAATAGCTACTATCATGCTTAGCTCTTAGTTTTCATGCTTATCTTTTTAAAGAGCTTTTGTTTAGTTGGTTGCTTGAACTCTCTTTAGTTATCATGCCTATCTTATTAAGAGAGTTTGCTTCTGTTGCATTGGTCGATATGTCTATGATAAAAATGCTACGTGCATAATGGCGCTTAGTAGTTCATGTTTTCTTATGGTTAGTCTCAAATAGCTGGGGAGTTTCCAATGTGTTATTGGAGTACCAACATGATTTGTTTGCCTATGATGTGGTATGGTTTAGTAATATCTTCCTTCAAGAATTTATTTTGATTGACTTGGCGTATGCTCACGCATATTTAAGACTGTAAAGAAAGTCTGTCAAGCCTTGATGATCATTTATTTCTGAGTAGCGATATAACTACCATGCCTGATTCAATGTTGCTTTGTCGCTCTGCATGATTATGACCGTCATTGCTCTCTTAGTTGGTCGCTCCCAGTCTTTTGCTAACCTTCGCCTGTACTAAGCGGACTGACTGCTTGTGCATCCAAAATCCTTTAAACCAGTTATGCCATATGAGTCCACCATACCTTCCTATACATGGTATTTACCTGCCATTCCTAATGAAGACTTTCATGTGCCATCTCGAAATTATTCAAAAAAAATGCATTTCTATTTTGTGCCTCTGTTTTAGCTCATGAGGAAGTGGTAGTTAATTCATGATATTTTTAAGTTGGACAAGCTTCACCCCGGGATTGCATGTATAATGTGCAAACCCATAATACGAGAAGGAACTGGCAATGAGTGCGCCCGGCTCAAAATTAATATAACAAACAAACCCTCCTTCACGCTTTGTTCATGAGAAATCAGAAAACTTTGGCAGTGATAAACAAAGGAGATTAAGAGGATGTGATCGTCCTCATTCGGGAGCCGTTCCTCGAAACTTGTCCATCTCAAAAAGTAATTGAGTTATCTGCTAGCATTCGTTGACGAAACATGCATATTCAAAAAAATAATTATTACCTCTGTTTTTAAAACCAAGAGCTCTGGTACATGTTTTGTCTTTGCTTCCGACCACGGGTTTTCAACCTTGCCAACAAAAGCCACGGTTCGAGAGTCTCCACCTTCTTTTAAAAGCACCAACTACTGAGAGCATGATTGTCATTCTGAGTGTAATGTGCATTGTCCCAAAGTAGCATTGTCTTTCGCATGATTATGATATCGTTTATTTTGAAATCATTGTATCTAGTCATCACTTAAACCTTAGAGGTGCCCCTGCATTTATGTTTTGCTTCACTAAAGGTGGCAAGCGAGATATCACTTTATCATATTTGCACACCATGCTCATAACAAATCTATTTGATGTTTCAGTATCATATTGTAAAACTTTCAGTTCTTTGTGATTTTCTCATGAGGCAACTTAATTACTACAGATTCATTGTCTCAGTAAGCTTTTGTCATATGAATATGAAAAAGTCCTATATGGTTAATAGCATGTCACCACAGAAATTATTCTTGTTATCATTTACCTACTCGAGGACGAGCAGGAATTAAGCTTGGGGATGTTGATACGTCCAAAACGTATCTATAATTTCTGCTTGCTCCATGCCTCTTTTGGGTGATATTGCTATGATATTTATACACTTCCATACACTTTTGATCATATTTGGACTAACCTATTAGCTCAGTGCACCCCAGAGCCAGTTTCTGTTTTTTGCTGTTTTTGTATTTCAGGTTTTCCCATTACGAGAACTGCCCGAAAAATCCCGAAAAAATTATATAAAAAATCAGCGTTCCAGAAGCTTCCCGGTAGCCAAAGTAGAGCCGGGGGGGCCACCAGGGCTCCAGGCGCCCTGGTGGCGCCCCCCCTTGGCCGCGCCGGGGGGGGGGGCGCCTGGGCCCCCCGAGCCTCCGCTGATGCCCCCCTTTGGCATATATTTAAGACACGTCTCGAAACCCTCGAGACGGGAACCCTTTTTCGCGATCTCATCTCTGTTCCGCCGCCGCCGCGCTTCCAAGATCGGGAGCACCAGGAGAACTCTTCCCGGCACCCTGCCGGAGGGGAGGACCACCACCGGGAGCCTCTCCACCACCATGGACGCCTCCCGGATGAGTTGTGAGTAGTCTCCCTTGGACTATGGGTCCATGACCAGTAGCTATGTGATGTTCTCCTCCCCTTCTTGTGCTTCACTAATTAGACCTCGTGAGCTGCCCTACATGATCGAGGCACATATGTAATCCTTATGCTGTTGCTATGTTGAGTTTGCTGGGATCCGATGGATTGTGAGATTATGTTCAGATTGTGTTTGAGTAATATATTTGATCTACCTCTTTTATATTTATGTTCGTAAGTAATCCTTGCATGTTCTCCGTTGTTATTTATTGCTTTGGCCAAGTAGTAGGTAGTGACTCCAAGAGGGAACGTTATGCTTGATTGTGGGTTCATGCCCCTCGATGACTAGCTTGAGTGACAGAAACATGAGTCTAGGGGATGTGATGTTGCCACAAGGGGGAAAACAACGGTGCTTGTGCCCGCGGGTGCAAGGATTGTTTACTTTACGCAAAGTTCTTTTAATGCAGTTGTCTGTTGCTTTGAGTTTACACGATGGGTGGGACTTGCAACTTAATACCTGCGAGATGTTCTGGATAGATATCTCAAGGTGGATGATTAGTAGTAGATGCAGATGGATTTCGGTCTACTTGCCTTGGCGTACCGCCCATGCTTTGAACCTCTACCTTTCTTGCAATATAATTAGCATTGGTTTGCGCACATAATTCTGTCAATTGCCCAGCTGTAATTCGTTTACCTCACATAGCTGTTTTATCGTCTTTTGGGAGAGAGACATCACTAGTGAACATCATGGGACCCCGGTCCATATTACCATCACTGATCACATCCGCTATTTACCTTCCGTTTTTACTTACTATTGCAGCAATACCTATCACTATTATCACTTGCGTTTGATCCTTTGTAAACTACAAGGCCGGAGGGATTGACAACCTCTCTGTACTCGTTGGGAGCAAAGTTATTTGTATTTGTGTGCAGGTCCACGTTGATTGCCAATATCTGGCGCCGTTAGCAGTTGACACCTTCTTGTTGAAACTGGGAGTCTCAGGGGAAATCGATCCTTGGTATCTTTGCCAAGGGAAAACTTCCGCTACACTGCATCTCAAACCTTCCACTTGGGGTAACCAACGAGGGGCGAGAAGCCATCAAGCAAAGTTTCATGCCTTTCAACCTGCAAGGTTCTCATAATGCTCCTTGTCCCTCTTTTCTAACGGAGTGTTTTCATCTTCGTTCATCTCCGTTGTATTCTTTCTTTCAAGATTGTTCAACCTCTCAAGGTTCTTTGGTTTCACTCGTTTGTCGAAGAAGCAACTTTGTTTACCCCTTCCTCTTCCGTTTTTACCCGGTGATATCTCTAGGATCTCAGGTCGAGATCCTCTATTAGTGTGGGAGAGTTGTGACGCCCGAAGACCGACGTCCCAGAAGATTCCAGAAGATTCCAGATGTTCCGGGTTCTCCCGTGTGTTCTTTGTGCTTGTGTTATTTTATTTTGCATTGCATCATGTCATCATGCCATCATGTCTTTAATTTTTGCATCTCAACCTAAATAAATCATGTGGATCTTTGGTTCACTTAAATCGAGGGAAGAATGACTTCTCTTTATAACATATAAAAGTCTCTCAATATTATTAGAGAGCTATATAATAAATATTCCATTGTTTGGAATTATCCAACACACGTGCATAATTTTCCCCATGCTTCTTTAATTCAAGTTACACCTTCAAAACCTTGCCAATAATTCTTTTCCGTTGTTTCGAGGTTCCTCCAAAAATTCGAACATTTTTGGACACTTCTTTAATCAAGTCTTAGTTCAAACCCATTTGAATTAAATTCAAATATGTTGGAATTGTTTCCGTTCATGCCTTTTATATTTTTCTCGGACCGTGCTCATTTTTACGAGCCCGAGAAAAATTAACCTTTGTCCTAATTCTTGCCCTAACCCCCCTCCTCTTTTTCTTTTCTTCTCTTTTGTTTCTGATAAAGAAATAAAAAGAAGAAGAGCAGCCCAGCTGCAGCCTTCCTTCCCCCTAGCCGGCCCGATTCCTCCTGGCCCACTAGGACCATTCCTCCTGAGGCCCAAGCCTCTAGCCCGATCCCACTCCTCCAACCCTAGCGACCGCTACGCCCGCACCTTTCCCCTCGACCCTCTTTCCTCAGCGCCGTAACCCTCGACCCTCTCCTCGCACGAGCCCTCATCCCCTCGCTCCCTCTCGCTATCTCCCTCTCCCCCCGATCTACTGCGCGAGCCATCTCCCGGGCGCCCCCTCCTCTTCTGCGCGAGCGGGCCAGCCAGGCCGCGCGAAGGGAACCTCGCCTCTGGCCCCGCGACGCCCGAGCCCCCTCCGGCCTCCTCCTCGCGCCCAGGCAGCCGCCCCAGGCCGCGGCCTCACCTCCAGGTCGCCAGTCGCCCCTTCCTCCGGCCTCCTCGTCCGTCCTCCGCGCCGTCCGCGCCATCTTCCAGCCAGAGCCGACCGCCGCAGCTCGTCCTCCCTCCGGGCCAGGCAGCGAGCCGACCCGCCGCACACCTGCGCGCCTCGGGTCCTCCTCCCTCCGTCGATCTCCAGCAAGGCCAAGCCTCGAAGCCCGGCGCCCCGAGCCCTCCTCCCGTCGAGGCCGTCCAGCGCCTCCTCCGCCCAAGGCAGCGCCCCGTCGCCCCGCATCCGTCTCCCTCCGCCGAGACCGCCTTGTTTTTTTTGTGTTGCTGTGGTTTTCGCCAAGTGCACCGCAGCCGGCTTGGTGTTGTTGTGTTGGTCCAGCAGGTTTTTTGGCGAGATCGGCAAGTCCGAAGAACCGTGTACGACTCGAGACCGAGACCTCAAGTACCTCTATGGATATGTGTACATCTACGTAACGAGAACGTCTACCGTCGACAAGACCGAGACACCGAGTACCACGACGACCCGAACGACTACCGTCGCCGTGTACCACTACCGTCGCCGAGACCCTCAAGTACAACTACGGAACGAGTACCCCTACCGATGACCGTGAACAACTACCGCCATCGTGGAACCGCCAAGACGAACGGAACAACTACTTCCCACTACGAACGTGTACCCCTACGTCGACGACGATCCCGACAAGTACCACTACCGTCGACATGTACATCTACGAGAACGTCTACTTCCGCTACCGTCGCCCGAGTAAACTACCGCCTCGTGAACGGCTACTTCCTCTCCGAACGTGAACGCCTTCTTCCTCTACGTCTTGAACCGCCCCGAAACGCACGCTTCGAAGGTATAACCCCGAGACGATGACCCGTGAGATGCTTGTTTTGTTGTATGAAATGTCTCCCTTGTGTGCTCCGTGCCCGTTTCGACCTTTTGTCATGTTCCTCGGTTGCCTCGTCGCCGACTCGTGGGAACCCGGCAACGGGATCACCCCATCATCTCGTTTGACTCGCTCACGCCATCTTTCCTTTTGCACCGGACTCTCAACGAGTTACCGGAACCGATATGTTGCCGTGGCATCATTTTCGGAATTGTTGCCGTGGCACCCTTTTCCTTCCACCACGGTGACAAATGCTTCTTATCTTCTTTATGTCATCTTTTATTAAATTGCATAAACTTGTTCATGTCATCCGCATCATGTTAACAACATTATATATGTGTGAATTGTTGTTGCTTTAATAATTATTAAACATGCTCATGGGGATTTTCCGGATATGTTGTTGTTCTTTTCCGGCCTCATTTAAAATGCCTAAATAGGTAGTTTGTTTTTGCTTCACCTCTTGCCATGTTAACGAACAATTAATCTTGTCTTGTAAATAACGAGAGTCAACCAAATAATTAATATGTGGTGTTTCGTCAATATGCAACTCTTGCATATTGAGCTCCACTTAACTTGTAGTGTTGTTTGTGCACTTTGCCATGCCATGCATATTTAAACCGGACATGCATCATACTTGTTTGTGCATCGTATGTCATGTTTATGCTTGTGTGTTTACCGTGTTGTTTGCTTCTTTCCGGTTGCTTCTCTTGTTAGCTTCGGTTTCGTTCCGGAGTTGTGAGGATTCTCTCGACTGTGTTGCTCCGTCTTCTTCATGGATCCGTTCTTCTCCCTTGTGGAATCCCAGGCAAGATGACCGAACCTCGATAACATTACTATCTTTGCCTATTGCTAGTAGTCTCGGTCTATGGATTTGCCTCAATGCCCATGCCTTTCTTGTCAGCCTCCTATTGTAACCATGACCCTGTCTAACTACCCTACCTATGCAAACCGTTGAATGGCTAAGTACGCTTCGCTCAGCCCCTCTTATAGCATTGTTAGTTGCAGGTGAAGATTGAAGATGCTTGCTTCATGTTGAAGTTTGGTTGGGTGATATCACACTATATAAATGCTTAAATGAAATCATCTATATATTGGCAAGGGTGGAAGGCTAAGCCTTTTGCTTGGTGATTTTGTTCCACTCATGCCGTTAGGAACCGTATAAACCGGTGTTATGTTCCTTGATTATGCGTTCCTAACACGGTTGGGGTGTATGGGACCCCCTTGAAAAACCGCTAAGTGCTAAGTCTTTTCCAGCAAGTCCCAACATTTGGTACTATTCGCCTAATAACTAATAAAACTTGCATGTGGACTAGCTATCCCTTTTATTTTAATTCAACAACCCCGGGCCAGTGCTCCACACGAGTGTTGGTCCGAAACGGGGAGTCTGCGGGGCCACCACGAGGAAACTCGAGGTTTGGTAAAAACCTGTAGAATCGCCCATCCGGTCGTGTCCTGAGACTAGATACGCGCGGCTACCTATCAGGGTGTCGACACGCCGGGAGGATTTGCTGGATTAGCCTTACCTTAGTTCGGTTTAACTTGAGCACGGGATTCCGAGAATACTCGGGTCTTCCCACCTTGGAGTTGCGACTCCGCGGATCGTGGGCTTGTAATGGGTCAAGTTGGAACACCCCTGCAGGGTTTGAACTTTCGAAAGCCGTGCCCGCGGTTATGTGGCAGATGGGAGCTTGTTAATATCCGGTTGTAGATAACTTGACACAATGTTCCAATACACTACCAGCGTGTGTACCGTGACTGTCAATTTCCGAATAGGGATTCGGAAGTTGAACACGGTGGGGTTATGTTTGACCGGCTTTAGCTAGGATCACTTCGTGATCATCTCTCGACCCAGGCACTTCTCTTCTCGCTCTCTATTACGTAAGCTAGTGCTAGTTGCTGCTGCAGACTCTTGTTGTTCCTTCACCTCTTGTTCTTTCTTCAGCCTTGTCCTCACCCAAGGTTTAAATAGTCTTGTTACCCGGGAACGAGATTGCTGAGTCCTCTGTGGCTCACAGTTACTTCACCACACCAGATGCAGGTTCAGCCGAGTTTGATGCAGAAGCTGGTTCAAGTACTTCACTGGGAGCTCGATGAAGAGAGTGGTCGTATGCTTGTGACGTTTCGACGATCAGTAGTGGCTTCTACTAGGATTCGATCCTGACCTGTGGCTTTATGTTGTTTTGGTATCTTTCTTTTGGATCTTCACCCGTAGTCGGGTTGTGATGTTTTGAATGATGTCTTGCTTATGTAATGTATTGTGTGAAGTGGCGAGTGTAAGCCAACTATCTCCTTTTGAAATTTAATCCCTCTTTTACATGAGTCGTGCAAAGATACCAAACTTGAGATCATTCTAGGATGGGCTTATACCTTTAAGTCGTGCCTCGACACGTAAGAGGTATAGTCCCATCCTGGGCATTACAGGGATCATCTCCATCCTTTGCATGCCATAGTTCATCACGAAGTTCTAGTAGCTTGGTGATAGTGTCTAGAGAATTCCGTCAACCACTATCTCATCTGGAAGATTAACTCCCACTTGGTTCAAGTGATTTTAGCACCCACACATTCTGAGCACACGCTCACTAGTTGAGCTATTCTCCTCCATCTTTTGGCAAAAGAACTTGTCGGAGGTCTCATACCTCTCAATCACGAGCATGAGCCTGAAATCCCAATTTCAGCTCTTAGAACATCTCATATGTTCTATGACGTTCAAAACGTCATTGGAATCCCGATTCTAAGCCGTAAAGTATGGTGCACTAAACTATCAAGTAGTCATCAAGACGTGTCTGTCAAGTGTTCACAACATCCACAGACGACGTTGTAGGGGTTTGCACATCGAGCGGTACATCAAAGACGTAAGCTTTCTGTGTAGCAGTGAGGACACTCCTCGGACTACGGACCCAGTCCGCATCATTGCTTACAATATCTTTCAACTTAGTCTTTCTCTAGGATCGTATTAAACAGGGAGCTACAACGCAGTTATTGGTCTACAACATAATTTGCGAAGATAACTTAGACTATTGTTCATGACAATTAAGTTCATCTAATGAACTCCCACTCAGATAGACATCTCTCTAGTCATCTACGTGATACATGATCCGAATCGACTAGGCCGTGTCCGATCATCACGTGAGACGGACTAGTCATCAACGGTGAACATCTTCATGTTGATCGTATCTTCTATACGACTCATGTTCGACCTTTCGGTCTTCCGTGTTCCGAGGCCATGTCTGTACATGCTAGGCTCGTCAAGTCAACCCTAAGTGTATCGCGTGTGTAAATATGGCTTACACCCGTTGTATGCGAACGTTAGAGCCTATCACACCCGATCATCACGTGGTGCTTCGGAACAACGAACCTTAGCAACGGTGCACAGTTAGGGGGAACACAATTCTTGAAATTTTAGCGAGAGATCATCTTATTCACTACCGTCGTTCTAAGCAAATAAGATGTAAAACATGATAAACATTACATGCAATCAAATAGTGACATGATATGGCCAGTATCATCTTGCTCCTTTGATCTTCATCTTCGGGGCTCCATGATCATCATCGTCACCGGCATGACACCATGATCTCCATCATCATGATCTCCATCATCGTGTCTTCATGAAGTCGTCTCGCCAAACATTACTTCTACTACTATGGCTAACATTTAGCAATAAAGTAAAGTAATTACATGGAGTTATTCAGTGACACGCAGGTCATACAATAAATAAGACAACTCCTATGGCTCCTGCCGGTTGTCATTCTCATCGACATGCAAGTCGTGATTCCTATTACAAGAATATGATCAATCTCATACATCACATATATATCATTCATCACATCCTTTTGGCCATACCACATCACACGGCACATGCTGCAAGAACAAGTTAGACGTCCTCTAATTGTTGTTGCAAGTTTTTACGTGGTTGCTATAGGTTTCTAGCAAGAACGTTTCTTACCTACGCCAAAACCACAACGTGATATGCCAATTTCTATTTACCCTTCATAAGGACCCTTTTCATCGAATCCGATCCGACTAAAGTGGGAGAGACAGACACCCGCTAGCCACCTTATGCAACTAGTGCATGTCAGTCCGTGGAACCTGTCTCACGTAAGAGTACGTGTAAGGTCGGTCCGGGCCGCTTCATCCCACGATGCCGCCAAATCAAGATAAGACTAGTAACGGCAAGTAAATTGACAAATCCACGCCCACAACTACTTTGTGTTCTACTCGTGCAAGAAACTACGCATAGACCTAGCTCATGATGCCACTGTTGGGGATCGTAGCAGAAAATCAAAATTTTTCCTACGCATCACCAAGATCTATCTATGGAGTAATCTAGCAACGAGCATAAAGGAGAGTGAAGTGCATCTACATACCCTTGTAGATCGCGATGCGGAAGCGTTACAAGAACGCGGATGAAGGAGTCGTACTCGCTGCGATTCAGATCGCGGTTGATTCCGATCTAAGCGCCGAACAACGGCGCCTCCGCGTTCAACACACGTGCAGCCCGATGACGTCTCCCACGCCTTGATCCAGCAAGGAGAGAGGGAGAGGTTGGGGAAGACTCCATCCAGCAGCAGCACGACGGCGTGGTGGTGGTGGTGGAGCGTGGCAATCCTGCAGGGCTTCGCCAAGCACCGAGGGAGAGGAGAAGGACTTGGGAGAGGGGGAGGGCTGTGCCAGAACTTGTGGTGCGGCTGCCCTCCCACGCCCCACATATATATAGGGGCAAGGGAGAGGGGGGCCGGCCCCCTCAGATCCAATCTGAGGAGGGGGCGGCGGACAGGGGGGTTGCCTTGCCCCCCTTAGGGTTTCCCCCACAACCCTAGGCGCATGGGCCCTAGGGGGGAGGCGCCCAGCCCACTAAGGGGCTGGTCCCTCTCCACATACAGCCCATAGGGCCCTCCGGGGCAGGTGGACCCTCCCGGTGGACCCCCGGAACCCCTTCGGTGGTCCCCGGTACAATACCGGTAACCCCCTGAATTATTCCGGTGACCGTATGATGACTTCCCATATATAAATCTTCACCTCCGGACCATTCCGGAACTCCTCGTGACGTCCGGGATCTCATCCGGGACTCCGAACAACATTCGGTAACCACGTACATCTATTCCCTATAACCCTAGCATCATCGAACCTTAAGTGTGTAGACCCTACGGGCTCGGGAACCATGCAGACATGACCGAGACAACTCTCCGTCCAATAACCAACAGTGTGTAATGCCCAGGATGGGACTATATCTCCTACGTGTCGAGGCACGACTTAGAGACATAACCCCATGCTGGAATGATCGCAAGTTTGGTATCTTTGCACAACTCATGTAAAAGATGGGGATGGAAAACATAAAATAGTTGGCTTACACTCGCCACGTCACACAAATACATTACATGTTCAAATCATCATTCAATAAAACATCACAGCCCTCTAAGGGTAAAATCCAAATGGCAAGATACCAAACATAAATTAAATCCACAGGTCGGATCGAATCCTAGTAGAAGTCTCCACTACTGATCATCAGGATAACGAACATAGTAACGGCTACGCTCCTCGTCGTACTCCCAGTCTAGCTCGGTGCCATCACTTGGATAGCTCACCACTGGACCTGCATCTGGTGTGGTGAAGTAACTGTGAGCCACAGAGGACTCAGCAATCCCGTTTCCGAGTAACAAGACTATTAAAGCCCTGGGTGTGGAACAAGGCTGAAGAAAGAATAAGAAAGTGGTTGCAGCAGCACTAGCACTAGCTTACGTGAATGAGAGCGAGAAGAGAAGTGCCTCGGTCGAGAGATGATCACTAAGTGATCCTAAACTAATCAAGTCAAACATAACCCCACCGTGTTCATCTCCCGAATCCCTTTCGGAAAATGACAGTCACGGTACACACGCTGGTAGTGTATTAGAACATTGTGTCAAGTTATCTACAACCGGATATTAACAAGCTCCCATCTGCCACATAACCGCGGGAACGGCTTTCGAAAGTTCATAACCCTGCAGGGGTGTTCCAACTTGGCCCATGACAAGCCCACGATCCGCGGAGTCGCAACTCCAAGGTGGGAAGACCCGAGTATTCTCGGAATCCCGTGCTCAAGATACTCCGAACTAAGGTAAGGCTAATCCAGCAAATCCCCCCGGCGTGTCGACACCCTGATGGTAGCCGCGCGTATCTAGTCTTAGGACACGACCGGATAGGTCAGCCTACAGGTATATACCAATCCTCGAGTTCCCTCGGGTGGCCCCGCAGTCTGCCCAGTTTGGACCAACATTCATGTGGAGCACTGGCCCGGGGGTTGTTAATTAAGAACTCGGGTTTGCAAGACCCTATGCAAGTTTTATTAGTTATTAGGTGAATAGTACCAATGTTGGGACTTGCTGGAAAAGACTTAGCACTTAGCGGTTTATCGAGGGGGGCCCATAAACCCCAACCGTGTGAGGAACGCATAATCAAGGAACATAACACCGGTTTATACGGTGCCTAACGGCATGAGTGGAACAAATCACCAAGCAAAAGGCTTAGCCTTCCACCCTTGCCAATATATAGATGATTTCATTTTAAGCATTTATATAGTGTGATATAACCCAACAAACTTCAACATGAAGCAAGCATCTTGGATCTTCACCTGCAACTAGCAATGCTATAAGAGGGGCTGAGCGAAGCGTACTTAGCCATTCAACGGTTTGCATAGGTAGGGTGGTTAAACATGGTCATGGTTACAAGTAGGAGGCTGACATGAAAGACATGGGCATCGAGGCAAAACTATAGATAGAGACTTCTAGAAATGGGCAAAAATAGTAATGGTATCCGGGTTCGGTCATCTTGCCTGAAGAGTTGTCGTTCGGATCGTAAGAAGGGTCCTCGTGCTCAAGCTCGGTGGTATCCTCGTGCTCGTACTCGTACTCGGTTTCAGCTTCCGGCTCTAAACAATACAATCACACAAGGCACAAATCAACAAGATGCAATGCGCACACAAAAATGATGGATGCATGATGGATGCACTATGAGAGCACACGGAGCACGGAAAATAGCACTCAAGCAAAATACTTCAAAATACTTCAAAACATAAACTAGACATATCCTACAGAAAATAAGTCCAAAGGTGCACCCCTGAAGGAGCCACGGATCAATAGCAACAAGCTTGGACACATTGAACTTGACAAAAAAAACCTGACAGCAGTAATTTATTGCAACTTTGGAGCCAAAGTTAAATATGCTACAACCACTCAAATAAGCATATGAGAACATGAATGGATAGTCAACAATATATACTACAAGGAACCATCAAGAGTCACTCCAAAACTATCATGGTTTGTCCTAGAACAGCAAGCAAACATGGCATTGGAACATTACAGATTCCAGACTAAGTGTTAAAACAGCAGTTTCATCATGGCATCTATGAGAGCAAGTTTAAGTCACCTCAAAACTAAACAAGGCAAGTGGTAAGCACCACATCAAAGTACACATGATGGTGATTCCGAAACATACAAGCATGCATCATGGAGATAACCACAACGATAGCAATGAGCTCAACAAGATGGCATCTCATAACAAGTTAAACAACATCACAGCCACATGGCACTTTGCCACGAAGATAAACATGGCAAGAATGAATCTATCATGCAACCTAACACAAACAACATGTAGAGCATGGCAAGACGAACACGTGGACATGTCATTTGCATCATTCGGATAAACGAGCTAAAAGATATCACTATGCAAAGATGGCATAAAAACAACACATAGCAGCAGTTTATACCGGGATGCACTCTTGCAACAGAAAAATAAGCATCTAGATGATCTCAAACATGCATGGCACAATGGAATGAATCGTAGTGCTAATCACCACGAATGTCTGGACATATCATTTGCGCAAAACGGAGCACCACACAAAAAGATATCACCGATCTAATACTACATCAGACAACAAGCAACAGGGACTAAGATAAAAGAATCAACCTCCCAGATCTGAGAAAGTCAACGGGCTTCGGAGGCGGATCGGACCGGATCGGGCAAACGGGCCCGGGGCGGCTGGCGGATCGGCGGAAGACGGCCGAACGGGCCGGCCCAGCCGAAGGCGATCTGGCGCGGCCTGCGGGATGAGCGGGAGCTGGGCCTAAGCGGGGGGATGGAGGCGGCCCGCGGCGCTGGAGGGGATCTGGCGCTGGAGTGGACGGCGGCTGGCGAGGCGATGCGAGCTGGCGGTCGCGGGGAGGGGCGGCCTCGGCCCGATGGCGACCTGGCGACGCGGAGGAGGGGTCGGCCCAGGCAGAGGCGGCCCACCTGGTGGCGCTTGGGCGGCCCACGCGGAGGCGCTTGGTGGAGGCGCTAAGACGATGCAGAGCGGCGCGGTCCCGGCTGGATCGGGCCGCTCCAGGCGCGGCGATGCGGGAAGAAGTGGGGCGGCTGCTGGGCTTCCGGCGCGCTGGCGTACGGCCCAGGAAGGAGGCTGCGGGAGATCGGGGCCTCAGCGCTGGACGAGGATCGGGGCCCAGGCGCTGCGGGAGCCGTTGACCCTGGCGCCTCGATCTGGATCGAGTCCAGGCAGCGTAGCGGCGGCGCACCGGCTCGTTCGATCTGGAAGAGGAGCGGCGCGGCGCTCGATGGAGGAGCTGCCAGCGCCCTGGCTTGCGGGGGATGAAGGCGGTGAGGTGGAGAGAGGCCGGAGGAGAGGATGAGGTGGGAAAAGAGGTGTTTCCGGCGAGGTGGTGGTACTCCGGCGGGATTCCGGCGAAACTCCGGCGAGGTGGCTGGAGGTGGAAGAGAAGTGGCTAGGGGAGCTAGGGTTTCCTTAATTTGGGGCAAAATTTGAGGGAGTGGACAAATATATAGGCACAAGGAGCTAGGGTTGCCCAAATGGAGTGCGGTTTTCGGCCACCGGATCAGATTTGGATGGCCTAGATGATAGAAGTGGTTAGGAGTGGTTGGTGGGCTGTTGGAGGGGTGTCTTGGGCCTCAAAGTGGAGGCACTTTGAGCCTACGAGAATAACTGTTGGGGTAGCAAACGGACTCGAAACGCGACGAGATCTGACAGGCGGGTTACACACACCAAAACAACAACACACGACAAGACTCGCGCCAAACCGGTAACGTTACACGGCCAAACAACAAAGTAGGCCTACGGGACGCCACGGACACGTGAGGGAGCTCCGGAACGCGAAACGGACAACGGGAAGGAACGCGTGGAACCGGATGCAACCGACAACACAAATGCAATGCGATGCACATGACTACATGATATGAATGAATGCCACACACGCACACAACAAAACGACGAAAACCCGAAAGACAAAGAACCCGGAATGGAATAGATGAAGCCAGAGATATATTATATGCCCAAAAGGGAAAGTATTACATCTGGGGCATTACAAACTCTCCTCTACTACAAAAAGATCTCGTCCCGAGATCTAGGACTGGAAAAAGGAGGGGTACTCGGAACGAAGATGATCTTCTCGTTCCCACGTAGCTTCTCGGTCGGTGTGATGTGACCACTTGACTTTCAAGAATTTGATGGACTTGTTGTGGGTCTTGCGCTCGGTTTCTTCGAGAATAGCAACAGGATGCTCTCTGTAGGACAAATCTTGTTGAAGGTCAATCTCTTCAAATGGAATCATGCGTTCAGGTGCCTTGAAGCATTTGCGGAGTTGAGACACATGGAACACATCATGAACATTGGCGAAGTTGGAAGGGAGCTCAAGTTGATAGGCTAGGTCGCCTCTTTTGCCAAGAATCTTGAAAGGCCCGACGTATCTAGGAGCAAGCTTTCCTTTGATACCGAATCTTTGGGTGCCTTTCATCGGAGAAACACGGAGATAAACATGATCACCAATGTTGAAGGCCAAATCACGATGCTTGCCGTCATAGTAACTCTTTTGACGCGACTGAGCGGCCTTGAGATTCTCGCGTATGACTTTGCACATTTCTTCGGCCTCTGAGATCAAGTCATTGCCAAGAAGTTGACGTTCGCCTGTTTCAGACCAGTTGAGAGGGGTACGGCACTTTATGCCATAGAGGATTTCAAACGGGGCTTTACCGGCACTTGCTTGAAAGCTGTTGTTGTAAGAGAACTCGGCAAATGGAAGGCAATCTTCCCATTTCATGCCAAAAGATATGACACAGGCTCTGAGCATGTCCTCTAGAATCTGATTCACTCTCTCGACTTGACCACTTGTTTGAGGGTGAAAAGCAGTGCTGAACCTGATCTTAGTGCCCATGGCGGACTGAAATGAGTCCCAAAACTTTGAAGTGAACAAACTTCCACGGTCTGAGGAGATAACTTGAAGAATGCCATGTAAGGACACAATTCTGGAAGTGTACAACTTTGCCAATTGAGCTGCATTGATGGATTCTTTGACTGGAAGGAAGTGAGCGACTTTGGTAAGCTTGTCAATCACCACGAAGATAGAATCATTCCCTCGCTTGGACTTAGGAAAGCCAGTGACGAAATCCATTTCAATGTGGTCGAATTTCCACTCGGGAATAGGAAGAGGTTGGAGAAGACCGGCTGGACGTTGATGCTCTGCTTTCACTCTTCTGCAGACATCACATTCATTGACGAATTGGGCAATCTCCCTTTTCATGTGTGTCCACCAGTAAGACTGCTTGAGGTCTTGGTACATCTTGGAACTGCCAGGATGAATGGAAAGGAGAGAATCATGTGCTTCTTCCATTATGAGCTTCCTGAGATCACCTTTGGGAACAACGAGTCTGTCCTCGAAGAACAAGGTATCTCTCTCATCAACACGAAAGCACTTGTATTTTGGAGTGCCCTTTGCAATACCATGTTTCACCTTCTGCACCATGGCATCACTGAGTTGGGCCTCACGGACCTGATCTTCCAAGGTAGGAGCAATTTGAAGATTTGCAAGAAAACCTTGCGGAACAACTTGGAGGTTGAGTTTCCTGAATGCTTCACAAAGCTCAGGCTGGAACGGCTTGATAAGAAGGCTGTTGCAATATGCCTTTCTGCTCAAAGCATCTGCAATCACATTCGCCTTGCCAGGAGTGTATTCGATGTTGGGATTGTACTCTTGGATCATTTCAACCCAACGAGTCTGGCGGAGGTTCAGGTTCGGCTGTGTGAAGATGTACTTCAAGCTCTTGTGATCGGTGAAGATGTCGACTTTTCTGCCCAACAACAGATGTCTCCACGTAATTAAAGCATGTACCACAGCTGCTAGCTCGAGATCATGTGTGGGATAGTTCTTCTCACTTGGCTTGAGCTGACGAGAAGTGTAAGCCACAATTCTCTTATCTTGCATAAGCACACCACCAAGACCTTGAAGAGAGGCATCACAGAATACTTCATAGGGCTTGGACTCATCTGGAGGAGTAAGAACTGGAGCAGAGACGAGCTTTTCTTTGAGAGTTTTGAATGCCACTTCACACTCTGGAGACCAAAAGTATTTGACATTCTTCTGAAGCAAGTTGGAGAGAGGCTTGGCAATCTTGGAGAAGTTCTCAACGAACCTTCTGCAATAGCTGGCAAGACCCAGAAAACTGCGGAGTTGCTTGACGTTCTGAGGAGCTTCCCAGTTGACAATTGCTTCAACTTTCTCGGGATTAACCGCAATACCGTCAGCTGAGATGATATGGCCCAGGTACAAAACCTTATCGAGCCAAAACTCGCACTTGGAGAACTTGTCATAGAACTTATGCTCACGGAGTCAATCAAGAACCAGACGTAAGTGCTTTTCGTGATCTTCTTCATTCTTGGAAAATACCAGAATATCATCCAGATACACAAGCACAAACTGGCCGGTATAGGGGTTGAAGATGTAGTGCATCATTCTCGAAAAGGTAGGAGGAGCATTGGCGAGACCAAAGGACATGACTGTATATTCATATGAACCGTAGCTCGTTCTGAAGGCAGTCTTGGGGATGTCTTCCTCGCGAATGCGAATTTGGTGATAGCCCATTCGAAGATCGAGCTTAGAGAACACTTTAGCTCCCTTGAGCTGCTCGAACAGCTCGTTGATGTTGGGGAGCGGATACTTGTTCTTTATTGTCTTCTTGTTCAATGGCCGGTAATCAACGCATAGACGCTCCGTGCCATCTTTCTTCTTGACAAATAAGACACCACAGCCCCAAGGAGACGTACTAGGCCTGATGAGACCCATACGCTCCTGTTCATCAAGCTGCTTCTTCAATTCCTTCAATTCTTCAGGAGAGAGCTTGTACGAACGCCGGCATGCTGGCTCAGTACCTGGCTCGAGTTCAATGACGAATTCCACTTGACGGTGTGGAGGCATGCCTGGAAGTTCTTCAGGAAAGACGTCTTGATATTCGTTCACCACCGGAATTTGAGATATGGCATTAATCTCGCCCTTATCATTGAGAGAGAAAAGCCTGATAGTGTTATCCCTGGAGGCTAAGATAATCACATCTTCATCAGGATGAGTCATCTTGACTTCCTTCTGTGCACAATCAATGTGAGCATCATGCTGAGAAAGCCAATCCATCCCGAGGATGAGGTCAATGTCGGAATTACCAAGAACTACCGGATTAGCCAGAAAGCGATAATAGCCCATGCGAATAGATACATTCGGAGCCATCAAATTTGAAGTCATGTGCTTGCCCGGAGAGATAATCGACAACTTCTTATTCAGAAATACCGAAGTCAAATTATGCTTGGTGAAGAATGGCCTTGAAATGAAACTGAGAGATGCACCAGAATCAAATAATACTTTTGCAGGAAAAGAGTTCACTGAAAGGTTACCAATGATCACATCAGAAGAGTTCTCCGCCTCAGCTGCATTCATCAGATTCACCCTAGCATGCCTAGGATTATGCTTCACAATAGCCGAACTGACAGGTGGAGGTGGCGGAAGGCGCCTTGGGTTGTTGCACTTGTTGGAATAATGACCCTTCTGGCCACACTTGTAGCAAGTCACCTCAGAAAGTGGACGAGTAGGAGGAGCACTTAGTCTTGGAGCTTGGAACTGTTGCTTGGACTGCTTGTTGGAGTTGGGTGGGTGGGAGAAACCACGACCACCAGCATTCTTGTTGTTGTTGGAGTTGTTGGAGTTGTTGTAGGGAGCTCGAATCACTGGAGGAGGAGGAAGCCAAAATTTCTGCTGCTTTGCGACGACTTGAGAAGATGAGGAGGAGTGAACGGCATCTCGAATCCTCTTTTTGGAAGCCTCCATCTTGAGCTGAGCTGCCTCTTCTTTCAAAGCCATGTTATAGAATTTATCGAATTCATCGGGCTCGAACAAGGTGAGAGCAAGTTGAAGTTCATCTTTCAGACCTCCTCGGAATTGATAGATTTTGCTCTTGGCATCAGGAATGTCTTGCTTAGCATAGCGGGCGAGGTTTTGGAACCTGACATTATACTGGTAGACAGTCATAGAGCCCTGCTTCAGGTTGCGGAATTGCTCACGCATACCCTCGATGACACTTGTTGGAATATGGTGAGAGCGAAAGTCCTTGCAGAAATCCTCCCAAGAGATCACACGACCTGGTCTGGAGTCTTTGTACTGCTGCCACCAGTCAGCTGCTTGATCTTTGAGTTGGAAGGCTGCAAACTTCACATAGTCCTCTTCCTTCACGTTACTGCACTCAAAATGCTTCTTTATATCGGTTAACCAATCTTCAGCATCAAGAGGGTCGACACAGTAACTGAAAGCTTTTGGATTATTGGCCAAGAACTGGTTGAGAGTAGCATGGTGCTGCTGGTTGAAGAAATTGCCTTGATTCCCTGGAACACCCTGATTAGCTTGATTAGCTTGCATCTGCTGCAACATCTGCATCAACAACTGGGTGTTCTGATTTGTAGTCTGCATAATCGCTCTCCATGCCTCAGACGGAGGAGGAGGGGAAGGAGGACGGTCTGGGACCTCTTCTGCCTCTGGGTTAGCGTTGGGAACTTTTTTCTGAGCCATCCTGAAAGAGATGACCACGAATCAGCAATTGATTGAAAGAAGGTATAAGTTGAATCAACGGATTGAAATGCAACATAGTCTTCACAATAATCATTCGAACAAGAGGAACGAATGAAATTCTCAATTAAATGATAACAACAATCTTCACGAGAAGCCACATAGGGGACAAAAGGTAAATAAGAAAAAACAC
This sequence comes from Secale cereale, assembly GCA_902687465.1. NCBI lineage: Eukaryota > Viridiplantae > Streptophyta > Magnoliopsida > Poales > Poaceae > Secale > Secale cereale. The sequence goes on along the minus strand of LR738711.1, from coordinate 52,733,137 downwards.
AAGGTACGGATGGAAACAAACACAAGAGAGGAGCTTCGTTCTAACATCTTTGTGCTGAAAGCATATGAACGCGTTACGAAAGGGTTTTGCAATCCCCGGATCAGCATAGCCAAGGACCCTTTAAGATGCAACTCCCGATCGGAACATCGGTCATAATACCACTTCAGTCAATGTAGAACCCCGAACTCGCTAACCTGCATTCGTTGGAAGAATGCCTACGATCTTCTGGATAAACCCACCTATTAATTTCCGAAAGATTCCAGTTATGCAATCAGGTGTTGGGGATACAGGGGAAGCACAGCGCAATCAACTCTAAACCTACATCCAGTTGTATCCATCCTTCAACACATAACCAGTCTTTCTCGGAAACTTTCTACCTCGGACCTTCGAAAAGCATCCACTATAACAAGCTATGGCAATACTCCCGAACTACCTCCCCAGTACTGGGTGATGTCGGGGTTATCTTGCCACTAACCCTATAGGAGAGATTTTCGATGTCGGCCGTCTTAAGTATTTAGTACTGCCGTGATATGCTTGTGACGACAATACCCCGAAGCTCAACTCCCCGGGACACTGCCACAACCCCTAATGTCAAGAGGCATAGAGAAAAATATTCTCGTCACAAGAACATCGAAACAATCCCACAATACTCGCGAGATTCCTAAAAAAATTTGGTGCAATTTTGAAAGTAGAAGAGGCAAGAGTAGATGTCAGGAGTCCTCACCAGAGAGAAAGGGATGAGAAGCAAAGAAATCCTACTCTCCGATATAATATAGGACTCAAAATGTTTTCAGTGTGTGCCTAGACTCGACCGTCAACGATTCGATCAATCAATGGGGGCTCCTAGGTCGGAGAAGGCTCTGAATACCAACCTGTAATGCCCAGGATGGTACTATATCTCCTACGTGTCGAGGCACGACTTAGAGACATAACCCCATGCTGGAATGATAGCAAGTTTGGTATCTTTGCACAACTCATGTAAAAGATGGGGATGGAAAACATAAAATAGTTGGCTTACACTCGCCACGTCACACAAATACATTACATGTTCAAATCATCATTCAATAAAACATCACAGCCCTCTAAGGTAAAATCCAAATGACAAGATACCAAACATAAATTAAATCCACAGGTCGGATCGAATCCTAGTAGAAGTCTCCACTACTGATCATCAGGATAACGAACATAGTAACGGCTACGCTCCTCGTCGTACTCCCAGTCTAGCTCGGTGCCATCACTTGGATAGCTCACCACTGGACATGCATCTGGTGTGGTGAAGTAACTATGAGCCACAGAGGACTCAGCAATCCCGTTTTCGGGTAACAAGACTATTAAAGCCCTGGGTGTGGAACAAGGCTGAAGAAAGAATAAGAAAGTGGTTGCAGCAGCACTAGCACTAGCTTACGTGAATGAGAGCGAGAAGAGAAGTGCCTCGGTCGAGAGATGATCACTAAGTGATCCTAAACTAATCAAGTCAAACATAACTCCACCGTGTTCATCTCCCGAGTCCCTTTCGGAAAATGACAGTCACGGTACACACGCTGGTAGTGTATTAGAACATTGTGTCAAGTTATCTACAACCGGATATTAACAAGCTCCCATCTGCCACATAACCGCGGGCACGGCTTTCGAAAGTTCATAACCCTGCAGGGGTGTTCCAACTTGGCCCATGACAAGCCCACGATCCGCGGAGTCGCAACTCCAAGGTGGGAAGACCCGAGTATTCTCGGAATCCCGTGCTCAAGATACTCCGAACTAAGGTAAGGCTAATCCAGCAAATCCTCCCGGCGTGTCGACACCCTGATGGTAGCCGCGCGTATCTAGTCTCAGGACACGACCGGATAGGTCAGCCTACAGGTATATACCAATCCTCGAGTTCCCTCGGGTGGCCCCGCAGTCTGCCCAGTTTGGACCAACACTCATGTGGAGCACTGGCCCGGGGGTTGTTAATTAAGAACTCGGGTTTGCAAGACCCTATGCAAGTTTTATTAGTTATTAGGCGAATAGTACCAATGTTGGGACTTGCTGGAAAAGACTTAGCACTTAGCGGTTTATCGGGGGGGCCCATAAACCCCAACCGTGTGAGGAACGCATAATCAAGGAACATAACACCGGTTTATACGGTGCCTAACGGCATGAGTGGAACAAATCACCAAGCAAAAGGCTTAGCCTTCCACCCTTGCCAATATATAGATGATTTCATTTTAAGCATTTATATAGTGTGATATAACCCAACAAACTTCAACATGAAGCAAGCATCTTGGATCTTCACCTGCAACTAGCAATGCTATAAGAGAGGCTGAGCGAAGCGTACTTAGCCATTCAACGGTTTGCATAGGTAGGGTGGTTAAACATGGTCATGGTTACAAGTAGGAGGCTGACATGAAAGACATGGGCATCGAGGCAAAACTATAGATCGAGACTTCTAGCAATGGGCAAAAATAGTAATGGTATCCGGATTCGGTCATCTTGCCTGAAGAGTTGTCGTTCAGATCGTAAGAAGGGTCCTCGTGCTCAAGCTCGGTGGTATCCTCAGGCTCGTACTCGTACTCGGTCTCAGCTTCCGGCTCTAAACAATACAATCACACAAGGCACGAATCAACAAGATGCAATGCGCACACAAAAATGATGGATGCATGATGGATGCACTATGAGAGCACACGGAGCATGGAAAATAGCACTCAAGAAAAATACTTCAAAACATGATAACAATAGGATATTATGAATTTACACGGAAAATCAATCAAGTTTCATATAAGACTCGCTCCAAACGGAGCTACGGGCTAAAAGTTATGCCCGAAACAAGAAATATGCACAAGCTGAAAATTACAGCAACATAGCAACTTCGGAGCACTAGATAAATAAGCTACAGCACTCAAACATCATGGCAAAGAGCATGAACATAAACTAGACATATCCTACAGAAAATAAGTCCAAAGGTGCACCCCCAAAGGAGCCACGGATCAATAGCAACAAGCTTGGACACATTGAACTTGACAACAAAAACCTGACAGCAGTAATTTATTGCAACTTTGGAGCCAAAGTTAAATATGCTACAGCCACTCAAATAAGCATGTGAGAACATGAATGGATAGCCAACAATATATACTACAAGGAACCATCAAGAGTCACTCCAAAACTATCATGGTTTGTCCTAGAACAGCAAGCAAACATGGCATCGGAACATTACAGATTCCAGACTTTGTGAAAATCCACGAAGTGTTAAAACAACAGTTTCATCATGGCATCTATGATAGCAAGTTTAAGTCACCTCAAAACTAAACAAGGCAAGTGGTAAGCACCACATCAAAGTACACATGATGATGATTCCGAAACATACAAGCATGCATCATGGAGATAACCACAACGATAGCAATGAGATCAACAAGATGGCATCTCATAACAAGTTAAACAACATCACAGCCACATGGCACTTTGCAACGAAGATAAACATGGCAAGAATAAATCTATCATGCAACCTAGCACAAACAACATGTAGAGCATGGCAAGACGAACACGTGGACATGTCATTTGCATCATTCGGATAAACGAGCTAAAAGATATCACTATGCAAAGATGGCATAAAAACAACACATAGCAGCAGTTTATACCGGGATGCACTCTTGCAACAGAAGAATAAGCATCTAGATGATCTCAAACATGCATGGCACAATGGAATGAATCGTAGTGCTAATCACCACGAATGTCTGGACATATCATTTGCGCAAAACGGAGCACCACACAAAAAGATATCACCGATCTAATACTGCATCAGACAACAAGCAACAGGGACTTCGATAAAAGAATCAACCTCGCAGATCTGAGAAAGTCAACGGGCTTCGGAGGCGGATCGGACCGGATCGGGCAAACGGGCCCGGGGCGGCTGGCGGATCGGCGGAAGACGACCGAACGGGCCGACCCAGCCGAAGGCGATCTGGCGCGGCCTGCGGGATGAGCGGGAGCTGGGCCTAAGCGGGGGGATGGAGGCGGCCCGCGGCGCTGGAGGGGATCTGGCGCTGGAGTGGACGGCGGCTGGCGAGGCGATGCGAGCTGGCGGTCGCGGGGAGGGGCGGCCTCGGCCCGATGGCGACCTGGCGACGCGGAGGAGGGGCCGGCCCAGGCAGAGGCGGCCCACCTGGTGGCGCTCGGGCGGCCCACACGGAGGCGCTCGGTGGAGGCGCTGAGACGATGCGGAGCGGCGCGGTCCCGGCTGGATTGGGCCGCTCCAGGCGCGGCGATGCGGGAAGAAGTGGGGCGGCTGCTGGGCTTCCGGCGCGCTGGCGTACGGCCCGGGAAGGAGGCTGCGGGAGATCGGGGCCTCAGCGCTGGACGAGGATCGGGGCCCAGGCGCTGCGGGAGCCGTTGACCCTGGCGCCTCGATCTGGATCGAGTCCAGGCAGCGTAGCGGCGGCGCACCGGCTCGTTCGATCTGGAAGAGGAGCGGCGCGGCGCTCGATGGAGGGGCTGCCAGCGCCCTGGCTTGCGGGGGATGAAGGCGGTGAGGTGGAGAGAGGCCGGAGGAGAGGATGAGGTGGGAAAAGAGGTGTTTCCGGCGAGGTGGTGGTACTCCGGCGAAACTCCGGCGGGATTCTGGCGAAACTCCGGCGAGGTGGCTGGAGGTGGAAGAGAAGTGGCTAGGGGGGCTAGGGTTTCCTTAATTTGGGGCAAAATTTGAGGGAGTGGACAAATATATAGGCACAAGGAGCTAGGGTTGCCCAAATGGAGTGCGGTTTTCGGCCACAGGATCAGATTTGGATGGCCTAGATGATAGAAGTGGTTAGGAGTGGTTGGTGGGCTGTTGGAGGGGTGTCTTGGGCCTCAAAGTGGAGGCACTTTGAGCACACGAGAATAACTGTTGGGGTAGCAAACGGACTCGAAACGCGACGAGATCTGACAGGCGGGTTACACACACCAAAACAACAACACACAACAAGACTCACGCCAAACCGGTAACGTTACACGGCCAAACAACAAAGTAGGCCTACGGGACGCCACGGACACGTGAGGGAGCTCCGGAACGCGAAACGGACAACGGGAAGGAACGCGTGTAACCGGATGCAACCGACAACACAAATGCAATGCGATGCACATGACTACATGATATGAATGAATGCCACACACGCACACAACAAAACGACGAAAACCCGAAAGACAAAGATCCCGGAATGGAATAGATGAAGCCAGAGATATATTATATGCCCAAAAGGGAAAGTATTACATCTGGGGTATTACACAGCGGGATCTGGATACCCATGTTGGTTCCTACATGTTCCACGATGATCTCATTGGATGAACCACGATGTCAAGGATTCAATCAATCCCGTATACAATTCCCTTTGTCTATCGGCATAGTACTCGCCCGAGATTCGATCATCGGTATACCGATACCTCGTTCAATCTCGTTACCGGCAAGTCTCTTTACTCGTTCCGTAACACATCATCCCGTGATCAACTCCTTGATCACATATTGTGCACATTATGATGATGTCCTACCGAGTGGGCTCAGAGATACCTCTCCCTCCGTCATACGGAGTGACAAATCCCAGTCTCAATTCGTGCCAACCCAACAGACACTTTCGGAGATACCTGTAGTGCACCTTTATAGCCACCCAGTTACGTTGTGACGTTTGGTACACCCAAAGCATTCCTACGGTATTCGGGAGTTGCACAATCTCATGGTCTAAGGAAAAGATACTTGACATATAGAAAAGCTTTAGCATACGAACTACACGATCTGTGCTAGGCTTAGGATTGGGTCTTGTCCATCACATCATTCTCCTAATGATGTGATCCCGTTATCAACGACATCCAATGTCCATGGTCAGGAAACCGTGACCATCTGTTGATCAACGAGCTAGTCAACTAGAGGCTTACTAGGGACATGGTGTTTGTCTATGTATCCACACGTGTATCTGAGTTTCCTATCAATACAATTCTAGCATGGATAATAAACAATTATCATGAACAAGGAAATATAATAATAACCATTTTATTATTGCCTCTAGGGCATATTTCCAACACTTCTGTACTCTCCTTCGTCCCCTTCCTCTGCGAGCTAGGCACATCGTCCTCCATGGATGCTGAACAAAACGCGATGCGCAAACCCTAGTGTCTTCCTGTCCCAAAACCACCCCCGATCACTCGTATCCAAGGCCGCGGAACAGCCCGAGTGAGAGGAGGGAAAGCGGAGAAGATCCGTCCGGGAGAGAGGGAAATTCCGGCGTGGCTGCCGGTAGCGAGAGAAAACCCTAGCTTTTTCGCTAGGGGAGAGAAAACCCTAGCTTTTTCGCTAGGGGAGAGGTGGCCCAGTGCCTCCTGGTGCCATATTTGAACTTTTTAAGCCCAAACAAAGTATTCTACAAACCAGTTTTACCAAACCAACAACTCAAAACTGGCTTTCCTATAAATCCTCCTAAATCTGATATTGCTAAAACTTGCTCCAAATACTAGTTATCCAAAAAACCACTTAGTCTCATGCATCAAGGTGGCATTCACGGAATAACTTTTTACACCTTCGGCCACTTTCTTCTCCAACCCAGTACAGAATATGTACGATGGCGCAGAAGGCCACAAACTGAAGACTCAAACTATCACATTGAAGGGATAACCTTTTAAAAAACACTTGGAAGAACGAAGGTAAATGCCACATTATCTATGACATGCAAAATACTACTCCATGACTACAGAATTTTACATCCATGCAGTGCTTCCCTGCAACTGAACTTGCCTGCATGGTTAATTATTGTCAGAAAGTGTCTCATTAATCTTCTGCATGGCTAGGCTTCAAACTGGATACTTGTGGAAGATTAAGAAATTCTTTAGTTCACATGCAGAGGCTCGGCTGATATGAAAACTACAACAAAGGTGGGAAGAAGGTCTACCTTACCCTTGAATTCCGATCAAGATGCAGAGTCGGGTCGCGGTATAGCTGCAAGGGCATGGAGGAAGATTAAGGAGGAGGACAACAGTGATGGACGCCGGTGGCTTGTTGAGCGACCGTCACAACCACCTGGGAGGAACGCTGCAAGAGACGGCATTAATAAACACTATGGAGGAATTACATCGCAGGAGGAGGGCACCGACACAGAGGACAAGCTTGCCGGCGGGACAAAGTACGACGGCAGCGCATCGCGAATGAGCGAATGAACAGAGGAGCACAGACGGACGGAGGACGGCAGCAGCGCATCATGGACGAACGAAAAGAGGAATGGATAGGGCTGGGCAACAGAAAACCTTGGAGGACCTGGCCTGTTAACATATCAACGAAAGTTTGCACATTTGACTAACCCGGGCCTTTGATTCTATGGGCCCGATTACGGAGAGAAGCCCGAGCTCATTCTCCGTAGCAGCAGCCCGTGAAACGGCCTGAGTACGTGAACGACGTGGGCAAGCACGTCAACGACCTGGGGAAAATCTTGTGCGTACATAACAGCGATCCGACGGCTAAAAACATCAAATCGTTGTGGAGGCTCCTGGCTAGCTGAGTTATACTGTTTAGTAATAATGCGTGGCTCACTAGGCCAACGCGGAGAACATCTGGGGGTTTGCTGTCGCTGGCTTGTGGGCCTTAGGCCTTGTTGTCTGGACGGTGAGCGTATTCTGTGTTATTCGCTATGTTTTTTTCTCAAAAAACAATCTCTACGGTTTTTTCTGAGTAACTGATCGTTCTCTACGATGCTGCCTATGACTGCCGCGTGGGCCAAAAATCTGGATCGTTGTCTATGTTGCACTGGTGGCTGTAGTTTTCTTTTTTCTTTTTCGAGGGAATGTGGCTGAAGGTAGCCTCGGGGGGATGGCAGCTATGATGCCTCAGAGCATCTACAGCCGGAATAGGCAAATTTGGGCCTTTAAATGTCGGTGAATGCGCCCGGACGGCATTGACCAGGCACTCCTCAAATCGCATTGTCCACATTTATGTATTTCATATCCGATCACTTATATCCATACTAAACCATGCAAAAGTCGATCAAACTAAGTAGATCAGTAAACATGCATAGGCAAGCACAATACGTTCACCCAAAGATCACGATCGGATGTTCAAAGGACCACCAAAGTTCACATACACGACGGACAACTTCAAATGATATCTAAAACTTGAAATTAAATTGAAGAAAGCGGATCTTCATCACTTCCGGGCCGACTCTTTCCCCTTCCGGCCCTCGCCGTCGTAAGCGGTCATCGGGAGGAGCCAGCACCGGTGTCCTCGCTGCGCCGGCAGGGGAGAGGTGAGGCGGTCGATCCGGAACTACCACCCGTGTCCACCTTGGACCTCTCAAGGGCAATGCGGAGGGCCAACTCCTCTTCGGAGTCGTGGGAGGAGCGACTGTCGGTGCTCGACATGGTCGCCACAGTCGTCGGAGTGGGTCGAATCAAAGAAATCGGAGGGGAGAAAAAGAGACGGATCGAGAGTGGAGTGAGGTAGGGTTTCCGAATTGGGGATATTTGCGGGGACGGAGTGAGGTTGGGGTGGGCCGAGCTGACATGTCGGACGCGCCCGAGCAGCCCCATATCCATCCTAAATTTGGACTGGATATGAGGGGCTCCGGACAACATGGGCGTTTGAGGCGCCTGACTGGGTCAGATTTTCGTGACCGGTCAGTGACCGGTTGGGCCGCCCGAGCGTTTGAGGCCGGTTTGGGCTGCCCGCCCTTATATATTTGTTGGGGAACGTAGTATTTTAAAATTTTCCTACGATCACGCAAGATCTATCTACTAGATGCATAGCAACGAGAGGGGAGAGTGTGTCTACGTACCCTCGTAGACCGGGAGCGGAAGCGTCAAGTGACGCGGTTGATGTTGTCGAACTTCTTCGCGATCCAACCGATCAAGCACCGAACGTACGGCACCTCCGCGTTCAGCACACGTTCAGCTTGATGACGTCCCACGAGCTCTTGATCCAGTTGAGCTTCACGGGAGAGTTTCGTCATCACGACGGCGTGGTGACGGATATGATGTATTCACCGGCGCAGGGCTTCGCCTAAGCACCGCGACGGTATGACCGAGGTGTGTTTCTGTGGAGGGGGGCACCGCACACGGCTGGAACAATTCAACTTGTGTGTCTTTGGGTGCCCACCTGCCCCCGTATATAAAGGAGCAAGGGAGGGAGGCCGGCCAACTTCTCCTGGTGCGGCTAGGGAAGGAGTCCTACTAGGAATAGGATTGCAATCCTATTCCTAGTAGGATTCACCAAAAGAAAGAAGAGGGAAAGGAATAGGAGAGGTGGCGCCCCCCCCCCCCAATCCTAGTCCAACTAGGAACCCTAGGTGGGGGCGCCGGCCAGCCCTATGGGCTGCCTCTCTCTTTCCCTTTTAGGCCCACTATGGACCATCCCCTCTCGTAGGGGGTTCCGGTAACCCCCTCCGGCATTCCTGATAAATCCGAAACTTTTCCGGAACACTTCCGGTGTCCGAATATAGTCGTCCAATATATCAATCTTTATGTCTCGGACATTCCGAGACTCCTCGTCATGTCCGTGATCTCATCCGGGACTCCGAACTACCTTCGGTACATCAATACTCATAAACTCATAATACCGATCGTCATCAAACGTTAAGCGTGCGGACCCTACGGGTTCGAGAACTATGTAGACATGACCGAGACTCATCTCCGGTCAATAACCAATAGCGGAACCTGGATGTTCATATTGGCTCCTACATATTCTACGAAGATCTATTATCGGTCAGAACCGCATAACAACATACGTTGCTCCTTTTGTTAACGGTATGTTACTTGCCCGAGATTCGATCGTCGGTATCTCTATACCTAGTTCAATCTCGTTACTGGCAAGTCTCTTTACTCGTTCCGTAACTCATCATCTCGTGACTAACTCATTAGTCTTTTGCTTGCAAGGCTTATTGTGATGTGTGTTACCGAGAGGGCCCAAAGATACCTCTCCGACGCTCGGAGTGACAAATCCTAATCTTGATCTATGCCAACACCACGAATACTTTCGGAGACACCTGTAGAGCATCTTTATGATCACCCAGTTACGTTGTGACGTTTGATAGCACACAAGGTGTTCCTACGGTATTCGGGAGTTGCATAATCTCATAGTCATAGGAACATGTATAAGTCATGAAGAAAGCAATAGCAGTAAAACTAAACGATCATAGTGCTATGCTAACGGATGGGTCTTGTCCATCACATCATTCTCCTAATGATGTGATCCCATTGATCAAATGACAACTCATGTCTATGGCTAGGAAACATAACCATCTTTGATCAATGAGCTAGTCTAGTAGAGGCATACTAGGGACATACTATTTTGTCTATGTATTCACACATGTATCAAATTTCCGGCTAATACAATTCTAGCATGAATAAAAGACATTTATCATGATATAAGGAAATACAAATAACATCTTTATTATTGCCTCTAGGGCATATTTCCTTCAGTCTCCCACTTGCACTAGAGTCAATAATCTAGCTCACATCGCCATGTGATTTAATACCGATAGTTCACATCGTTATGTGAATAACACCCATAGTTCACATCGCCATGTGACCCACACCCAAAGGGTTTACTAGAGTCAATAATCTAGTTCACATCGCTATGTGATTAATACCCAAGAGTAATAAGGTGTGATCATGTTTTGCTTGTGAGAGAAGTTTAGTCAACGGGTCTGTCACATTCAGATCCGTATGTATTTCGCAAATTTCTATGTCTACAATGCTCTGCATGGAGCTACTCTAGCTAATTTCTCCCACTTTCAATACGCATCCAGATTGATACTTAGAGTCATCTGGATTTAGTGTCAAAGCTTGCATCGGCGTATCCCTTTACGACGAACTCTTTATCACCTCCATAATCGAGAAATATTTCCTTTAGTCATCCAATTACTAAGGATAATTTTGACCGCTGTACAGTGATCTACTCATGGATCACTATTGTACCTCCCTGTCAAACTCATGGCAAGGTACACAACGTGTTTTGTACACAGCATGGCATACTTTATAGAACATATGGCTGAGGCATAGGGAATGACTTTCATTCTCTCTATATTTTTCTGCCGTGGTCTGGTTTTGAGTCTTACTTAACTTCACACCTTACAAGTCAGGGAAGAACTCCTTCTTTGACTGATCCATTTTGAACTACTTCAAAATCTTATGAAGGTATGTACTCATCGAAAGTCTTATCAAGCGTCTTGATCTATCTCTATAGATCTTGATGCCCAATATGTAAGCAGCTTCACCAAGGTCTTTCTTTGAAAAACTCCTTTCAAACACTCCTTCATGCTTTCCAGAAAATTCTACATTATTTCTGATCGACAATATGTCATTCACATATACTTATCAGAAAGGTTGTAGTGCTTCCACTCACTTCTTGTAAATACAGGCTTCACCGCAAGTCTGTATAAATCTATATGCTTTGATCAACTTATCAAAGCGTATATTCCAACTCCGAGATGCTTGCACCAGTCCATAGATGAATCGATGGAGCTTGTACATTTTGTTAGCACCTTTAGGATTGACAAAACCTTCTGGTTGCATCATATACAAGTCTTCTTTAATAAATCCATTAAAGAATGCAGTTTTGTTATCCATTTGCCAGATTTCATAAAATGCGGCAATTGCTAACATGATTCGGACAGACTTAAGCATCGCTACAGGTGAGAAAGTCTCATCGTAGTCAACACCTTGAACTTGTCGAAACCCTTTCGCAACAAGTCGAGCTTTGTAAACAGTAACATTACTGTCAGCGTCAGTCTTCCTCTTGAAGATCCATTTATTTTCGATGGCTTGCCGATCATCGGGCAAGTCAACCAAAGTCCACACTTTGTTCTCATACATGGATCCCATCTCAGATTTCATGGCCTCAAGCCATTTTGCGGAATCTGGGCTCATCATTGCTTCCTCATAGTTCGTAGGTTCATCATGGTCCAGTAATATGACTTCCAGAACCGGGTTGCCGTACCACTCTGATGCGGAACGAACTCTGGTTGATCTACGAAGTTCAGCAGAAACTTGATCTGAAGTTTCATGATCATCATCATTAGCTTCCTCACTAATTGGTGTAGGAATCACTGGAACTAGTTTCTGTGATGTTCCACTTTCCAATTCGAGAGAAGGTACAATTACCTCATCAAGTTCTACTTTCCTCCCACTCACTTCTTTCGAGAGAAACTCCTTCTCTAGAAAGGATCCACTCTTAGCAACAAAGACCTTGCCTTCGGATCTGTGATAGAAGGTGTACCCAACAGTTTCTTTTGGGTATCCTATGAAGATTTATTTCTCCGATTTGGGTTCGAGCTTATCATGTTGAAACTATTTCACATAAGCACCGCAGTCCCAAACTTAATGAAATGACAGCTTAGGTTTCTCGTCAAACCACAGTTCATACGGTGTCATCTCCATGGATTTAGATGGTGCCCTATTTAACGTGAATGTAGTTGTTTCTAATGCATAACCCAAAAAGCGATAGTGGTAGATCGGTAAGAGACATCATCGATCGCACCATATCTAATAAAGTACGGTTATGACGTTCGGACACACCATTACACTATGGTGTTCCAGGTGGCGTGAGTAGTGAAACTATTTCACATTGTTTTTACTGAAGGCCAAACTCGCTAACTCAAATATTTTACCTCTACGATCATATCGTAGAAACTCTTATTTTTCTTGTTACGATGATTCTCCACTTCACTCTGAAATTCTTTGAACTTTTCAAATGTTTCAGACTTGTGCTTCATTAAGTAGATATACCCATATCTGCTCAAATCATCAGTGAAGGTCAGAAAATAACGATACCTGCCGCGAGCTTCAATACTCATTGGTCCACATACATCTGTATGTATGATCTCCAACAAATCTGTTGCTCGCTCCATTGTTCCGGAGAACGGAGTTTTAGTCATCTTGCCCATGAGGCATGGTTCGCAAGCACCAAGTGATTCATAATCAAGTGATTCCAAAAGTCCATCACTATGGAGTTTCTTCATGCGCTTTACACCAATATGACCTAAACGGTAGTGCCACAAATAAGTTGCACTATCATTATTAACCTTGCATCTTTTGGCTTCAATATTATGAATATGTGTATCACCACGATCGAGATCCAACAAACCATTTTCATTGGGTGTATGACCATAGAAGGTTTTATTCATGTAAACAGAACAACAATTATTCTCTAACTTACATGAATAACCGTATTGCAATAAACATGATCAAATCATATTCATGCTCAACACCAAATAACACTTATTTAGGTTCAACACTAATCCCGAAAGTATAGGGAGTGTGCGATGATGATCATATCAATCTTGGAACTACTTCCAATACACATTGTCACTTCATCCTTTAACTAGTTTCTGTTCATTATGCAACTCCCATTTCGAGTTACTACTCTTTAGCAACTGAACCAATATCAAATACCGAGGGGTTGCTATGAACACTAGTAAAATACACATCAATAATCTGTATATCAAATATACCTTTGTTCACTTTGCCATCCTTCTTATCCGCCAAATATCTAGGGCAGTTCCACTTCTAGTGACCATTTCCTTTGCAGTAGAAGCACTTGTTTCAGGCTTGAGTTTAGCTTTGGGTTTCTTCACGGGAGTGACAACTTGCTTGTCATTCTTCTTGAAGTTCCCCTTCTATCCCTTTGCCCTTTACTTGAAACAAGTGGTCTGGTTAACCATCAACACTTGATGCTCTTTCTTGATTTCTACCTTCGCCGATTTCAGCATCGCGAAGAGCTCGGGAATTACTTTCGTCATCCCTTGCATATTATAGTTCATCACGGAGTTCTACTAAATTGGTGATAGTGTCTAGAGAACTTTGTCAATTACTATCTTATCTGGAAGATTAACTCCCACTTGATTCAAGCAATTGTACTACCCAGACAATCAGAGCACATGCTCACTGGTTGAGCTATTCTCCTCCATCTTGTAGGCAAAGTATTGTCAGAGGTCTTATACCTCTCGACACGGGCATGAGTATGAAATACTAATTTCAACTCTTGGAACATCTCATATGCTCCGTGGCGTTTCAAAATGTTTTTGAAGTCCCGGTTCTAAGCCGTAAAGCATGGTGCACTAAACTATCAAGTAGTCATCATATCGAGTTTTTGTCAAAACGTTCATAACGTCTACATCTGCTCCTGCAATAGGTCTGTCACCTAGCGGTGCATCAAGGACATAATTCTTCTGTGCAGCAATGAGGATAATCCTCAGATCACGGAACAATTCCGCATCATTGCTACTAACATCTTTCAACTTGGTTTTCTCTAGGAACATATGAAAAATAAACGGGGAGCAACATCGCGAGCTATTGATCTACAACATAGATATGCTAATACTACCAGGACTAAGTTCATGATAAATTAAAGTTCAATTTAATCATATTAATTTAAAGAACTCCCACTTAGATAGACATCCCTCTGGTCATCTAAATTATCACGTGATCCAAATCAACTAAACCATGTCCGATCATCACGTGAGATGGAGTAGTTTCAATGGTGAACATCTTATGTTGATCATATCTACTATATGATTCACGCTCGACCTTTCGGTCTCCAGTGTTCCGAGGCCATATCTGTATATGCTAGGCTCGTCAAGTTTAACCCGAGTATTCTGCGTGTGCAAAACTGGCTTACACCCGTTGTATTTGAACGTAGAGCTTATCACACCCGATCATCACGTGGTGTCTCGGCACGACGAACTTTCGCAACGGTGCATACTCAGGGAGAACACTTATACCTTGGAATTTAGTAAGGGATCATCTTATAATGCTACCGTCGATCTAAGCAAAATAAGAAGCATAATAAGATAAACATCACATGCAATCAAAATATGTGACATGATATGGCCATCATCATCTTGTGCTTTTGATCTCCATCTCCAAAGCACCGTCATGATCACCTTCGTCACCGGCGCGAAACCTTGATCTCCATCGTAGCATCGTTGTCGCCTCGCCAACTATTGCTTCCTCAACTATCGCTACCGCTTAGTGATAAAGTAAAGCAATTACATGGCGATTGCATTTCATACAATAAAGCGACAACCATATGGCTCCTGCCAGTTGCCGATAACTTTACAAAACATGATCATCTCATACAAAACCGTATAACTCATCATGTCTTGACCATATCACATCACAACATGCCCTGCAAAAACAAGTTAGACGTCCTCTACTTTGTTGTTGCAAGTTTTACGTGGCTGCTACGGGCTTAGCAAGAACCGTTCTTACCTACGCATACAAAACCACAACGATGTTTCGTCAAGTATGTGTTGTTTTAACCTTCACAAGGACCGGGCGTAGCCACACTTGATTCAGCTAAAGTGAGAGAGACAGACACCCGCCAGTCACCTTTAAGCAACGAGTGCTCGTAACGGTGAAACCAGTCTCGCGTAAGCGTACGCGTAATGTCGGTCCGGGCCGCTTCATCTCACAATACCGCCGAAGCAAAGTATGACATGATGGTAAGCAGTATGACTAGTATCGCCCACAACTCATTGTGTTCTACTCGTGCATATCATCTACGCATAGACCTGGCTCATGATGCCACTGTTGGGGAACGTAGTATTTTAAAATTTTCCTACGATCACGCAAGATCTATCTACTAGATGCATAGCAACGAGAGGGGAGAGTGTGTCTACGTACCCTCGTAGACCGGGAGCGGAAGCGTCAAGTGACGCGGTTGATGTTGTCGAACTTCTTCGCGATCCAACCGATCAAGCACCAAACGTACGGCACCTCCGCGTTCCGCACACGTCCAGCTTGATGACGTCCCACGAGCTCTTGATCCAGTTGAGCTTCACGGGAGAGTTTCGTCATCACGACGACGTGGTGACGGATATGATGTATTCACCGGCGCAGGGCTTCGCCTAAGCACCGCGACGGTATGACCGAGGTGTGTTTCTGTGGAGGGGGGCACCGCACACGGCTGGAACAATTCAACTTGTGTGTCTTTGGGTGCCCCCCTGCCCCCGTATATAAAGGAGCAAGGGAGGGAGGCCGGCCAACTTCTCCTGGTGCGGCTAGGGAAGGAGTCCTACTAGGAATAGGATTGCAATCCTATTCCTAGTAGGATTCACCAAAAGAAAGAAGAGGGAAAGGAATAGGAGAGGTGGCGCCCCCCCCCCCCAATCCTAGTCCAACTAGGAACCCTAGGTGGGGGCGCCGGCCAGCCCTATGGGCTGCCTCTCTCTTTCCCTTTAGGCCCACTATGGACCATCCCCTCTCGTAGGGGGTTCCGGTAACCCCCTCCGGCATTCCCGATAAATCCGAAACTTTTCCGGTATACTTCCGGTGTCCGAATATAGCCGTCCAATATATCAATCTTTATGTATCGGACATTCCGAGACTCCTCGTCATGTCCGTGATCTCATCCGGGACTCCGAACTACCTTCGGTACATCAATACTCATAAACTCATAATACCGATCGTCATCAAACGTTAAGCGTGCGGACCCTACGGGTTCGAGAACTATGTAGACATGACCGAGACTCATCTCCGGTCAATAACCAATAGCGGAACCTGGATGTTCATATTGGCTCCTACATATTCTATGAAGATCTATTATCGGTCAGAACCGCATAACAACATACGTTGTTCCTTTTGTCAACGGTATGTTACTTGCCCGAGATTCGATCGTCGGTATCTCTATACCTAGTTCAATCTCGTTACTGGCAAGTCTCTTTACTCGTTCCGTAACTCATCATCTCGTGACTAACTCATTAGTCTTTTGCTTGCAAGGCTTATTGTGATGTGTGTTACCGAGAGGGCCCAGAGATACCTCTCCGACGCTTGGAGTGACAAATCCTAATCTTGATCTATGCCAACACCACGAATACTTTCGGAGACACCTGTAGAGCATCTTTATGATCACACAGTTATGTTGTGACGTTTGATAGCATACAAGGTGTTCCTACGGTATTCGGGAGTTGCATAATCTCATAGTCATAGGAACATGTATAAGTCATGAAGAAAGCAATAGCAGTAAAACTAAACGATCATAATGCTATGCTAACGGATGGGTCTTGTCCATCACATCATTCTCCTAATGATGTGATCCCATTGATCAAATGACAACTCATGTCTATGGCTAGGAAACATAACCATCTTTGATCAATGAGCTAGTCTAGTAGAGGCATACTAGGGACATACTATTTTGTCTATGTATTCACACATGTATCAAATTTCCGGTTAATACAATTCTAGCATGAATAAAAGACATTTATCATGATATAAGGAAATACAAATAACATCTTTATTATTGCCTCTAGGGCATATTTCCTTCAATATTTTCCAGGTTCTTGATGGTGGTATGAGTGATATTGTTGAGAGAGGAGTTGATCTTTGTGATGGGACCTTTGTTTTTGGGAAATGATTCCCTCCGGACGACCGGCTGAGCCCTCGGCCGGTCGCCCCTTGCTCGCTCGCTCTGTCACGCAGGAATAGACTAGCACATGCTTCGGTTGGGCCTGCAGCTTATCTCTTCCCCGCCATACTTTTTTTTCTTTTTTTCTGGGCTTATTCTTCTTCTCGTCTTGTCTTTTTTTTTCTCTCGCCTTACCTCCTAATGCATCTCAAACAGCTCTCCCACAGATGCTACAACCGAATCGATATTTTGCTGGAACCGGTGGTAAATTTTGCTGGAAACAATGTTGACTTTTTGCTGCATGGGTGATACAACCAGTTCTGTGTAACCCACAAAGCTACAACTGACACCCGAGAAAGCTACAACCAACCATGAAAAAGTTTCAACCGGAGATGGCAGAAGCTGGGGCCGGCCAGTGCTGCAACCGTTGACGGAAAAAGCTTCAACCGTAGATGAAAAAAGCATCAACCAGGCACCGTGAAAAGGAAAAAGCTACAACCGTTGACTAAAAAAGCTTCAACCGTAGATGCAAAAGTTTCAACTAGGACATTGTGCAACAAAAATAGCTGCAACCACTGACAAAAAAAGCTTCAACTGTAGATGCAAATAGCTTCAACCGGTGATGGAAAAAAGCTTCCTGGGGGCTCGCGTTTTCACGAAAGCTGCAACGGCCCAATGAACTGCTACATTAGTGCTTTTTTAGTTGTAACTATAATCTAAGAAATATGCTAGAAACATATAACTATTTTGCTTCCATAGTTTTTCCGTTTTCGTTGTGAGCTTTTTTGCACAATGCAACATATGTTTTTTTTCGTTGTAAAGGTACCAAAATTTATGCTACTAACATTCAACTATTTTTTGTTTTGATTTTTCTTTTTTATTTTTGTTGTGAAGTTTTACTGCAATGCTACATACGCAATACATTTTAATAACAAGTGCAGATTTTCTATGTACATTTTTGATTGAAACTATTGAGTGTAGATAGCAAAGAGAAGTCACACCCACGTGACAACATGCAACACCTCCACCGCATGGCCCTGCCCTGATGCACATAAAAAAGTGACTCCCAAGTAGTGCAAGTGGACCAGCGTGTGTACAGAACACAAAAAAAGGAAGGAACGACCTGCACAGCTTTTATTCCACCAGTTTAATCAGACGGATTAAAATAATCAGGTCGACGGCTGGGGCGCGTCCGGCCGAACCGTTGGGCCGGCGCGCCGGCGCCCAATACTCGCCTTTGTTTTTCTCCTCTCCTTTAGTTGTGTGCATTGTGAATGTCTTGTGACATCTTGTAAACTAGATGATTCCCCGCGCGTTGCGGCGGCCACCTTTGCTTACCAATTGTTGTTAACAATGTATTTGTTTTATATAAAAACATTGACATGGTTTAAAGGACGAATTTACTGAGGGTTAATTTTAAGTAGCTGACTAAATGATGAACTCAACTAAACCCGCTAGATAGATGGTGTATGCTCGTATTCATCAAATTAACATACAATAATGGGTATCATATAAAAATTGACAAATGCCAAAAGTGAGACCAAATTCCCAGCTGGCGAGAATACGAACTTACGAAAAATGAGCACTTGCTGGCCATCAAATATTGAACCAATCAAGGCTACTAAGAAGATTCTCCTTTGTATCGATATTCAAATAATTTTACCATTTCCTGTGGTGTCAGGAGGTATACAAAGCAGATGCCAGATGGGTTACTATTGTTTGAAACAGAAGCTTCTAATGGCACTAAAATAAGATTTTTTTTTCTACTTATTTCCAGGATCTGACCAGTTAATAGGTTCCTCAAATCGAAAGCATGCCAATAAAAATATACATGATTTCACAAACAATTTTTACTGGAGGGTATCTACAGTTCAAGCCATCCTAGGAGGATAATAAAGTTGTTTTACCTCGTCCTTCTTTTTCTTTTCTTGGATTTTATTAGTCAAGGTGTATCTTGATCTTCACTTCTTCTAATGCCTGAAACAAACACACAATTAAGGTTATCAGACAAAAACTGAAGAAGATAACCGAGAGAGAATTATGAACTGATATGTGACTGAAAAAAGTCAGTAGGATCAACGCTTCTGTAATCTGAATAAACATATTTAAGATTGCTAGTGCAGCCCTTCGTTGTAACTTGTAAGAAGCAATGTGGCGTCTGCAACTGTGCACAGAATAGAAAGAAAATAAGTAAGGTAGGAGCATATAACATGAGAAAAATAAATACAGCACGATGTGTTTCTTGACGAAATAGCAATGGTGATCGTGTACAGACTGGAACCTATCCTGTGAACAGCAGCAGCGATGAAGTGCACACATCTGCAGGAATCAACCAAGAATGAAACCAACCAATCCCGATGCACACAAAGCAAAAAACCAGGCAAGCAAGCAACAGCTTGATGTGCATAACATTTCGATTCAGAACTGGCTGGACGGATCTTGATATGCCTTTTTTCCGCTTATTGCTGTTGATCTCCCCACGGCCAAAAACTGGCATCAATGCTTGCATGGAGAAGGATGGCGGGCAGAAGAGGAGATGCGACCTGGATCATCTGGGATTCTGGGATCTAGGTTGGTGGTGTTGTGCGCCCTTGCCGTCGCCAAGCCCAGACCGAGCAGGTTCCCCTGTCATTAGTGGCACCAGCAACCATCGCTCGACTCCCTGGCTGCCACCATCCACCAAAGCCCTGCTGATAGCCTCGGCCCTAGTTGCTGGTGACACCAGACGAGGGAGAGCGGATTGAGAGGGAGACGATGAAAGAGGAGTGGCGGCACAGATGGGAAGGGGAGCCGGGCCAGCGGTGGGGCATCAGATTTTTCTTTCGAGGGATAGGAGGGGCGTCAGATGGGATCCCTTCCCAGCTGCCGCGTTGGAGACTTGGAGTACACAGGAAGTCGATGGATTCGGCTGAATTGAATCGAGGGAGAGAGACGGTCGTAATTTTTTTTTTGAGGATCCAGACGGTCGTAATTATGCACGTTAATTGGGCTTCTTTGGGCTTCTGTACGCTGTTTGTGTACGCTAGGGAGCCGGTGGTGCATCTTTACAGCTGGTAATCCAAGGGTGACGTGTCCATCATATACGTTGGTCAATCTATGGTGGGTCCCTTATGTAAGCTAGTGATAGAAACGCTGACGTGACGGGTTGATGATGTGGATAGCCTGCATGTTAAGAGAAATAGGATAGTGGGGATGAACTATTTAGGTATTATAGATGTAGAGGCTAGGCGTAATTGATATCTTCATGATATTAACATTTCTTTTTTTAAAAAATAGTATAATTTTATCACAAAATCATCAAAAGCCCTGCAGCTGGCTTGTGGTGAATTAGTCTGGAGCCATGCAGTGGCGGCTTCAGGAAATGAAGGCCGGGTATTCATTCAATTTTTTTTTTACTCGAAATGTAGTATATGAACCAAACAACACAACAGTACCAGTATATGAACAAAACAACACTAGCATAACGGCAATAGCAATATTTCAATGTATCAGACCATAACAACATGAATACATAAGTACCTTTTGATTGATAAAGTGATGATATCCTTCTTACAATATTTCTAACAATAACTTAGTTGGGTCAATACCAGCATCTCTTGGCAATCTACAACTTCTTGAGAAACTAGATTTGTCATTCAACCATCTTTATGGTAAGGTTCCAACAATAGGGATCTTTACGAATGCAACTGCTGTGCGGATTGATGGAAATCAGGGGCTTTGTGGCGGGGTACTGAAATTAAACATTTTAGCATGTCCTGTCACTCCTTCAAATTCAACTAGGCACAAATTAACTTTAGTGCTTAAACTAGTTATCCCAGTAGCCAGCATGGTGTCACTTGCTATAGTGGTATTTGGCATACTGCTTCGGAGAGGAAAACACAACAGAAAATCTGTATTGGTGCCATCATTTGCTACAAAATTTCCCAAAGTATCTTTCAATGATGTAGCGAGAGCAACACAGGGATTCTCAGCATCCAACTTAATTGGCAGATGGAAATACAGTTCTGTATATCAAGGAAAATTAAGAGAGGATGAAAATGAGGTTGCCGTAAAAGTCTTCAACCTAGAGATAAGAGGAGCACACAAAAGCTTCATTGCAGAATGTAAAGCGCTGAGAAATGTTCGGCACCGTAATCTAGTGCCTATCCTAACCGCATGCTCAAGCATTGATTCTAATGGTAACGATTTCAAGGCCCTGGTCTATAAGCTCATGCCACAAGGAGACTTGCATAAACTGCTATACTCGACTCGAGATTATGATCAGGTTCTTCAGATTTGAACGACATTACAATGCCTCAAAGGATGAGCATTGTGGTGGATGTAGCAGATGCATTGGAGTACCTACATCACAACAACCAGGAAACAATCACTAGTAGAAAAAGGGCCTTTTGTCCCGGTTCGTGCGGGCCTTTAGTCGGACTAAAGGGTGGAACATTTGTATCGACCCTTTAGTCCCGGTTCCGGAACCGGGACTAAAGGCCCGCACTAAAGGCCCTCCACGTGGCTGCTGCCTGGAGGTCCACCTTTAGTCCCGGTTGGTCACACGAACCGGTACTAACAGATTTTTTTGATTTTTTTTTAAAAAAAATTGATTTTTTTTTTGAAATATTTTCCCAATTTTCAAATTTCTGAATTATTTTAATCTCTAATCTCTAATCACCCCTCATCACTGCTCAATTTAATCTCTAATGGTTACGATTTCAAGGCCCTGGTCTATAAGCTCATGCCACAAGGAGACTTGCATAAACTGCTATACTCGACTCGAGATTATGAAGGTTCTTCAGATTTGAACGACATTACAATGCCTCAAAGGATGAGCATTGTGGTGGATGTAGCAGATGCATTGGAGTACCTACATCACAACAACCAGGAAACAATCACTAGTAGAAAAAGGGCCTTTTGTCCCGGTTCGTGCGGGCCTTTAGTCGGACTAAAGGGTGGAACATTTGTATCGACCCTTTAGTCCCGGTTCCGGAACCGGGACTGAAGGCCCGCACTAAAGGCCCTCCACGTGGCTGCTGCCTGGAGGTCCACCTTTAGTCCCGGTTGGTCACACGAACCGGTACTAACATATTTTTTTTGAATTTTTTTTAAAAAAATGATTTTTTATTGAAATATTTTCCCAATTTTCAAATTTCTGAATTATTTTAATCTTTAATCTCTAATCACCCCTCATCACTGCTCAATTTAATCTCTAATGGTAACGATTTCAAGGCCCTGGTCTATAAGCTCATGCCACAAGGAGACTTGCATAAACTGCTATACTCGACTCGAGATTATGAAGGTTCTTCAGATTTGAACCACATTACAATGCCTCAAAGGATGAGCATTGTGGTGGATGTAGCAGATGCATTGGAGTACCTACATCACAACAACCAGGAAACAATCACTAGTAGAAAAAGGGCCTTTTGTCCCGGTTCGTGCGGGCCTTTAGTCGGACTAAAGGGTGGAACATTTGTATCGACCCTTTAGTCCCGGTTCCGGAACCGGGACTAAAGGCCCGCACTAAAGGCCCTCCACGTGGCTGCTGCCTGGAGGTCCACCTTTAGTCCCGGTTGGTCACACGAACCGGTACTAACAGATTTTTTTTGAATTTTTTTTAAAAAAATTGATTTTTTTTAATATTTTCCCAATTTTCAAATTTCTGAATTATTTTAATCTCTAATCTCTAATCACCCCTCATCACTGCTCAATTTAATCTCTAATGGTAACGATTTCAAGGCCCTGGTCTATAAGCTCATGCCACAAGGAGACTTGCATAAACTGCTATACTCGACTCGAGATTATGAAGGTTCTTCAGATTTGAACCACATTACAATGCCTCAAAGGATGAGCATTGTGGTGGATGTAGCAGATGCATTGGAGTACCTACATCACAACAACCAGGAAACAATCACTAGTAGAAAAAGGGCCTTTTGTCCCGGTTCGTGCGGGCCTTTAGTCGGACTAAAGGGTGGAACATTTGTATCGACCCTTTAGTCCCGGTTCCGGAACCGGGACTAAAGGCCCGCACTAAAGGCCCTCCACGTGGCTGCTGCCTGGAGGTCCACCTTTAGTCCCGGTTGATCACACGAACCGGTACTAACAGATTTTTTTTTGATTTTTTTTTAAAATTGATTTTTTTTTGAAATATTTTCCCAATTTTCAAATTTCTGAATTATTTTAATCTCTAATCTCTAATCACCCCTCATCACTGCTCAATTTAATCTCTAATGGTAATGATTTCAAGGCCCTGGTCTATAAGCTCATGCCACAAGGAGACTTGCATAAACTGCTATACTCGACTCGAGATTATGAAGGTTCTTCAGATTTGAACCACATTACAATGCCTCAAAGGATGGGCATTGTGGTGGATGTAGCAGATGCATTGGAGTACCTACATCACAACAACCAGGAAGCAATGGTTCATTGTGATTTGAAGCACAGCAACATTCTTTTGGATGACAATACGACAGCTCATGTTGGAGACTTTGTCCTGGCAAGATTCAAAGTTGCTTCCACAACGTCATCAAACAATAACTCTTCTTCACTTGCAGTAGTGGGAACGATTGGATATGCTGCTCCAGGTAATACTATTTTTAAGTCTGGTGTTGCTATTTTTTTTCCGCATCTATGTTAAGCAGCCAGAGTGAAATTGACTTGTCTTTTTATTCATTGATCTGTAGAATATGCAGGGAGTGGTCAAGTTTCAACTCCCGCTGATGTTTACAGTTTTGGTGTCGTCCTCCTAGAGATATTCATTCGAAGAAGGCCGACTGACGACATGTTTAAGGATGGACTCAGCATTGTGAAGTTTACAGAGGGCAGCTTCCCTGATAGGGTATTGGAGATTGTCGACCCCCAGCTGCTAAAAGAGTTGGATGAAACTCCAATATCCTTGAAGGAAAAACATGTACATTGTCTGCTATCTATGCTAAATGTTGGCCTTTGCTGCACTAAGACATCCCGGGGCGAACGCATAAGCATGCAAGAGGTGGCTGCCAAGCTACATGGAATCAATGATGCATATCTCAGTAGTTCTGTTGTTTCGGTAGCATTGGGCACCTGAATAAGCTGTTGTGCTTGTACAATTGACGTTTATCACATAGAACGTATGTAAGGGCCCAGATTTACAATCCAAACCCTCTGTGTGTATCAATATTACCCAACGAAAAAATGGCATGCTATGGAAAAATAGCGAGGCCCTTAAAATATGCTATTAGCGTGCTATACTGTGCTATTAGCGAGACATTGTATACTGATTTATTTAGTGAGACAATGCTCAAAATGCTATAGCGTGCTATTAGCGGCACTATATTGCGCTATTTTTTCACAGATATTACCAGAGCAACATATTCTTTATTTACTGGCATGCTGACAGCACCCATTGATTCCTAGCAACCATTTCACATTTTTGTGTTTGTTCAAGAACTCTCTGCACCCCGGGGGATAAGAAGGTTAAAGAAAAAAAATTGGCAGTGATGTTCAAGAACTAAATCAGCCTCCAAACTCTTTCGCCTCTCCATTCTCCTTCATGTTCATCCCTGTTCATTATTTGCAGAAAAGAGTCTCCTTTGTGGCATTTCCGGTAGTCGTATTTACCCTGGTGCACAACAGTTACAAAATCGCTAAGAACCATGTCATCATACAGAAATGCAGATGGAGAAAGAGATGAAGAGAATGGATGGCAAGTTCCTGCATATCGACATTGGTTTTCTTCTCACCCGTCAGCAATTTTGCAGAGGTAGTCCCGCTGATCGTCTCGCAGTGGAACATCAGTGAAATCTGGAGAGGAAAAAAATGGTTGAAACCATGACTTGGTGATGCCACAATACAGTAAGATGATTTTACTATGACATTGATCACATGGACATGGTGACAATCCAAATATGTTAAAGATTTCTGGCAGAACTTGGAGATAAGCAGTTAGCACTTGCCTGCCCCGTATATGTTGGAACCTTTGAAAGAAGTGTTCCCTGTCACAAGTGCCCCTTCCAAGTTGGCATTTGTCAAATTAACCTGCAGAAATGGAACAAGACAAGCCAGATCACAAAACCATGTAAAACTGTTTCCCAAAATTCAATAAGGCAGGGCGCAATAATCAGTTAAGAAACAACACAAGTACTACTCTGATGCTCTGATGATGAGAAAGAACGAGCAAGTTCAGTGTGATGGTCACTGAACCAGCAAAATTCAGACGAGCTATGTTACTGCTTATTCTGAACCCAAACGATTATGATATGCTTTGCTGGCTATAATATTTATGCACACGTACCTTTGTTACATTTGCCAGTGAGAAATCGGCGTTTCTAAGGTCAGCATCGGAGAGATCAGCACCTAAATTCACCATGAATGAAACAGTAAAAAAGAACATCACTATTTTTCAGAACTTGACAATTGACAGTGGGCAAGCATCACCGCAACTGGTGTCTGACTATGGTTGGAGATCAAGGAAGAACAATACGAGTACAAATCAGTAGGCTACCTGTCAGGTCCGCGTCGAAGAAGCTGGCGCCGAGCAGGTTTGCGCCTTTGAAGTTGGTCTGCCGCAGGATAGACTGCAGAAAGAAGCACAGATTCAGATAAATCATCAGAATTCAGAAATGCTCTGAACATTCAGATGCTCTGTTCTATCTCTCTACATGGTACTAGAAAGTTCAGTCAGAACTTTGCTATTGATACAACTGCAAGAAGAAATTTGAGGCATGGTCACATCATCACGAGTGAAACAATTGTAGGAATCGATGGAGGTGAGAGTAGTTAGGTACGGTCTTGAAGTCCTGCTTGATGAGCGTCTGGCCGCTGAAGTCCTTGCCGGTGAGGTCCTGCCCCCGCGTCACCTGCTGCCCGTACGGCCCGCCTCCCTGCATCCATCCACCCACACGCCATTAACGCCGCCTCAATCGGTCGACAGGTAGAAATACAATAGAACTCACCCTGAAGGCGAGGGCCGGGTCGGCGACGAGCAGCGAGGCGGCGACCAGCGCGGCGGCGCCGGCGTTGGCGAGGTGGAAGTGCAGCGAGGAGGGACCGCGCCACGCCGGCTTCGCCGTCGTCGCCGGCGCGGACGGGGCGAGCTTCATAGCGCCGAGTATGGACATCGCCATGACTGGATGTTGTCGCGGTCTCTCTTTCTTGGGCTACGCCGACGAGTTTATCCGTCTTATCTTTATCTGGTTGCCACCCCACCATGTTTGCTTGGCCAATCAAACGATTGTTCCCACGATGCCCATTTTCCCACTTTCCAAAATTTCGATAGATGAGTCTACTCATCATCGATCAGAACTCAAAAGCGTTTTCTCAATTAAAAAAAAAAAAAACCTCATCGTTGTCGTTGGAGGCCAGTCAGCCGCTTCTCTTTGTGGACCGTGGAGGTTTGGACGTTGCTATTGCTCTCACCTCCGAGGTTGTTGCCCAGGTGGCATCTGTGGGTGTCGAGGTTGATGAGATAGGTGCTTTGGCAGCTAATTCTGAGGCGCCGAAGCCCATTCGGTCGCCCATCTTTGACTGTGACGCTATGTTGGCAAGTATTGACGAGGTGGTCTTCGTGAAATAGCTTGGCCGCTTGCTCGCCTCCTTGGAGGCAACTTGTCCTGGTCTCGCAATGTGATTGCTTGCCTCCTAGTGGATGAGGTTTCTACAGGCAAAATAAAGAAGGTGAAGAAGGCTCTCAGGAGCATAGGTAAGAAGGGTGGCGCCATTTGTTTGTGGCTGCTTAATGGAGAATATTGTCCTTCATCTCCGACTGGCTCGTTTCCCCAGATTTCTTGACGTCCGATGTATTCAACCTTGGGTTTGTTGAGGGTTTCTTTGCGACATGGAAGTGCATGGGTTCGTGATTGTTGCATGTTATGTATGTTTGTCGGGTTGCCCGTGAGGTCGTGGAGTTTCTTTCTTAGTGAGTAGTCCGTCATGTGATCTACGTGTATCGGGTTTTGTCTGGTTTTTCGTTAATTAACTGGGCAATTCTCTTCTTTTTAGTTAATAAATGGAGCAAATCTTTTGCCTCCGTTTCCAAAAAAATATACGAGAGCTTCTATCCGCCACTTTTTGCAGCAGATTGGAAGGGAAATGCACAAGCACCCTCCCGACTGGGCCGGCCCGCTGGTGCACAAAATGGGCGGGAGAACTGGC
Organism: Secale cereale; assembly: GCA_902687465.1. Lineage (NCBI taxonomy): Eukaryota > Viridiplantae > Streptophyta > Magnoliopsida > Poales > Poaceae > Secale > Secale cereale. Next base: position 52,705,704 of record LR738711.1, on the reverse strand, counting down.
CATTGTAATGAACAGGACGAGAAGCTGCATAAAATCGGACCGAGGCACATAGTGAAACGATCGCAGGCATTGTAGCGTATAGTGCTGAGTTACTGTCGGGACAATTCATGAGAAACAAATTATATGAGAACAAGTTATGGAAAAACGAACAGTTTTTAAATTCCAATTGTTTTAGAAATGCTCTATTATTTTTGTAAAGCACGAACACAATTTTTAGTTCCATACATTTTTTGAAGCTTCTAACACTTTTTAAAATTTTAGGAACATTTTCTGGAAAACAAGAACACAATTTGAAACTCTAATGTTTTAGGGAGAAACCCAATTTTTGTATGAACATTTCCGGAAAACACGATTTTTTTAGTTGTGCTAACATTTTGTGAAATTTGTGAATACACAAACACGTTATTCAAATTTGTGAAGATTCTTTATAAGGTGAACACCTTTTCAAAATTGTGACAATTTTTTGAATTTTTATTTTTTTTAGTTTTTAGAAAATGTAGATTAAAATAAAATAAAAAGGAAAATTAAACAAAAAATTAAACAAGAAAAAATTAGTACGAAAACAACAGAGAAAAAGAAAACCATTCGAAACCGGGATTCCCTAAGCACAGCGCTATGGGCGAACTACTTGACGCAATGCGCGTCGAATAGGAAATGCCCTACAATACTGCAACTTTTACATGATCTGGAACAACATTACTTAGTTCATTAGTCAACTAGTACGTGTATTGCTTCACATCACAATGAAGCTCCGATTTTGTCGCTAGCTCGTCGATGGTCCGTTCCTTTTCTTCATGTCATTTTGTTTTCTATTGTTTTAAAAAATCATTTTGTACTTTTTAAAACAAAAGGCAATCTTCAATGTAACAATGAAATTAAAAATAAAATGAAAATATGAAGACAATTTAATTGCATGTGGCCTACAGGTATACAACTATGTGCGTTGGCTAATGTGCAACTAGGTAGCAATGTTATTTTGAAAGGAAAAAAATAAGTTGCACACAGGCGACATTTAATTGTGCATGATCAAGGACGTGCAAATGCCAGTCCTTCACCAATTGCGTGGGGGCGAGGCACATGAACGTGTAGTTGTGCGTGGATGAACAGACATGCAATGTATGGTCGGTTTTTCATTCGAGGCTAAAATGATAAAAGTAAAAGAGAACATAGATGTACGATGTGTGGAGTTGCATGTGGATGAACATACATGTAACTGATAGTTTGATTTTAAAATGACAAAATACATGTAAAAAAAATTAAGAATTAGCAAAATCCAAAAAACACACACTCGCGCGCGCAAATATTGTTAAAGGAAGAAGATAAGCCGGGCAGTTGCCCTTGATGAAAAAAAAGGAAAGGCCAATAAGATGTGGCCAGTCAGTCAAACCCTTTTTTGTTTAAAATTGAATTGTAAAGACAAAAGAGCAAACATAAAAAACAGATTCTTTTGTGCAAAACATAAAAACAGATAAAAAAGGTCAAAAACAATTAGAAAGGGCCCCTGCCACCTCAACCAGCCCTTCCACAACCCCCTACGCAGCAAAAACGGGCCGCTCCTTAGCAAGAACATCAAACAAATCACGACGTCGGAGCTCTTGAATGTAATATTGTCTAAAAAAAATGTGACACATGAATCTCAAAGCAAGATCCATCTAACGATCAAATGATATTTTAGGTGTAGAAGTTTTTTCCTATAAATTTGATCAAAGTTTATAATATTTTACTCATAAAAATCTGATAAGCACAATATTCCGGGACAAAGGGAGCGCCATTAAAAACTACTACTTCCAAATTTGCATCTAACCAAAACTTTTGTAACACTTATCACTTGTATTTTTGCTAGTCACATCTATAGTAAAAGTTTGACCTAAAATACGAGGAGCTAATTAATAAACCCGAACATAGGAAATATATTGACACGGGAATTCCGTTACTAAATACTGTATGTAAGAGCAATTAATTAAACTAGGCAGAAGAATCACGGCAACTGTTTGATGACGAGCTCCAGCAAAATCTCAAAGCAAAATCTGATATTTTTGAATCTCAAAGCCATTAAGAACTACACTTCCAAATTTGAATCTAACAATAACTTTTGTAACACCTATCGCTTATATTTTTGCTAGTCACATCTATAGTAAATTAAAGTTTGAGCTAAAATACGAGGAGCTAATTAATAAACCCGAACATAGGAAATATATCGACATGAAAATTCTGTTGCTAAATACTGTATGTAAAGAGCAATTAAACTACTAGGCAGGCAGAATCACGACAACTGTTTGATGACGAGATCCAGCGCCGCAGCAGGGCAGCTTCTCCTGAGCTGCTCAAATCCATGGGTGGCCATGAACGATTTCAGATTACCGGGACAAGAGAGCAACTCCATGCACGCCTCCTTGAGCAGGGCGCAGCCATGCCGCTCAGCCAGCGCCAGCATGGCGGCCACAGAGGCCATGTCCACGCGCGGCCGCAGCGCCTTCTCGCAGGCGAGCTTCAGGTCCTCCAGCCCGTGCCTATCCGCCGCCACGAGCAGCCGCTCCGCCGTCGTTGCCTCCGCCTGATGGTGCTGCTGGTTCATCATGTGAGGAAGTTGGTTGCCCGCCATCTTAGTTGTAGGCGCCGCATCGAGCTGCGGCGCGCTGTCCGTGTACATGAACTGGAGCAGGGTCTTGAACACCTCCGCGTCCATGTCGTCGACACGCAGCTCGCCGGTGGCGTTGCCCTCGAGGTCCGCTCTGAAGACGGGGGACCGGGCCTCCAGCACCCACCGGTGCGCGGCGAAGGTCTCGCCGCCGACGTGGACCGTCACGTCCGTCGGGTGCTTGTTCCAGAAGGCTTCCGCAAGCTGCCCGCGCAGGTCGAACGGCGGCACCGCAGCCACCACCACCTCGGCTTGCGCCCGCAGCCCGGGGTCGACGGTGACGTCGCAAAGGAGCGTGAGGCAATCGTCCTCGAGATGCTTACTCTCCTTGGGATCTTCCTTGTCGAGGAACTTTTTCCAGCCCCAGCCCCTGCCTACATCAGCCGAGTAGCGCCGCTGTTCCGACGTCCTAATGAGGGAGGGCTTGCCGTCGTTGTCGAGCACGCTAAGCTTGAATTCCGCCGTCGCGTCGCCGAGGCTGGTAAGGAAGATGGACGTGGAGCCGTCCGCATCTTTGACCTCGCCGTTCGGGTAGCACTGGACTTTCCAGCCGTGGCCGCCGACTTCGAACGTGGGTGACTCGACCGCCTCGCCGTTGGGGACCGTTTTCCTGAGCTGCTTGTAGCCGTGGATCCGGAAGACGTGGGAGCCGGTGATGGGCTCCCTCGCGGCGACGGTGGACGCGGTGACGTGCTGCCGCCCGGCGCTGCGCAGGGCGGACACCAGCGCCGACATTGGCTTGATCGACGACGACATGATTGGAGCTAACGAGATCGCAGATCTAATCTATCCAGGATCCCGGGTGCATGCTATGTACCGTATATATATATGCATGTCTATTTCGTTTTTTCTTTGTGGGAATGGCTATTTCATGTTTCAACGCCGCTGGAGACTACAGATATCGTGCTGATACGGGAACACTTCTTTATCTTTGGTAAATTACGATGACTTGGGCTACAATTAATTAGCAGAAGTTGTGTTTCTGGACTCTAAAAGGGAAACGTGTTGCTAGGTACTCCTAATCGCCCACCATACATAGAGATAGAGATCAGTGCAAGATTAGACATTTCTTTGAACTCTAAGAAATCTACTATATCTAAATAGCTAGCCTTCACTGCTATATTTCTTTCAACATGAGTGTTTCCAGATCACCTAATCGTCCACGTACATGATGGTTTCATTTTCTTTCTTCTACATCTGATGTGACTAGCAGGGAGTAAAATGCATCATTGCCCCTTGAACTTGCAGGCTAGGTCCACAACAGTCCTCAATCTCAGAAAGTGTACCAATACAGTCCCGGTACTTGCTAATACGGCATCAATACGGTCCTCAAAGTTGTTGCACCGGTCCTGACATACAGTAGCGTACCAGGCATGCCGCACGAGTGCAGGGCTCACTTGTCACCACGGGGGAAAGAAATAACTAAAAATAAAAAATGAGCTCTGCAAATTCAAACCAGAGCTCGCTGGCTGGAACGTAAGCGCAACCGTCGCAGCGATGCAGGTCCATGCTAAATTGGAGGCGGACATTTATATATAACCTTTCTCAGTGCAGGCTGGTGCCAAATTAGAGGCCCATATATGTATAAAAGGTATGGAGTATATCCATGCAAACCAGAGTATATGTACTCCCTCCGTTCCCAAATATTTATCTTTCTAGACATTCAAATGAACTACAACATACGGATGTATGTAGACTTATTTTAAGTGCAGATTCATTCATTTTGCTCCGTATGTAGTCGCATGTTGAAATGTCTACAAAGACAAATATTTAGGAACGGAGGAAGTAGTAACGTAGTTGTAGTGTCTGCGCATTATTCAAAACCCAAACGATATTATTGATCTGGACATATAATGCATCATATAGAGGTGACAAGCAATCATGCCACGGATGTGTCCTCGTGGCTTGGTAGCTTGAATAAAACTATAAATGTAATATAGAATATATTCAAGAAATCTTATAAATTAGTATTGAGTATATTTTTCTTGCAGGAAGTATGGAGTATATCTATAAAAGGCAGTATGGAGTATACACGGAAAATACACTATGGAGTACTCCCTTCGTCTGGAAATACTTGTCATCCAAATGAATAAAAAGGGATGTATCTAGATGTATTTTAGTTCTAGATACATCCCTTTTTATTCATTTTGATGACAAGTATTTTCGGACGGAGGGAGTACATATTACTACATTTTCATGCATATAGCAAGTGATTTGGATCAACTACAATCTTCTTCCCTCTATCCATGCTTGCAGCTTTGCTTAGGTTGCCCATTTTCTCCCGCTATCCTCGAGTAGTTGTAACGTTCCATCAGGGACTTCGTCATGGTAGCATGATCTTGTGCATCCCCGGCGCCGATGACGGTGATAATGCCCCCACCGTCACCGCAGCAGCTGATGACATTGACGTAGTCAACAGTCGATATGAACAGCATCATGTCAACCCTAAGGCAATGGAGGCATTCACATCCCGTACGTCGTGTCGTCGTCTCGTCCGTCTAACATTTGTGCACGTCGTCGCCTCAACGACGTTCATGAATAAGCGGTTGAGCACTAGAACGTGCTACTAATCTACGTTATGCATGCGTGGTGAAGATGTGCTACAAACCATAGATACGGCGGACGCGTCGCCGTCGGCGGCTTCATGCGTTCTTTCACTGTCTCGCCAATGACAGAGAATACTTGGGACGACGCCGATCCGTGGTCGCCAGCCATTGATGGGCAGAAGTTGAAATCTTAGATAATAAAGACTACACCTGAATTTGAACAGGAACTGGTGCAGTATGTGTTGGTTCGATCGTGCCCACCCGCTTGTCATCAACCGCAAGATTGCAGGTTCGATTCCCCCTCCCACGCTCAACATTTTATTTTTGAAAAATACTTTACAGGTGGGCCCACGAAAAACCCTGAGGTGGCACGCCTACTACGTTGTTGTATACGCGCGTATGCGTGACCGTATGCCAGGACTGTTACAACAAGTTTGAGGATCATATTGACACCGTATTGACAAGTAGCGGGACCGTATTGGTACATTTTCTGAGTTTGAGGACTGTTTTGGACCTAGCCAACAAGTTCAGGGGGCAATGATGCATTTTACTCGACTAGCAGGCATTATGGTTGATTAATCCATGGATTGTTTTTCAATCATGTAGTGCTGCTGTGGATGCATTTATTAATTCATGCGACGCGTTGTGCTGCCGAAATTTCTAGACAAAATTGCCATGACTTGTCAAAATTTTGTCCTTGTTTGTAAGGAAATGAGAGCTCGAGGGTGTTGAATGCATGATGTTAGGGGCTTGGATACAAGATTACGCCCTAAGTCGACCGTTGTTTCGATGGCTTCGATTTTCTCTCTCGCATAGGCAAGCTTCGGTCTTGTATGACTTTGCTTTTACCGACGCGTTTTCCTTTGTGCGTGTGTTGATATTGGTTGTGTGCATGTTAGATATGGAACAATGATGCTTTTTCATAAATTAAATTTTACTAGTGGACAGTGGACAGAATAATAGTCCCACCATCACAAACTACTTATAAATTTTCATTCACAACTGGTTCTACATCTCGCAAAATATGGGGTAAAAAGCCTAGAGAGTCGGTCACACACATTTTTTTATGACTATTTCAAATCCATCCGTAGGCTTTGCAAACGCACGTCAGCTCGCAGGCCTTCACTAAACTAGTTAGATTTTCACTAAGGTATTTCAGGCTGCCAATTCATTCATGAATGTTGTGAACCGCCAATACATCATCCTCTATTAGAGGAGATCAATGCCATTTTCACTGTGTGGAAACAAATAAATTTCTTGATAATCTTGCTCTCCATTGTACATCCACTATTACAGGAGATCAATGTCATTTTGGTCTCATGTCACAGAGCTTTGTATAATTTCCTCTGAGTTGGCTTCCAGAAAGTGTATTATGTTTGAAGAAAATCCCATCTTTTTCAGTGGGGATTGGACTTTGGGATATTGTTCTGTTCTTTCTTTTTGTCTCTATGATGGTTTTGCCTAAAAGAATATATCATTTTCTTTGTTCTACATCTGATGTGACTAGCAGGCATTATGGTTGATTAATCCATGGATTGTTTTTCAATCATGTAGTGCTGCTGTGGATGCATTTATTATTTCATGCGACGCGTTGTGCTGCCGAAATTTCTAGACAAAATTGCCATGACTTGTCAAAATTTTGTCCTTGTTTGTAAGGAAATGAGAGCTCGAGGGAGTTGAATGCATGATGTTAGGGGCTTGGCTACAAGATTACGCCCTAAGTCGACCGTTGTTTCGATGGCTTCGATTTTCTCTCTCGCATAGGCAAGCTTCGGTCTTGTATGACTTTGCTTTTACCGACGTGTTTTTCTTTGTGCGTGTGTTGATATTGGTTGTGTGCATGTTAGATATGGAACAATGATGCTTTTTCAAAAATTAAATTTTACTAGTGGACAGTGGACAGAATAATAGTCCCACCATCACAAACTACTTATAAATTTCATTCACAACTGGTTCTACATCTCGCAAAATATGGGGTAAAAAGCCTAGAGACTCGGTCACACACATTTTTTTATGACTATTTCAAATCCATCCGTAGGCTTTGCAAACGCACGTCAGCTCGCAGGCCTTCACTAAACTAGTTAGATTTTCACTAAGGTATTTCAGGCTGCCAATACATTCATGAATGTTGTGAACCGCCAATACATCATCCTCTATTAGAGGAGATCAATGCCATTTTCATTGTGTGGAAACAAATAAATTTCTTGATTATCTTGCTCTCCATTGTACATCCACTATTACAGGAGATCAATGTCATTTTGGTCTCATGTCACAGAGCTTTGTATAATTTCCTCTGAGTTGGCTTCCAGAAAGTGTATTATGTTTGAAGAAAATCCCATCTTTTTCAGTGGGGATTGGACTTTGGGATATTGTTCTGTTCTTTCTTTTTGTCTCTATGATGGTTTTGCCTAAAAGAATATATCATTTTCTTTGTTCTACATCTGATGTGACTAGCAGGCATTATGGTTGATTAATCCATGGATTGTTTTACAATCATGTAGTGATGCTGTGGATGCATTTATTAATTCATGCGACGCGTTATGCTGCTGAAATTTCTAGACAAAATTGCCACGACTTGTCAAAATTTTGTCCTTGTTTGTAAGGAAATGAAAGCTTGAGGGTGTTGAATGCACGATGTTAGGGGCTTGGCTACAAGATTACGCCCTAAGTCGACCGTTGTTTCGATGGCTTCGATTTTCTCTCTCGCATAGGCAAGCTTCGGTCTTGTATGACTTTGCTTTTACCGACGCGTTTTTCTTTGTGTGTGTGTTGATATTGGTTGTGTGCATGTTAGATATGGAGCTAACGAGATCGCAGATCTAATCTATGCCACTTCATTAACTCTTGGATGTCTTTTTTTCTGGGAAATAAAGTCATGCATGTTAGTCACAGTTTAAAATTTTGCGTTAACTTTTGTGTCGTTAGGAAAGCTATATGTGTTGGACCCTTGGAGCAAAAATATATAGTTTGTGCTTCACATTTTTGTGAAAATATGGTGTCAGATTATGTCGAATCCAAAATGTCTCTTTTTATACATCATGTTTTTACAATACTCTTTTTATACATCATTATGTCACATAATTTGCATGTTTTATTCATTTTTATTTTAATGTAAACTTAGAACATTTTACAATTGTACTTTTATTAGTTTTAGTTCCTTTTAAGAACTTACTATGCATTTGTCTTAACACGGTTCCCGCGGCAACGCGCAGCGCATCATCTAGTTATTATAACACGGCCGATATTTTTTAGATACGCATGGACAAATTCGTAAAGTCAATTGAGATTTATTCCTATCCTATTGAGATAATAATACAATTTTGTACTGGGCTGGCTAGTCGTATGTTCTGGGCTTTTTTCTTTGTTTCTCCCTTCTTTTCTCTTTTCTTTTTTAAAACCCAGGATTTAATTATAGTTTGAATTGCCCAAATTCAAACTATTTAAAATCGTTTGAACACACAAGTATTACATATGCAAATTATTAATCTTTGAAAATTACTTCCCTGCCCTTATGCAACTTTGAAAAGGTTTTATGCATAAAGAAAAATAAAGATGGCCTCTAATTAAATTCCAACTCGTTTTAGGGTTTAAGAATTTCTCAATTTGATTTTTAAACACCAAATATGCACTGAAAATATTGAAATTCAATGGTTCTAAATGCACATCCTAAATTTGGAAAATTTGGGATGTGCCAAAAGTATATTGTCCCCATGGGCATCTTCTAGACATTGTCTTCCAGCAGTCGACGTCGATGAATTGGGAAGGTATTATGCAAGATATGGAATGCCTTAAAAATGGTGTCATTTTGAGAGTATTTAATGGCACTAGTATAATTATCTTGGGAGATAACTGGCTCCCAAGGAATTCTGGCTTACAAATTTCAGCCAAAAAAATAGAACTAGACTGAAATGGGTGTCGGAATTATTCATGAGTGAGGATGAAAGTTTGACAAGGAACTTGTTGTACCCCCATGATGCTGGGGAGATTGTAAAGATGCGTATTCAGTCTTCGAGTGAGGTGATTTCATCACGTGGTCTGTAAGAAGAATGATATATTCTATGTTAGAAGCAGGGGCGGAGCTGGAGCTAAAATTACCCTGATGCACCACTTTAATATGGCATAATTATTTCAAGCGGCGTTGCACTAAATAAAATTGTGTTCCATAACTTTTACTGTAGATGAGAAAAAATGTCTTGCATTTTCAAATTTATGTCCACTGGAGCATTGTGTTGATGGTCATTTTATTTTGAGAAAAAATATATCTTTTTTTTTCCAAAAAAAAGTCTGTAGCGTACCTATAATTTTTTCTGAGATAGCTGGTGTACATGCATTTTGACAAATGCAAACTACCATTCGACATGAAAAATTGTCTAAGTGAATAATGCATACTCAAATTAGGAGTTAAAAAAACTAGCCAATAGTCCCGGCCAAAATCTACTAGCTATACATTCATACAAACAGTTGAGAACCGTTACTACGAAATAATTTAGAAAAATCATAGAGAGGGGTGGTACCATGACATAATTGGGATCACTTGTAAGTCTCCGAAAATTGACCAAATTGATGAAGAGTTGAGGAAAGGGGATGGTTCATTGCAGCGTGTGGGCGTCCCGGCCGCTGTGTGTGGCTGCGCGTGGGATGGTCGCTGCGGCGTACCGACGTACTCATCTCATCATGCCTATCGGCGTGGGGACGAGGGCGCTTGGTGTGGGAGATCAAATATTCCTGAGGTCGAGATGGGGATCGAACATTAGAACAACTTACCAACCAGTACGCCGAAAGAAACGCTACGCTAGAGCAGAGCAGCAAACGAGACGGCGGAGATCGGAGGAAAGGAAGAAATTAGGGAATGAGATACGATCGCACGACCGAGGGGACCACGCGCTCAGACGTGGGCTCAGGCCTGTGTGGGGAAGCGCACATGCGGTGCGAGCTAGCAACTTGGACCCTGATGCACTGCCTCAGGCTCAACCTGATGCCCAGGCGATTTTCAGATGATAACCCTGTTAAATGTTTTGCTAGACCCGTATTCATGTGCATCAGGGTCGGCTCAATGGGCTCCGCCCCTGGTTAGAAGTGTGTAAATACTAGCGTCGAATCTCAAGGATTGCAAGGAAGATACGGAACAAGCTAGTGGCACCGTGAAAGGGAAAATGAAGCTTTGGGGTATTATTTTGAAGGCCAAGATCCACAAATGATCATAATTTTTGTTATCTTTGTGGATAATTATTGGAAGACATTGTTGTCTTTCCACACTAGTGCAGAGTTGGATTTTAGCAATAAAGTTAAGGGGGGTTGCGAAACAGCGCTGGTGCAAACCACCAGCAGGCTGGGTCAAGCTAAATTTAGATGGGAGTTTCATCGAAGCCAATGGCCAGGCGGGGTGTGGCATGATCCTATGCGATCAGGAGGGGAAGATTATATTCTCTACGTGTAGGGAACTCCACGCTTGCACCAGCGCTCTAGAAGCTGAATTGTCTGCATGCAAAGAAGGCCTGGACCTGGCGCTCCATAGGTCCGAGCTACCCGTTGTAGTGGAGATGGACTGCTCCGAGGCAATTACGATGATCCGGTCGCAGCAAGGTGATCGTTCAAGATATATCACTAGTAGATAAAGGGGGATCAGACCCGGTTCATCTGGGCCTTTAGCCCCGGTTCTGTAACCGGGACAAGAGGGTCGGTACTAATGCTCTGACCCTTTAGTCCCGGTTCAATCCAGAACCGGGGCAAAAGGGTGTCCACGTGGCCTGTGCACCGAGTCCAGGCAGGAGGGGCTTTAGTCCCGGTTGGTGGTACCAACCGGGACCAAAAGGCATCCACGTGTCAGCATTTCTGTGGCTGTGGTTTTTGTTTTTTTTTTGAAAGGGGAGGGGGGTTTTAGGTTTTGGGGGTTAATTTAGGTGTTTGATATATTGTGTTAGCTAGCTAATTAATAGAGAGAAGTGTTCTCTCTTATGTCCGTGCTTTTGGTCGACGCTACATACTACACATACGTATATATATATGGACTAGAGTCACGCTAGCTAGCTAGCTAGCTGCTAGCTACTAAGCAAACGAAGGAACAGAAGATCTCGTATATATAATCAACATATATATATATATATGCATACAGAGAGAAGTAATAATATCGACCACCTCTCCTTCTCCGAGAGATTGGTCGAACAACAAGTTCTCGTATATCTATCCGACACTACCGGTCACATATATACAATAATTATCTGTTACAAAAATAATCTCCTAACACATGGATGCAGGGTCCACATAGTATTCTCCGTCTTCAGCGATCACGTGTTCAAGGAAGAATGCCGCCAATTCCTCTTGAATTGCTCGCAGACGATCTGGTGTTAGGAGTTCATCCCGCATCCGAAACATCTAATTTTGAAGTAGGGGGTCAATACATGAAATGATGCTATAATTTTGTGAATATTATTGATTGCTTACGCACTTTAAATTGTTCATCAGTGTAGCCCCGCTCACAGATCGTGTGGCGGATGGACTCGCAAATGTAGTATCCACAATAATCATTCCCGGGTTCCTGCCACAACCACTTTACAAGAAATAGAGCTCAATCAAACTGATAAGCAAGAATGCCAAATTGGTATTGATGAAACTAGCTAGCGCTTGAATCAAGATATAGGAGATGCGCGCGCGGAACATGCTACTATATAGTACTTACTTTCGGGTATCTAAATTGTAGCTTCTTCGGCAGTCCCGGAGCTTTTTTGATGAATGTTTTCCAAGCCCTGCCAGACAAAGGAAACAATTAGTTGATATCAGAAATGAAGTTGCTGATATATTGTGACGCCCGAGACCGACGTCCCAGAAGATTCCAGAAGATTCCCGAAGATTCCAGATGTTTCGGGGTCTCCCGTGTGTTCTTTGTGCTTGCTTTATTTATTTTGCATGGCATCATGTCATCATGCCATCTTGTCATTTTAATTTTTTTTGCATCTCAACCTAAATAAACCGCGTGGACCTTCGGTCCATTTAAATCGAGGGAAGGTGACTTCTCTTTATAACATATAAAAGCCTCTCAATACTAGGGAGCTATATTTTAATTATTCCATTCTTTGGAATTACCCCAACACACTTGCAAATTCCCCATGTTTATTCCACTTCGAGTTGCTACTTTTAAACCTTGTCTTAATTCTTTCCGTTGTTTCGAGGCTCCTCCATTTATCTAAACTCCTTTTATTGCAAGCTAAATGTTTTAGTTTTGCACTTCCCTTTTTGTTGGAACTATTTTGTAAGGTTGGAATTAATCCGTAAAGCCTTACAAAAATGTCCATCATTTTATTCTTTTCGTTGACTCTTTTCTTTTATTTTTGGCTCTCTCCTTTTTGTTTTTCCTGTCTAAGAGTTAAAAACAGAGGCAGCCAGCCTCTTGGGCCTCCTCTTCTCCTCACTTCTCCTCCTCCCTCCTCTAGGCCCAAGGCCACTTCGGCCCAAACTCCCTCCTCCACCGAACCCTAGCTCGAGCCCGAGCCAGTCCCTATCGCTCCTTTTTTTTTCTCTCCTCACCCCTCGTCCGCTCACTCCTTCCGCAAGCCGCCGCCAGGAGGTCGAACTCTCGATCCCCAAGTCCCCGTGCCTCGATCCCAGCTCCCTCGCTCGATCTTTTCCCTGCGCCCGAGCGCCCCGCTCGCCAGGAGCCTCCACCTCGCGAGGATCTCCTCCAGCGCCCTTCCGTCCGTCCGCGGCCAGGAGCCAGCGCCCCAGCGCGGTTCCCTCCCTCCGGTCACCAGCAGCGCGGCGCCCCCCCGAGCTTCCTCTCCGGCCGCCTTCCTCCGTCCTCGAGGCCACGGCCTCAGGCCTTCCGCGTGCCTGCTGCGTCCTCGCGCGCCCTGCCTCCTGCCTTTGCGCCTAGGCTAGGTCGCGACCAGCACCCCTTCCCCGTGCGGCCTCTTCGTTCTCCAGGCGCCCCGACTCCTCCTCGCCAGCGCCGGTTCGCGCCAGAAGCCGGATCCTGCGCCCCAGTCCTCACGGCCGCGCGTCTCCCTCGCCTTGCTGCCTTCGTCCGCGCGAGGCTCTGCCTCGGCTCCTTCGTCCAGCAGCAACCAGCAGCGCCGCTTCCCCCGCAGTCCTTTCTTTTTCCTGTTTTATGTTGTTGCTGTTTTTGTTAATCTCAGTTAACCAGGAAAACATCAAGTTTATCTACTTTTGGAACCTTGTTCAACTACGACGCGAGATCGAGAACCCTCAAGTACCTCTACACGTGACGTTGAACGGCTACGAGCTCGAGAACGACTACATGAACGCCTACACGATGACCGACTCGACAAGCACCACTACTACCACTACCGTCGCCGGAAGCGCCAAGTACCACGACTACTCGGAGACCCCAAGTACCCCGACGTCGCAAGTACCACGACGACCGAACGGCTACGGAAACGTGAACAACTACCGTCTCGGAGACGCACCAAGTACCCCTACCGTCGCCGAAGACCCGTGAACCACTACTTCCTCTACGACTCACGAGAACGGCTACTTCCTCTACTTCCACTACACCCCGTGAATGACTACTTCCCTCTACGGAACGACTTCTTCCACTACGATCTCGAACCGCCCCGAAACGCACGCTTCGAAGGTATAACCCCGAGTCGTGACCCGTGTGATGCTTGCTTGTGTTGTATGAAATGCTTCTCGTGTGTGCTTCGTGCCCGTTCCACCTTTTGTCGTGTTCCTCGGTTGCCTCGTCACCGACTCGTGGGAACCCGGTAACGGGATCTTTCCACCTTTCTTCTCGTTTGACTCGCTCTCGCCATCTTCCTTTGCACCGGTCTCTCAACGAGTTACCGGAACCGAGATGTTGCCATGCTTCATTTTCGGATCGTTGCCGTGGCACCCTTTCTTCCACCACGGTGACGATGCTTCTTATCTTCTTCTTGTTAATCTTTTAATAAAACTTGCATAAACTTGATCATATCATCCGCATCATGTTAACAACCTTGAATGTGTTTAATTGTTGTTGCTTATAATTATTAAACATGCTCATGGGGATTTCCGGATATGTTGTTGTTATTTCCGGCCTCATTTAAATTGCCTTAATAGTATAGTTTCTTTATGCTACACCTCTTGCCATGCTAAAAACAATTAAACTTGTCTTGTTAATAATGAGAGTCAACTAAATAATTAATATGTGGTGTTTCGTCAATATGCAACTCGTTGCATATTGATCTCCACTTAACTTGTAGTATTTGTTTGTGCACTTTGCCATGTCTTGCTTATTTAAACCGGACATGCATCATGCTTGCTTGTGCATCGTATGCCATGTTTATGCTTGTGTGTTTACCGTGTTGTTTGTTTCTTTCCGGTTTGCTTCTCTTGATAGCTTCGGTTTCGTTCCGGAGTTGTGAGGTTTCTCTCGTCTGTGTTGCTCCGCCTACTTCGTGGATCCGTTCTTCTCCCTTGTGGAATCCCAGGCAAGATGACCGAACCCGGATACCATTACTATTTTTGCCTATTGCTAGAGTATCGTTCTATAGTTTTGCCTCGATGCCCATGTTCTTCTTGTCAGCCTCCTACTTGTAACCATTGCCATGTTTAACCACCCTACCTACGCAAACCGTTGCTTGGCTAAGTACGCTTCGCTCAGCCCCTCTTATAGCATTGCTAGTTGCAGGTGAAGATTGAAGATGCTTGCTTCATGTTGAAGTTTGGGTTGGGTTATATCACACTATATAAATGCTTAAAAATGAAATCATCTATATACTGGCAGGGTGGAAGGCTAAGCCTTTTGCTTGGTGATTTGTTCCACTCATGCCATTAGGAACCGTATAAACCGGTGTTATGTTCCTTGATTTTGCGTTCCTAACACGGTTGGGGTGTATGGGACCCCCTTGATAAACCGCTAAGTGCTAAGTCTTTTCCAGCAAGTCCCAACATTGGTACTATTTGCCTAATAACAAACTAATAAAACTTGCATAAGGGCCTTGCAAACCCTCTTTTATTTTAATTCCACAACCCCGGGCCAGTGCTCCACTTGAGTGTTGGTCCGAAACGGGGAGTCTGCGGGGCCACCTCGAGGAAACTCAAGGTTTGGTAAAAACCTGTAGAATCGCCCATCCGGTCGTGTCCTGAGACTTAGATACGCGCGGCTACTATCAGGGTGTCGACACGCCGGGAGGATTTGCTGGATTAGCCTTACCTTAGTTCGGTTTAACTTGAGCACGGGATTCCGAGAATACTCGGGTCTTCCCACCTATGGAGTTGCGACTCCGCGGATCGTGGGCTTGTGATGGGCCAAGTTGGAACACCCCTGCAGGGTTTGAACTTTCGAAAGCCGTGCCCGCGGTTATGTGGCAGATGGGAGCTTGTTAATTCCGGTTGTAGATAACTTGACACAATGTTTCAATACACTACCAGCGTGTGTACCGTGACTGTCAATTTCCGAATAGGGATTCGGGAGTTGAACACGGTGGGGTTATGTTTGACCGGCTTTAGTTAGGATCACTTCGTGACCATCTTTCGACCGATGCTCTTCTCTTCTCGCTCTCTTTCACGTAAGTTAGTGCTAGTTGCTGCTGCAGACTCTTGTTTGTTCCTTCACCTCTTATTCTTTCTAAAGCCTTGTCCTCACCCAAGGCTTAAATAGTCTTGTTACCCGGGAACGGGATTGCTGAGTCCTCTGTGGCTCACAGTTACTTCACCACACCAGATGCAGGTTCAGCCGAGTTTGGTGCCGGAGCTGGTTCAAGTTCTTCACTTGGAGCTCGTTGAAGTTTGTGGCTGTTTGCTTGTGACGTTTCGATGTTCAGTAGTGGTTTCTACTAGGATTCGATCCTGACCTGTGGCTTTATGTTGTTTTGGTATCTTTCTTTTGGTTCTTCACCCGTAGTCGGGTTGTGATGTTTTGAATGATGTATTGCTTATGTATTGTATTGTGTGAAGTGGCGAGTGTAAGCCAACTATCTCCTTTTGCAATTTAATCCCTCTTTTACATGAGTCGTGCAAAGATACCAAACTTGAGATCATTCTAGGATGGATTTATGCCTTTAAGTCGTGCCTCGACACGTAGGAGGTATAACTCCATCCTGGGCATTACAAGTTGGTATTCAGAGCCTTCTCCGACCTAGAAGCCCCCACTGATTGATCGAATCGTTGACGGTTGAGTCTAGGCACACACTGAAAACTTTTTGAGTCCTATATTATATCGGAGAGTAGGATTTCTTTGCTTCTCATCCCCTTCCTCTCTGGTGAGGACTCCTGACGATTACTCTTTTCTCTTCTACTTTCAAAAATTGCACCATATTTTTTTTAGGATCCCGCGAGTATTCTGGGATTGTTTCGATGTTCTTGTGACAAGGATATTGTTCTCGATGCCTCCTGTTCCCGAGGAGTTGAGCTTCGGGGTATCATTGACACAAGCATATCGCGGCAGTACTAAATACTTAAGACGGCCGACATCGAAAATCTCTCCTATACGGCCAGTGGCAAGATAACCCCGACATCACCCAGTACTGGGGAGGTAGTTCGAGAGTATTGCCATAGCTTGTTATAGTGGATGCGTTTTCGAAGGTCCGAGGTAAACAGTTTCCGAGAAAGACTGGTTATGTGTTGAAGGATGGATACACCTGGATGTAGGTTTAGAGTTGATTGCGCGGTGCTTCCCGTGTATCCCCAACACCTGATTGCATAACTGGAAACTTTCGGAAATTAATAGGTGGGTTCATCCAGTAGTTCTAGGCATTCTTCCAACGGATGCTCGATATGAAGTTTGGGGTTCTACATTGAGTGAAGTGGTTTTATGGACTTGTTCTGATCGGGAGTTGCATCTTAAAGGGTCCTTGGCTATGCTGATCCGGGGATGACAAAACCCTTTTGTAACACGTTCCATGAGCTTTCAGCACGAAGATGTCGAACGAAACTTCTATCCTGTATTTGTTCTATCTGATCCTTGTTCCTTTTATTTACTTTTTGTTCTCTCAACTGGCTTCTCGTCAAGTTGATGTACCTGCGGAATTCATTCGTTCAATCCTCTGTTCGGATGATATTGTGAAGATCATGTTGCACATCTACCCCTTTGTTTCGTTTTGATTCTCGTATTCGAGTTGCTTCGATGTCAAATGTTGATTCCATACCTTTCCTAATCGGTATTCTCATATTTCTATGGGAGTGCTAATTCTTCTTGACCATCAAGATCTTCATGTTAATCCTTTCAACCGTGTGCCTTCTCTTCAAGTTATTCCATACGGACGTCGTTGAGAAATCTGACGATTTGTCTGTTTCAATCATACCAAGTTGTCTTTGTTTTCCCCACCCTCCCACCCTTCTTCTTCTTGGAGCCAAAAAATTCTCTAATGAAGTATCCATTTTATTCATGTGATATTTCTTCTTTCATTTCCTTCAATGTCTTATCCGGTGATTTATCGTGAAGATGCTCAAGAGCTTCAAGTTCATCATTCTTTTGTTCTCTAATTCTGCCGGTGGATGTAATTCAAGATTTCGGTGTTAATCTTATCCTTTTCCTCTTTTCATAATGCTTTCTTATTCCGGTGCACTAATTAATCATTCTCCTCTTGTTATTCATATCCGGAGTGCTGAAGATTCATAATTCCATTCTTAATCCGTTCAAGCTATTTTTTGAGGATTGTTATCTTGCTCAAGCCATTTAATTTAACCGGTGCTATATCTCTTAAGCAATCTTTTCCAACGGTGATTTCTTTGAGTGGGCCCTAACCCACAGGTCTTTTCCCAGGATCTTACCTGACTCTTTTAATTTTTCTGGAGTTATACTCAATTCTTTTCAAAGTGTGACGTAAGAATGATTTCCATCAGTCACATGCCTTCTCCAAGTTTACTTTCAAACTCTTTTCCATCGTTGGTTCAACCTTTTTAATTCTTCATTCCGGAGTGCTCAACAATTCTTATGGCATTTTATCGTCTTCACTCTCAACATTTGCAGACCGGAGAAGTGTTTCTCTTAAACCTTGGCCGTTCTCTCAAGATTCGTGATTCTAGCTTCTTGCCATCCTCATTGTCGTTTTGATCGTGAGGAATTCTTTTATACCATCCGAAGCATTTCATGAATTCTTTTCTTTGTGATCCTCCGAAGGCCATCATTTCAGAAGATTTCTTCGTTCTCAGTTTTCAACTTCGTTCTCCAACTATTCTTCATTGATGTCTCTTCGTTCGGTTCCATATTCTTACGGTGGTTCTTTCAAGTTACCCTTCCGTTGTTATCATGTTAATTCATTTGTTCTTTCATAATCCTACCGGTGGTTCGTTGAAGATTTATCCAAGATTATGCGAGATCTCTCTTTAATTCTTTCCAACGAGAATAAGTAGTATGCCAAATCCTTTGGTTGTCATCAATTTAATTGGTGAAGGATATGCATAACATAATTCTTATTCTTATTCCTTCAAGGTGATTTAATTCCTTCCTTCAGAGCTTGCTCATCATATCATATCCTTGGTTCTAAGTTGTTCATCTTGTTTTCCGGAGCTTCAAGTTATTTCAATTTTATCATTTCAACCTCAATCTAATTCATCGCAGGCCTTAAATCTTATTCTTTTCATCTTTCACTTATTATGCTTTCATTACCGGAGTTCTCATGGTGGTTCATCATGCTTTTAATCCATCCTCGAAGTCTTCATCAAGATTCTTGTTGGAGCTAAAGCATTCTTCATCTTGCTTTCCAAGTGCAATTCTTTCTACCTTGTCTTTTCAGATGGTGTTATGTCATTCTTGTTAATTCCTTCATGTTTCATGATTCACAAGTTGTCAGGAATGAGATAATTAAACCCATCATTTTCCTTGTTCAGGAGATCTTTTCAACCCTTCAAATTATTCATTGGAGTTATCTTGGGTTGTATTTCACCTAAAAGCTTTCCCTAAGGATTGTTGCTAATTATGGTGCTTATAAATGACCCAAGTTCTTCTTTTATCATTCCGATGAAATAAGTTCTTCGTCTCCTTGTTGATCTCAATCCAATTAATGTTTTGTCAGTGGCTGGTTGTCACCTCTTAATTTTGAGATGTTTTCCATAAGCCCACATGAAGCTTATTCTTTTGTTGTTGAGTTTCCAACAACTCCGTTCAACCCTTCTTCGTAAGGAGGATTTCCTAATTCATCCATGGGAGAAGTTGTGATTTTTCTTCTCCATTCATTTCTTTCATTGATCTATATTCTATTCTTTCATTCCGGAGGCCTTGTGATGTTGCTCTCTCCAAACCATCATCTCGTTTTTATCAAGAATCATGTTATTTTCCCTTGCTTATCATTTAACCGGAGTGGTGTATTCTTCATTCAAGTTCCATCATCTTATCTAGTTTTTGCCTATCTTTTTAACCGGAGTGCTGTCTGAATCTTTCTTACCCCTTGTGCCTTCTTCCAATTGTTTCAGAGGCAGTGTGTTGTTGTTTTCATCAACTATCATTCCATCTCCTCTCGTTCTTGTTCATTCCTTCCATTTTCAGACGGAGTGCTGTCCAAATTCTGTCATTCTTATTCCTTGGCTATACCATTGCGGTTTCATATTCTTACCGTCCATGAGCTCTTGTTTCATGTCTTTCAACCTTCAAGGTTCTCATGATGTTCCTTGTTCCTCCTTTTTACCGGAGTGCTCTTAACTTCGTTCATCTCTGTTGTGTTCTTCTTTCAATTTGTTCAACCTCTCAAGGTTCCTTGGTTTCACTCTTCTGTCAAAGAAGCAACTTTGTTTTACCTCTTCCTCTTTCGTTTTTACCCGGTGATATCTCTAGGATCTCGGGTCGAGATCCTCTGTTAGTGTGGGAGAGTTGTGACGCCCGAGACCGACGTCCCAGAAGATTCCAGAAGATTCCAGATGTTCCGGGGTCTCCCGTGTGTTCTTTGTGCTTGCTTTATTTATTTTGCATGGCATCATGTCATCATGCCATCTTGTCATTTTAATTTTTTTTGCATCTCAACCTAAATAAACCGTGTGGACCTTCGGTCCATTTAAATCGAGGGAAGGTGACTTCTCTTTATAACATATAAAAGCCTCTCAATACTAGGGAGCTATATTTTAATTATTCCATTCTTTGGAATTACCCCAACACACTTGCAAATTCCCCATGTTTATTCCACTTCGAGTTGCTACTTTTAAACCTTGTCTTAATTCTTTCCGTTGTTTCGAGGCTCCTCCATTTATCTAAACTCCTTTTATTGCAAGCTAAATGTTTTAGTTTTGCACTTCCCTTTTTGTTGGAACTATTTTGTAAGGTTGGAATTAATCCGTAAAGCCTTACAAAAATGTCCATCATTTTATTCTTTTCGTTGACTCTTTTCTTTTATTTTTGGCTCTCTCCTTTTTGTTTTTCCTGTCTAAGAGTTAAAAACAGAGGCAGCCAGCCTCTTGGGCCTCCTCTTCTCCTCACTTCTCCTCCTCCCTCCTCTAGGCCCAAGGCCACTTCGGCCCAAACTCCCTCCTCCACCGAACCCTAGCTCGAGCCCGAGCCAGTCCCTATCGCTCCTTTTTTTTTCTCTCCTCACCCCTCGTCCGCTCACTCCTTCCGCAAGCCGCCGCCAGGAGGTCGAACTCTCGATCCCCAAGTCCCCGTGCCTCGATCCCAGCTCCCTCGCTCGATCTTTTCCCTGCGCCCGAGCGCCCCGCTCGCCAGGAGCCTCCACCTCGCGAGGATCTCCTCCAGCGCCCTTCCGTCCGTCCGCGGCCAGGAGCCAGCGCCCCAGCGCGGTTCCCTCCCTCCGGTCACCAGCAGCGCGGCGCCCCCCCGAGCTTCCTCTCCGGCCGCCTTCCTCCGTCCTCGAGGCCACGGCCTCAGGCCTTCCGCGCGCCTGCTGCGTCCTCGCGTGCCCTGCCTCCTGCCTTTGCGCCTAGGCCAGGTCGCGACCAGCACCCCTTCCCCGTGCGGCCTCTTCGTTCTCCAGGCGCCCCGACTCCTCCTCGCCAGCGCCGGTTCACGCCAGAAGCCGGATCCTGCGCCCCAGTCCTCACGGCCGCGCGTCTCCCTCGCCTTGCTGCCTTCGTCCGCGCGAGGCTCTGCCTCGGCTCCTTCGTCCAGCAGCAACCAGCAGCGCCGCTTCCCCCGCAGTCCTTTCTTTTTCCTGTTTTATGTTGTTGCTGTTTTTGTTAATCTCAGTTAACCAGGAAAACAGCAAGTTTATCTACTTTTGGAACCTTGTTCAACTACGACGCGAGATCGAGAACCCTCAAGTACCTCTACACGTGACGTTGAACGGCTACGAGCTCGAGAACGACTACATGAACGCCTACACGATGACCGACTCGACAAGCACCACTACTACCACTACCGTCGCCGGAAGCGCCAAGTACCACGACTACTCGGAGACCCCAAGTACCCCGACGTCGCAAGTACCACGACGACCGAACGGCTACGGAAACATGAACAACTACCATCTCGGAGACGCACCAAGTACCCCTACCGTCGCCGAAGACCCGTGAACCACTACTTCCTCTACGACTCACGAGAACGGCTACTTCCTCTACTTCCACTACACCCCGTGAATGACTACTTCCCTCTACGGAACGACTTCTTCCACTACGATCTCGAACCGCCCCGAAACGCACGCTTCGAAGGTATAACCCCGAGTCGTGACCCGTGTGATGCTTGCTTGTGTTGTATGAAATGCTTCTCGTGTGTGCTTCGTGCCCGTTCCACCTTTTGTCGTGTTCCTCGGTTGCCTCGTCACCGACTCGTGGGAACCCGGTAACGGGATCTTTCCACCTTTCTTCTCATTTGACTCGCTCTCGCCATCTTCCTTTGCACCGGTCTCTCAACGAGTTACCGGAACCGAGATGTTGCCATGCTTCATTTTCGGATCATTGCCGTGGCACCCTTTCTTCCACCACGGTGACGATGCTTCTTATCTTCTTCTTGTTAATCTTTTAATAAAACTTGCATAAACTTGATCATATCATCCGCATCATGTTAACAACCTTGAATGTGTTTAATTGTTGTTGCTTATAATTATTAAACATGCTCATGGGGATTTCCGGATATGTTGTTGTTATTTCCGGCCTCATTTAAATTGCCTTAATAGTATAGTTTCTTTATGCTACACCTCTTGCCATGCTAAAAACAATTAAACTTGTCTTGTTAATAATGAGAGTCAACTAAATAATTAATATGTGGTGTTTCGTCAATATGCAACTCGTTGCATATTGATCTCCACTTAACTTGTAGTATTTGTTTGTGCACTTTGCCATGTCTTGCTTATTTAAACCGGACATGCATCATGCTTGCTTGTGCATCGTATGCCATGTTTATGCTTTTGTGTTTACCGTGTTGTTTGTTTCTTTCCGGTTTGCTTCTCTTGATAGCTTCGGTTTCGTTCCGGAGTTGTGAGGTTTCTCTCGTCTGTGTTGCTCCGCCTACTTCGTGGATCCGTTCTTCTCCCTTGTGGAATCCCAGGCAAGATGACCGAACCCGGATACCATTACTATTTTTGCCTATTGCTAGAGTATCGTTCTATAGTTTTGCCTCGATGCCCATGTTCTTCTTGTCAGCCTCCTACTTGTAACCATTGCCATGTTTAACCACCCTACCTACGCAAACCGTTGCTTGGCTAAGTACGCTTCGCTCAGCCCCTCTTATAGCATTGCTAGTTGCAGGTGAAGATTGAAGATGCTTGCTTCATGTTGAAGTTTGGGTTGGGTTATATCACACTATATAAATGCTTAAAAATGAAATCATCTATATACTGGCAGGGTGGAAGGCTAAGCCTTTTGCTTGGTGATTTGTTCCACTCATGCCGTTAGGAACCGTATAAACCGGTGTTATGTTCCTTGATTTTGCGTTCCTAACACGGTTGGGGTGTATGGGACCCCCTTGATAAACCGCTAAGTGCTAAGTCTTTTCCAGCAAGTCCCAACATTGGTACTATTTGCCTAATAACAAACTAATAAAACTTGCATAAGGGCCTTGCAAACCCTCTTTTATTTTAATTCCACAACCCCGGGCCAGTGCTCCACTTGAGTGTTGGTCCGAAACGGGGAGTCTGCGGGGCCACCTCGAGGAAACTCAAGGTTTGGTAAAAACCTGTAGAATCGCCCATCCGGTCGTGTCCTGAGACTTAGATACGCGCGGCTACTATCAGGGTGTCGACACGCCGGGAGGATTTGCTGGATTAGCCTAACCTTAGTTCGGTTTAACTTGAGCACGGGATTCCGAGAATACTCGGGTCTTCCCACCTATGGAGTTGCGACTCCGCGGATCGTGGGCTTGTGATGGGCCAAGTTGGAACACCCCTGCAGGGTTTGAACTTTCGAAAGCCGTGCCCGCGGTTATGTGGCAGATGGGAGCTTGTTAATTCCGGTTGTAGATAACTTGACACAATGTTTCAATACACTACCAGCGTGTGTACCGTGACTGTCAATTTCCGAATAGGGATTCGGGAGTTGAACACGGTGGGGTTATGTTTGACCGGCTTTAGTTAGGATCACTTCGTGATCATCTTTCGACCGATGCTCTTCTCTTCTCGCTCTCTTTCACATAAGTTAGTGCTAGTTGCTGCTGCAGACTCTTGTTTGTTCCTTCACCTCTTATTCGTTCTAAAGCCTTGTCCTCACCCAAGGCTTAAATAGTCTTGTTACCCGGGAACGGGATTGCTGAGTCCTCTGTGGCTCTCAGTTACTTCACCACACCAGATGCAGGTTCAGCCGAGTTTGGTGCCGGAGCTGGTTCAAGTTCTTCACTTGGAGCTCGTTGAAGTTTGTGGCTGTTTGCTTGTGACGTTTCGATGTTCAGTAGTGGTTTCTACTAGGATTCGATCCTGACCTGTGGCTTTATGTTGTTTTGGTATCTTTCTTTTGGTTCTTCACCCGTAGTCGGGTTGTGATGTTTTGAATGATGTATTGCTTATGTATTGTATTGTGTGAAGTGGCGAGTGTAAGCCAACTATCTCCTTTTGCAATTTAATCCCTCTTTTACATGAGTCGTGCAAAGATACCAAACTTGAGATCATTCTAGGATGGATTTATGCCTTTAAGTCGTGCCTCGACACGTAGGAGGTATAACTCCATCCTGGGCATTACATATATATGCATGGTGGATAATATTGATCGATTTAACTTACCTGGCTAGTATTTGAGTCATGTCCGCATACTCCTCGGGATCTTTACGTTTAGAGTTGAAGACAGTTACTATTCCCTTCTCAAGCTTAATCTCTAAGAGAATATAGTGGAAGCTGCGCACGAATGCATGAGATCATTAATTACATCACTATAAACTTGACTGATATATATAAGGGAAACCAAATATGCACAAGACATTAACACTCACTTGAAGTTGTAAGGAAAGAGTATTATATCTTTGTTTTCATTTACCACCAACGATCGTAGCAAGTTGGTCTCGGTATCGCCGGGACGCAATTTAACCTCGGTTGCATCTATGAGGTATGTGTTAATAAACCCAATATCACCTACTTGTCTTTTCTTCAATTCGACGATCTTCAATCTGCATAATATAATGAGGATAATTAATTATAAATACATGCAATGAAGATCAGCTATATAGAGAGACTTAATGACAGAAGTAGTACTACTTACAGACAGTAGCAGGTGATCGTTGTTTTATCGAGGGCCAATTGATTGAAAAATTGATAGAACTCCTCAAATGGAACAGGCAACAGGTCAATTCCAACGAGGTCATGCTCCGGTTTAACTCTCAAATACAAGTTATTCCTCCCCCCAGACTCTCTGCAGATTTTCATGTACCAATCATGCAATCTTCGCATATTCGTTGATAGAGATCTTTCATTTTTGACGAGAGGCTTTTTGTACTCGTATCTTTCTATCTGCACGTCCATGAAATCATAGTGTACATCGTCGGACGCGTAATCTGCAAGATTGGTATAACCGGGCACCATCCTCGGATCATTAGCAACCATGTCGCTAGACACCTTGAGCGGGG
This sequence comes from Secale cereale, assembly GCA_902687465.1. NCBI lineage: Eukaryota > Viridiplantae > Streptophyta > Magnoliopsida > Poales > Poaceae > Secale > Secale cereale. Next base: position 52,680,665 of record LR738711.1, on the reverse strand, counting down.
GGCACGATTGGTTCGCTTGTTCGCCGAGCTGGGCAATTTGTTTCCCAGCTCGCCCTTCTGCTAACCTCTGATCACTTTTTGTACTTCCGGACCGCTTGGCATCTTGAAATGTCTTTTGAATAATGCGGTCATAGTTGCCCTTCGGCTTACTTTTCGCTGGTTGCTTCAGGGCAGCAAGAGTGCGCTTTGCTTTCACCGCATCTATCTTCTCCTCTGGAGGTGGATGTCTCTGTGCTTTCAACCCTTCAAAAAAGTCCTTCACTTCGCCTTCAGCGATCTTCGTGTTTTCCTCGTCGGACCTCTCGTACGGCAACTTCTCTAGAGGCGTGAGAGAAGGACCGAATCTGCATCGCCTCCCGCCTCTGGCTGTACTGGTAGACGTCGCCGGACCAGACGAAGCGGCTGTCTTTTTTACTTGCTTAGGCGCCGGAACAGGAGCAGCCGGAGCGGCGGCAGGTCTCTTCCGCCCTTGCTGATTAGGCGAAGGAGGAGCTGGCTGTCTGCTCGGGCGCGCCGGCGGCGAAGGAGGCGGAGTGCCGCCACGCGCCGGCGGCGAAGGAGGCGGTGTGCCGCCACGCGCCGGAGAAGGAGCCGGAGTGCCCTGATGGTCACTCGCCGGAGAAGGAGCCGGAGTGCCCTGATGGTCACTCGCCGGAGGAGGAGGCGGTGGAGGAGGCGGAGTGCCCTGACTCGTCGGAGGAGGAGGAGGAGGCGGAGGCGTCCAGTTCAGAATGTTGATTAGGTCCTTCCGCCATAGGCATGGAGTCTTCAATGAAGAACCCAGCCGAGTCTCCCCTTCACCGGTAGGGTGGTCAAGCTGGAGCTCCTCAAATCCCTCCGTTATTTCGTCGACCATCACCCTAGCATATCCTTCTGGAATCGGCCGGCAGTGAAAAGTGTCGTCTGGTCCAGAAGGATAAACAAAGCCAGCAGCCGCCTTGACCTTCAGATTCATCCACTGTGCCATAAGGTGGCAATTTTGTGCCTGCGTGATAGCATCCACAGGATTCCTGGCAGTAGCCGTCAAGGCAAGCTCTGGCTGAGGCAGCTCGGTGGAAGCCACGCTGCTTCTCCGCTGAGATGGCGGGGTAGCTTCGGGGGAAGCTTCGGCAATTCTTTCCCGATCTGCTTCCCGTTCCTCTATCGCTTGTATTCTGGCCCGCAGCGCCTGGATTTCGGTCATCTCCATTTTCTTCCTCCTGTCGTGGCATTTGTAGCCTCCTGCGTCCGGAAACCCAGCACGCCACGGAAGGGAGCCTGGCGTGCCTCGTGTCCGTCCAGGGTGCTCAGGATTCCCGAGGGCCATTGTCAGCTCGTCGTTCTCTCTGTCGGGGATGAACGTCCCTGCATGCGCTGCTTTGATATACTGCCGCATCTTCCTGAGTGGTGTTTCCAATTGTCAGCTCGATCGGTCCCTCGACGACCCTCGACCCCTCGACCTTCGGCCTCGGTCCCTCGACGACCCTCGACCCCGGCCCCCCCTAATGTCGAAGTTATCGGGGAGAGGGTGTATACATATCCGATAAAAAAAGAGGAAGAAGAAGAAAAAAGGAACCGCTAGAGGAGAAGATCGAAGAAAAAAAAGAAAAAAAAAAGGAGAAGAAGAAAGGAATAGAGGAGAAGAAGAGAAAATTTCTCTTCTTCTCCTCTATTCCTTTCTTCTTCTCCTCTTTTTTTCTTTTTTTCTTCTTCTTATTTATTTCTCCTCTTTCTTCCTCTCCTTCTTCTTCTTTCTTTCCTCTTTCTTATTTTCTTCTTTCCTATCCTTCTTTTTCTTTTTTTTCTTCTTCTTATTTATTTCTCCTCTTCTTCCTCTCCTCTTCTTCTTTCTTTCCTCTTTCTTATTTTCTTCTTTCCTATCCTTCTTTTTCTAAATTTGTAACTTTTGCATATATATATATAAAACTTTCTATATATATTTAGCATATATAAACAAAAAACTATATAGCCACATACACATATATATACATCACATATACACACATCACATATATACAGCAACTTCCTAAGAAAAAATATATTTATATACACATAAATATATATTTAACATATATATTTAGCAAATTCCTAAGAAAAAAAAAGATATACACATACATATAAATACAACAACTATATATACAGCAACTATATATACTGCAATTTATATAAACATTAAAAAAATATACACATATATACATATATATACACAGCAACTATATATATATATATACAGCAATATTAAACATATAAAAAAAAGGGAGCCGGCCCTCACATCGGCAGGGCTGGGCGGCGCGACGGCGGCGGGGCGGGGCGGCGACGAGGCGGCGTCGGGGCGGGGCGGCGCGACGGCGGCGGGGCGGGGCGCGCGGCGGCGCGGGGCGACGGGCCGGCCGGGGCGCGGCGACGGCGCGGGGCGGGGCGACGGCGCGGGGCGCGGCGACGGCGCGGGGCGGAGCGACGAGGCGGCGTCGGGGGCGACGGCGACGGGTCGACGGGGGCGACGGCGACGGCGACGGGGACGGAGCAGATCGAGGGAGGCGTCGGGGCGGGGAGAAGAAGGAAACTGACGAAAATATCGCAAGTCCTGGTTATATAGGAGGGGCATTAGTCCCGGTTGGTGGCTGAAACCGGGACTAATGCCCCCCTTTAGTCCCGGTTGCTGCCTCCAACCGGGACTAAAGGTCCCTTTTCAGCAGCCCAAAGGGCGGGAAGGTGGGGCCTTTAGTCCCGGTTGGTGGCAGCAACCGGGACTAATGCCACCCTTTAGTCCCGGTTGGTGGCAGCAACCGGGACTAAAGGCCTTGCCGCGGTGCGGTGGGAAGTTTAGTCCCACCTCGCTAGTTGAGGGAGAGCAGCACCAGTTTATAAGCCCCGCTGCCTCTCTCCTCTCGAACTCCTCTAAACTGCAGGAAGTTTAGTCCCACCTCGCTAGTTGAGGGAGAGCAGCACCAGTTTATAAGCCCCGCTGCCTCTCTCCTCTCGAACTCCTCTAAACTGCAGGCCTAAGGGCCTAAACTGACACTACTTTGCCTGTGGACTTGCTGGGCTTTCTACGGGCCTGAATCCTGGCCCATGGTTGGGTTTCTAGTCGTATTCAGGCCGTGTGGGCCCAGCAGGTGGCATATTTTTTCTTTTTTTCTTTGCTGCTTTATTTTTTAGTTTTGTTTCTACTTTCAACAAAATACTTACTGTTGCTATTTTTATTTATTTGTTTTCTTTGTTTCTTTATTTATTTGATTTGTTTCTACTTACAAAAAAATATTTATTGTTGCTATTTTTTTTTCAAGTTTTTTTGTTTTGTTTTCTGCATTATTTATTTTCTTTTGTAAAACCAATTACGAACTTTCTGTTAGTGCAAGTAGTATTCAAATTTGAATAGTTTAAATTTGAAATTATTTGTTTTCTTTGTTGCTTTATTTATTTTATTTTGTTTCTTTTCAGCAGCCCAAAGGGCGGGAAGGAGGGACCTTTAGTCCCGGTTGGTGGCAGCAACCGGGACTAAAGGGGGGCATTAGTCCCGGTTGGTGGCAGCAACCGGGACCAAAGGCCCTGAGCTGGCGCGGGTGCGGTGGGATGTTTAGTCCCACCTCGCTAGCTGAGGGAGCTCGAGAGTGGTTTATAAGGGCTGCTGCTCCCACCCTCTCGAGCTCCTCTCAAATGCAGGCTTCTGGGCCTAACTCTGCGCGCTGCCCTGTGAGCTTGCTGGGCCTTATATTACAGGTGGATCCTGTGCTATAGGCCTTGCAGGCTCACTGGGCAGCGCCCAATATTTTTTTTTCCTTTTTTGCTTTATTTATTTCTAAGTTGTTTTTTGCTGTATTTAGAGTTGCTTTATTTATTTTATTTTCTTTGTTTATTTCTAAGTTGTTTTTTGCTGTATTTAGAGTTGCTTTATTTATTTTACATCCTTTATTTATTTTCTTTGTTGCTTTATTTATTTTATTTTGTTTATACTTAATTACAACAAAATACTTATTGTTGCTATTTATTTCTAAGTTGTTTTTTGCTGTATTTAGAGTTGCTTTATTTATTTTATTTTCTTTGTTTATTTCTAAGTTGTTTTTTGCTGTATTTAGAGTTGCTTTATTTATTTTACTTTCTTTATTCATTTTCTTTGTTGCTTTATTTATTTTATTTTGTTTATACTTACAACAAAATACTTATTGTTGCTATTTATTTTTCAAGTTTGTTTTGTTTTGTTTTGTTTTGTTAGTGCAAGTAGTATTGAAATTTGAATAGTACAAACGGACAATGGTATCATACTCGTTTGTTACAAAGTTGGCATGGTATCATCATAATAGTTCCGGAAATAACTCTTCACTTTTTCTTCGCTTGTGTCATTTGCTTATTGCGCCGTAACCATGGATAATCTTCATCGTTTATCAGGATGCTTGGGTCAGCCTTGACTTTGAAGGGAGGAATTTCATGAAACTTTTCATAATCTTCAGACATGTCTGTCTTGCCCTCCACTCCCAGGATGTCCCTTTTTCCTGAAAGAACTATGTGGCGCTTTGGCTCATCGTATGATGTATTCGCTTCCTTATCTTTTCTTTTTCTCGGTCTGGTAGACATGTCCTTCACATAGATAACCTGTGCCACATCATTGGCTAGGACGAACGGTTCGTCATTGTATCCAAGATTTTTCAGATCCACTGTTGTCATTCCGTACTGTGGGTCTACCTGTACCCCGCCTCCTGACAGATTGACCCATTTACACTTAAACAAAGGGACCTTAAAATCATGTCCGTAGTCAAGTTCCCATATGTCCACTATGTAACCATAATATGTGTCCTTTCCCCTATCGGTTGTTGCATCAAAGCGGACACCGCTGTTTTGGTTGGTGCTCTTTTGATCTTGGACAATCGTGTAAAATGTATTTCCATTTATCTCGTATCCTTTGTAAATCAATACAGTCGAAGATGGTCCCCTGGACAACAAGTACAACTCATCACAAATAGTGTTGTCACCTCTGAGACGTGTTTCCAACCAACTGCTGAAAGTCCTGATGTGTTCACGTGTAATCCAGTCGTCGCACTGCTCTGGGTGTTTGGAGCGCAGACTGTTCTTGTGTTCATCGACATACGGGGTCACCAATGTACAGTTCTGTACAACTGTGTAGTGTGCTTGAGACCAAGAATAACCGTCCCTGCATATTATTGAGTCCCTTCCAAGCGTGCCTTTTCCAGTCAGTCTGCCCTCGTACCGCGATTTAGGGAGACCTATCTTATTAAGGCCAGGAATGAAGTCAACACAAAACCCGATGACATCCTCTGTTTGATGGCCCATGGAGATGCTTCCTTCTGGTCTGGCGCGGTTACGGACATATTTCTTTAGGACTCCCATGAACCTCTCAAAGGGGAACATATTGTGTAGAAATACGGGCCCCAGAATGACAATCTCGTCGACTAGATGAACTAGGACGTGTGTCATGATATTGAAGAAGGATGGTGGGAACACAAGCTCGAAACTGACAAGACATTGCGCCACATCACTCCTTAGCCTTGGTACGATTTCTGGATCGATCACCTTCTGAGAGATTGCATTGAGGAATGCACATAGTTTCACAATGGCTAATCGGACGTTTTCCGGTAGAAGCCCCCTCAATGCAACCGGAAGCAGTTGCATCATAATCACATGGCAGTCATGAGAATTTAGGTTCTGGAACTTTTTCTCTGCCATATTTATTATTCCCTTTATATTCGACGAGAAGCCAGTCGGGACCTTCATACTGAGAAGGCATTCAAAGAAGATTTCTTTCTCTTCTTTCGTAAGAGCATAGCTGGCAGGACCTTCATACTGCTTCGGAGGGATGCCGTCTTTTTTGTGCAAACGTTGCAGGTCCTCCCGTGCCTCAGCTGTATCTTTTGTCTTTCCATACACGCCCAAGAAGCCTAGCAGGTTCACGCAAAGGTTCTTCGTCACGTGCATCACGTCGATTGAAGAGCGGACCTCTAGGTCTTTCCAGTAGGGTAGGTCCCAAAATATAGATTTCTTCTTCCACATGGGTGCGTGTCCCTCATCGTCATTCGGAACAGCTAGTGCGCCGGGGCCCTTTCCGAAGATTACGTGTAAATCATTGACCATAGCAAGTACGTGATCACCGGTACGCATGGCGGGCTTCTTCCGGTGATCTGCCTCGCCTTTGAAATGCTTGCCTTTCTTTCGACATTGATGGTTGGTCGGAAGAAATCGACGATGGCCCAGGTACACATTCTTCCTGCACTTGTCCAGGTATATACTTTCAGTGTCATCTAAACAGTGCGTGAATGCGTGGTATCCTTTGTTTGTCTGTCCTGAAAGGTTACTGAGAGCGGGCCAATCGTTGATGGTCACGAACAGCAACGCCTTTAGGTCAAATTCCTCCTGTTTGTGCTCATCCCACGCACGTACACCGTTTCCATTCCACAGCTGTAAAAGTTCTTCAACTAATGGCCTTAGGTACACATCAATGTCGTTGCCGGGTTGCTTAGGGCCTTGGATGAGAACTGGCATCATAATGAACTTCCGCTTCATGCACATCCAAGGAGGAAGGTTATACATACATAGAGTCACGGGCCAGGTGCTGTGATTGCTGCTCTGCTCCCCGAAAGGATTAATGCCATCCGCGCTTAGAGCAAACCATACGTTCCTTGTGTCCTTTGCAAACTCCTCCCAGTACTTTCTCTCGATTTTTCTCCATTGCGACCCGTCAGCGGGTGCTCTCAACTTCCCGTCTTTCTTACGGTCCTCACTGTGCCATCGCATCAACTTGGCATGCTCTCTGTTTCTAAACAAACGTTTCAACCATGGTATTATAGGAGCATACCACATCACCTTCGCAAGAACCCTCTTCCTGGCGGGCTCGCCATCAACATCACCAGGGTCATCTCGTCTGATCTTATACCGCAACGCACCGCATACCGGACATGCGTTCAGATCGTTGTATGCACCGCGGTAGAGGATGCAGTCATTAGGGCATGCATGTATCTTCTGCACCTCCAATCCTAGAGGGCATACGACCTTCTTTGCTGCGTATGTACTGTCGGGCAATTCGTTATCCTTCGGAAGCTTCTTCTTCAATATTTTCAGTAGCTTCTCAAATCCTTTGTCAGCCACAGCATTCTCTGCCTTCCACTGCAGCAATTCCAGTACGGTACCGAGCTTTGTGTTGCCATCTTCGCAATTGGGGTACAACCCTTTTTTGTGATCCTCTAACATGCGATCGAACTTCAGCTTCTCCTTTTGACTTTCGCATTGTGTCCTTGCATTGATAATGACCCGGCGAAGATCATCATTTGGTTCCTCTTGATCTTCAGCAGCTTCACCCGTTGCAGCATCATTGGGCACATCGTCTGGTTCCTCTTGATCTTCATCAGCTCCCCCCATTGCAGCATCACCGTATTCAGGGGGCACATAGTTGTCATCGTACTCTTCTTCTTCGCCGTCTTCCATCATAACCCCTATTTCTCCGTGCCTCGTCCAAACATTATAGTGTGGCATGAAACCCTTGTAAAGCAGGTGGGAGTGAAGGATTTTTCGGTTAGAGTAAGACATCGTATTCACACATTGAGTGCATGGACAACACATAAAACCATTCTGCTTGTTTGCCTCTGCCACATTTAGAAACTCACGCACGCCCTTAATGTACTCGGAGGTGTGTCTGTCACCGTACATCCATTGGCGGTTCATCTGCGTGCATTTATATATAATTAAGTGTGTCAAAAACCATTACAGAACATCATAAATAGATAATTAAGTGACCAAATGGATAAAAGTTCATCATCACATTAAAACCAAAGTACATACATATATAGTTCTCATCTAACAACATATATAGCTCTCCATACACATCGAAACTATGTAAAACATTTCAACGCGAAAACAAATGCTATCATAATCGCAACCAAGGTAACAATTGATCCGACGGCATAATGATACCAAGCCTCGGTATTAATGGCATATTTTCTAATCTTTTTAATCTTCAACCGCATTGCATCCATCTTGATCTTGTGATCATCGACGACATCCGCAACATGCAACTCCAATATCATCTTCTCGTCCACAATTTTTTTTATTTTTTCCTTCAAGAATTTGTTTTCTTCTTCAACTAAATTTAACCTCTCGACAATAGGTTCCATCTTGATCTTGTGATCATCGATAACTTCCGCAACATGCAACTCCAATTCCATCTTCTCCTCCTCCATTTTTTCCAATTTTTTCTTTAACGAAATGTTTTCCTCTTCAACTAAATTTAACCTCTCCACAAGAGGGTCGGTTGGAATTTCCGGTTCAACTACCTCCTAGACATAATAAAACATCTATGCATGTCAGGTTGGTCGGCATAACTATCATAAGCACTAAAACAAATAGTTATAAATTACAGATAATATACCACATCCGAATCGTAGACCGGACGAGGGCCCACGTGGGCGGATATCAAAACCATCGCACTATATAATAACAAGCAATAATAAACGTAAGAAAATTAGACAAATATCTATCTAAAGCAATAATAAAAGTAAGAAAAGCATGGACATAACAAGAGGCTCACCACGGTGGTGCCGGTGACGAGATCGGCGGGGGCGATCGACGGCGGCGAAGACGGGGACAGGACGTGACGGACCGCTAAACCTAGACAAATCTCGGAGAAAATAGAGCTTCGAGAGCAGAAAAGCTTAACTAGTGTGGCTCGGGCATTCCACCGAACATGTTGTGTGCATAGGAGGTGAGCTAGAGCACCACTAACCCCTCTCTCCCTCGGCCAGAAAAAAAAACAGAGCAGTGAGCTCTGCTCTTGAGTGAGGGGGTTTATATAGGCAACTCACTGGTCCCGGTTGGTGCTACAAACCGGGGCTAAAGGGGAGCCTTTGGTCCCGGTTCATAATACAAACCGGGACTAATAGTGGTGGGCCAGGAGCAAGAGCCATTGGTCCCGGTTTTTAGCTCCAACCGGGACCAATAGGTCCAGACGAACCGGGACCAATGGCCCACGTGGCCCGGCCGGCCCCCTGGGCTAACGAACCGGGTCCAGTACCCCCATTGGTCCCGGTTCTAGATTAAACCGGGGCTAATGGGCTGGACCAATGCCCTGTTTTCTACTAGTGTATGGCTGTAGTGCGTGAGATTCAGTCCTTGATGTTTGAAAGAGAGGTTGTATCAAGCTTAGTTAGTCGCTCACAGAATAAAGTTAGTCATAGCCTTGCGGCTTATGGACGTAGTACGCCACGTACGGCGGTGTGGCTAGGCTCGGGTACAGACGAGACTGTGAACTTGTGTATGAGCGACATCCCACCCTAAGTTAATATAAGCTCTCTTTTACCAAAAAAAAAGTTAAGGGGGGTTGCGGGTGCCTTAAGGTCTATTAATACTCCGATGAGGGGCCTTGTGCCTTGGCAACCACTTAGTATATTAAGATCGGTGTTGGCATCAGTTTTGTGGAGAACATTAGCAGAGCACACATGGGGTTATGGCTAGAAATCATTTCAGCGAAGTCATCATATCATCGTGGGACTTTATTGGGTCGTGTATGAAGCGGCGCTTTTAGTGTGCCTCATCGAGTTATATATCGGTATTACTCTTCACATAGCCTACTATTTTGGTAATGGTTGTTCTTTTGAGGGCTTTTCCTTGCAAATGAATCCCTTGACAATTCCCCTCCTGTTATCTTATCACCATGCTTAAAAAAAGATTCAAGATTAACAAGATTAATCGACAAGCTAATGTGATGGGGCATAAGATTGCTAAGTTCAGTTTTGATAATAATTTAGACGGTGGGCTTTGTAATAGTGTTCCGCCCTGCATGGCTAATGCTGTAATGAATTATTGTAAGAACATTTTAATTAATTAAGAGCATCTCCAATAGCCGCCCAACGCGCCGCGCGTTAAAAACTGGTTTGCAGCGCGCCCATCACCTGGTTTGGCGCGGCGGGCAGCGCTGGCTCTAGCAGTCACGATAAAATGTAGCACGCGTAGCTCCAGCAGGCGCGCTAAAATGCAGCGCGCGCTCTTGCACAAACACAGGGCTACGTTTTAAAACGATACATCGTTCAAGCATAGATGAAAATGATACATAGTTCAAGCATAGAAAACGATACATAGATATTTTATTACATAGTTAAATAGTACCACGGTGCAACAATAAAAACTACGATGCGGTAGAGAACCGTCCTAGTCCGAGTCGTCCTCCTCATCATCACCCTCGCTGGTGTTGTCCGAGGTAGAGAGCCAGACGTCATCCCAACGATCATCGTCTTCCGAGAAGAACTACTTCCCGCCGGCGTTGACGAGATCGCACTGCGATATGCCTAGCGCCTTCCGCCGATGCCGACCCGCCCGCTCCGCGCGTTGCCGTCCTCTCCGCCCAGAAGGCGTGCTCGTTGGCGACGTCCTCCGGGTGGCGTCGGCGCCACTCCGCCATGGCTCACTCGTCCTCCTCGGCGATTAGGAGGCGGTGCTGTCGTGGCTCTAAGTCTGACAGTAAGGGTAGGGGGTACGAACGGAGAGGCTAGGTTCTAGCTATGGCGAGGTTGTACACGGAGTGTTAGCGAGTTCAGGCCCTTCTCGGAGGAAGTAATAGCCCTACGTCTCGGTGCCCGGAGGCTTGGTCGACCGATGTGTGTATATGTGTGTTACAGATGTGCCAACCCTTGTTCTGGAGGAGGGGGTGGCTTATATAGTGTGCCTGGACCCCGGCCATGCTCCACGTTACCAAGGGCTTAAAGGTACATTAAGGCAGGCATTACTGATAACGCCTGTAGTAAAGGATAATTAAGATATTTACTACAGAGAGTAAATATAGGACCGTTGCTGTTCCAAGAGGCGCTTGGTCTTCGGAGGTCGAGTGCTTGATCCGGTCGAGTGGAATTGAGTCGTCCTGCGTACACGGGTCGGTCGAGTGAAGTGTCTATTCGGACCGTCTCAGTCGACTGTCTCCACTGCCATGGGTCTTGTCTTTTGATCTTCTAGGGTAGTGACCTTGGGTGGGGTACTTTGGTCAGGCCTATGACCCTACCCTAGGTCTGTAACCTCGTCGGTAGCCCCCGAATGGATTGGGGCTTGAGCAAGGGGATGCTGAGGGAGGCTCTGCTCTTGGCTCGACGCCCTCGGGGCATATTGTTTCGGAGCTCGTGACTTGGGTAGGCTCCCTCAGTTGTGTCTTGATCGCCTCGATCGATTCTGAAGCCATCAATGAATTAGTCGCTTCTCTCGTCGACTGGATGTCTTGCGTCGATTGAGCTCCTTGCGTCGACTGGGTTTTGTGCTAGGCGTCGGGCGCCGTGAGTGCGTGCCGTTTTTGACGGGATCGGTTGCCCTCTGGCTGCCAGATTTGGCGGGGCTTTCGAAATTTGGGGAAACGCACGGGGCGGGACGTGCCGCATCGATCGGAGGGGTGCGGTTCGAACGCCTCGATTCCCGCGCCTTCTTTTTCGCCACGTATCGCGTCAGCGCCTGTTACGGGATTGGATTGGATTGCTCGGGGCCACCGGTCAGCCACTCGACCGAGCCATTATAAAGGCGCGCCGAGTCCGCCGCGGGGGGCACTATGCGCCTAGTCTTCTCCCGTTGGCGTTGGCTTCTCTGCAGCGTTCTTGCTTCTCCGCCGCGCCCCCGCTCCTTCCTGCTTCTCTCCGCGGCGACCGCCGTCTCGCGAGCCATGGGCAAAGACAAGACTGCGGCCATGGAGCGCTCCAAGAAGGCGGCGTCAGGGAAGGGGAGGCGAGCTGGCCGGGTCGGCTCGTCGTCGAGGTCCGGACTCCCCGCTGGATGGATCCAGGGGGATTGGATCCGGTCCACCATCGTGGTGGAGGATTTGGAGGAGCTGGAGGAGAAGGGGCTGATCGCCGGCGGCTCCTGGCGGGCGCCGGGGGGAGAGCTCGAGCCCCGGCCGTAGGAGGGTGAGTGTGTACTCCACGCCACCCACGTCGACCGAGGTTTCTCTACGCCCCCGCACCCTTTCTTCCGCGTGTTTCTGATCTTCTTTGGTGCCCAGTTGCATTACTTTACGCCCAACTCCATCGCCTTCCTCTCCGCTTTCGTTTCTATGTGCGAGAACTTCCTCGGTTGCCGACCGCACTAGGGCTTGTTCAAGCACATCTTCACCTGCCGCTCACAGACCGTCTAGAGGGTGAACCCGAGTGACGGCAAGACGCACGTCCTCCAGGCGTGCGGCGGGCTCGGGATTCAGCTTAGGAATAGGAGTGCCTTCCCTCCCATGAACCTTCCAGAGTCAATTCGGGGCTGGCAGTCGACCTGATTTTATTACAAGGACAGTCCGACTCCGGGTCAGTCGACTGGCCTTCCTCCATTTACTCTAGGTCGAGCCAGCCCACCTCCTTCGATGGTAGTGAGTAAGGCCGAGAGGGCCGAGGTAGACATGTTGATGGAGAGGGTCGTCCAGCTAGTCCGCGAGGGGGTCACGGGGATGGACCTGTTCGAGGTGTACCTCATGCGGAGGATCCAGCCGCTTCAAGCCCGGGACCACCCGATGTGGTTGTACTCCGGCACCGACGACTCGTCGCGAGTCCACCCGGTGGTGGCCCACCCGGAGTATGTAGTGCGGTGTTTGAAGAGCATCACCGGGAACAAGGACAACCCCAGGGGGTCTGGGAGGATCATCCCATTCGACGCCGACCACCTGCCAGACAAGGTTAGCCTTCCGCTTTCGAATGACGTGTCTGTCGACTGATTTGTGGTCTTTATTGATGGTTCCGACTGTTATTTGATCAACTTATTTTCTTTGCAGATCTATACAGAGATGTACTCGCTGCCCAACGGGGACTTGGGCCAGGAGGGCGAGGAGGGCACGGGCGACGCTGCCAAATGGAAGTCGGAGGAGGAGACCGAGGAGAGCGAGGATTACAGCAGCGGGGAGGAGGTGGAGTCATCTCCCCGTGTCGAGCGCCGATCCAAGCAGGAGAACGACCCAGGGGCCGCACGACCGCAAGTGGGTCCCTCAGGGCCCCGGACGCCCAAATGCACCCAAACGACCACCCCCGAGCCAGCCGAGAAGACGCGCAAGCAGCCCAAGGTCGCCACCTCCAAGCCCCGAAAGGCCCTGCCACGGATTAAGGTGGACGTGCCTATCGCCTCTACGTAAGTGCCACTTGGACTTGCTTCTTTCTGTTTCTCGGAGGTCGATTGGAGTCTCAGTCCACCCATCTCTTGACTGAATCTTTCCGAGCTGCCGCTTCCACGACCTCGATGGACATCGACCGGGGTCGAGATGACGAGGAGATCGCGGATGCCGCGACATCTCGTGTAGGTATGGGCTCTATGAGACTTGTCTTATCCTTCTTTCCTTTCACGGGTGACGGTCGACTGACTTGGTTCCCGGCTTGACCTGAAGCGCCACGCCTCGTCATAGAGCTGCCGGACGATGACGAAGACGAGGAGCAGTTGGGAGGGGACCGCCAGCGCACAAGGAAGAAGGGCCGGAAGGCGCCTTCTGGCTCGGAGGCCCAGCGACAGGAGGACGCGGTGTCGTGGTTCTAAGTCTGACAGTGAAGGTAGGGGGTACGAATGGAGAGGCAAGGTTCCAGCTATGGCGAGGTTGTACATAGAGTTTTTAGCGAGTTCAGGCCCTTCTCGGAGGAAGTAAAAGCCCTACGTCTCGATGCCCGGAGGCTTGGTCGACTGATGTGTGTATGTATGTGTTACAGCGGTGCGAACCCTTGTTCTGGAGGAGGGGGGTGGCTTATATAGTATGCCAAGACCCCAGCCATGCTCCACGTTACCAAGGGCTTAAAGGTACATTAAGGCAGGCGTTACTGATAACGCCTGCAGTAAAGGGTAGTTAAGGGGTTTATTACAGTGAGTAAATATAGGACCGTTGCTGCTCCGAGAGGCGCTTAGTCTTCGGAGGTCGAGTGCCTAATCCAGTCGAGTGGAGTTGAGTCGTCCTGGGTACATGAGTCGGTCGAGTGAAGTGTCACCTCGGGTCGTCTCAGTCGACTGTCTCCACTGTCATGGGTCTTGTCTTTTGATCTCCTATGATAGTGACCTTGGGTGGGGCCCTTTGGTCAGGCCTATGACCCTACCCTAGGTCCGTAACCTCGTCAGTAGCCCCCGAATGGATCGGGGTTTGAGCAAGGGGATGCTGAGGGAGGCTCGGGTCTTGATTCGTCGTCCTTGGGGCGTATTGTTTTGGAGCTTGTGACTCGGGTAGGCCCCCTCAGTCGTGTCTTGGTGCCTCGATCGATTCCGAAGCCATTGGTGAATTAGTTGCTTTTGCGTCGACTAGATGTCTTGCGTCGACTGGGTTTTGCCCCAGGCGTCGGGCGCCATGAGTGCGTGCCATTTTCGACGGAATCGGTTGCCTTCTGTCCGCCGGATTCGGCGGGGCTTTCGAAATTTGGGGAAGCGCGCGGGACGGGGCGTGCCGCATCAATCGGAGGGGTGCGGTTCAAACGCCTCGATTCCCATGCCCCCTTTTTCGCCACGTATCGCGCTAGCGCGTGTTACGGGATCGGATAAGATCGCCCGGGGCCACCGGTCAGCCACTCGACCGAGCCGTTATAAAAGCGCGCCGAGTCCGCTGCGGGGGGTACTGTGCGCCTAACTTTCCCCCGTTCGCCTTGTCTTCTCCGCAGCGTCTTTGCTTCTCTGCCGCGCCCCCAATCCTCCCTGCTTCTCTCCGCCGCAACCGCCGTCTCGCGAGCCATGGTTAAGGACAAGACTGCGGCCATGGAGCGCTCCAAGAAGGCAGCATCGGGGAAGGGGCGGCGAGCCGGCCGGGTCGGATCGTGGTCGAGGTCCGGGCTCCCCGCTGGATGGATCCAGGGGGATTGGATCTGGTCCACCATCGTGGTGGAGGATCTGGAGGAGCTGGAGGAGGAGGGGCTGATCGCCGGCGGCTCCTGGCGGGCGCCGGGAGGAGAGCTCGAGCCCCGGCCGCAGGAGGGTGAGTCTGTACTCCACGCCACCCACGTCGACCGAGGTTTTTCAACTCCCCCACATCCTTTCTTCCGCGCATTTCTGATCTTCTTCGGTGCCCAGCTGCATTATTTCACGCCCAACTCCATCGCCTTTCTCTCCGCTTTCGTTTCCATGTGCGATAACTTCCTCGGTTGCCGACCGCACTGGGGTTTGTTCAAGCACATCTTCACCTGCCGCTCCCAGACTGTCAAGAGAGTGAACCCGAGTGACGGCAAGACGCACGTCCTCCAGGCATGCGGCGGGCTCGGGATTCAGCTTAGGAATAGGAGCGCCTTCCCTCCCATGAATCTTCCAGAGTCGATCCGGGGCTGGTAGTCGACCTGGTTTTATTATAGGGACAGTCCGACCCCGGGTCACTCGACTGGCCTTCCTCCATTTACCCTAGGTCGAGCCAGCCCGCCTCCTTCCATGGTAGTGAGCAAGGCCGAGAGGGCTAAGGTAGACATGCTGATGGAGAGGGTTGTCCAGCTAGTCCGCGAGGGGGTCACGGGGATGGACTTGTTCGAGGTGTACATCACGCGGAGGATTCAGCCGCTTCAAGCCCGGGACCACCCGATGTGGCTGTACTCTGGTACTGACGACTCGTCGCGAGTCCACCCGGAGGCGGCCCACCCAGAGTACGTGGTGCGGTGCTTGAAGAGCATCACCGGGAACAAGGACTGTTGGGGAACGTAGTATTTTAAAATTTTCCTACGATCACACAAGATCTATCTACCAGATGCATAGCAACGAGAGGGAAGAGTGTGTCTACGTACCCTCGTAGACCGGGATCGGAAGCGTCAAGTGACGCGGTTGATGTTGTCGAACTTCTTCGCGATCCAACCGATCAAGCACCGAACGTACGGCACCTCCGCGTTCGGCACACGTTCAGCTTGATGACGTCCCACGAGCTCTTGATCCAGTTGAGCTTCACGGGAGAGTTTCGTCAGCACGACGGCGTGGTGACGGATATGATGTATTCACCGGCGCAGGGCTTCGCCTAAGCACCGCGATGGTATGACCGAGGTGTGTTTCTGTGGAGGGGGGCACCGCACACGGCTGGAACAAATCAACTTGTGTGTGTTTGGGTGCCCCCCTGCCCCCGTATATAAAGGAGCAAGGGGGGAGGTCGGCCGTCCCTTGTTTGGTGCGGCTAGAGGAGCAATCCTACTAGGAATAGGACTGCAATCCTATTCCTAGTAGGAATCACCAAAGAAGGAAGAGAGGGAAAGGAAAAGAGGGAGAGGTGGCGCCCCCCCAATCCTAGTCCAACTAGGAACCCTAGGTGGGGCGCCGGCCAGCCCTATGGGCTGCCTCTCTCTTTCCCTTAAGGCCCACTATGGACCATCCCCCTTCGTAGGGGGTTCCGGTAACCCCCTCCGGCAATCCCGTTAAATCCGAAACTTTTCCGGAACACTTCTGGTGTCCGAATATAGTCGTCCAATATATCAATCTTTATGTCTCGGACATTCCGAGACTCCTCGTCATGTCCGTGATCTCATCCGGGACTCCGAACTACCTTTGGTACATCAAAACTCATAAACTCATAATACCGATCGTCATCAAACGTTAAGCGTGCGGACCCTACGGGTTCGAGAACTATGTAGACATGACCGAGACTCATCTCCGGTCAATAACCAATAGCGGAACCTGGATGTTCATATTGGCTCCCACATATTCTACGAAGATCTTTTATCGGTCAGAACCGCATAACAACATACGTTGTTCCTTTTGTCATCGGTATGTTACTTGCCCGAGATTCGATCGTCGGTATCTCCATACCTAGTTTAATCTCGTTACCGGCAAGTCTCTTTACTCGTTCCGTAACACATCATCTCGTGACTAACTCATTAGTCTTTTGCTTGCAAGGCTTATTGTGATGTGTGTTACCGAGAGGGCCCAGAGATACCTCTCCGACACTCGGAGTGACAAATCCTAATCTTGATCTATGCCAACACCACGAATACTTTCGGAGACACCTGTAGAGCATCTTTATGATCACCCAGTTACGTTGTGACGTTTGATAACACACAAGGTGTTCCTACGGTATTCGGGAGTTGCATAATCTCATAGTCATAGGAACATGTATAAGTCATGAAGAAAGCGATAGCAGTAAAACTAAACGATCATAGTGCTATGCTAACGGATGGGTCTTGTCCATCACATCATTCTCCTAATGATGTGATCCCGTTGATCAAATGACAACTCATGTCTATGGCTAGGAAACATAACCATCTTTGATCAATGAGCTAGTCTAGTAGAGGCATACTAGGGACATACTGTTTTTGTCTATGTATCCACACATGTACTAAGTTTCCGGTTAATACAATTCTAGCATGAATAAAAGACATTTATCATGATATAAGGAAATACAAATAACATCTTTATTATTGCCTCTAGGGCATATTTCCTTCAGTCTCCCACTTGAACTAGAGTCAATAATCTAGATTACAAAGTTATGATCCTCACACCCATGGAGTCCTAGTGCTGATCATGTTTTTCCCGTGGAAGAGGCTTAGTCAACGGGTTTGCAACATTCAGATCCGTATGTATTTTGCAAATCTCTATGTCTCCCTCCTTGACTAGATCGCGGATGGAATTGAAGCGTCTTTTGATGTGCTTTGTTCTCTTGTGAAACCTGGATTCCTTCGCCAAGACTATTGCTCCAGTGTTGTCACAAAAGATTTTCATTGGACCCGATGCACTAGGTATTACACCTAGATCGGCTATGGACTCCTTCATCCAGACTCCTTCATTTGCTGCTTCTGAAGCAGCTATGTATTCCGCTTCACACGTAGATCCCGCCACGACGCTCTGTTTGGAACTGCACCAACTGACAGCTCCACCGTTCAATAAAAATACATATCTGGTTTGTGACTTAGAGTCATCCGGATCAGTGTCAAAGCTAGAATCGACGTAACCATTTACGGTGAGCTCTTTGTCACCTCCATACACGAGAAACATATCCTTTGTCCTTTTCAGATACTTTAGGATGTTCTTGACCGCTGTCCAGTGATCCACTCCTGGATTACTTTGGTACCTCCCTGCTAAACTTATAGCAAGGCACACATCAGGTCTGGTACACAGCATTGCATACATGATAGATCCTATGGCTGAGGCATAGGGAATGACTTTCATTTTCTCTCTATCTTCTGCAGTGGTCGGGCATTGAGTCTTACTCAACTTCATACCTTGTAATACAGGCAAGAACCCTTTCTTTGACTGATCCATTTTGAACGTCTTCAAAATCTTATCAAGGTATGTGCTTTGTGAAAGTCCAATTAAGCGTCTTGCTCTATCTCTATAGATCTTGATGCCTAATATATAAGCAGCTTCACCGAGGTCTTTCATTGAAAAACTCTTATTCAAGTATCCTTTTATGCTGTCCAGAAATTCTATATCATTTCCAATCAACAATATGTCATCCACATATAATATTAGAAATGCTACAGAGCTCCCACTCACTTTCTTGTAAATACAGGCTTCTCCAAAAGTCTGTATAAAACCATATGCTTTGATCACCTCATCAAAGCGTATATTCCAACTCCGAGATGCTTGCACCAGTCCATAGATGGATCGCTGAAGCTTGCATACTTTGTTAGCACCTTTTGGATCGACAAAACCTTCTGGTTGCATCATATACAACTCTTCTTTGAGATATCCATTCAGGAATGCAGTTTTGACATCCATTTGCCAGATTTCATAATCATAAAATGCGGCAATTGCTAACATGATTCGGACTGACTTAAGCATCGCTACAGGTGAGAAAGTCTCATCGTAGTCAACTCCTTGAACTTGTCGAAAACCTTTTGCAACAAGTCGAGCTTTGTAAACAGTAACATTACCGTCTGCATCGGTCTTCCTCTTGAAGATCCATTTATTTTCGATGGCCTGCCGATCATCGGGCAAGTCAACCAAAGTCCATACTTTGTTCTCATACATGGATCCCATCTCAGATTTCATGGCTTCAAGCCATTTTGCGGAATCTGGGCTCATCATCGCTTCCTCATAGTTCGTAGGTTCATCATGGTCTAGTAACATGATTTCCAGAACTGGTTTGCCGTACCACTCTGGTGCGGAACGTACTCTGGTTGATCTACGACGTTCAGCAGAAACTTGATCCGAAGTTTCATGATCATCATCATTAACTTCCTCACTGATTGGTGTAGGAATCACTGGAACAATTTTCTGTGATGTACTATTTTCCAATCCGGGAGAAGGTACAATTACCTCATCAAGTTCTACTTTCCTCCCACTCACTTCTTTCGAGAGAAACTCCTTCTCTAGAAAGGATCCATTCTTAGCAACGAATATCTTGCCTTCGGATCTGTGATAGAAGGTGTACCCAACAGTCTCTTTTTGGTATCCTATGAAGACACATTTCTCCGACTTGGGTTCGAGCTTATCAGGTTGAAGCTTTTTCACATAAGCATCGCAGCCCCAAACTTTAAGAAACGACAACTTTGCTTTCTTGCCAAACCATAGTTCATAAGGTGTCGTATCAACGGATTTAGATGGTGCCCTATTTAACGTGAATGCAGCTGTCTCTAAAGCATAACCCCAAAACGATAGTGATAAATCGGTAAGAGACATCATAGATCGTACCATATCCAATAAAGTACGGTTACGACGTTCGGACACACCATTACGCTGTGGTGTTCCGGGTGGCGTGAGTTGTGAAACTATTCCACATTGTTTCAAATGAAGACCAAACTTGTAACTCAAATATTCTCCTCCACGATCAGATCATAGAAACTTTATTTTCTTGTTACGATGATTCTCTACTTCACTCTGAAATTCTTTGAACTTTTCAAATGTTTCAGACTTGTGCTTCATTAAGTAGATATACCCATATCTGCTCAAATCATCAGTGAAGGTCAGAAAATAACGATACCCGCCGCGTGCTTCAACACTCATTGGTCCACATACATCAGTATGTATGATTTCCAACAAATCTGTTGCTCGCTCCATGGTTCCGGAGAACGCAGTTTTATCCATCTTGCCCATGAGGCATGGTTCGCAAGCACCAAGTGATTCATAATCAAGTGATTCCAAAAGTCCATCACTATGGAGTTTCTTCATGCGTTTTACACCAATATGACCTAAACGGCAGTGCCACAAATAAGTTGCACTATCATTATTAACCTTGCGTCTTTTGGTTTCAATATTATGAATATGTGTATTACTACAATCGAGATCCAATAAGAATAGACCACTCTTTAAGGGTGCATGACCATAAAAGATATTATTCATAAAAATAGAACAACCATTATTCTCTGATTTAAATGAATAACCGTCTCGCAACAAACAAGATCCAGATATAATGTTCATGCTCAACGCTGGCACCAAATAACAATTATTTAGGTCTAAAACTAATCCCGAAGGTAGATGTAGAGGTAGCGTGTCGACGGCGATCACATCGACTTTGGAACCGTTTCCCACGCGCATCGTCACCTCGTCCTTAGCCAATCTTCGTTTAATCCGTAGTCCCTGTTTCGAGTTACAAATATTAGCAACCGAACCGGTATCAAATACCCAGGTACTACTACGAGCATTATTAAGGTACACATCAATAACATGTATATCACATATACCTTTGTTCACCTTGCCATCCTTCTTATCCGCCAAATACTTGGGGCAGTTCCGCTTCCAGTGTCCTGTCCCCTTGCAGTAGAAGCACTCAGTTTCAGGCTTGGCTCCAGATTTGGGTTTCTTCGTGGAAGTAGCAACTGTCTTGCTATTCTTCTTGAAGTTTCCCTTCTTTCCCTTGCCCTTTTTCTTGAAACTAGTGGTCTTGTTAACCATCAACACTTGATGCTCCTTTTTGATTTCTACCTCCGCAGCTTTGAGCAAAGCGAAGAGCTCGGGAATTGTCTTTTGCATCCCTTGCATATTATAGTTCATCACAAAGCCTTTATAGCTTGGTGGCAGTGATTGAAGAACTCTATCAATAACACTATCCTCGTCAACTTTGCAACCAAGTTGAGTCATATGATTATAGTACCCAGACATTCTGAGCAAGTGTTCACTGATAGAACTATTCTCCTCCATCTTGCAGCTGTAGAACTTTTGGAAATCTCATATTTCTGAATCCGGGCATTTGCTTGAAATATTAACTTCAACTCCTGGAACATCTCATATGGTCCATGACGTTCAAAACGTCGTTGAAGTCCCGGTTCTAAGCCGTAAAGCATGGCACACTGAACTATCGTGTAGTCATCAGACCGCGACTGCCAGACGTTCAAAGCGTCTACATTAGCGGGAGGGGGCTTGTCACCTAGCGGTGCTTCAAGGACATAATTCTTCTGTGCAGCAATGAGGATAATCCTCAGGTTACGGACCCAGTCCGCGTAATTGCTACCATCATCTTTCAACTTAGCTTTCTCTAGGAATGCATTAAAATTCAAAGGAACGGTGGCACGGGCCATTGATCTACAACAACATAGATATGCAAAAACTATCAGGACTAAGTTCAATTTAATCATATTAAATTAAAGAACTCCCACTTAGATAGACATCCCTCCGGTCATCTAAATGATCACGTGATCCAAATCAACTAAACCATGTCCGATCATCACGTGAGATGGAGTAGTTTTCAATGGTGAACATCTTATGTTGATCATATCTACTATATGATTCACGCTCGACCTTTCGGTCTCCAGTGTTCCGAGGCCATATCTGCATATGCTAGGCTCGTCAAGTTTAACCCGAGTATTCTGCGTGTGCAAAACTGGCTTACACCCGTTGTATTTGAACGTAGAGCTTATCACACCCGATCATCACGTGGTGTCTCTGCACGACGAACTTTCGCAACGGTGCATACTCAGGGAGAACACTTATACCTTGAAATTTAGTAAGGGATCATCTTATAATGCTACCGTCGTTCTAAGCAAAATAAGAAGCATAATAAGATAAACATCACATGTAATCAAAATATGTGACATGATATGGCCATCATCATCTTGTGCTTTTGATCTCCATCTCCAAAGCACTTTCATGATCACCTTCGTCACCGGCGCGACACCTTGATCTCCATCGTAGCATCGTTGTCGTCTCGCCAACTATTGCTTCTACGACTATCGCTACCGCTTAGTGATAAAGTAAAGCAATTACATGGCGACTGCATTTCATACAATAAAGCGACAACCATATGGCTCCTGCCAGTTGCCGATAACATTACAAACCATGATCATCTCATACAAAACCGTATAACTCATCATGTCTTGACCATATCACATCACAACATGCCCTGCAAAAACAAGTTAGACGTCCTCTACTTTGTTGTTGCATGTTTTACGTGGCTGCTACGGGCTTAACAAGAACCGTTCTTACCTACGCATACAAAACCACAACGATGTTTCGTCAAGTATGTGTTGTTTTAACCTTCACAAGGACCGGGCGTAGCCACACTTGATTCAGCTAAAGTGAGAGAGACAGACACCCGCCAGTCACCTTTAAGCAACGAGTGCCCGTAACGGTGAAACCAGTCTCGCGTAAGCGTACGCGTAATGTTGGTCCGGGCCGCTTCATCTCACAATACCGCCGAAGCAAAGTATGACATGCTGGTAAGCAGTATGACTAGTATCGCCCACAACTCATTGCGTTCTACTCGTGCATATCATCTACGCATAAACCTGGCTCTGATACCACTGTTGGGGAACATAGTATTTTAAAATTTTCCTACGATCACACAAGATCTATCTACCAGATGCATAGCAACGAGAGGGAAGAGTGTGTCTACGTACCCTCGTAGACCGGGAGCGGAAGCGTCAAGTGACGCGGTTGATGTTGTCGAACTTCTTCGCGATCCAACCGATCAAGCACCGAACGTACGGCACCTCCGCGTTCGGCACACGTTCAGCTTGATGACGTCCCACGAGCTCTTGATCCAGTTGAGCTTCACGGGAGAGTTTCGTCAGCACGACGGCGTGGTGACGGATATGATGTATTCACCGGCGCAGGGCTTCGCCTAAGCACCGCGATGGTATGACCGAGGTGTGTTTTTGTGGAGGGGGGCACCGCACACGGCTGGAACAAATCAACTTGTGTGTGTTTGGGTGCCCCCCTGCCCCCGTATATAAAGGAGCAAGGGGGGAGGCCGGCCGTCCCTTGTTTGGTGCGGCTAGAGGAGCAATCCTACTAGGAATAGGATTGCAATCCTATTCCTAGTAGGAATCACCAAAGAAGGAAGAGAGGGAAAGGAAAAGAGGGAGAGGTGGCGCCCTCCCCAATCCTAGTCCAACTAGGAACCCTAGGTGGCGCGCCGGCCAGCCCAATGGGCTGCCTCTCTCTTTCCCTTAAGGCCCACTATGGACCATCCGCCTTCGTAGGGGGTTCCGGTAACCCCCTCCAGCAATCCCGTTAAATCTGAAACTTTTCCGGAACACTTCCAGTGTCTGAATATAGTCGTCCAATATATCAATCTTTATGTCTCGGACATTCCGAGACTCCTCGTCATGTCCGTGATCTCATCCGGGACTCCGAACTACCTTCGGTACATCAAAACTCATAAACTCATAATACCAATCGTCATCAAACGTTAAGCGTGCGGACCCTACAGGTTCGAGAACTATGTAGACATGACCGAGACTCATCTCCGGTCAATAACCAATAGCGGAACCTGGATGTTCATATTGGCTCCCACATATTCTACGAAGATCTTTTATCGGTCAGAACCGCATAACAACATACGTTGTTCCTTTTGTCATCGGTATGTTACTTGCCCGAGATTCGATCGTCGGTATCTCCATACCTAGTTCAATCTCGTTACCGGCAAGTCTCTTTACTCGTTCCGTAACACATCATCTCGTGACTAACTCATTAGTCTTTTGCTTGCAAGGCTTATTGTGATGTGTGTTACCGAGAGGGCCCAGAGATACCTCTCCTAATCTTGATCTATGCCAACACCACGAATACTTTCGGAGACACCTGTAGAGCATCTTTATGATCACCCAGTTACGTTGTGACGTTTGATAGCACACAAGGTGTTCCTACGGTATTCGGGAGTTGCATAATCTCATAGTCATAGGAACATGTATAAGTCATGAAGAAAGCAATAGCAGTAAAACTAAACGATCATAGTGCTATGCTAACGGATGGGTCTTGTCCATCACATCATTCTCCTAATGATGTGATCCAGTTGATCAAATGACAACTCATGTCTATGGCTAGGAAACATAACCATCTTTGATCAATGAGCTAGTCTAGTAGAGGCATACTAGGGACATACTGTTTTTGTCTATGTATCCACACATGTACTAAGTTTCCGGTTAATACAATTCTAGCATGAATAAAAGACATTTATCATGATATAAGGAAATACAAATAACATCTTTATTATTGCCTCTAGGGCATATTTCCTTCAAGGACAACCCCAGGGGGTCGGCGAGGATCATCCCATTCGACGCTGACCACCTGCCAGACAAGGTTAGCCTTCCGCTTCCGAGTGACGTATCTGTCGATTGATTTGTGATCTTATTGATGGTCCCGACTGGTATTTGGTGAACTTCCTTTCTTTGCAGATATATACAGAGATGTACTCGCTGCCCAACGGAGACTCGGGCCAGGAGGTCGAGGAGGGTACGGGCGACGCCGCCGAGTGGAAGTCGGAGGAGGAGACCGAGGAGAGCGAGGAGTACAACAGCGGGGAGGAGGTCGAGTCACCTCCCCGTGTCGAACGCCGATCCAAGGAGAAGAACGACCCAGGGGCCGCTCGACCTCATGTGGTTCCCTCGGGGTCCCGGACACCCAAGCGTACTCGCACGACCACCCCCGAGCCAGCTGAGAAGACGCCTAAGCAGCCCAAAGTCACCACCACCAAGCCCCGGAAGGCCCTGCCAAGGATCAAGGTGGACGTGCCCATCACCTCCACGTAAGTGTCGCTCGGACTTGCTTTCCTTTGTTTCTTGGGGGTCGACTGCATTTTTGGTCGACTCATTTCTTGACCGAATTTTCCAAAGCCGCCGCTTCCACGACCTCGACGGACATCGACCGGGGTCGAGATGACGAGGAGATCAAAGATGCCGCGACATCTCGAGCAGGTATGGGCTCTATGAGACTCGTTTTTGTCCTTCTTTTCTTTCGCGGGCGATAGTCGATTGACTTGGTTCTCTGTTTGATTCGAAGCACCGCGCCTTATCATAGAGCTACCGGACGACGACGAGGACGAGGAGTAGCTGGGGGAGGACCGCCGGCGTGCAAGGAAGAAGGGCCGAAAGGCGCCTTCTGGCTCGGGGGCCCAGCGACCAGAGGATGCGGCCCGAACCGCGGTCTCGTTCGCCGTCCCTGTGTCAACCGTGCCCGTCGTCGACCCACCGCCTGCGCCGAGCGTCGACCCAGCACCCGCCTCGATTGTCAACCCAGCGTCCACTCCGGTTGTCGACTCAGCACCGATTCGCGCCGTCGATCCAGCGCGTGCGCCTGCAGCCGGCTCGACGCCTGCTGCTTCGTCTGTCCTTTTCTCCACCTACCGCCTCCCGGAGGACCCTGTGAGGGCGGCACAAGAGGCCGTTCGCCAGGCGGAGGTGATGATGGGGCGGACGAAGGCGGCGTATGAGGCCAGCATGGCGGCTTACGACGCCAGCTCTGCTCTCCGGGCCAACGTCCAGGTATGTTGTCGGAGTGCTTTTTGATTTCGGGAGAAATCTGCTTGTTTTGTTTTGTGAGGTATCACACCCATTGGGTGTTCTTCTTTTCCCTTAAATTTTGAGCTCGCGCGGGGCTGATCTTGGCCGAGTGAAACCAGTGGGGGCACGCTCAGTGCACCCACTGGGTGTAGCCCCCGAGACCGTGGTCGACTAATTGCAGTCGGCCATGGTCTTACTATAGAACTTCCATGTTGTTTTTTTTGAGCTCCCGCCGGACTGCTCCTGGCCGAGTGAAACCAGTGGGGGCACGCTCAGTGCACCCACTGGGTGTAGTCCCCGAGGCTGCGGTTGAGTGATCTGACTCGACTGTAGTCTTATAACCTTTGCTTTGTCTTGTTGATGCAGAAATCTTGCGAGTTCGGAGCCAAGTTTGCAGATCTTGAGCAGAAGCAAATCCAGCTTAATCTTGACTTGCTGTTGGCCCGGGACCATCTGAAGAAGACGCAAGACGATGCGGCTGGTAACTTACTTTTGTCTCTTGACGACTGACTTTTCGCTTAGAGTGTTCCTTCATGTTCATCTGTCCAGTGGCGGCCTTGGTAGGTCAACTGAGAGTGGCTTTGGAGCAAAAGGATCTTGACTTGGCGGCGGCGCAGCAGGCAGCCCAGGAGAAGTCGGAGCTGGCGGAGAAGAAGCTGGCTTCTGTGGGCGCACTCGAGGCGGAGATTATCCGACTGAGAGGCTCACTCGACGCGGCCAACAAGGAGGTGACTCAGTTGAAGAAGTCCAGGGCCGACTTGAGCGTCAAGTACGAGGCTCTGTTTCGGAAGAGGCTTAACCTTGAGGTGTACCAAAAAATGGTACCTCGTGCTCGAAGGTATGTCCTCTTTGGATTGGTTGAAACTGGGATGGCCGACCCGTGTTCCATCTGCTAACTCGACTGCTGTTCTTGGTGCAGAGTTCTGTCATAATTTTGCAGAGGAGACTAGCCGGGTTGAGCCTGGCTTGGACCCCACCAACTCCATTGTGAAGGACGAGGTTTCCATGAACATACTGAGGCTGGAGTCTCGTCTTACTGCGGCCACTGATTATCTGGGACGACTGAAGGCGGTGATGGCCCGAATCGACGCCGCGCTCTAGAGGGGAATCGTGCAGGAGAACGACCTCGAGTCCTTGATGACTCGACTCAATGAGGTCCCCGACCGAGTGCAAGAATGGAAGAGGTCGGCCGCCCGGGGAGGAGCAGACGTGGCGCTGGCTTTGGTCCGTGTGCACTACAGGGAGGTTTAGGAGAAGAAGCTTGCTGCGCTGAAGGTCGCTAACACAAAGGAGCTTCAATTCCAGTCCTTCATGGAGACTTTCTTGGAAGCTGCCACTCGTATCGCCGATGGGATCGATTTGGACGAATTTGTCGCGCCTACAAGCCCGCCTCCCCCCGAGCCATGACTTTGATACATTATCCTTTATTTGCCGTGGAATGCCGCGTGGATTTGTACTCGTTAAACTCTGGTGGGTTTGTGGCCCAAGTACTCTTACCCGAACCTTGCGAGGCTTTTATTTGATTTTGATCTTTTGGTTCGTCGCTCTTCTTCTGACTATCTGAATCTTTGAGTCGACGTATTCGATTAAATTCGCCTCCGATTGAGAGGGTTGCTCTTCACTCGGAGTAGATAGTTGTAACTTAGGCGAGTCACGGGGTCGCAGCTAAGCCCCCGAGTGAGAGGGTCGCTCTTCACTCGGAGTAGAATATTTATAACTTAGGCGATTCCAAGCTACGTTGTACTTGTGGCGGAGTTCGGAGGACCGAACCGCTCTGTACTTGTGGCGTAGCTCGGAGGACCGCAGCTAAGCCCCCGAGTGAGAGGGTTGCTCTTCACTCGGAGTAGATAGTTGTAACTTAGGCGAGTCACGGGGTCGTAGCTAAGCCCCCGGGTGAGAGGTTCGCTCTTCACTCGGAGTAGAATGTTTATAACTTAGGCGATTCCAAGCTACGTTGTACTTGTGGCGGAGTTTGGAGGACGGAACCGCTTTGTACTTGTGGCGTAGCTCGGAG
>LR738711.1:52634517-52652691 GCA_902687465.1 Secale cereale | reverse complement strand
CTTCACTCGGAGTAGATAGTTGTAACTTAGGCGAGTCACGGGGTCGCCGCTAAGCCCCCGAGTGAGAGGGTCGCTCTTCACTCGGAGTAGGATGTTTATAACTTAGGCGATTCCAAGCTACGTTGTACTTGTGGCGGAGTTCGGAGGACCGAACCGCTTCGTACTTGTGGCGTAGCTCGGAGGACCGTAGCTAAGCCCCGAGTGAGAGGGTTGCTCTTCACTCGGAGTAGATAGTTGTAACTTAGGCGAGTCACGGGGTCGCGGCTGAGCCCCCGAGTGAGAGGGTCGCTCTTCACTCGGAGTAGAATGTTTATAACTTAGGTGATTCGAAGCTATGTTGTACTTGTGGCGGAGTTCGGAGAACCGAACCGCCTTGTACTTGTGACGTAGCTCGGAGGATCGCAGCTAAGCACCCAATGGGGGATTTGGAGGACACCAATTGTTAGGGAATCATTGCTATCTTGCTTTTGAAACAAATTGGGGAATCCTTATTACAACTCGACCGTCGGGTGCTTTAAGTGAAAAAACGACGGAGTTGGTCTGCATTCCACGAATGAGGTTCGTCTTTCTTCTGGGCTACATTGTAGAGGTGGTAAGCTCCATTGCGCAGCACCTTCGTAATGATGAACGGGCCTTCCCAGGCTGGGGCGAGCTTGTGCGGACGTTTCTGATGCACTCGGAGGACCAGGTCTCCTTCCTGGAACGCTCGACTTCTCACGTTGCGAGCGTGGAATCGATGCAGGTCCTGTTGATAGATGGTCGACCGGATCAGGGCCATCTCTCTTTCCTCCTCTAAAAGGTCGACTGCATCCTGACGAGCTTGCTCTGCCTCAGCTTCGGAGAAGAGTTCTACTCTGGGGGCATTGTGTAATAAGTCACTCGGCAGTACAGCTTCGGCCCCATAGACCAGGAAGAAAGGGGTACGGCCAGTCGACCGATTCGGAGTTGTCCTCAAACCCCACAGGACGGAGGGCAGCTCGGTTACCCAAGCCCCGGCGGCATGCTTGAGGTCACGCATGAGCCGTGGCTTTAAGCCTTGGAGAATCAGCCCATTTGCTCTTTCCGCTTGTCCATTCGACTGAGGGTGTGCTACGGAGGCGTAGTCGACTCGCGTCCCTTGGGAAGTACAGAAAGCTCTGAATTCATCCGAGTCAAAGTTGGAGCCGTTGTCTGTGATGATGCTGTGAGGGACCCCATATCTGAATATTAGTTCCTTAATGAAGCTGATGGCGGTGCTCGACTCGAGGTTCTTGATGGGTTTGGCCTCAATCCACTTGGTGAACTTGTCGACTGCCACCAAAAGGTGAGTGAATCCGCTCCTGCCTGTCCTGAATGGGCCGACCATATCTAGGCCCCAAACAGCGAAGGGCCAGACCAGTGGGATGGTTTTGAGAGCGGATGCTGGCTTGTGCGACATGTTGGAGTAGAACTGGCACCCTGCGCATTTATCCACAATATCCTTGGCCATGTCGTTGGCGCGGGGCCAGTAAAACCCGGCTCGGTATGCTTTGGCCACAATAGTCCGAGAGGAAGCGTGGTGGCTGCAAGTCCCCAAGTGGATTTCATCCAAGATTAGTCGACCTTCCTCTGGATCGATGCAGCGTTGGCCGACTCCAGTGGCGCTTTCTCTGTAGAGCTGACCTCGAATGACTGTGAATGCTTTGGATCGGCGGACGATCTAGCGCGCTTCTTCTTCATCTTCTGGGAGTTCTTGCCTAAGCAGATATGATATATATGGCACAGTCCAATCAGGTGTTATTACTAGGACCTCCATGATCAAGTCGACCACGGCAGGCACTTCGACCTCAGTTGGATCGGTTGCACTGACTAGCTGCGGGGGCTCTTCCGTGAAGGGGTCTTCCTTGACAGAGGGAGTGTGCAGATGCTCTAGGAACACGTTCTTGGGTATGGACCTCCGAGTCGACCCAATTTTTGCGAGATCGTTGGCTAGATGATTCTTTGCTCTGGGCACATGATGGAGCTCTAAGCCTTCAAACTTCCTTTCAAGCTTTCGTACTGCACTGCAATAACTGGTCATTGCCGGGCTCCTGACGTCCCATTCTTTCATTACTTGATTCACCACTAGGTCGGAATCACCATAGACCATCAGGCGACGGACGCCGAGTGAGATGGCCATACGCAACCCATACAAAAGTGCTTCGTATTCAGCCTCGTTGTTTGATGAATCAAAATGTATCTGAAGGACGTAGCTAAGCTTGTCGCCCCTGGGAGAGATCAGGACCACGCCTGCACCGGATCCGTTCAGCATTTTGGACCCATCAAAGAACATAGTCCAATGGTCCGACTGGACTTGAGTCGGAAGCTCTTGTTCTATCCACTCAGCCACGAAATCCGCTATGCCTGAGACTTGATGGCTTTCTTGGCTTCGAACTTGATATCTAACGGAAGAAGTTCAATCGCCCATTTTGCCACTCGACCGGTTGCATCTCGGTTGTTTAGTATCTCTGATAATGGGGTGTCGCTGACGACTGAGATTGAGTGATCCGAGAAATAATGGGCAACCTTTTTTGCAGTCAAGTAAATCCCGTACACAAGCTTTTGGTAATGTGGATACCTTTGCTTGGAGGGAGTCAAAACTTCGGATATGTAATAGACCGGGCATTGGACCTTGTATGCCTTGCCCTCTTCTTCCCGCTCGACCGTGAGTATAGTACTGACGACTTTTCCGGTGGCAGCAATGTACATCAGAAGAGGCTCTCCGCTGACTGGGGCAGCGAGCAACGGCTGGGTGGACAGCAGGGCTTTGAGTTCCTCAAACGCTGCTTCGGCTTCGGGATTCCACTCGAACTTGTCGGATTTCTTCATGAGTCAGTAGAGAGGCAGTGCCTTCTCCCCGAGCCGAGAATGAATGGACTCAATGCGGCCAAGCAACCAGTAAGCTTCTGGACGTCGTGTATACGCTCGGGGCGTTTCATTCGCAGGATGGCGCCGACCTTCTCTGGGTTGGCGTCGATTCCCCGTTCGGAAACGAGAAAACCGAACAACTTGCCACCAGGAACTCCGAATGTACACTTTGACGGGTTGAGCTTGATATCGTAACTTCTGAGGTTCGCGAATGTCTCAGCAAGGCCAGTTAGTAGGTCGGAACCTTTTCGTGACTTGACCACGATGTCATCCATGTACGCCTCGACGTTCCGACTGATTTGCTTTATTAAGCATTTCTGGATCATGCGCATGAAGGTGGCGCCGGCATTTTTGAGGCCGAAAGGCATGGTGACATAGCAAAAACACCCGAAAGGGGTGATGAAGGCTGTCTTCATTTCATCGGGCCCATACAGACGGATCTGATGGTATCCGGAATATGCGTCCAGAAAGGACAAACGCTCACATCCCGCAGTCGAGTCGACTATTTGATCGATGCGGGGGAGAGGAAAATGATCTTTCGGGCAGGCCCGATTGATGTGCTTGAAATCGATGCACATGCGGAGAGACTTGTCCTTCTTGGGGACCATGACGACGTTGGCGAGCCACTCGGAGTGGTATATTTCACGGATGAACTCTGCTGCTAGGAATCGAGCCACTTCTTCGCCAATCGCCTTTCGCTTCTCCGCAACGGATCGACGGAGATGTTCCTTCACAGGTTTCACCTTCGCGTCGACTCGCAAATGGTGCTCAGCCAGCCCCCTGGGCACACCCGACATGTCCGATGGTTTCCATGCAAAGATGTCCCAGTTCTCACGGAGGAACTAGATGAGCACTTCTTCCTATTTGCTGTCGAGGGTGGTGGAGATGTGGGTCGGCGCTACGTTGGGGTTGGTGGGGTCGATGTGCACTGGTTTTGTGTCCCCGGCCGACTGAAAGGCTGACTCGGAAGCCGGCTTCTTTGCCCTTAGCAGGTCGCCTGGATCCACTTTCTTCTGGTACTCCTACATCTCTACTGCTGCCATCTGCTCGTCGGCGATCTTCGAGCCTTTCTGGAAGCATTCTTCTGCTTTCTGCCGGTTCCCAGTGATGGTAATGACGCCGTTGGGTCCCGGCATCTTCAGCTTGAGGTAGACGTAACATGGTCGAGCCATGAACCTGGCGTAGGCTGGCCTACCCAGGATGGCGTGATAGGCGCTGTTAAAATCTACCACTTCGAACGTCAGCTTCTCCTTTCGATAGTTCTTAGACTCACCAAAGACGACGTCGAGTGAGATCTGACCAAGTGAGTCGGCCTTCTTCCCGGGGATTACCCCATGGAACCTCATGTTACTTTCCCTTAGCTTGGACATCGGAATGCCCATATCCCGGAGGGTCGCTGCATACAGGATATTCAAGCCACTGCCTCCATCCATAAGAACTCTGGTCAGGCGGGTGCCTTCTACCACTGGGTCGACCACCAACGCCTGCCGCCCAGGGGTGGCGATGTGCGCTGGATGATCAGACTAGTCAAATGTGATGGGGGTCTTCGACCATTTCAGGAACGTGGGGGTCGCTGGAGCAACCATGTTCACTTCTCTGTTGATGATCTTCAGTCGACTCTTGCTCTCGACGTCTGCAAAATCACCAGGGTGGAGTTGATGCGGGGGTATCCTCCGTCCCCTTCCTTGTCTTCGGACTCTTCTGATTCTTTCTCTTTTTCAGTAGACTGGTCCTTCTGGAAACTCTGGATCAAGAGTCGACACTGTCGAGTGGTGTGCTTGGGATACACCAAGTTTCCCTCTTCGTCCTTCTTTGTGTGTATGGGACACGGCTGGTCGAGCATATCATCTCCAGCCTGACCCTTTCCTTTCTTGGGGCCCCGGAGCCTTTGGGCTTTCCTTTGCCTTTCCCTTGGTTGACCACTGCGGCCTCCCCCTGAGCAGCTGGGTCGGCCTTACGCTTGTTCTTACGATTATGATTCTGGTCGTCCTGCCCGACTGGTTTCTTGTCGCTATGGAGCCGATCGGCCTCTTCGCCATTGGCGTACCGACTGGAAATTTCCATCATTCGTGACAGGGACATGTCGCCTGTTCGCCCAAACTTTAGATTCAACTCTCGATTGCGCACGCCTTCCTTGAAAGCGCACACTACCTGGTGCTCGGAAACGTTTTCTACCGTATGATGCAAAGTGGTCCACCGCTGAATATAGTCCCTCAAAGTTTCACTCGGCTTCCGCTTGCAATGCTGAAGCTCCGCGAGCCCGGCAGGTCGCTTGCAGGTGCCTTCGAAGGTCCGAACGAACACCCGAGCGAGCTCTTCCCAACTGTATATGCTTCTGGGGGCTAACTGGTTGAGCCACGCCCGAGCGGAGCCTCCTAGCATCAAGGGCAGGTGTTTCATGGCCACGTCGTCGTTGCCTCCTCCGATCTGCACGGCCACTCAGTAGTCTTCCAGCCACGTGTCCGGCTTCGACTCACCGGTGAATTTGCTTACTCCGGCCGCCAGCGTGAAGTTCGGGGGAATCTCCGCGGCCCTGATTGCGCTGCAGAAGCACTCGGGCCCGGAGGCCGGCGCTCGGCTGCCGGAGGGTTGGTCTCCGCCTCGCTCGTCCCTGGATGCCCGGTTGCGGTCGACCCGACCCTGCACAAGGATGGACCTCGCGTCGAAGCCCGGCCGCCGGGGATCCGGAGGAACCCTACGCTCGTCGTCTCGCAAGCGCCTGCCCACGTGCCGCGGGGGCGAGTGTAACTCACTCCCTGGAGGAGGGGTAGGCGCTCGACGGCGGTCGTTGCGTCCGTGTCGACAGTCGAGTGGGTCGTCGTTCCGACCCAGGAGCCGGTCATGTCGCGGACCACGTTCCTGACGCCTCAGGGGCGATCTTGGACTTTGGGCCGACCATACGGTGTCTGCAGCCACCGATCTGCTGTGAATCCTGTTGCGTGGCTGTCTCGTTTTGCTCTTCAGCCATTCGGAGCAAAGCTCGGATCAGCTGAAGGCCTCTTCCAGCTTCCGACTGGGAGGGCTGAATCGACTCCGCGATACGGGCCGCGGCTTCGAGGTTTTGGACTGGTGTGCGGAACACCTGAGTCTCACGCTGACGTGATTGTCGCGGCCGTTGACTGGACTCGGGGGCCAGTCGGCGGGCCTGTTCGTCGAGTGAACGTTGGATGTTTTCTAGGCGCGCGCGCTCGACCAAGGTGGCCACGCGCGTGGCCTCGAGGGCCAAAGCTTCTGGGGAATCTCCCACAATGGGGGTGAAGAGCGCATCTCTGTTGCGGCGACAGAGCTCAGCTCTTTGCTCGGAGGTGAGGGGCTGAGGGATGTAACCGTCGTTGTCGTGCGCCCGATCGCCATCGCTGCCGCCGTTCTCCCCGCGAGGAAAACCTGGCGGGCTACGGCGCGGATCGACCATGAGGATTTCCGCCGTGGGGTCGATGCTTCCGCACTCGGAAACGGAATCTTCGAGCCCGGTCGACTGATCGGCCGGCCCGTAAAGGTAACCGTCGGGCTCGATGGCCGCGACTTGCGGGGTGGCCGTTTGACGAGCCACCGCATGTTTTACCCACCGTTGGAGCTGTGAACGACCGGATCGCTTACGGCGGTGTCCAGCGGGGATGGTGGACGATGAGTACCGGGTCGACGGCTGCAGAAGGAGGACGCCTCCGGCTCCGGCGCGAAAGTGTGTGGCTCCGTGGGCGGGGAGAGCCTCAACGTCAAGCGGGGCTTCCTAAAGCCATGCGGAGTCGTCGGCGACGAAGACCAGTGCGCCGAGCCGGATCTCGTGGCCCGACGCCAAAGCGCCACCTGACATCATGATGAAAGTGATCGGGGAATGGATTGCAACTTCACCAAATGTCGCTGAGACGCCTTGCCCCACGGTGGGCGCCAACTGTCGTGGTTCTAAGTCTGACAGTGAAGGTAGGGGTACGAATGGAGAGGCAAGGTTCCAGCTATGGCGAGGTTGTACACAGAGTGTTTAGCGAGTTCATGCCCTTCTCGGAGGAAGTAAAAGCCCTACGTCTCGATGCCCGGAGGCTTGGTCGACTGATGTGTGTATGTATGTGTTACAACGGTGCGAACCCTTGTTCTGGAGGAGTGGGTAGCTTATATAGTATGCCAAGACCCCAGCCATGCTCCACGTTACCAAGGGCTTAAAGGTACATTAAGGCAGGCGTTACTGATAACGCCTGCAGTAAAGGGTAGTTAAGGGGTTTATTATAGTGAGTAAATATAGGACCGTTGCTGCTCTGAGAGGCGCTTAGTCTTCGGAGGTCGAGTGCCTAATCCAGTCGAGTGGAGTTGAGTCGTCCTGGGTACATGAGTCGGTCGAGTGAAGTGTCACCTCGGGTCGTCTCAGTCGACTGTCTCCACTGTCATGGGTCTTGTCTTTTGATCTCATAGGATAGTGACCTTGGGTGGGGCCCTTTGGTCAGGCCTATGACCCTACCCTAGGTCTGTAACCTCGTCACGCGGCCCGAGCCGCGGTCTCTTTCGCCGTCCCTATGTCGACCATGCACGCTGCCGACCCATCGTCTGCGCCAAACGTCGACCCAGCGCCTGCCCTGGTTGTCGACCCAGCGTCGACTCCAGCCGTCGACTCAGCGCCGGTTCGTGCCGTCGATCCAGCGCCTGCGCCCGCGGCCGGCTCGATGCCCGCTGCTTCATCTGTCCTCTTCTCTACCTACCGCCTCCCGGAGGACCCTGTGGGGGCGGCTCAAGAATCCGTTCGCCATGCGGAGGTGATGATGGGGAGGACGAAGGCGGCGTATGAGGCCAGCATGGCGGCTTACGATGCCAGCTCCACTCTTCGGGCCAACGTCCAGGTATGTTGTCTTTATTGGAGTAGTCTTTGACTTCGAGAGAATCTGCTTGTTTTGTTTCGTGAGGTACCACACCCACTGGGTGTTCTTCTTTCCCTATCTTCTTTGAGCTCGCGCCGGGCTGATCTTGGCCGAGTGAAACCAGTGGGGGCACACTCAGTGCACCCACTGGGTGTAGTCCCCGAGACCGTGGTCGACTGCTAGCGATCGGCCATGGTCTTACTATAGAACTTCCATGTTGTTGGGGTTTTTTTTGCGCCGGACTGATCTTGGCCGAGTGAAACCAGTGGGGGCACGCTCAGTGCACCCACTGGGTGTAGTCCCCGAGGCTGCGGTTGAGTGTTCTGACTCGACTGTAGTCTTACAATCTTGCTTTGTTGTGTTGATGCAGAAATCTTGTGAGTTCGGGGCCAAGTTTACAGATCTTGAGCAGAAACAAATCCAGCTTAATCTTGACTTGCAGTTGGCTCGGGACCACCTGAAGAAGACGCAGGACGATGCGGCTGGTAACTTACTCCTTTCTCCTGCCGACTGACTTTTTGCTAGATGTGCCATCTGTTCCTTCATGTTCATCTGTCCGGTGGCGGTTTTGGTAGGTCAATTGAGGGCGGCCTTGGAGCAAAAGGATCTCGACCTGGCGGCGGCGCAGCAGGCGGCTCAGGAGAAGTCGGAACTGGCGGCGAAGAAGCTGGCTTCCGTGGGCGCGCTCGAGGCAGAGATCTGTTGGGGAACGTAGTATTTTAAAATTTTCCTACGATCATGCAAGATCTATCTACCAGATGCATAGCAACGAGAGGGGAGAGTGTGTCTACGTACCCTCGGAAGCGTCAAGTGACGCGGTTGATGTTGTCGAACTTCTTCGCGATCCAACCGATCAAGCACCGAACGTACGGCACCTCCGCGTTCAGCACACGTTCAGCTTGATGACGTCCCACGAGCTCTTGATCCAGTTGAGCTTCACGGGAGTGTTTCGTCAGCACGACGGCGTGGTGACGGATATGATGTGTTCACCGGCGCAGGGCTTCGCCTAAGCTCCGCGACGGTACGACCGAGGTGTGATTCTGTGGAGGGGGGCACCGCACACGGCTAAAACAATTCAACTTGTGTGTCTTTGGGTGCCCCCCTGCCCCCGTATATAAAGGAGCAAGGGAGGAGGGGCCGGCCAACTCTCCTGGTGCGGCTAGGGAAGGGATTCCTACTAGGAACAGGATTGCAATCCTATTCCTAGTAGGATTCACCGAAAGGAAGAAGGGGGAAAGGAATAGGAGAGGTGGCGCCCCCCCAATCCTAGTCCAACTAGGATTCCTAGGTGGGGGCGCCGGCCAGCCCTATGGGCTGCCTCTCTCTCACCCTTTAGGCCCACTATGGACCATCCCCTCTCGTAGGGGGTTCCGGTAACCCCCTCCGGCATTCCCGATAAATCCGAAACTTTTCCGGTATACTTCCGGTGTCCGAATATAGCCGTCCAATATATCAATCTTTATGTCCCGGACATTCCAAGACTCCTCGTCATGTCCGTGATCTCATCCGGGACTCCGAACTACCTTCGGTACATCAATACTCAAAAACTCATAATACCGATCGTCATCAAACGTTAAGCGTGCGGACCCTACGGGTTCGAGAACTATGTAGACATGACCGAGACTCATCTCTGGTCAATAACCAATAGCGGAACCTGGATGTTCATATTGGCTCCTACATATTCTACGAAGATCTTTTATCGGTCAGAACCGCATAACAACATACGTTGTTCCTTTTGTCAAACGGTATGTTACTTGCCCGAGATTCGATCGTCGGTATCTTTATACCTAGTTCAATCTCGTTTACCGGCAAGTCTCTTTACTCGTTCCGTAACACATCATCTCATGACTAACTCATTAGTCTTTTGCTTACAAGGCTTATTGTGATGTGTGTTACCGAGAGGGCCCAGAGATACCTCTCCGACACTCGGAGTGACAAATCCTAATCTTGATCTATGCCAACACCACGAGTACTTTCGGAGACACCTGTAGAGCATCTTTATGATCACCCAGTTACGTTGTGACGTTTGATAGCACACAAGGTGTTCCTACGGTATTCGGGAGTTGCATAATCTTATAGTCATAGGAACATGTATAAGTCATGAAGAAAGCAATAGCAGTAAAACTAAACGATCATAGTGCTATGCTAACGGATGGGTCTTGTCCATCACATCATTCTCCTAATGATGTGATCTCGTTGATCAAATGACAACTCATGTCTATGGCTAGGAAACATAACCATCTTTGATCAATGAGCTAGTCTAGTAGAGGCATACTAGGGACATACTGTTTTGTCTATGTATTCACACATGTATTAAGTTTCCGGTTAATACAATTCTAGCATGAATAATAAACATTTATCATGATATAAGGAAATAAATAATAACTTTATTATTGCCTCTAGGGCATATTTCCTTCAGTGTCCCACTTGCACTAGAGTCAATAATCTAGCTCACATCGCCATGTGATTTAATACCGATAGTTCACATCGTTATGTGACCAACACCCAAAGGGTTTACTAGAGTCAATAATCTAGTTCACATCGCTATGTGATTAATACCCAAGAGTAATAAGGTGTGATCATGTTTTGCTTGTGAGAGAAGTTTAGTCAACGGGTCTGTCATATACAGATCCCTATGTATTTCGCAAATTTCTATGTCTACAATGCTCTGCATGGAGCTACTCTAGCTAATTGCTCCCACTTTCAATATGCATCCAGATTGATACTTAGAGTTATCTGGATTTAGTGTCAAAGCTTGCATCGGCGTAACCCTTTACGACGAACTCTTTATCACCTCCATAATCGAGAAATATTTCCTTAGTCATCCAATTACTAAGGATAATTTTGACCGCTGTACAGTGATCTACTCCTGGATCACTATTGTACCTCCTTGTCAAACTCTTGGCAAGGTACACAACGTGTTTTGTACACAGCATGGCATACTTTATAGAACCTATGGCTGATGCATAGGGAATGACTTTCATTCTCTCTATATTTTTCTGCCGTGGTCTGGCTTTGAGTCTTACTCAACTTCACACCTTACAAATCAGGCAAGAACTTCTTCTTTGACTGATCCATTTTGAACTTACTTCAAAATCTTATCAAGGTATGTACTCATTGAAAGTCTTATCAAGCGTCTTGATCTATATAGATTCTTGATGCTCAATATGTAAGCAGCTTCACCGAGGTCTCTCTTTGAAAATTCTTTTCAAACACTCTTTTATGCTTTCTAGAAAATTTTACATCATTTCTGATCGACAATATGTCATTCACATATACTTATCAGAAAGGTTGTAGTGCTCCCACTCACTTCTTGTAAATACATGCTTCTCCAAAAGTCTGTATAAAACCATATGCTTTGATCACCTCATCAAAGCGTATATTCCAACTCCGAGATGCTTGCACCAGTCCATAGATGGATCGCTGGAGTTTGCATACTTTGTTAGCACCTTTTGGATCGACAAAACCTTCTGGTTGCATCATATACAACTCTTCTTTGAGATATCCATGTAGGAATGCAGTTTTGACATCCATTTGCCAGATTTCATAATCATAAAATGCGGCAATTGCTAACATGATTCGGACAGACTTAAGCATCGCTACAGGTGAGAAAGTCTCATCGTAGTCAACTCCTTGAACTTGTCGAAAACCTTTCGCAACAAGTCGAGCTTTGTAAACAGTAATATTACCGTCTGCGTCGGTCTTCCTCTTGAAGATCCATTTATTTTCGATGGCCTGCCGATCATCGGGCAAGTCAACCAAAGTCCACACTTTGTTCTCATACATGGATCCCATCTTAGATTTCATGGCTTCAAGCCATTTTGCGGAATCTGGGCTCATCATCGCTTCCTCATAGTTCGTAGGTTCATCATGGTCTAGTAACATGATTTCCAGAACTGGGTTGCCGTACCACTCTGGTGCGGAACGTACTCTGGTTGATCTACGACGTTAAGCAGAAACTTGATCCGAAGTTTCATGATCATTATCATCAACTTCCTCACTAATTGGTGTAGGAATCACTGGAACAATTTCCTGTGATGTACTACTTTCCAATATGGGAGAAGGTACAATTACCTCATCAAGTTCTACTTTCCTCCCACTCACTTCTTTCGAGAGAAACTATTTTTCTAGAAAGGATCCTTTCTTAGCAACGAATATTTTGCCTTCGGATCTGTGATAGAAGGTGTACCCAACAGTCTCTTTTTGGGTATCCTATGAAGATTTACTTCTCCGGTTTGGGTTCGAGCTTATCATGTTGAAACTTTTTCACATAAGCATCGCAGTCCCAAACTTTAAGAAACAACAACTTTGGTTT
The DNA here is from genome assembly GCA_902687465.1 of Secale cereale. Taxonomy (NCBI): domain Eukaryota; kingdom Viridiplantae; phylum Streptophyta; class Magnoliopsida; order Poales; family Poaceae; genus Secale; species Secale cereale. Next base: position 52,640,670 of record LR738711.1, on the reverse strand, counting down.
CTTGCCAAACCACAGTTCTTAAGGCGTTGTCTCAACGGATTCAGATGAAGCCCTTATTTAACGTGAATGCAGCTGTCTCTAATGCATGACCCAAAACGATAGTGGTAAATCGGTAAGAGACATCATAGATCGCACCATATCCAATAAAGTACGGTTACGACGTTCGGACACACCATTACGCTGTGGTGTTCCAGGTGGCGTGAGTTGTGAAACTATTCCACATTGTTTCAAAATGAATACCAAAACTCGTAACTCAAATATTCTCCTCCACGATCAGATCGTAGAAACTTTATTTTCTTGTTACGATGATTCTCTACTTCACTCTGAAATTCTTTGAACTTTTCAAATGTTTCAGACTTGTGTTTCATTAAGTAGATATACCTATATCTGCTCAAATCATCAGTGAAGGTCAGAAAATAACGATACCCGCCGCGAGCATCAACACTCATTGGTCCACATACATCAGTATGTATGATTTCCAACAAATCTGTTGCTCGCTCCATAGTTCCGGAGAACGGAGTTTTAGTCATCTTGCCCATGAGGCATGGTTCGCAAGCACCAAGTGATTCATAATCAAGTGATTCCAAAAGTCCATCATTATGGAGTTTCTTCATGCGTTTTACACCAATATGACCTAAACGGCAGTGCCACAAATAAGTTGCACTATCATTATTAACCTTGCATCTTTTGGCTTCAATATTATGAATATGTGTATCACACGATCGAGATCCAACAAACCATTTTCATTGGGTGTATGACCATAGAAGGTTTTATTCATGTAAACAGAACAACAATTATTCTCTAACTTACATGAATAACCGTATTGCAATAAACATGATCAAATCACATTCATGCTCAACACAAACACCAAATAACAGTTATTTAGGTTCAACACTAATCCCGAAAGTATAGGGAGTGTGCGATGATGATCATATCAATCTTGGAACTGCTTCCAATACACATCGTCACTTCATCCTTTAACTAGTTTATGTTCATTATGCAACTCCCATTTCGAGTTACTACTCTTTAGCAACTAAACCAGTATCAAATACTGAGGGGTTGCTATGAACACTAGTAAAATACACATCAATAATATGTATATCAAATATACCTTTGTTCACTTTGCCATCCTTCTTATCCGCCAAGTATCTAGGGCAGTTCCAGTTCCAGTGACCATTTCCTTTGAAGTAGAAGCACTTGTTTCAGGCTTGAGTTTAGCTTTGGGTTTCTTCACGGGAGTGACAACTTGCTTGTCATTCTTCTTGAAGTTCCCTTTCTATCCCTTTGCCCTTTACTTGAAACAAGTGGTCTTGTTAACCATCAACACTTGATGCTCTTTCTTGATTTCTACCTTCGCCGATTTCAGCATCGCGAAGAGCTTGGGAATTACTTTCGTCATCCCTTGCATATTATAGTTCATCACGAAGTTCTACTAACTTGGTGATAGTGACTAGAGAACTTTGTCAATTACTATCATATCTGGAAGATTAACTCCCACTTGATTAAAGTAATTGTAGTACCCAGACAATCTGAGCACATGCTCACTGGTTGAGCTATTCTCCTCCATCTTGTAGGCAAAGTACTGTCAGAGGTTTTATACCTCTCGACACGGGCATGAGTATGAAATACTAATTTCAACTCTTGGAACATCTTATATGCTCCGCGGCGTTCAAAATGTTTTTGAAGTCCCGATTCTAAGCCGTAAAGTATGGTGCACTAAACTATCAAGTAGTCATCATATCGAGCTTTTGTCAAAACGTTCATAACGTCTGCATCTGCTCCTGCAATAGGTCTGTCACCTAGCGGTGCGTCAAGGACATAATTCTTCTATGCATCAATGAGGATAATCCTCAGATCATGGAACAATTCCGTATCATTGCTACTAACATCTTTCAACTTGGTTTTCTCTAGGAACATATGAAAAATAAATGGGGAGCAACATCGCGAGCTATTGATCTACAACATAGATATGCTAATACTACCAGGACTAAGTTCATGATAAATTAAAGTTCAATTAATCATATTACTTAAGAACTCCCACTTAGATAGACATCCCTCTGGTCATCTAAATGATCACGTGATCCAAATCAACTAAACCATGTCCGATCATCACGTGAGATGGAGTAGTTTCAATGGTGAACATCTTATGTTGATCATATCTACTATATGATTCACGCTCGACCTTTCGGTCTCCAGTGTTCCGAGGCCATATCTGTATATGCTAGGCTCGTCAAGTTTAACCCGAGTATTCTGCGTGTGCAAAACTGGCTTACACCCGTTGTATTTGAACGTAGAGCTTATCACACCCGATCATCACGTGGTGTCTCGGCACGACGAACTTTCGCAACGGTGCATACTCAGGGAGAACACTTATACCTTGAAATTTAGTAAGGGATCATCTTATAATGCTACCGTCGTTCTAAGCAAAATAAGAAGTATAATAAGATAAACATCACATGCAATCAAAATATGTGACATGATATGGCCATCATCATCTTGTGCTTTTGATCTCCATCTTCAAAGCACCGTCATGATCACCTTCGTCACCGGCTTGACACCTTGATCTTCATCGTAGCATCGTTGTCGTCTCGCCAACTATTGCTTCCACGACTATCGCTACCGCTTAGTGATAAAGTAAAGCAATTACATGGCGATTGCATTTCATACAATAAAGCGACAACCATATGGCTCCTGCCAGTTGCCGATAACTTTACAAAACATGATCATCTCATACAAAATCGTATAACTCATCATGTCTTGACCATATCACATCACACCATGCCCTGCAAAAACAAGTTAGACGTCCTCTACTTTGTTTGTTGCAAGTTTTACGTGGCTGCTACGGGCTTAGCAAGAACCGTTCTTACCTACGCATAAAAAACCACAACGATGTTTTGTCAAGTATGTGCTGTTTTAACCTTCACAAGGACCGGGCGTAGCCACACTTGATTCAGCTAAAGTGAGAGAGACAGACACCCGCCAGTCACCTTTAAGCAACGAGTGCTCGTAACGGTGAAACCAGTCTCGCGTAAGCGTACGCGTAAAGTCGGTCCGGGCCGCTTCATCTCACAATACCGCCGAAGCAAAGTATGACATGCTGGTAAGCAGTATGACTAGTATCGTCCACAATCTCATTGTGTTCTACTCGTGCATATCATCTACGCATAGACCTGGCTCATGATGCCACTGTTGGGGAACGTAGTATTTTAAAATTTTCCTACGATCACGCAAGATCTATCTACCAGATGCATAGCAACGAGAGGGGAGAGTGTGTCTACGTACCCTCGTAGACCGGGAGCGGAAGCGTCAAGTGACGCGGTTGATGTTGTCGAACTTCTTCACGATCCAACCGATCAAGCACCGAACGTACGGCACCTCCGCGTTCAGCACACGTTCAGCTTGATGACGTCCCACGAGCTCTTGATCCAGTTGAGCTTCACTGGAGAGTTTCGTCAGCACGACGGCGTGGTGACGGATATGATGTGTTCACCGGCGAAGGGCTTCGCCTAAGCTCCGCGACGGTACGACCGAGGTGTGATTCTGTGGAGGGGGGCACCGCACACGGCTAAAACAATTCAACTTGTGTGTCTTTGGGTGCCCCCCTGCCCCCGTATATAAAGGAGCAAGGGAGGAGGGGCCGGCCAACTCTCCTGGTGCGGCTAGGGAAGGGATTCCTACTAGGAATAGGATTGCAATCCTATTCCTAGTAGGATTCACCGAAAGGAAGAAGGGGGGAAGGAATAGGAGAGGTGGCGCCCCCCCCCAATCCTAGTCCAACTAGGATTCCTAGGTGGGGGCGCTGGCCAGCCCTATGGGCTGCCTCTCTCTCACCCTTTAGGCCCACTATGGACCATCCCCTCTCGTAGGGGGTTCCGGTAACCCCCTCCGGCATTTCCGATAAATCCGAAACTTTTCCGGTATACTTCCGGTGTCCGAATATAGCCGTCCAATATATCAATCTTTATGTCTCGGACATTCCGAGACTCCTCGTCATGTCCGTGATCTCATCCGGGACTCCGAACTACCTTCGGTACATCAATACTCAAAAACTCATAATACCGATCGTCATCAAACGTTAAGCGTGCGGACCCTACGGGTTTGAGAACTATGTAGACATGACCGAGACTCATCTCTGGTCAATAACCAATAGCGGAACCTGGATGTTCATATTGGCTCCTACATATTCTATGAAGATCTTTTATCGGTCAGAACCGCATAACAACATACGTTGTTCCTTTTGTCAAACGGTATGTTACTTGCCCGAGATTCGATCGTCGGTACCTTTATACCTAGTTCAATCTCGTTTACCGGCAAGTCTCTTTACTCGTTCCGTAACACATCATCTCATGACTAACTCATTAGTCTTTTGCTTGCAAGGCTTATTGTGATGTGTGTTACCAAGAGGGCCCAGAGATACCTCTCCGACACTCGGAGTGACAAATCCTAATCTTGATCTATGCCAACACCACGAATACTTTCGGAGACACCTGTAGAGCATCTTTATGATCACCCAGTTACGTTGTGACGTTTGATAGCACACAAGGTGTTCCTACGGTATTCGGGAGTTGCATAATCTCATAGTCATAGGAACATGTATAAGTCATGAAGAAAGCAATAGTAGTTAAACTAAACGATCATAGTGCTATGCTAACGGATGGGTCTTGTCCATCACATCATTCTCCTAATGATGTGATCCCGTTGATCAAATGACAACTCATGTCTATGGCTAGGAAACATAACCATCTTTGATCAATGAGCTAGTCTAGTAGAGGCATACTAGGGACATACTGTTTTGTCTATGTATTCACACATGTATTAAGTTTCCGGTTAATACAATTCTAGCATGAATAATAAACATTTATCATGATATAAGGAAATAAATAATAACTTTATTATTGCCTCTAGGGCATATTTCCTTCAAGATCATCCGACTGAGGGGCTCACTTGACGCAGCCAACCAAGTGGTGACTCAACTGAAGAAGTCCAAGGCTATCCTGAACGACAAGTACGAGGCTCTCTTTCGGAGGAGGGTTGATCTTGAGGTGTATCTGGGCGACATCACCAAGAAATGGTACCTTGTGCTCGAAGGTATGCCTCCTTTGGCTTGGTTAGAATTGGATCGGTCGACCCGCATCTTATCTTTTGACTCGACTTGTTGTTCTTGGTGCAGAGTTCTGTTGCAACTTTGAAGAGGAGACTGGACGGGTCGAGCCTGGCTTGGACCCAACCAACTCCATCGTGAAGGACGAGGTGTCCATGAATATACTGAGACTGGAGTCACGTCTCACTGCGACCACGGATTACCTGGGACGACTGAAGGCAGTGATGGCCCGAATCGACGCTGCGTTCTGGAGGGGGATTGTACGGGAGAACGACCTCGAGTCCTTGATGACTCGACTCAATGAGATCCCCGACCGAGTGCAGGAATGGAAGAAGTCGGCGGCCCTGGGAGGAGCTGACGTGGCGCTGTCTTTAGTCCGTGTGCACTGCAGGGAGGTGAAGGAGAGGAAGCTTGCCGCGCTGAAGGTCCCAAACACGAAGGAGCTCCAATTCCAGTCATTCATGGAGACTTTCTTGGAAGCCGCCACTCGTATCGCCGATGGGATTGATCTGGACGAATTCGTTGCGCCTGCAAGCCCGCCTCCTCCCGAGCCATGACTTTGATACATTAATCTTATTTGCCGCGGAATGCCGCGTGGATTTGTATTCGTTAAACTCTAGTGAGTCTGTGGCCCAAGTACTCTTGCCCGATCTTTGGGGGCTTTTATTTGATTTTGATCCTTTGGTTCATCGCTCTTCTTCTGATCATCTGAACCTTTGAGTCGACGTCTTCAGTTAAGTTCTCGAGTGAGTGGGTTGCTCCTCAGTCGGAGTAAGTGGTTGCTAACTTAGGCGAGTCACGGGGTCGCAGCTAAGCCCCCGAGTGAGAGGGTCGCTCTTCACTCGGAGTAGAATGTTTATAACTTAGGCGATTCCAAGCTACGTTGTACTTGTGGCGGAGTTCGGAGGACCGAGCCGCTTTGTACTTGTGACGTAGCTCGGAGGACCGCAGCTAAGCCCCCGAGTGAGAGGGTTGCTCTTCACTCGGAGTAGATGGTTGTAGCTTAGGCGAGTCACGGGGTCGCAGCTAAGCCCCCGAGTGAGAGGGTCGCT
>LR738711.1:52612086-52634000 GCA_902687465.1 Secale cereale | reverse complement strand
GTTTGTAACTTAGGCGATTCCAAGCTACATTGTACTTGTGGGGGAGTTCGGAGGACCGAGCCGCTTTGTACTTGTGACGTAGCTCGGAGGACCGCAGCTAAGCCCCCGAGTGAGAGGGTTGCTCTTCACTCGGAGTAGATGGTTGTAACTTAGGCGAGTCACGGGGTCGCAGCTAAGCCCCCGAGTGAGAGGACCGCTCTTCACTTGGAGTAGAATGTTTATAACTTAGGCGATTCAAAGCTACGTTGTACTTGTGGCGGAGTTCGGAGGACCGAGCCGCTTTGTACTTGTGACGTAGCTCAGAGGACCGCAGCTAAGCACCCACTGGGGGATTTAGAGGACACCAATTGTTAGGGGATCATTGCTATCTTGTCTTAAAAACGAACTGGGAAATCTTTATTACAGCTCGACCGTCGAGCGTTTCAAGTGTAAAAGCGGCGGAGCAGGTCCGCATTCCATGAGTGAAGTTCGTCTTTCTTCTGGGCTACATTGTAGAGGTGGTACGCTCCGTTGCGCAGTACTTTGGTGATGATGAACGGCCCTTCCCAGGCCGGGGCGAGCTTGTGTGGACGTTTCTGATGCACTCGAAGGACCAGGTCTCCTTCCTGGAATGCTCGGTTTCTTACGTTGCGAGCATGGAATCGACGCAGGTCCTGTTGGTAGATGGTCGACCGGATCAGAGCCATCTCGCTTTCCTCTTCCAAAAGGTCGACTGCATCTTGACGGGCTTGCTCTGCCTCGGCTTCGGAGAAGAGTTCCACTCTGGGGGCGTTGTGTAATAAGTCGCTCGGCAACACAGCTTCGGCCCCGTAGACCAAGAAGAAAGGGGTACGGCCGGTCGACCAATTCGGAGGCGTCCTCAGACCCCATAGGACAGAGGGCAGCTCAGTTACCCAAGCCCCGGCTGCATGTTTAAGGTCACTCATGAGCCGTGGTTTTAGGCCTTGGAGAATCAAACCATTTGCTCTTTCTGCTTGTCCATTCGACTACGGATGTGCCACGGAAGCGTAGTCGACTCTTGTTCCTTGGGAAGCACAGAAAGCTCTGAATTCATCCGAGTCGAAGTTGGAGCCGTTGTTCGTGATGATGCTGTGGGGGACCCCATATCTGAATATTAGCTCTTTGATGAAGCTGATGGCGGTGCTTGACTTGAGGTTCTTGATGGGCTTGGCCTCGATCCACTTGGTGAACTTGTCGACTGCTACCAGAAGGTGGGTGAATCCGCTTCTGCCTGTCTTGAAAGGGCCGACCATATCCAAGCCCCAGACAGCGAAGGGCCAGACAAGAGGGATGGTTTTCAGGGCAGATGCAGGCTTGTGTGACATGTTGGAGTAGAACTGACAACCCGCGCATTTATCCACAATGTCTTTTGCCATCTCGTTGGCGCGGGGCCAGTAAAACCCGGCTCGGTATGCTTTGGCCACGATAGTTCGAGAGGAGGCGTGGTGGCCACAAGTCCCCGAGTGGATTTCATCCAAGATCAGTCGACCTTCCTCTGGATCGATGCAACGCTGGGCGACTCTGGTGACCCTTTCTCTGTAGAGCTGGCCTTGGATGACTGTGAACGCTTTGGATCGGCGGACGATCTGGCGTGCTTCTTATTCGTCTTCTAGGAGTTCTTGTCTGAGTAGATATGATATAAATGGCACAGTCCAATCAGGTGTGATCACTAGGACCTCCATGATCAAGTCGACCACGACAGGCACTTCGACCTCAGTTGGATCCGTCGCGCTGACTGGCTGCGGGGGCTCTTCCATGAAGGGGTCTTCTTTGACAGAGGGGGTGTGCAGATGCTCCAGGAACTTCTTGGGTATAGATCGCCGAGTCGACCCAATTTTTGCGAGATTGTCGGCTAGCTAATTCTTTGTTCTGGGCACATATGGAGCTCTAAGCCTTCGAACTTCTTTTCAAGCTTTCGCACTGCACTGCAATAACTGGTCATTGCTGGGCTCCTGACGTCCCATTCTTTCATCACTTGGTTCACCACTAGGTCGGAATCGCCGTAGACCATCAGGCGACGGACGCCGAGTGAGATGGCCATACGCAACCCATACAAAAGTGCTTCGTATTCGGCTTCGTTGTTTGATGAATCAAAATGGATCTGAAGGACGTAGCTGAGCTTGTCGACCCTAGGAGAGATCATGACTACGCCTACGCCAGATCCGTTTAGCATCTTGGACCCATCGAAGAACATAGTCCAGTGGTCCGACTGGACTTGAGTCGAAAGCTCTTGTTCTATCCACTCAGCCACAAAATCCGCTATTGCCTAAGACTTAATAGCTTTCTTCGCTTCAAACTTGATATCAAGCGGAAGAAGTTCAATCGCCCATTTTGCCACTCGACCGGTTGCATCTCGGTTGTTTAATATCTCTGATAGTGGGGTGTCGCTGACGACTGAGATTGAGTGATCCGAGAAATAATGGGCAACCTTTTTTGTAGTCAAGTAAATCCCGTACATAAGCTTTTGGTAATGTGGATACCTTTGCTTGGAGGGAGTCAAAACTTTGGATATGTAATAGACCGGGCGTTGGACCTTGTATGCCTTGCCCTCTTCTTCCCGCTCGATCGTGAGTACAGTACTGACGACTTGTCCGGTGGCAGCAATGTACAGCAGAAGAGGCTCTCCGCTGACTGGGGCAGCGAGCACCGGCTGGGTGGACAGCAGGGCTTTGAGCTCTTCAAACGCTGCTTTGGCTTCGGGATTCCACTCGAAATTGTCGGATTTCTTCATGAGTCGGTAGAGAGGCAGTGCCTTCTCCCCAAGTCGAGAGATGAATCGACTCAGTGCGGCCAAGCAACCAGTAAGCTTCTGGACGTCGTGAATACGCTCGGGGCGTTTCATTCGGAGGATGGTGCTGACCTTCTCTAGGTTGGCGTCGATTCCCCGTTCGGAAACGAGAAAACCGAGCAACTTGCCACCAGGAACTCCAAATGTACACTTCGACAGGTTGAGCTGTTGGGGAACGTAGTATTTTAAAATTTTCCTACGATCACGCAAGATCTATCTACCAGATGCATAGCAACGAGAGGGGAGAGTGAGTCTACGTACCCTCGTAGACCGAAAGAGGAAGCGTTAGAACAACGCGGTTGATGTAGTCGTACGTCTTCACGGCCCGACCGATCAAGCACCGAAACTACGGCACCTCCGAGTTCTAGCACACGTTCAGCTCGATGACGTCCCTCGAACTCCGATCCAGCCGAGTGTCGAGGGAGAGTTCCGTCAGCACGACGGCGTGGTGACGATCTTGATGTTCTACCGTCGTAGGGCTTCCCCTAAGCACCGCTACAATATTTATCGAGGAGAACTATGGTGGAGGGGGGCACCGCACACGGCTAAGAGATCAAGAGATCAATTATTGTGTCTAGAGGTGCCCCCCTGCCCCCGTATATAAAGGAGGGAGGGAGAGGCCGGCCCTAGAGGGGGCGCACCAAGTGTGGGGAGTCCTACTAGGACTCCCAAGTCCTAGTAGGATTCCCTTTTCCTTTCCGGAGTAGGAGAGAAGGAAAGAGGGGGAGAGGGGGAAGGAAAAGGGGGCTGCACCCCTTGTCCAATTCGGACCAGATGGGGGGTGCACGCCTCCTTCCTTTTGGCCTCTCTCCTCTATTCCCGTAACTCCCCGGTACTCCGAAAATACCCGAATCACTCGGAACCTTTCCGATGTCCGAATATAGTCGTCCAATATATCGATTTTTACGTCTCGACCATTTTGAGACTCCTCGTCATGTCCCCGATCTCATCCGGGACTCCGAACTCCTTCGGTACATCAAAACTCATAAACTCATAATAAAACTATCATCGAAACCTTAAGCGTGCGGACCCTACGGGTTCGAGAACTATGTAGACATGACCGAGACACGTCTCCGGTCAATAACCAATAGCGGAACCTGGATGCTCATATTGGCTCCCACATATTCTACGAAGATCTTTATCGGTCAAACCGCATAACAACATACATTGTTCCCTTTGTCATCGGTATGTTACATGCCCGAGATTCGATCGTCGGTATCTCAATACCTAGTTCAATCTCGTTACCAACAAGTCTCTTTACTCGTTCTGTAATACATCATCCCGCAACTAACTCATTAGCTGCAATGCTTGCAAGGCTTATAGTGATGTGCATTACCGAGTGGGCCCAGAGATACCTCTCCGACAATCGGAGTGACAAATCCCAATCTCGAAATACGCCAACCCAACAAGTACCATCGGAGACACCTGTAGAGTACCTTTATAATCACCCAGTTACGTTGTGACGTTTGGTAGCACACGAAGTGTTCCTCTGGTATTCGGCAGTTGCATAATCTCATAGTCATAGGAACATGTATAAGTCATGAAGAAAGCAATAGCAGTAAAACTTAAACGATCATAGTGCTAAGCTAACGGATGGGACTTGTCCATCAGATCATTCTCCTAATGATGTGATCCCGTTGATCAAATGACAACTCATGTCTATGGCTAGGAAACATAACCATCTTTGATCAATGAGCTAGTCTAGTAGAGGCATACTAGGGACACTCTGTTTTGTCTATGTATTCACACATGTATTAAGTTTCCGGTTAATACAATTCTAGCATGAATAATAAACATTTATCATGATATAAGGAAATAAATAATAAATTTATTATTGCCTCTAGGGCATATTTCCTTCAGTCTCCCACTTGCACTAGAGTCAATAATCTAGTTCACATCGCCATGTGATTTAACACCGATAGTTCACATCGTCATGTGATTAACACCCAAAGGGTTTACTAGAGTCAATAATCTAGTTCACATCGCTATGTGATTAACACCCAAAGAGTACTAAGGTGTGATCATGTTTTGCTTCGTGAGAGAAGTTTAGTCAACGGGTCTGTCACATTCAGATCCGTATGTATTTCGCAAATGTCTATGTGTCTACAATGCTCTGCATGGAGCTACTCTAGCTAATTGCTCCCATTTTCAATACGCATCCAGATTGATACTTAGAGTCAGCTGGATTTAGTGTCAAAGCTTGCATCGGCGTAACCCTTTACGACGAACTCTTTATCACCTCCATAATCGAGAAACATTTCCTTAGTCATCCAGTTACTAAGGATAATTTTGACCGATGTACAGTGATCTACTCCTGGATCACTATTGTACCCTTTTGACAAACTCATGGCAAGGTACACAACATGTTTGGTACACAGCATGTCATACTTTATAGAACCTATGGCTGAGGCATAGGGAATGACTTTCATTCTCTCTATATTTTTCTGCCGTGGTCTGGCTTTGAATCTTACTCAACTTCACACCTTACAAGTCAGGTAAGAACTCCTTCTTTGACTGATCCATTTTGAACTACTTCAAAATCATATCAAGGTATGTACTCATCGAAAGTCTTATCAAGCCTCTTGATCTATCTCTATAGATCTTGATGCCCAATATGTAAGCAGCTTCACCAAGGTCTTTCTTTGAAAAACTCCTTTCAAACACTCCTTTATGCTTTCCAGAAAACTCTACATCATTTCCGATCGACAATATGTCATTCACATATACTTATCAGAAAGGTTGTAGTGCTCCCACTCACTTCTTGTAAATACAGGCTTCACCGCAAGTCTGTATAAATCTATATGCTTTGATCAACTTATCAAAGCGTATATTCCAACTCCGAGATGCTTGCACCAGTCCATAGATGGATCGCTGGAGCTTGCACATTTTGTTAGCACCTTTAGGATTGACAAAACCTTCTGGTTGCATCATATACAAGTCTTCTTTAATAAATCCATTAAAGAATGCAGTTTTGTTATCCATTTGCCAGATTTCATAAAATGCGGCAATTGCTAACATGATTCGGACAGACTTAAGCATCGCTACGGGTGAGAAAGTCTCATCGTAGTCAACTCCTTGAACTTGTTGAAAAACTTTCGCAACAAGTCGAGCTTTGTAAACAGTAACATTACTGTCAGCGTCAGTCTTCCTCTTGAAGATCCATTTATTTTCGATGGCTTGCCGACCATCGGGCAAGTCAACCAAAGTCCACACTTTGTTCTCATACATGGATCACATCTCAGATTTCATGGTCTCAAGCCATTTTGCGGAATCTGGGCTCATCATCGCTTCCTCATAGTTCGTAGGTTCATCATGGTCCAGTAACATGACTTCCAGAACCGGGTTGCCGTACCACTCTGGTGCGGAACGTACTCTGGTTGATCTACGAAGTTCAGCAGTAACTTGATCCGAAGTTTCATGATCATCATCATTAGCTTCCTCACTAATTGGTGTAGGAATCACTGGAACCAGTTTCTATGATGTACTACTATCCAATTCGGGAGAATGTACAATTACCTCATCAAGTTCCACTTTCCTCCCACTCACTTCTTTCGAGAGAAACTCCTTCTCTAGAAAGGATCCACTCTTAGCAACAAAGACCTTGCCTTCGGATCTGTGATAGAAGGTGTACCCAACAGTTTCTTTTGGGTATCCTATGAAGATTTACTTCTCCGATTTGGGTTCGAGCTTATCGTGTTGAAACTTTTTCACATAAGCATCGCAGTCCCAAACTTAAAGAAATGACAGCTTAGGTTTCTCGTCAAACCACAGTTCATACGGTGTCATCTCCACGGATTTATATGGTGCCCTATTTAACGTGAATGTATCTGTCTCTAATGCATAACCCCAAAAGCGATAGTGGTAGATCGGTAAGAGACATCATCGATCGCACCATATCTAATAAAGTACGGTTATGACGTTCGGACACACCATTACACTATGGTGTTCCAGGTGGCGTGAGTAGTGAAACTATTTCACATTGTTTTTACTGAAGGCCAAACTCGCTAACTCAAATATTTTACCTCTACGATCATATCGTAGAAACTCTTATTTTCTTGTTACGATGATTCTCCACTTCACTCTGAAATTCTTTGAACTTTTCAAATGTTTTAGACTTGTGCTTCATTAAGTAGATATACCCATATCTGCTCAAATCATCAGTGAAGGTCAGAAAATAACGATACCCGCCGCGAGCTTCAACACTCATTGGTCCACATACATTTGTATGTATGATCTCCAACAAATATGTTGCTCGCTCCATTGTTCCGGAGAACGGAGTTTTAGTCATCTTGCCCATGAGGCATGGTTCGCAAGCACCAAGTGATTCATAATCAAGTGATTCCAAAAGTCCATCACTATGGAGTTTCTTCATGCGCTTTACACCATTATGACCTAAACAGCAGTGCCACAAATAAGTTGCACTATCATTATTAACCTTGCATCTTTTGGCTTCAATATTATGAATATGTGTATCACCACGATCGAGATCCAACAAACTATTTTCATTGGGTGTATGACCATCGAAGGTTTTATTCATGTAAACAGAATAACAATTATTCCATGACTTTAAATGAATAACCGTATTGCAACAAATATGATCAAATCATATTCATGCTCAACGCAAATGCCAAATAACATTTATTTAGGTTTTACACTAATCCCGAAAGTATAGGGAGTGTGCGATGATGATCATAGCAATCTTGGAACCACTTCCAACACACATCGTCACTTCACCTTTAACTAGTCTCTGTTCATTCTGCAATTCTCGTTTCGAGTTACTAATTTTAGCAACTGAACCGGTATCAAATACCCAGGGGTTGCTATGAACACTAGTAAAGTACACATCAATAATCTGTATATCAAAATATACCTTTGTTCACTTTGCCATCCTTCTTATCCGCCAAGTATCTAGGGCAGTTCAACTTCCAGTGACCATTTCCTTTGCAGTAGAAGCACTTAGTTTCAGGCTTGAGTTTTTAGCTTTGGGTTTCTTCACGGGAGTGACAACTTGCTTGTCATTCTTCTTGAAGTTCCCCTTCTATCCCTTTGCCCTTTACTTGAAACAAGTGGTCTTGTTAACCATCAACACTTGATGCTTTTTCATGATTTCTACCTTCGCCGACTTCAGCATCGCGAAGAGCTCGGGAATTCCTTTCGTCATCCCTTGCATATTATAGTTCATCACGAAGTTCTACTAACTTGGTGATAGTGACTAGAGAACTTTGTCAATTACTATCTTATCTGGAAGATTAACTCCCACTTGATTCAAGTAATTGTAGTACCCAGACAATCTGAGCACATGCTCACTGGTTGAGCTATTCTCCTCCATCTTGTAGGCAAAGTACTGTCAGAAGTCTTATACCTCTCGACATGGGCATGAGTATGAAATACTAATTTCAACTCTTGGAACATCTTATATGCTCCGTGGCGTTCAAAACGTTTTTGAAGTCCCGGTTCTAAGCCGTAAAGCATGGTGCACTTAAACTATCAAGTAGTCATCATACCGAGCTTTTGTCAAAACGTTCATAACGTCTACATCTGCTCCTGCAATAGGTATGTCACCTAGCGGTGCATCAAGGACATAATTCTCTGTGCAGCAATGAGGATAATCCTCAGATCACGGAACAATTCCGCATCATTGCTACTAACATCTTTCAACTTAGTTTTCTCTAGGAACATATAAAAAATAAACGGGGAGCAACATCACGAGCTATTGATCTACAACATAGATATGCTAATACTACGAGGACTAAGTTCATGATAATTTAAAGCTCAATTTAATCATATTACTTAAGAACTCCCACTTAGATAGACATCCCTCTAGTCATCTAAATGATCACGTGATCCAAATCAACTAAACAATGTCCGATCATCACGTGAGATGGAGTAGTTTCAATGGTGAACATCTTATGTTGATCATATCTACTATATGATTCACGCTCGACCTTTCGGTCTCCAGTGTTCTGAGGCCATATCTGCGCATGCTAGGCTCGTCAAGTTTAACCCGAGTATTCTGCGTGTGCAAAACTGGCTTACACCCGTTGTATTTGAACGTAGAGCTTATCACACCCGATCATCACGTGGTGTCTCGGCACGACGAACTTTCGCAATGGTGCATACTCAGGGAGAACACTTATACCTTGAAATTTAGTAAGGGATCATCTTATAATGCTACCGTCGAACTAAGCAAAATAAGAAGCATAATAAGATAAACATCACATGCAATCAAAATATGTGACATGATATGGCCATCATCATCTTGTGCTTTTGATCTCCATCTCCAAAGCACCGTCATGATCACCTTCGTCACCGGCGCGACACCTTGATCTCCATCGTAGCATCGTTGTCGTCTCGCCAACTATTGCTTCTACGACTATCGCCACCGCTTAGTGATAAAGTAAAGCAATTACACGGCGATTGCATTTCATACAATAAAGCGACAACCATATGGCTCCTGCCAGTTGCCGATAACTTTACAAAACATGATCATTTCATACAAAACCGTGTAAATCATCATGTCTTGACCATATCACATCACAACATGCCCTGCAAAAACAAGTTAGACGTCCTCTACTTTGTTGTTGCAAGTTTTACGTGGCTGCTACGGGCTTAGCAAGAACCGTTTTTACCTACGCATACAAAACCACAACGATATTTCGTCAAGTATGTGCTGTTTTAACCTTCACAAGGACCGGGCATAGCCACACTTGATTCAACTAAAGTTGGAGAAACTGACACCCGCCAGCCACCTGTGTGCGAAGCACGTCGGTAGAACCAGTCTCGCATAAGCGTACGCGTAATGTCGGTCCGGGTCACTTCATCCAACAATACCGCTGAATCAAAGTATGACATGCTGGTAAGCAGTATGACTAGTATCGTCCACAACTCACTTGTGTTCTACTCGTGCATATCATCTACGCATAGACCTGGCTCATGATGCCACTGTTGGGGAACGTAGTATTTTAAAATTTTCCTACGATCACGCAAGATCTATCTACCAGATGCATAGCAACGAGAGGGGAGAGTGAGTCTACGTACCCTCGTAGACCGAAAGCGGAAGCGTTATAACAACGCGGTTGATGTAGTCGTACGTCTTCACGGCCCGACCGATCAAGCACCGAAACTACGGCACCTCCGAGTTCTAGCACACGTTCAGCTCGATGACGTCCCTCGAACTCCGATCCAGCCGAGTGTCGAGGGAGAGTTCCGTCAGCACGACGGCGTGGTGACGATCTTGATGTTCTACCATCGCAGGGCTTCGCCTAAGCACCGCTACAATATTTATCGAGGAGAACTATGGTGGAGGGGGGCACCGCACACGGCTAAGAGATCAAGAGATCAATTGTTGTGTCTAGAGGTGCCCCCCTGCCCCCGTATATAAAGGAGGGAGGGAGAGGCCGGCCCTAGAGGGGGCGCACCAAGTGTGGGGAGTCCTACTAGGACTCCCAAGTCCTAGTAGGATTCCCTTTTCCTTTCCGGAGTAGGAGAGAAGGAAAGAGGGGGAGAGGGGGAAGGAAAAGGGGGCTGCACCCCTTGTCCAATTCGGACCAGATGGGGGGTGCACGCCTCCTTCCTTTTGGCCTCTCTCCTCTATTCCCGTAACTCCCCGGTACTCCGAAAATACCCGAATCACTCGGAACCTTTCCGATGTCCGAATATAGTCGTCCAATATATCGATTTTTACGTATCGACCATTTTGAGACTCCTCGTCATGTCCCCGATCTCATCCGGGACTCCGAACTCCTTCGGTACATCAAAACTCATAAACTCATAATAAAACTATCATCGAAACCTTAAGCGTGCGGACCCTACGGGTTCGAGAACTATGTAGACATGACCGAGACACGTCTCCGGTCAATAACCAATAGCGGAACCTGGATGCTCATATTGGCTCCCACATATTCTACGAAGATCTTTATCGGTCAAACCGCATAACAACATACATTGTTCCCTTTGTCATCGGTATGTTACATGCCCGAGATTCGATCGTCGGTATGTCAATACCTAGTTCAATCTCATTACCAACAAGTCTCTTTACTCATTCCGTAATACATCATCCCGCAACTAACTCATTAGCTGCAATGCTTGCAAGGCTTATAGTGATGTGCATTACCGAGTGGGCCCAGAGATACCTCTCCGACAATCGGAGTGACAAATCCTAATCTCGAAATACGCCAACCCAACAAGTACCTTCGGAGACACCTGTAGAGTACCTTTATAATCACCCAGTTACGTTGTGACGTTTGGTAGCACACACAGTGTTCCTCCGGTATTCGGGAGTTGCATAATCTCATAGTCATAGGAACATGTATAAGTCATGAAGAAAGCAATAGCAGTAAAACTTAAACGATCATAGTGCTAAGCTAACGGATGGGACTTGTCCATCAGATCATTCTCCTAATGATGTGATCCCGTTGATCAAATGACAACTCATGTCTATGGCTAGGAAACATAACCATCTTTGATCAATGAGCTAGTCTAGTAGAGGCATACTAGGGACACTCTGTTTTGTCTATGTATTCACACATGTATTAAGTTTCCGGTTAATACAATTCTAGCATGAATAATAAACATTTATCATGATATAAGGAAATAAATAATAACTTTATTATTGCCTCTAGGGCATATTTCCTTCATGAGCTTGATATCGTAGCTTCTGAGGTTCGCGAATGTCTCAGCAAGGTCAGTCAGCAGGTCGGAACCTTTCCGTGACTTGACCACGATGTCATCCATGTACGCCTCGACATTCCGACTGATTTGCTTTATTAAGCACTTCTGGATCATGCGCATGAAGATGGCGCCGGCATTTTTGAGGCCGAAAGGCATGGTGACATAACAAAAACACCCGAAAGGGGTGATGAAAGTTGTCTTTATTTCATCGGGCCCATACAGACGGATCTGATGGTACTCGGAATATGCGTCCAGAAAGGACAAACGCTCACATCCCGCAGTCGAGTCGACTATATGATCGATGCGGGGAAGAGGGAAATGATCTTTCGGGCAGGCCCGATTGATGTGCTTGAAATCGATGCACATGCGGAGAGACTTGTCCTTCTTGGGGACCATGACGATGTTGGCGAGCCACTCGGAGTGGTATATCTCGCGGATGAACTCTGCTGCTAGGAGTCGAGCCACTTCTTCGCCAATCGCCTTTTGCTTCTCCGCAGCGGATCGACGGAGATGTTCCTTCACAGGTTTCACCTTCGGGTCGACTCGCAAATGGTGCTCAGCCAGCCCCCTGGGCACACCCGGCATGTCTGATGGTTTCCATGCAAAGTTGTCCCAGTTCTCACGGAGGAACTGGATGAGCGCTTCTTCCTATTTGTTGTCGAGTGTGGTGGAGATGTGGGTCGGCGCTGCGTTGGGGTCGGTGGGGTGGATGAGCACAGGTTTTGTGTCTCCTGCCGACTGAAAAGCTGACTCGGAAGCCGGCTTCTTCGCCCTTAGCAGGTCACCTGGATCCACTTGCTTTTGGTACTCCTCCATCTCTACTGCTGCCATTTGCTCGTCGGCGATCTTCGAGCCTTTCTGGAAGCATTCTTCCGCTTTCTGCCGGTTCCCAGTGATGGTTATGACACCGTTGGGTCCCGGCATCTTCAGCTTGAGGTAGACGTAACATGGTCGAGCCATGAACCTGGCGTAGGCGGGCCTACCCAGGATGGCGTGATAGGCGCTGTTGAAGTCCACCACTTCGAACGTCAGCTTCTCCTTTCGGTAGTTCTTGGACTCACCAAAGACGACGTCGAGTGAGATCTGGCCAAGCGAGTGGGCTTTCTTCCTGGGGATTACCCCGTGGATCCTCATGTTACTTTCCCTTAGCTTGGACATTGGAATGCCCATATCCCGGAGGGTTGCTGCATACAGGATATTCAAGCCACTGCCTCCATCCATCAGAACTCTGGTCAGGCGCGTGCCTTCGACTACCGGGTCGACCACCAACGCCTGCCGCCTAGGGGTGGCGATGTGCGCTGGATGATCGGACTGGTCAAATATGATGGGGGTCTTTGACCATCTCAAGAATGTGGGGGTCGTCGGAGCAACCATGTTTACTTCTCTGTTGATGATTTTCAGTCGACTTTTGCTCTCGACGTCTGCGAAAATCACCAAGGTGGAGTTGATGCGGGGGTATCCTCCGTCCCCTTCCTTGTCTTCGGACTCTTCTGATTCCTTCTCTTTCTCGGTCGACTGATCCTTCTGGAAACTCTGGATCAAGAGTCGACACTGCCGAGTGGTGTGCTTGGGATACACCAAGTTTCCCTCTTCATCTCTCCCTGAGCGGCTGGTTCGGCCTTGCGCTTATTCTTTCGATTGTGATTCTGGTCGTCCTGTCCGACTGGTTTCTTGCCGCTACGGAGCCGATCGGCCTCTTCACCGTTGGCGTACCAACTGGCAATTTCCATCATCGCGACAGGGACATGTCGTCTGTTCGGGCGAACTTTAGATTCAGCTCTCGGTTGCGCACGCCTTCCTTGAAAGCGCACACCGCCTGGTGTTCGGAAACATTTTCCACCGTGTGATGCAAAGTGGTCCACCGCTGAATGTAGTCCCTCAAAGTTTCACTCGGCTTTTGTGTGCAGTGCTGAAGCTCCGCTAGTCTAGCAGGTCGCTTGCAGGTGCCTTCGAAGGTCCGAACGAAAACTCGGGCGAGCTCTTCCCAACTGCATATGCTCCTGGGGGCTAACTGGTTGAGCCACGCCCGAGCGGAGCCTCCAAGCATCAAGGGGAGGTGCTTCATGGCCACGTCGTCGTTGCCTCCTCCGATCTGCACGGCCACTCGGTAGTCTTCCAGCCATTTGTCCGGCTTCGACTCACCGGTGAACTTGCTTACTCCTGCTGCCAGCCTGAAGTTCGGGGGGATCTCCGCAGCCCTGATTGCATTGCAGAAACATTCGGGCCCTGAGGCTGGCACTCGGCTGCCGCTGGGTTGGTCTCCGCCTCTCTCGTCCCTGGATGCCCGGTTACGGTCGACTCGACCCTGTACAAGGATGGACCTCGCAACGAAACCTGGCCGCCGGGGATCCGGGGGTATCCTGCGCTCGTCATCTCGCAGGCGCCTGCCCACGTGCCGCTGGGGCGAGTGAGACCCACTTCCCGGAGGAGGTGTAGGTGCTCGACAACGGTCGTAGCGTCCGTGTCGGCGGTCGAGTGGATCGTCGTTCCGACCCAGGGGCCGGTCATGCCGCGGGCCACGCTCCTCACGCCTCGGGGGCGATCTTGGGCTGTGGGCCGACCATACGGTGTCTGCAGCCACCGATCTGCTGTGGATTCTGTTGTGCGACTGAGAAACAGCCGCGTTTTGCTCTTCAGCCGTTCGGAGCAAACCTCGGATCTGCTGAAGGCCTCTCCCAACTTCTGACTGGGAGGGTTGAATCGACTCCGCGATACGAGCCGCGGCTTCGAGGTTTTGGACTGGTGTGCGGAACACCTGAGTCTCGCGCTGACGTGATTGCCGCGGCCGTCGACTGGACTCGGGGGCCAGTCGGCGGGCCTGTTCGTCGAGTGAACGTTGGATGTTTTCCAGGCGTGCGCGCTCGGCCAAGGTGGCCACGCGCGTGGCTTCGAGAGCCAAAGCTTCTGGGGAATCCCCCATGATGGGGGTGAAGAGTGCATCTCCGTTGCGGCGACAAAGCTCAGCCCTTTGCTCGGAGGTGAGGGGCTGAGGGATGTAACCGTCGTTGTCGTGCGCCAGATCGCCACCGTTGCCGCCGTTCTCACCACGGGGAAAGCCTGGCGGGCTGCGGCGCGAATCGACCATGAGAATTTCCGCCGTGGGATCGCTGCTCCCGCACTCGGAGACGGAATCTTCGAGCCCGGTCGACTGATCGGCCGGCCCGTAAAGGTAACCGTCGGGCTCAAGGGCCGCGACTTGTGGGGTGGCCGTTTGACGGGTCACCGCATGTTTCACCCACCGCTGGAGCCGCGAACGACCGGATCGCTTACGGCGGCGTCCAGCGGGGATGGGGGACGATGAGTACCGGGTCGACGGCTGCAGCAGGAGGACGCCGCCGGCTCCGGCGCGAAAGTGCGTATTTCCGCGGGCGGGCAGCGCCCCGACGTCGAGAGGGGCTTCCTGGAGCTACGCGGAGTCGCCGGCGATGAAGACCAACGCGCCGAGCCGGATCTCGTGGCCCGACGCCAAAATACCGCTTGACATCATGACGAAAGTGGTCGGGGGAGAGATCGCAACTTCACCAAATGTCGCTAAGACGCCTTGCCCCACGGTGGGCGCCAACTGTCGTGGCTCTAAGTCTGACAGTAAGGGTAGGGGGTACGAACGGAGAGGCAAGGTTCTAGCTATGGCGAGGTTGTACACAGAGTGTTAGCGAGTTCAGGCCCTTCTCGGAGGAAGTAATAGCCCTACATCTCGGTGCCCGGAGGCTTGGTCGACTGATGTGTGTATATGTGTGTTACAGAGGTGCCAACCCTTGTTCTGGAGGAGGGGGGTGGCTTATATAGTGTGCCTGGACCCCGGCCATGCTCCACGTTACCAAGGGCTTAAAGGTACATTAAGGCAGGCGTTACTGATGATGCCTGTAGTAAAGGATAATTAAGATATTTACTACAGAGAGTAAATATAGGACCGTTGCTGTTCCAAGAGGCGCTTGGTCTTCGGAGGTCGAGTGCTCGATCCGGTCGAGTGGAATTGAGTCGTCCTGCGTACACGGGTCGGTCGAGTGAAGTGTCTCTTCGGACCGTCTCAGTCGACTGTCTCCACTGCCATGGGTCTTGTCTTTTGATCTTCTAGGGTAGTGACCTTGGGTGGGGTACTTTGGTCAGGCCTATGACCCTACCCTAGGTCTGTAACCTCGTCAGGTGCTGCCGCCGATAGTGTTCCTCACTGTCCTGGACTGTTATCAGACGAGGCGGAGGGCGCGACGTCTTGTGCCTGCTGGCGCGTGTGGACGTCATGGAAGTTGAGCTACGAGCTAGACCTCTCTAGGCGCCGCGCGGCGGCCTCGTGCGCGGTCTTGAACATGCCGAGACCGAGGCGGACGTCGCCGGACCGGATCTCCGCATAGTACGTGCCAGAGGGGCGCTCGCGGATGCCGCGGTGGCCAGAAGATGCCCAGCGGCGCGGCGGCATGGTGACGCGGTGGTGGCGGGGCGCTGAAGCGGCGACGAAGAAGAGGAAGCGGCGAGGAAGCGGGGGAGAATGCGTGTGGCAGTGTGGGTAGCCGTGTGGTGAGCGCCGTAATTTATAGGCGCGCCGAAAGGGGGGGGGGCGTGAAATCTAGCACGCCCCTGCCCGCTTTCTCCCCCGCGCGCTAGTTTCCCGCTTCCGTTAGAGCGCGCGAAAACTTTCCGCGCGCACTAAATGGGCTTTCTACCCCGGACGCGTGTCTCTTGACGCGGCTGTTGGAGATGCTCCAATACTACTCCCTTTGTCTTAAAATATGTGTCTCAACTTCATTTGGGACACACGGAGTATATGCTCATAGTTATATATACTCCGTCTGTTCCAAATTAAGATGAGGGGCTTGCTGAGGGCGCGACTGGAGATACTCTTAGATATGCAAATGTCGGGTGTATGCTCATTGTGTTTTTATCCTCTTGATGCTTCATTACGAGTCAATAAAATGCACACTAAAAAATTCTAATTAACTTTTCTGATTTAGCGACTGAATCTAATTTGACTAGGCAGCAAGCTGCACGTATCCATCCCATCAGGCTATAGCTGCTTCACGAGAAGGCGAGAAGCTCCAGTACCCTAGCTGGGTTCTCTTGAGTCCTCATAGCCCTTGGTAGCCATGAAGGACAATAGGTTACCGGGGATTGAGAGGAACTCCATGCACGCCTTCTTCAGGACGGCACATCCATGCCGCTCCGCCAACGCAAGCATGGCGCCCACGCAGCCCATGTCGACGCGCGGGCACAGCGCCTCCTCGCAGACCACCTTTATCTTCTCCAGCCCGTACCGGTCCGCCGCCACGAGCAGCCGCTCCGCCGCCACGAGCTGGTTCTTGTCAGGCAGCGCGTTCGTGTACATGAACTGGAGCAGGGTCTTGAACACCTGGGCGTCCATGTCGTCGACGCGTACCTCGCCGGTGGCGTTGTTCTCGAGGTCCGCCTTGAAGACGGGGGACGCAGCCTCCAGCACCGACCGGTGCGCGGGGAACGTCTCGCCGCCGACGTGGATCATCACGTCGTGCTCCCCACGTAGGTCGTCGAACGGCTCCGCCGTTGCCGGCGCGGCAGCGACAACCTCCTCGGCCTGCAAGGAAGGGTCGTGGAGGGTGACGTCGCACAGGACCGTGAGGCAGTCGTCGACGAGGTGCTCTCCCTCGACTAGATCGTCGTTCTTGACGAAGTCTTTGAATCCCCAGCCCCCGCTGTCGCCGATCCAGAAGCGTCGCTGTTCCGTGGCTCGGGTGAGCGACGGCTTGCCGTCCCGGTCGAGCAGGCTGAGCTCCAGGCCCACCGTGCCGGCATCGTGGAGGCTGGTGAGGAAGAGGGACGTGTAGCCGTGGTGCTTCTTGCCGCTGCCGTTCGGGTAGCACTTGATTCGGCAGGCGCGGCCGCCGACGTGGAACGTGGCTGACTCCACCGCCTCGCCGTTGGGGACCATCTTCTTGATCTGCTTGTAGCCGTGGATCTGGAAGACGTGGGAGCCGGTAATCGGCTGCCTCCCGGCGACGATGGACGCGGTGAGGCGCTGCCGGCCGGCGCGGCGCAGGGTGGACAGCAGCGCCGACATTGGCTTGATCGTCGACGACATGATGATGGATGGGAGCCGATCAGATCGCAGACAGGATCGCACAGGTTAGATGTAAGTATATAGGAGTACTTGCTTGTCAATATGGGAACCGATCGACAGCGGTCAGCAGATCAGATAATGACCTCTTAGCATTGGTAAATAAAGGGTGACTTGGGCTACAATTAGTTAGGAGACGTTGTTGATTCAGGCTTCCAAAAATAAACTTTTTTTTTCTTCCAATCGGCTGATATTTATAGTTCCCGTTCTACGTGAAGAAACATTAACCCGACGTTGAGATCTATGCATTTTGCATACTAATTATCACATCTGGTTAGACTCTAACAACAACTACTACTACTACTGTTAAGTGTTAACCTCCACTTCGCTCTCACCGGGTCGACTACAGAAAACCGAGCCGACAGGGTTTAGCGGCTGCTCCTCTCCTCGCTGCCTCCGGACAAGGGCGCACTACCAGAACAGGGCCCTACCCGGACGGCTCAAATAACGCCGACGGCCCCCGTCAGCCTAAACAGAGGTATGCCGACATCCTAGACTAGGCCGTTGGTGTACGTAAACCGTCGGGCTATCTCCAGTTATGCCGATGGGGGTCGGCACAGATAAGCCGTCGGCATAGGTCAGCGCATGCATACCGCAGCCGTCGGCATATCCGGGCAGTCATCATAGAGGTGGGCCCGGTGATCCCGCGTGTGACGGGCTGTTGACGCCGTCAGATCTATAACGACGGCATGAACTGCGGCCGTCGGCATAGCTTGTGTCCATGTCATCGATCCGGCGCACTTCCCACATCATCGGTCTGAAGCATGAACCTCAGTTATCCTGGGCACAACCACTAGTGTAGAACTGAGCTTTACCACCGGTTCGTAGGGGCCTTTAGTGCCGGTTCTGTAACCGGCACTAAAGGGTGGGGACTAAAGGTCCCCCCCCCCTTTAGTACCTGTTCAACACGAACCGCCACTGAAGGGCCACCACGTGGCACGAGCCAACGGCGGGGTAGAGGATACCTTTAGTACCGGTTGGTAGCACCAACCGGTACTAAATGATGTAGGTGGTTTTGGTTTTTTCCCCCTTTAATTTTGTGTTATCAATTTAATTTAGAGATTGTTCTTACATTATAATGAGTTGTTAAATCACTATGTGAAAGTACCGGGGATTAGCTAGTTTGAAGTGGATATGGATCGTCCTAAGTGATCAAGTAATATACTTGATCACTTAGGACGATCCATATCGTCCACTTCAAAGTAGATAATCCGCGATACTCCTAGTGATTTAACAACTCATTATAATATGCGATTTCTTTCATAAATGATATACGGACTCATCATCATCATCATCGTATTAATATAGTAACTCCTCCATCATATCATCACCAACAACAGTACTATATAGCTAGGTAGTGATCATCATAGTAGTCATTACTACTATCTAATCATCATAGTCATTACCGCTATCTAATCACCGCCAACTCTAGCTTAAAGAAAAACATTCACTTGTACCAGAAGCAAAGATATCATCGAGTTCAACATGGTCATGAGATTATAATTAAGCGTTCATATATAAGACCCCAAAGGAAATCATTTTGAGATCATAAGTTTAGGACGAAGAACACGACATGAGATGCAAGTACTAAGAGCATGAACTAGCTATAAAATCACTCCTGCTGATCGCTCTCAGGTAAAATAGCATAGAACGTGTGTAGATCTCCTGATTCATCATATTGGAGCATGCAGATGAACCTGTCTCCTAATCATGGGTTGGGCTTCTGATTGCTGTTCCCTAGTACTTCTCTGCGATCGTTCACAATTTTGCTCCAGTCTTTCACTATTAAGCATTGTTTGATGCCAGAAATCCTGAATGCAGTCATGTGCAATGTAGGATGTCTTGGCTGTAAGCTAACAATTGGAATGCGACCTTTATTACCGATCCACTGAGGCACAACTGTCATCAGGAGTCCCTGTTAAAGAACATCATATAGTAACATACTTAGCAATTAAGTTTAGCTTGAAAAATAATGTATGCAAAAGATGCACTGAAGACAAAAAGTAAAAATATTACCATCTTGCATAAATAGATGTGACCGTAGTTCAATACGAGCACTATTGGTCACACATTTTGAGTACTAAGATTTTCAAATTTAGTAAAATAATTTCTCTTGACAGCATCAAGATCTTCAAGCCATGAAACATAATGACCTCGCAGTTTAGTTCAGCCCCGGGACAGTGGACGGTCCTGTCTACCAAGCGCTGGACATGTTTGCTTGAATGGAAATAAGATGTCAATATAAATTAGTTGTCAGCTATTTATGAATACAATATCGAAGACATAAATATGGTTGGGAAACTCACATAATGGTAGAACTGGAGACGTCTGCACATCGACCCAAATGTCTCTATTACCTTCAATATCATCTTCCGGACGAATATCAAAGGTGATAAGCATATCAGGCTCAAATGCATAAGCCTTGCATAGTGCTTGCCAAGTTTTGCATTCAAAATAGGTGTACGTGTCTGCATTGTATAATATGACGTCGAAGGTATAACCATGCTCGGTCTTCAAATAAACTCTCTTTACCTCCATAGTTTTGTTAGGACTGAAACCTATCTTATCCAAGACAAAAATTCTTGCATGGCAGGGGATACGCTAGTAGAGAATAGTGAAAATTTAAAATTATAAGTTGAAGCAAATAGTGAAAAAATTAAAATTATGAAAACAGACTTGTCCTTGTGACTTAGTGTATCCACGTCGAAGGTCTCATCCAGCTTGATGCTGAAGCGCCTATCATCAACTAGGAAATTTCTATCTCACAGACCGCGCAGATCTTCGCAGTGTTCGCACATAACGAAATCGTTTCCGTCGTCAGAGGACATTTCCTATGTTCATAGGTGAAACATAGGTTGATAAACACTTACTAGTTCAATTAATTCAATCAACTAGTTCAATTAATTAATATAGTGCTAAAACCACTAATTGGCAAAACTAATTAAATCATCTATTGCGTCCGTACATCATAGAAATATTATCACTAATACATCTCGAATATAGTATCATACATATAACATCACTAATTAATACAGCTAAAACCCTAGCAAAAGACGGGTATCGGCGCGGGCGGTGGACACCCAAAGAGAAGGAACCGTCAAAGGATCATAGCTCCAGTGAGTTCCCTGAAGAACCTGCCAGGTATTGTCGAACCTTCCCTCCAACGCAGCCATGTAGCGACGGACGTGCTCGTCCTCCTCGGTCATTTAGCTCTCTAAAAAAATCAGTAAATGAATGAAAAATACCAAATGAATTCAGAAAGGGTTGATAATTGATGATGTGGATTTGAATGGTGCATTTTGAACACACAAAAAGTCTGGAGTTCAAATAAGTTCAAAAAAATGCAATGCCTTTGTAACATATGAGTTTTTGTCCTAAACCCTCATACCTCGAAAGAAATTCTCCATTTTGTACATGAAGTGCATCCATTTTTTGCCGTGACCCTCTCTACTTTTTTTGCATATGCCATGTGGGGAAATGATGATACCATGCCAAGTTTCAACCTTTTCAGAGTTCATTTGGTAGTGCTTTTCAATTTCACGGTCATTTCGCTCTCTCAAAACAAATCAGTAAATGAATGAAAAATACCAAATGAATATAGAAAGAGTTGATAATTGATGATGTAGATTTGAATGGTGCATTTTGAACACACAAAAAGTCTGGAGTTCAAATAAGTTCAAAAAAATGCAATGCCTTTGTAACATATGAGTTTTCGTCCTAAACCCTGATACCTCGAAAGAGATCGTCCATTTTGTACACGAAGTGCATCCATTTTTTGCCGTGACCCTCTCTACTTTTTTGCACATGCCATGTGGGTGAAATGATGATACCATGCCAAGTTTCAACCTTTTCAAAGTTCATTTTGTAGTTCATTTCAATTTCACGGTCATTTAGCTCTCCAAAAAATCAGTAAATGAATGAAAAATACCAAATGAATTCAGAAATGGTTGATAATTAATGATGTGGATTTGAATGGTGCATTTTGAACACACAAAAAGTCTGGAGTTCAAATAAGTTCAAAAAAATGCAATGCCTTTGTAACATACGACTTTTCGTCCTAAACCCTGATACCTCGAAAGAGATTGTCCATTTTGTACACGAAGTGTATCTAATTTTTGCCGAGACCCTCTCTACTTTTTTGCACATGTCATGTGGGTGAAATGATGATACCATGCCAAGTTTCAACCTTTTCAGAGTTCATTTTGTAGTGCTTTTCAATTTCACGGTCATTTAGCTCTCTCAAAACAAATCAGTAAATGAATGAAAAATACCAAATGAATCCAGAAAGGGTTGATAATTGATGATGTGGATTTGAATGGTGCATTTTGAACACACAAAAAGTTTGGAGTTCAAATAAGTTCAAAAAAATGCAAT
>LR738711.1:52548957-52611674 GCA_902687465.1 Secale cereale | reverse complement strand
GAATGGTGCATTTTGAACACACAAAAAGTCTGGAGATCAAATAAGTTCAAAAAAATGCAATGCCTTTGTAACATATGAGTTTTCGTCCTAAACCCTGACACCTCGAAAGAGATTGTCCATTTTGTACACGAAGTGCATCCAGTTTTTGATGTGACCCTCTCTACTTTTTTGCACATGCCATATGGGTGAAATGATGATACCATGCCAAGTTTCAACCTTTTTAGAGTTCATTTTGTTGTGCTTTTCAATTTCACGGTCATTTAGCTCTCTCAAAACAAATCAGTAAATGAATGAAAAATACCAAATGAATTCAGAAAGGGTTGATAATTGATGATGTGGATTCGAATGGTGCATTTTGAACACACAAAAAGCATGGAGTTAAAATAAGTTCAAAAAATGCAATGCCTTTGTAACATATGAGTTTTCATCCTAAACCCTTATACCTCGAAAGAGATTGTCCATTTTGTACACGAAGTGCATCCAGTTTTTGCCGTAACACAAGAAGTCCGGAGTTGTAATAAGTTAATAAAAATAAAAAAAGGCGCAAATGATGTCAGAAAAGGTTGACAGTTGATTACGTGGCTTTGAATGGTGCGTATTGAACGCAAAAAATATGGAGTTGTAATAAGTTTAAAAAAATGAAGTGCCGGTGTAACAGATGAGTTTTCGTCCGAAACCGACCCTGATACTTCGAAAGAGATTGTCCAGTTTGTACACGAAGTGCATCCAATTTTTGCCGTAACACAAGAAGGCCGGAGTTGTAATAAGTTATTAAAAATAAAAAAAGGCTAATGCTCGTTAATTAGCTTCAAGCCTTTCGAAATAGTGTAGAAAGCACTGCGCATAGCTCCGTGCAGTCTACACTATTCCTCAAGGCTTAAAGCTAAGCAACGTGCAGTGAGCATTACGCCTCTCCCACATTGTCTCTGCACTCACGGCTTATAAACCGCTCCTAGTGCCTCTCTCTTCGCGAGGTGGGACTAAAAATCAGCTTACTAAGAAACTCTGGTACCAGTTCATGCCATGAACCGGTACTAAAGGTTCTCGTGGGGCCCCAACCTGACCACAGCCTGACACAGCCTCATTAGTACCGGTTCGTGGCATGAACCGGTACTAGAGGTTGCCCACAAACCGGTACTAATGATCTCCGCCCGACTAGCCGTTGGAACCGACACTAATGGTCACATTAGTGTCGGTTCTGTTACAAACTGGGACTAATGTGCTTCACATTAGACCCTTTTCAGAAAAATACCAAATGAATTCAGAAAGAGTTGATAATTGATGATGTGGATTTGAATGGTGCATTTTGAACACACAAAAAGTCTGGAGTTCAAATAAGTTTAAAAAATGCAATGCCTTTGTAACATATGAGTTTTCGTCCGAAACCCTGATACCTCGAAAGAGATTGTCCAGTTTGTACACGAAGTGCATCCAGTTCAAAAAAATGCAATGCCTTTGTACATGCTATGTGGGTGAAATGATGATACCATGCCAACTTTTAACATTTTCAGAGTTCATTTTGTAGTGCTTTTCAAATGATGTTAAAAATGCATTGACCATCATTGATCTTTTTGTGTACAATTTAAATTGTCAATAGGAGTCCTCACCGGTTTAGGAACTGGCGAGGACTCCTATTGCAGCCACAAATCCTACACATAGAGTTCAATGAAGACCAAGTGGTTGTGATAGTTTGAGAAATAACATACTTAAGGTGGTAAAATCTCTGTTAGACGAGCGAGATGGGACTAAAAAAGCACTGTAGAACGAAGTGAGTAGAACCCTTTTGTATTGGTTCGTGGCACGAACCGGTACTAAAGAATCTGGTGGGCCCCCAGCCTAACCACAACCTGCAACAACCTCTTTAGTACCGGTTTGTGCCAAGAACCGGTACTAAATGTTCACCACGAACCGGTACTAATGATCGCCGTCGGCCTAGCCTCTAGAACCAGCACTAATGGTCCCATTAGTGCCGGTTCAGTTGCAAACCGGGACTAATGAGCTCTACATTTGACCATTTTTCTACTAGTGAGCTATGCCGACGGCCTTTGCCGTCAGCATATATATGTATATACATTTTTATTTTTATTTCTAAATTATTATTTCATGAACTTAAATGTAGCAAATCTAAACATAAACATACATAAATTATTTATCAATTCGGTGAAGAATTTTCCATAAATTATGAATATGTAGTTTGTATTTTTTTTGACTATGTTAATAATGTGACCTCATGTTCTTTTGAATATAGGTCCTTATACTTTATTAAAATAAAAAACAATTAATAATTACCTATATTTTGACAAGTTTTATATGTTTTTTATAAGAATCTAGAAAATGCTAGATCCGCTGGTCAACTGTGTCAGTGTTAGACGGGACGGGGTACTTGGGGTAGCAATGCCGCCAGGTCTTGCGGTGGGCCCTCACACGCGTGTTTAAGCGTGGTAACAGGTGCAAGCACCTGACACGCGGCTTCAGGGTGTGACCCCCCTCACGAACGTTGCTGCCGCTGTCTCACGTAGGGAAGCGTCCACTGGTGAAGGCGCCGGAGTTGATATGCAAGCTAGAGAAGATCTTTCCGCCAGGCTTCTTTACTCCGATGACACATCTCATTTCGCACCTCGCGAACGAGGTATTGTTGGGGGCCCTAGTGCAGAATCGTTGGCAGTACGACCCTGAGAGACAGAACAAGCATCTGAGACACAAATGTGGAAACAAAGCTAAGATTGAAACTTCCATAGCTGAGGCAGCTATCCTAGAGGAGGTGGCAGACCTCGGGATAGCATACTATCTGGACCATGTTCCCACGCTACACAATAAGGTGTCTCAATATAATACAGAAGAACCCAAGTATAAACCCAAGTTGCCTCTATTTTGCGGGCAAGGTGGTAGGGTTGGATGCCCAACATCTTATATCATGCCACAACATGAGTGGGATGATGTCATGTTCTATGTCTTGCACAACATCAAGGAAGTTGAGGATGAGTGGATGAGGTAATATTGTTGCACTGTAATGCCCCAGATGTAACACTTTCCAATTATGGCAATACATAAACTTTGACTTCATCAATTCCATTCTGGGCTCTTCTTTCATTTCGGGTTTCTTCGTATTGTCGTGTGCTTGTGTGCATTTCATCCATGTCATGTTCTCATGTGCATTGCATTGCATTGCATTCGTGTTGACACTTGCACCCAGTCCCACTCGCCTCTTCCCGTTGTCCGTTTTGAGTTCTGACACTCACACACGTGCCCGTGGCACCCCCAAGTACTTCTTTTGTGTGAGGCCGTGTAACGTTTCCGAAATGAGGTGAGACTTGTTGTGCGTTGTTGTTTTGGTAGGCCGCCTGTCAAGTTTCGGCGCGTTTGGAGTTCGTTTGGTACTCCAACGGTTATCCTAGTGGGCTAAAAGTACCTCTTCTTTAAGGCCCAAGACCCCTTCCACAACAGCCCACTAACCCAGCACAACTACTCTCATCATCTCGATCGTCGAATCGTGATCCCGTGGCCGAAAACCGCTCCCCATTTGGAGTCTCCTAGCTCCCTATGCCTATAAATTAATCCCCCACATCCACTTTCCGGATCCAAACCCTAATTTCCGTCCCTCCGCGCCGCCGGACACGTCCGGACGCGCCCAGACACGTCTGCTCGCCACCGCCCGGCCAATCAGGCCGCAACACGTGTCCACAGCCGGTTCCCCGCCGCCGCGCGTGATACGTCCAAAACGTATCTATAATTTCTGCTTGCTCCATGCCTCTTTTGGGTGATATTGCTATGATATTTATACACTTCCATACACTTTTGACCATATTTGGACTAACCTATTAACTCAGTGCACCCCAGTGCCAGTTTCTGTTTTCTGCTGTTTTTGTATTTCAGGTTTTCCCATTACGAGAACTGCCAGAAAAATACCGGAAAAATTATATAAAAAATCAGCATTCCAGAAGGTTCCCGGTAGCCAAAGTACAGCCGGGGGGGCCACCAGGGCTCCAGGCGCCCTGGTGACGCCCCCCCCCCCCTGGGCCGCGCTGGGGGGGCGCCTGGGCCCCCCGAGCCTCGTCTGATGCCCCCTTTGGCATATATTTATACCGTCTCCCGAAACCCTCGAGACGGGAACTCTTTTTCGCGAACTCATCTCTGTTCCGCCGCCGCCGCTGCTTCCAAGATCGGGAGCACCAGGAGAACTTTTCCCGGCACCCTGCCGGAGGGGAGAATCACCACCGGGAGCTTCTCCACCACCATGGACGCCTCCCGGATGAGTTTTGAGTAGTCTCCCTTGGACCATGGGTCCATGACCAGTAGCTATGTGATGTTCTCCTCCTGTTCTTGTGCTTCACTAATTAGTCCTCGTGAGCTGCCCTACATGATCGAGGCACATATGTAATCCTTATGTTGTTGCTATGATGAGTTTGCTGGGATCCGATGGATTATGAGATTATGTTCAGATTGTGTTTGAGTAATATATTTGATTCACCTCTTTTATATTTATGTTCGTAAGTAATTCTTGCATGTTCTCCGTTGTTATTTATTGCTTTGGCCAAGTAGTAGGTAGTGACTCCAAGAGGGAACGTTATGCTTGATTGTGGGTTCATGCCCCTCGATGACTAGCTTGAGTGACAGAAACATGAGTCTAGGGGATGTGCTGTTGCCACAAGGGGGAAAACAACTATGCTTGTGCCCGCGGGTGCAAGGATTGTTTACTTTACGCAAAGTTCTTTTAATGCAGTTGTCTGTTGCTTTGAGTTTACACTATGGGTGGGACTCGCAACTTAATACCAGCGAGATGTTCTGGATAGATATCTCAAGGTGGATGATTAGTAGTAGATGAAGATGGATTTCGGTCTACTTACCTCAGCGTACCGCCCATGCTTTGAACCTCTACCTTTCTTGCAACTTAGTCAGCATTGGTTTGCGCACATGGTCCTGTCAATTGCCCAGCTGTAATTCGTTTACCTCACATAGCTATTGTATCGTCTTTTGGGAGAGAGACATCACTAGTGAACATCATGAGACTCCGTTCCATATTACCATCATTGATCACATCCGCTATTTACTTTCCGTTTTTTATTTACTATTGCAATTATATCTATCATTACTATCACTTGTGTTTGATCCTTTGTAAACTACAAGGCCAGAGGGATTGACAACCTCTCTGTACTCGTTGGGAGCAAAGTTATTTGTATCTGTGTGCAGGTCCACGTTGATTGCTAATATCTAGCGCCGTTAGCAGTGGACACCTTCTTGTTGAAACTGGGAGTCTCAGGGAAATCGATCCTTGGTATTGCCAAGGGAAAACTTCCGCTACACTGCTTCTCAAACCTTCCACTTGGGGTAACCAACGAGGGGCGAGAAGCCATCAAGCAAAGTTTTCTGGCGCCGTTGCCGGGGACTCCACTCTTCAGGATAGGGGAGTTGCACGCTATCTTTTACCTTTGCTTTTTAGTCTTGTTAGTTTACCTTTCATTTTTTGCTTTAGTATCCTTTATCAAAAATTACAAAAAAATTTATTTGCTTTTCTGTTAGTAGTCCTTTCTATTTAGCCAAACATGTTAGGATTTGGTGCTTTGAGGGAATCAGAAGTTTTAGATTTCCATCAAAAGGATGGAGAAAATATGAAGAAGGCATGGGACAGAATTTCTGATGCACATAGGAGAATTATGCCTTGGATACCTATAAAAATTGTGCTTAGAAATTTTTACCATGGTCTTTTTAAATTGTGTAAACACTCTCTTGATATTATAGCTGAAGGAGATTTCCTAGAGTGTGATGAAGCTAGAGCTCTTGAAATTATACATGGTCTATCTAGTTACTTTGTTTATGATCATAATTTTGATACTGTCATAGATAGACTTGCTACTATTGAGAAAAGAATGGATGCTCTAGACTTGATGAAGGTAGAGAAACCCAAACCCAATAAGAGAGATATTTTGGAAATAGACAATGATTGGGAGCCTTTTGTTAGGATTAGCATCTCTAACCAAGACTTCCCTGCTTATTGTGATATTGGATCTATGGTTTCTACTATGCCAAAAATTGTTCATGATTCTTTAAAATTTAACATGGATAGGTTACCATCTTATCATGAACATGCTAATGGAGATATTTCTGAAATCCAGGGAAGAGTAAAAGACGTGCCAGTTAAATTCCTTAAAGGGATTGCAATGATTGATTTCTTCATCATGGAGCCAAACCAAGGAAATATAGTGCTTGGAAGGGACTTCCTCCGAGCGGTAAAAGGCTTCATCGATATAGGTAAGGGACAAATCCGCTTACGCGGAAAGGCAAAAGGTGTGTACCCCTTTCCTAGAAGGAACAAGAGTGAACTTGTTGAGGAACCATTTGAAGCAATCTATAGCTCCGATTATTATGAAGGTTATTGATTCCTCTATGCATTATGCCTAGCTTAATGGCATAAAAGAAAGCGCTTTTGGGAGGCAGCCCAATGAATAAATTTTATTTTGCTTTTGTTGTGTCTTGATGTTGTTTACTACAGTAGAATCATCATTGTATCTTTGCTGTTCAATTTTGTGCCAAGTGTAGCCTCTGATTGCAAGAAAGTTCAAAAGTTGTGACGTGCTGTCCAGGAAACAGATTCTGTCCTTGGATAGAAAAATTCGTATAAAATCAGCAGATCATCTTTTTGATCTGAATTTTTTCGACAGCGTGCTCTATATAATTGTCTTTCGTGCATCTGTATTGAGTTTTTTTATTAGAGTTGCAGAAGTGCCCCGGAAATATCATTTACTACCTGCTGTTCTGTTTTTCACAGATTCTGTCCTGTTTTGCCTTTCCTTCATTTTGCAAACCTAGAGCTTGCTTTTTCTTTGCAAAAACCTTTTGGCAATCTTGAGAAACAGTAGACCTTCAAGAATATCCTTATTTCCAGCAAGGAACAATTATTTTATATGGGGACTAACCTCGCTAATCAGATTATGATGAGTTATGTATGAAGGGAGTTTTCAAGTGTGCGAGGGAAGATGATAAAAAGATTCAGGAGTGTCAAACGCTCAAGCTTGGGGATGCCCCCGTGCACCCCCCAAGAAATATTCAAGGAGACTCAAGCGTCTAAGCTTGGGGATGCCCTCATGCATCCCCTTCTCCATCAACATTATCAGTTCGTCTTTCGTTCCACTATATTTTTATCACTTCATGTGTTATGTGCTATGCTTGGAGCGTCTTGCTTCTAGTTTTCCTTTTTAGTTTTCCTTAGCTTTTCATAACGAGTCGGAACTCAGCTTTCTTTATGTGGGAGAGAAACACGCTCCACTTCTACCTAGAACATAACATAGAATTTTCATGTCTATCTTTGCTGTGTGTGTTCTTTGTCTTTTAATAGCTACTATCATGCTTAGCTCTTAACTTTCATGCTTATCTTTTTAAAGAGCTTTTGTTTAGTTGGTTGCTTGAACTCTCTTTATTTATCATGCTTATCTTATTAAGAGAGTTTGCTTCCGTTGCATTGGTTGATATGTCTATGATAAAGATGCTACGTGCATAATGGCGCTTAGTAGTTCATGTTTTCTTATGGTTAGTCTCAAATAGCTGGGGGGGTTCCCAATGTGTTATTGGAGTACCAACATGATTTGTTTGCCTATGATGTGGTATGGTTTAGTAATATCTTCCTTCAAAGAATTTATTTTGATTGACTTGGCGTATGCTCACGCATATTTAAGACTGTAAAGAAAGTCTGTCAAGCCTTGATGATCTTTTGTTTCTGAGTAGCGATATAACCTCCATGCCTGATTCAATGTTGCTTTGTCGCTCTGCATGATTATGACCGTCATTGCTTTCTTAGTTGGTCGCTCCCAGTCTTTTGCTAACCTCCACCTGTACTAAGCGGACTGACTGCTTGTGCATCCACATTCTTTTAAACCAGTTATGCCATATGAGTCCACCATACCTTCCTACATGGTATTTACCTGCCATTCCTAACGGAGACTTGCATGTACCACCTCGAAATTATTCAAAGAAAAAGCATTCTATTTTGTGCCTCTGTTGTAAGTCCATGAGGAAGTAGTAGTTAATTCGTAATCTTTTTAAGTTGGACAAGCTTCACCCCGGGATTGCATGTATAATGTGCAAACCCATAATACGAGAAGGAACTGGCATTGAGTGTGCCCGGCTCAAAATTAATATAACAAACAAACCCTCCTTCACGCTTTGTTCATGAGAAATCAGAAAACTTTGGCAGTGATAAACAAAGGAGATTAAGAGGATGTGATCGTCCTCATTCGGGAGCCGTTCCTCGAAACTTGTCCATCTCAAGAAGTGATTGAGTTGTCTGCTAGCATTCGTTGACGAAACATGCATGATCTAAAAAAATTTATTACCTCTGTTTTAAAACCAAGAGCTCTGGTACATGTTTTGTCTTTGTTTCCGACTACGGGTTTTCAACCTTGCCAACAAAAGCCACGGTTCGAGAGTCTCCACCATATTTTAAAGCACCAACTACTGAGAGCATGATTGTCATTCTGAGTGTAATGTGCATTGTCCCAAAGTAGCATTGTCTTTTGCATGATTGTGATATCGTTTATTCTGAAATCATTGTATCTAGTCATCACTTAAACCTTGGAGGTGCCCCTGCATTTATGTTTTGCTTCACTAAAGGGGGCAAGCGAGATATCACTTTATCATATTTGCACACCATGTTTATTACAAATCTATTTGATGTTTCAGTATGATATTGTGAAACTTTCAGTTCTTTGTGATTTTCTCATGAGGCAACTTAATTACTATAGATTCATTGTCTCAGTAAGCTTTTGTCATGTGACTATGAAAAAGTCCTATATGGTTAATAGCATGTCACCATAGAAATTATTCTTGTTATCATTTACCTACTCGAGGACGAGCAGGAATTAAGCTTGGGGATGTTGATACGTCCAAAACGTATCTATAATTTCTCCTTGCTCCATGCCTCTTTTGGGTGATATTGCTATGATATTTATACACTTCCATACACTTTTGACCATATTTGGACTAACCTATTAACTCAGTGCACCCCAGTGCCAGTTTCTATTTTCTGCTGTTTTTGTATTTCAGGTTTTCCCATTACGAGAACTGCCAGAAAAATACCGAAAAAATTATATAAAAAATCAGCGTTCCAGAAGGTTCCCGGTAGCCAAAGTACAGCCGGGGGGGGCACCAGGGCTCCAGGCGCCCTGGTGGCGCCCCCCCCCTAGGCCGCGCCGGGGGGGCGCCTGGGCCCCCCGAGCCTCGTCTGATGCCGCCCTTTGGCATATATTTATACCGTCTCCCGAAACCCTCGAGACGGGAACTCTTTTTCGCGATCTCATCTCTGTTCCGCCGCCGCCGCTGCTTCCAAGGTCGGGAGCACCAGGAGAACTCTTCCCGGCACCCTGCCGGAGGGGAGGATCACCACCGGGAGCTTCTCCACCACCATGGACGCCTCCCGGATGAGTTGTGAGTAGTCTCCCTTGGACCATGGGTCCATGACCAGTAGCTATGTGATGTTCTCCTCGCGTTCTTGTGCTTCACTAATTAGTCCTCGTGAGCTGCCCTACATGATCGAGGCACATATGTAATCCTTATGCTGTTGCTATGATGAGTTTGCTGGGATCCGATGGATTATGAGATTATGTTCAGATTGTGTTTGAGTAATATATTTGATTCACCTCTTTTATATTTATGTTCGTAAGTAATTCTTGCATGTTCTCCGTTGTTATTTATTGCTTTGGCCAAGTAGTAGGCAGTGACTCCTAGAGGGAACGTTATGCTTGATTGTGGGTTCATGCCCCTCAATGACTAGCTTGAGTGACAGAAACATGAGTCTAGGGGATGTGTTGTTGCCACAAGGGGGAAAACAACGGTGCTTGTGCCCGCGGGTGCAAGGATTGTTTACTTTACGCAAAGTTCTTTTATTGCAGTTGTCTGTTGCTTTGAGTTTACACTATGGGTGGGACTCGCAACTTAATACCAGCGAGATGTTCTGGATAGATATCTCAAGGTGGATGATTAGTAGTAGATGCAGATGGATTTCGGTCTACTTACCTCGGCGTACCGCCCATGCTTTGAACCTCTACCTTTCTTGCAACTTAGTCAGCATTGGTTTGCGCACATGGTCCTGTCAATTGCCCAGCTGTAATTCGTTTACCTCACATAGCTGTTTTATCGTCTTTTGGGAGAGAGACATCACTAGTGAACATCATGAGACTCCGGTCCATATTACCATCATTGATCACATCCGCTATTTACTTTCCGCTTTTTATTTACTATTGCAATTATATCTATCATTACTATCACTTGTGTTTGATCCTTTGTAAACTACAAGGCCGGAGGGATTGACAACCTCTCTGTACTCGTTGGGAGCAAAGTTATTTGTATCTGTGTGCAGGTCCACGTTGATTGCTAATATCTGGCGCCGTTAGCAGTTGACACCTTCTTGTTGAAACTGGGAGTCTCAGGGAAATCGATCCTTGGTATTGCCAAGGGAAAACTTCCGCTACACTGCATCTCAAACCTTCCACTTGGGGTAACCAACGAGGGGCGAGAAGCCATCAGCGCGCCGCCGAGGCCCGCCGAGCCCATCGCGGGCCCACGGCGCCCAGCCTTCGTCGCCTCCGCCCCTTCGTCGGACGCGTCACGTGCCTCGGCGCCCTTCCCGTCGCCGCCGTCCGACGCGTCGGCACCGCCGCCGCCCGCCGCGCCGGATCTGCCACCTCGCCGGCCTCCCTCCGCCGACCTCCTGCCGGCGCGCCCCTCCTCGGCCGCGCGGCGCCGCCCCAGCGCCGCCCTCCTCCGCGCCCGGCCGCTGGCGCCGCCCCTCACCACCGCCGGCCGGCTGGATCCCGGTCGGATCCATCCCTCCCGCCGCCGGCCGCAGCCATCGCGGTGTCGGGCGACCCGACCCGACCCGCTAGCCGCCGCCCGATCCGCCGTTCGGACAAAGATCCACGTCATCGGACGTGTCCGCCCGTACCCCCACTGAGGTTGTTTTTTTGCTAAGTCCCAGTTTTTGCACTTTATGTTGGCATCTTTGCATGCTGTAACTTCTAGTGTGCTTGTCCAAATTGAGCGTATGATATATCAAAATGATCGTGGTGATGTGCTCTACATTTTGTTCCATTGTGGCATGCTTGTTTGAGATCATCTAGATGTCCTAATCTTCGTGACAAGAGTGCTACTTGTTATAAACTGCTGTTACTTGTTATTTTGTTGCTATGTTTGCATGATGCCTCACTCAAATCCATGCTTGTTATGGAGTGGCCAATGATCATTCCTTGATGTCCATGTTTTTGTCTATCCATCCATGCCCTCACTTGCACATATGGCTTGCTGTAGCTTATTTATTTCTTGCTCTCAAGTTGCTATAAATTATAACTGTCAGGTTTTTATCATCATGATCAAATTGGTGTAGCTTGTTGCTATTGTTCCATGCCTCCTATGGAGTTGCTCCAATGGAGTTTTTTGCTGTAGGATATGTCTACTTCATGTCCATGCTTATTGTCATCGTTTTTGGGTGATGTAGCATATATATATCTTGCTCCAAAGTTGCTATGTGGTTGTTAACTTCAGCTTTGCATTGTATCTTGTTTCGTGTGTATGTGTTGAACCGTTGCTCTGTTTTGAGCGTGCCCTATATAAAACTTGTGTGATTTTTCATGTAGAATCATAATATCATGTTGTTTACATGTTTGGAGTGTGTTTGCTTGATGTTTGGGTGCATCTTGCACCGTTGCCATGTTTGTCTTGTTTTGCTCTTATCTTCTAGACCGTAGCTCCGAATTAAACAAACTTTATATGAAACTTGACTAGAATTTCGTGTAGATCATCGTGGTGCATGTTAACTTGCTGTTTAACAACTTTATCTTAGGTTTGTTCAGATCTGGACCATTTTTTTTAAAATATGCATATGAGGACTTATCGGATTTGCTATATGTGATTCCGGCCTCATTTAAACTTGTTGTTTTGTGTTGTTCTTGTGTGCTTCATCCCTTGCCATGAAATGCATCATACTTGCATGTTGAATGTGCATTGCACCTTGTTTGATATCGTGCCATGTTGTGTTCTTGTGTTGAGTAGAGCCAGGAGCCGAGTCCGAGAACGACGTTCCTACCGAGGTTGAGTACGAGGAGCCGTTTTACGATCCCATCGACGTCTCGACAGGCAAGATGACCTGACCCAGATATCATTACTATCTTGCGTATTGCTAGATGTCTCGCTCTTTAGCTTATTGCCTCGATGCCCATGTTTTTTTGTCAGCCTCCTATTGTAACCATGAATCTGTCTAACCACCCAACCCAGCAAACCTTTGTTTGGCTACATAAGCTTCGCTCAGCCCCTTCTTATAGCATTGCTAGTTGCAGGAGAAGATTTGAAAATTCTTGCTTCATGTTGAAGTTATTGTTGGGATATCACACTATATTATCTGTTTAACTAAATCATCTATATACTTGGCAATGGGTGGAAGGCTAAGCCTCTTGCTTGGTGTTTTGTTCCACTCATGCCACCCTAGGAACCGAATAAACCGGTGTTATGTTCCTTGATTATGCGTTCCTAACACGGTTGGGGTTATGGGACCCCCTCGATAACCCGCTTAGTGCTAAAGCTTTTCCAGCGAGGCCCAACATTGGTTTTACATTTTCCTAAACAACTAAAACTTACCGAGGGAGTAATTAACCCGAGGTTTTATTAATCAACCCCCTGGGCCAGTGCTCGATTTGAGTGTTGGTCCAAACTAGAGCCACTTGTGGTGCCACCCAATTCGCTGGGGTCTTCAGTTGCTGTACGTACTGCTCATCCGGTCGTGGCCTGAGACTAGATACGCGCGGCTACTGTCAGGGTGTCGGCACACCGGGAGGTCTTGTTGGATTAGTTTTACCTTAGTCGGAATATCTTGAGCACGGGATTCCGAGAATACTCGGGCCTTCCCACCTTGGAGTTGTGACTCCGCAGATCGTGAGCTTGTGATGGGCTAAGTTGGGACACCCCTGCAGGGTTTTGAACTTTCGAAAGCCGTGCCCGCGGTTATGTGGCAGATGGGAATTTGTTAATATCCGATTGTAGAAAACTTGACACCATGTTCAGAACACACTACCAGCGTGAGTAACCGTGACGGTCATTTTCCGAAAGGGCTTCGAGAAGTGAACACGGTGGGGTTATGTTTGACGTGGTTAGATAGGATCACTTCGTGATCACTTTGACGCTCGTGGCACTTCTCTTCTCACTCTAAGCACGTAAGCTAGTGCTAGTGCAGCTGCAACCTTTATTTCTTCAGCCTTGTTCCACACCCAAGGCTTAGATAGTTTTGCTACCCGGGAATGGGATTGATGAGTCCTCCGTGGCTCATAGATTCTACACAACACCAGATGCAGGTACTATGGTGAACTACACAGGTGATGGCACAGAGCTGTACTGGGAGTTTGATGAAGAACGTGGGCGATACTACGTGTCTTACCCAGAGGATCAGTAGTGGCTTCTACTAGGGGCGATCAGACCTTGTGGCTTTATTTATTTGGTATCTTTCATTTGGATCTTCGTCCATAGATGGACTGTGATGTTATTTGGATGATGATTGCTTATGTAATGTATTGTGTGACGTGGCGAGTGTAAGCCAACTACTGTTTTGCAATTTCATCCCTCTTTTACATGAGTCGTGCAAAGATACCATACTTGAGATCATTCTAGTATGAGCTTATACCTTTAAGTCGTGCCTCGACACGTAGGAGGTATAATCTCATACTGGGCATTACATGCACCATTTTTTATTCAATTCGTTATATTCACTTCGCCTCGTTCTAATACCGCTTTTCTTATTTTAGTTAATTCGTTGATGAAGAGTGGATGGGAATGATGCCTCCTGCTGAAGCGAAGGCACTTGCTCTTCTCCGAAAGGGTGCCGATGGCAGGAAACTTTTTGTCATGTGGTTCATGGAGAAAGTAAATTTTCACACTTCCCTATTACCTAGTGCACCCTACAATTTCAATTAAACTAATGCACCCTATAATTTCAATTAAAGTTGTAGGGAAAATATCTGAACACATCAATGGATGAAGAATTGAGATGGGTTTCCATGGGTTTTAACAGCCGGGTCATGACATGCGAAAAGTATGATGTGAATGGGCATCGCTTCCATACAGAGGAGCACCAGAACAGTCAGCCTAATACCAAAACTATAAATACCGGAGTCTTCACCGAAGGAGGTAATAAAGTAGAGTACTACGGAAGGGTAGGAAAAATATACGAGCTTACATTCAACCGTGGCTGCGAAACTCTAAGTCTCACTATGTTCAAATGTCGAATGTTCGACCCCAAAAAGGGTCTGAGACATACTCCTTCTGTTGGTTTAGTCGAAGTAAAACCATCAACCGTCTATTACGGAGTTGATCTATTTATCGCAGCTATACCCAGGGCACACAAGTATATTATCTGCCTTACCTATGCCAGAAAGAGTACCTAAAGGGTTGGGAAGTTGTGTTCAAGGTGTCACCACATGGTAAGCTACCAGACCCGAACGATGATGATTACTACAACATAAACCCCATGACATACGAGGGAGGGTTCTTTCAAGAGCAACATGATGAAGTGGTCCAAAACAAGGACGATGAATACTTGGGTTATGTTGACCTGGACCCAAACGATGATGATGCACAGAATGATGGTGAGGCAATTATGGACCAAATAGACATAATTATGCTTGAAAAGTTAAATGAAGACGCTGACGACGAGGAAGAGTCTCCACCTCCGTCAGACAATGAATAAGATATGCCTGATAGTGATGATGAGACTGTTCGACAAATAGATTACAATAGTGATGATTCATATGGGTTCTAGGAAATGTCAGTTCTTTTAATGATGATTCAAATAGATTAATATGCTCTTGTGTTATCAATGTTCTTTTCTGTATGCTTAGTGTGCTCTTCTCTTATTAATGTTCTTCTCTATATGCTTGTTTACTTGTTATATCCTTACTAATTGTTTATTCTCTTGTCAATGCAGGTTTGCTAATCATGGGCAAGTCCAGGGCGTGGGTTTCCTAAGAAAATTCAAAGGACTTACTCGGAGTGGACGAGCCCACAAGGTTCCCCCCGACTACTTGAGGATGACACCTCATAGGGAGGTCGATGGGTCGGGGGAGGAGCCCCTAGAGGAGGACGGGTGGGGGAGAGCCAGCCGGGCCAAAAACCTCCGGTCTGTGTCCGACATAGGGGGGTTTTCTTCGATGCCCTCCTATGCCGAGGCACCTTCTAAGTTTGAGGAGGAGGAGGAGGAGGTTCGTGAGGAGGAGGTTCACGAGGGGGAGGCGGGCGAGGAGGAGGAGGGCGAGGAGGAGGAGTGTGGGGAGGAGGAGGGCGAGGAGGAGGAGGAGGAGTGCAGTGACTCCGAGTTGTGGGGTAACTTGCCGTCGGGTGATCCAAAGGGGTGGGTGCATGGTATTGTAGAACTACCTGCACCTCCTTCTATCGAGGCAAACAAGTGGCTCATTGAACCCGCGCAGACAGAGTAATTGCCTCTCAATCATATTTTGAACACATACCAACATTTTTATTGTACACATGCTATTTTTTTGATTCTTTTGCAGGAACTAGAAGGTTCATGGAAAGGGCACTACTGCAGGATGGTCCAAACGTGACACTACGATCAGAGACCCTTCAACGAAACGGTGTGCGATGCCATAATCGCAAATGGTGGTGTAAAAGAACCGTAAAAAGGTGCAAAATGTTTGCGATGACGGATGCATCAAACACGGTTCAGATTTTAGTTGCATGTGCGATGTAGGGCATACAGTTCAGTTTAATTAACTGTTTGCGATGAGGAGGAACAAAAGAAACAGGCAGCTAGATGAAGGTGTGTGCGATATACAACATACGATTCACTAGGATGAACTATGCGTGATTAGGCAACACAATGAAAACGGTTCAACTGAACAAGATGAGTGTGATACGCGGCAAACAGGTTCATAATCAGAAATGTGTGCGAAGACCAATAATAACAAAGACGATTGCTGCTAATAAGCCTTGTGATTTGCTCTGTCTACAGAATAATAACATGTATCTATATATGCCCTGTACTCCTGCTCCCAAAAATCTTAACAAACATCTTCAAAAAATTCATGTGTTATGGTGCTCCTATAGTCCTGTAACAAATAGCATGCAAGTCAAAATGTAAAACCATGAAATTTTTCCTAATCATGATTTAAGATTACACATCAGAGAAGGGAGAGCTGAAAGCATGAGCTGGGCAAGAAGATCAAACATTACATAACAAATCAGGCCTATGGCAAATATTAACAATGAAAAGCTAACTAAGAAACCAATGCAACGTGAATCAGTCTCGCAAGTTCCACACAATTATGTATACGCAAAGACAATGGATATGATGCAGAACTTCAATGTAGTAGAAATTACTCACAAGGGGTATGCAAAAGCAGTTCAAAACAAATTTTATCCAGTTGCCATCCTCTAAGCATTTTCTTCTACCTCTAAATGCCCAATCAGCGCAGTCTTCTTGAGGACTCTCTCCATCTCCCAATCCTTCACATACTCCATAGAGTACCTCTAATCGTCATCCTCGACTCTTAAGAACCTCCGCCGTCTTGGCTATCTAAATCATGCTGCTCAACCGTGCAAACATTATAGTTGAATTTCACCGGTCCTCCTC
Source organism: Secale cereale (assembly GCA_902687465.1). Lineage (NCBI taxonomy): Eukaryota > Viridiplantae > Streptophyta > Magnoliopsida > Poales > Poaceae > Secale > Secale cereale. The sequence continues at coordinate 52,595,062 of LR738711.1, read as the reverse complement.
CCAATCCTCGGTAGCCCCACCTCTAGTTTGTAATCTGTTACATCAGTTATACAACTACAGAATGTTAGATAACCAATGCACAACTCCAAAAAGAAAAGAAGGTAAGCAATGCACAGCTACAGACCAATAATTAACACATAAAAAAATTCAGAAATGTCACTCTCTTTTTATATATAAAGAGCAATGTCATTATGTGCGTGGACCTCAGCTCCTTTCTCCTGATCGTCCGGAGCGACTACCCCTGCTAATACTTGGGAGAGGAATCTGTAGACAGCAAGTAGAAGTAGCTACTCCTCCGGAATGTGGTTATGGTCACGCCACTGACAGAGCTACCTGAATTTTGTGATGCGGCTATCGCCAGTCCAAATCAGGGCTCGTAGTGTATCCCTTCCACGAGAGCTACCCGGGCTAAGGCCGGACCTCCAGATCTGAACGGGGAAGGATTGAACCTAGGGTGAGAAAAGGTAAAAGTACATCCATTGGCCGTCAAGATGCTCATCTGAGGTGGAATGGCTCCAGTCAAAAGAATTAGACAATGCAAATTAAAGGAACAGAAGTTACCTTGGCGGGAGAGAATCGACATAGTTGATGACCATCTCGACCTTGCTCCCGCGCACTCGGAGGCGAGCCCTGCGTGCATCTCCACGGACACGGCGTCGGCCACCTGGAGTATATGTGCGGATGGCATAGCACACCGAGCTGCTCATGCGCCCTCAGAGGCGAGCCCAACGTGCATCCCCACGGCCACAATGTCGGCCACCTGGAGCGGCCGCACTGGCGCCGCAGCGCACGGGCCTCCCGCATCTAGCGTCGCGGTGGCATCGCCACCCCCAGCACAACGGGTGTTGCCAGCTCACCGCCCTCTACCCATACACAGCGGGGACTCAGATGCAGGGCGGCGGCGAGGTGGGAGAAGAGGAGGAGGAGGAGGGCCGGCGGTGAGATGGGTTGGAGAAGGAAGGGGAGGCGGTGGGTCGCGACGAGGGCGCCGCCCCTCACCTGCTGGTGCTCCGCCGTCGCTAGAGAGGGGAGTCTGGATAAGATGAAACAGAGGATTGAGGGCTGAATTTCTTACAAACGTAGGGACTGTTTTGTAAAAACGAAATGTTTTCTCAGATCCACTTAAAAAGGAGACAATAGCCAAAATACCACTATGAGAAACCAAACTTGCCAAAATACCAAAACCAACTTGCCAATATACTAGTACTTTCAATTTTCTCTTGCCAAAATACCACTAGTGACTAGCGGAGACTAACACCATCCAAACAAGACTTCTATACCCTTACCTCTTCACAGCCCAAGCATACATTTCAACAACAAAAAGAGCAGCTATAGTGCAACATTTTAGCAGCCAATTGACATGAAAACATCACCAACTGAACATAATCTTACTTTGCATCATCCAACAACAAGAAAGCAACTTTTCAGCAGCATTTTGACAAATTTCAGCAGCATTTTGACAGCATTTTAACAACATTTTGACATGAAAACATCACAAATTCAACATAATCTAAGTTTACATCATCGAACATCAATACAACAACATTTCAGCAGCATTTTGACAGCATTTCAGCAGCATTTTGACATGAAAACATCATCAATTCAGCATAATCTTAGTTTGCATCATTGGCCTTCAATATAGCAACAATTCAACAACGATACATAATGGTTCGAAATAATATAACATCAACATCAACACATAATGGTTCAAAAGAAGCTAGCATCAACACATAATGGTTCAGACCACCATTTCTTCAAACAAAAGATCATGGTTCTCACAACCATAAGCAAACGATGATGATTCTCCCAACCAAATGCACTAAACTCACCGTATAGGGCTAGGAGTAGCAATTTTGCTCCTTGTAGATCCACTAGGAGGTGTACAAGCAATTGCAATAGCTGCTGTCCTCTGCCTTGTCATTGGACTTGTAGGAGTATCAAGTTGAGTACCTTGCTTAGTTGGTATCTTAGGAGAAGTAGCCGCAATGCTTGCTTCAGCCTTTGACTTTTTTCTACGTTCAAAACAATATTGTTAGTAATTAATATGCAGGACATTTGGCAACATTGTGAGAAGAAGTAATATCATGAAATAAATACCATGGAAGAGGAGTAGCATCATGAAAATAATATACAAGTGAAAGAGACGAGACTTATGAAATAAATACCGCGGAGGAGGAGTAGCATCTCGATCCGCGTCACTTTCCATCTCGGGCTCCTTGCATGTCTTTTGAAGATGGCCTATTGCTCCACATCTTTTGCCCCTTTTGTAAACTCTTTTGCCATCTACAATCGTCAAGTAGGACTGAACATCTATTTCTACTTTGAAATCGCCCATCGAATCGACTCTGAAAACACACAAACACAGCATATTCTAATTTCGCTGCACTTACAATTAAAAGATCCATGAAAAGAGGGGGAAATTGTGTACCTTTTGTCGCCGGGGATGTACTGGAGGGTTGGAGGCAGAGGAGGCCGGCGAACTGATCCGGGATGAGCTGGGGCGGATCCCTCTGACCAGAGCTACGCCGTTGGGCTTGTTGGCGCCGGAGCCGAGGCGTCGGGCGGCCAGCCAGGTGCCGACGAGCGGGAGTGAGGGCGTCGGGCTACCCAGCCACGAGCCCAGGGAGGAGGAGCGTGGCGCACGGAGGGAGCTGGGGGATGGGTGGCGGAGAGGGTCAGAGGGAGAGAGGAGCTGCAGGGCGGCGCCGGCGACGGTTGGTTCCTCACACCGCCATGCTCCTGGTGTGCGTGCGGGAGGAGAGGGGGAGGAGAGGATAGGGTTAAGATCCACGGGGATAATTTTGGAATATCCAAAAAACTGACAAGTTGCCTCCGGTTTGACTAACAGAAAACGTTTGACAACTAACGGAAGTGTTATTTTGACAAGAAAAACCGAGCTTGCAGTGGTATATTGGCAAGTTGGTTTTTCATAGTAGTATTTTGGCAAGTTCGGTTTTTCATAGTGGCATTCTGGCTATTGTCTCCTTAAAAAGAGATTGCGGGTTCTATTAACAAAATGTACAAGGACTTTTCTCAAAAACGCCGTGACGGTGAACCTGACAGATTAGGTAAAGATTACATTTTTCTAGAGAAAATATCTCCTTGTACCCCAGGTAGGCTCTCCAAGTTTGTACCAATATATACACCCTCACGACTTCACGAGGGTCAGATCAATAAACACCTATTAATTTTCCACAGAGTGAGCCTGGTTAATCTCCTCCCATGCATCTGTTTATAACACATAGTAAAGTGGAAACTTCTTAGCTGTACACAACCGTTGTGCCAATTTGAGCTTTTGGGAGAAACGGTTGATGTATAGTGTTAGAAAGTATTGTACATGTATATAAGGTATGAATATAAACCGTATATACTTCTAGTAGGATTATGCGTTGTGTGTTGTAATCAGGTAGTTGCGATTGTTAGGGTTTATCCTCATCTCTGTTTATCTTTTCTTGAGGATCAATCCAATGCCAGCCGAACTACCGTATCTTGTAAACATGTTGACTATATAACATGCAACGCGTCCCTGCCAGAGGCATACGCTTCATCCAATCTTTCATGGTATTCAGAGCCAACTTCCTCTCCAACATCCAACCCTAGTTATGGCCAGCTCCAGCTCATCCGCCACCACTTTTGCTCTCATCCCCATCGCTGACAAGCTTCATCGGGGTAACTACCTAGTTTGGCGCGCGCAAGCCCTAGCCACCATCTGCGAAGCGCAGTTGATCGACCACGTCAACCCTGATCACCCGTTCCCGGAGCCCAAGTTTGCCGACAAGGATGGTAAGCCTACTGATGTGCCGAATCCGGCGCATCTCGTCACCCTGGCGCAAGACTCTCAGGTGCTGAGCTTCATCTTCAACTCGATCTCGCCACCTGTGATGATCCAAGTCGCCCACTGCACCAAGGCCGCCGCGGCATGGACCGCCATCAGGGAGATGTTTCTCTCCCAGACGCAGGCCAACATCGTAAACACACGGATCGCCCTCTCCACCACCAAAAAGGGCACCGCAACCATCGCCGACTACATCGGGCGCATGAAAGCGCTGGGCGACGAGATGGCTTCAGCAGGCAAGCCACTCGATGATGATGACATGGTCTCCTACATCCTCGCCGGACTGGACTAAGACTGCATCTTGTTTGTCTCGTCCATCTGCGCTGCGAGGACCGAACCAATCAAGGTAGTCGAACTCTACTCCTAGTTGATCGGTTTTGAAAAACGTCTTGCTATGTTCGCAGGTGGCAACCACTCCTCCCAGTCCTCGGCCAATGTTGTTTCCCGTGGCCGTGGTGGTTTTGGCTGCGGTAGAGGCGGTCGTGGCAATGGTGGTCGCGGCAATGGAGGAGGCGGCCGCGGCAACAGAGGCCGTGGCAATGGAGGTGGTGGCCGCGGCCATGGAGGACGCGGCAACTGCAATGGAGGAGCTAATGATCTTCCTGAGGTCATCTGCCAAATCTGCAAGAGGCCGAACCACACTGCCCTTGAGTGCTACCGTCGCTTTGACATCTCCTACACCAAGAATGAGAAGAGCGCCGGTTCAGCCACAACCTCGTCCTATGGAGTAGATACCAACTGGTATCTGGATACAGGCGCCACCGACCACATCACCAGTGAGCTCGATAAGCTGACCGTCGACAACATGTACAACGGCAACAAACAAGTCCACACTGCTAACGGAGAAGGAATGGAAATTAGTCATATTGGTGATACTACTGTTCGCACCCCTACTCGTGATCTTCATCTAAAAAATATCTTGCATGTACCTCATGCCGCCAAAAATCTTATCTCTGCACATCGCTTATCCACTGATAATCATACCTTTCTTGAAGTTCACCTAAATTTCTTTCTCGTCAAGGAACAGGGAATGAGGAAAACCCATCTTCGCGGCAGGTGTAGACAAGGCCTCTACCCCGTATCATCGGCTCCCTTTAGTTCAAGCAAACAAGCGTTTGATGCAAATAAACTACCTGTTGAAAGGTGGCACAGTCGGCTAGGGCAGCCGTCATCTACCATAGTGCGTCATGTTCTTAATCTGAATGATATTCCCTTTTCTAGTAATGAGTTGAATAAAGAAGGAGTTTGTAATGCATGCCAAATGGGAAAAAGTTGTTGGAAATATGCCCTAGAGGCAATAATAAATTGGTTATTATTATATTTCCTTGTTCATGATAATTGTTTATTATCCATGCTAGAATTGTATTGATAGGAAACTCAGATACATGTGTGGATACATAGACAAACACCATGTCCCTAGTAAGCCTCTAGATGACTAGCTCGTTGATCAATAGATGGTTATGGTTTCCTGACCATGGACATTGGATGTCGTTGATAACGGGATCACATCATTAGGAGAATGATGTGATGGACAAGACCCAATCCTAAGCCTAGCACAGATCGTGTAGTTCGTATGCTAAAGCTTTTCTATATGTCAAGTATCTTTTCCTTAGACCATGAGATTGTGCAACTCCCGGATACCGTAGGAATGCTTTGGGTGTACCAAACGTCACAACGTAACTGGGTGGCTATAAAGGTGCACTACAGGTATCTCTGAAAGTGTCTGTTGAGTTGGCACGAATCGAGACTGGAATTTGTCACTCCGTATGACGGAGAGGTATCTCTGGGCCCACTCGGTAGGACATCATCATAATGTGCACAATATGTGATCAAGGAGTTGATCACGGGATGATGTGTTACGGAACGAGTAAAGAGACTTGCCGGTGACGAGATTGAACAAGGTATCGGGATACCGACGATCGAATCTCGGGCAAGTACTGTACCGATAGACAAAGGGAATCGTATACAGGATTGATTGAATCCTTGACATCGTGGTTCATCCGATGAGATCATCGTGGAACATGTGGGAGCCAACATGGGTATCCAGATCCCGCTATTGGTTATTGGCCGGAGAGTTGTCTCGGTCATGTCTACATGGTTCCCGAGCCCGTAGGGTCTACACACTTAAGGTTCGATGACGCTAGGGTTATAGGGAAAGTATGTACGCGGTTACCGAATGTTGTTCGGAGTCCCGGATGAGATCCCGGACGTCACGAGGAGTTCCGGAATGGTCCGGAGGTAAAGATTCATATATGGGAAGTCCCGTTTTGGTCACCGGAAAAGTTTCGGGCGCTATCGGTAGCGTACCGGGACCACCGGGAGAGTCCCGGGGGTCCACCGGGTGGGGCCACCGGCCCCAGAAGGCTGCGTGGGCCAAGTGTGGGAGGGGACCAGCCCCAGGTGGGCTGGTGCGCCCCCCTAACCAGGCCCAAGGCAAAGAGAGAAGGAAAAGGGGAGAAACCCTAGGCTCAGATGGGCCTAAGGCCCACATAGTGGTGCGCCTCCCCCTCTCTCCCCCTTGGCCGCCCCCCTAGATGGGATCTAGGGCTGGCCGCACCCCTAGGGGTGGGAAACCCTAAAGGGGGCGCAGCCCCCCCTTCCCCCTATATATATGTGAGGTTTGGGGCTGCCCATAACACGTTTTGACCTCTGTCGCTTGGCGCAGCCCTACCTCTCTCCCTCCTCGTCTCCCGCAGCGCTTGGTGAAGCTCTGCTAGAGTCCCGCGCTCCTCCACCACCACCACGCCATCGTGCTGCTGTTGGATGGAGTCTTCCCCAACCTCTCCCTCTCTCCTTGCTGGATCAAGGCGTGGGAGACGTCACCGGGCTGCACGTGTGTTGAACGCGGAGGCGCCGTTGTTCGGCGCTTAGATCGGAATAAACCACGATCTGAATCGCAGCGAGTATGACTCCTTCATCCGCGTTCTTGCAACTCTTCCGCATCGCGATCTACAAGGTTATGTAGATCCACTCTCCTTTATGCTCGTTGCCAGATTACTCCATAGATAGATCTTGGTGACGCGTAGGAAAAATTTTGATTTTCTGCTACGATCCCCAACAGTGGCATCATGAGCTAGGTCTATGCGTAGTATCTTGCACGAGTAGAACACAAAGTAGTTGTGGGTGTAGATCATGTCAATTCTCTTGCCGTTACTAGTCTTATCTTGATTCGGCGGCATCGTGGGATGAAGCGGCCCGGACCGACCTTACACGTACTCTTACGTGAGACAGGTTCCACCGACTGACATGCACTAGTTGCATAAGGTGTCTAGCGGGTGTCTGTCTCTCCCACTTTAGTCGGATCGGATTCGATGAAAATGGTCCTTATGAAGGGTAAATACAAATTGGCATATCACGTTGTGGTTTTGGCGTAGGTAAGAAACGTTCTTGCTAGAAACCTATAGCAGCCACGTAAAAAACTTGCAACAACAATTAGAGGACGTCTAACTTGTTCTTGCGGCATGTGCCGTGTGATGTGATATGGCCAAAAGGATGTGATGAATGATATATATGTGATGTATGAGATTGATCATGTTCTTGTAATAGGAATCACGACTTGCATGTCGATGAGAATGACAACCGGCAGGAGCCATAGGAGTTGTCTTATTTATTGTATGACCTGCGTGTCACTGAATAACGCCATGTAATTACTTTACTTTATTGCTAAACGTTAACCATAGTAGTAGAAGAAATGTTTGGCGAGACGACTTCATGGAGACACGATGATGGAGATCATGATGATGGAGATCATGGTGTCATGCCGGTGACAATGATGATCATGGAGCCCCGAAGATGAAGATCAAAAGGAGCAAAATGATATTGGCCATATCATGTCACTATTTGATTGCATGTGATGTTTATCATGTTTTACATCTTATTTTCTTAGAACGACGGTAGTGAATAAGATGATCTCTCACTAAAATCTCAAGAATTGTGTCCCCCCTAACTGTGCATCGTTGCTAAGGTTCGTTGTTCCGAAGCACCACGTGATGACCGGGTGTGATAAGTTCTAACGTTCGCATACAACGAGTGTAAGCCAGATTTACACACGCGATACACTTAGGGTTCACTTGACGAGCCTAGCATGTACAGACATGGCCTCGGAACACGGAAGACCGAAAGGTCGAACATGAGTCGTATAGAAGATACGATCAACATGAAGATGTTCACCGTTGATGACTAGTCCGTCTCACGTGATGATCGGACACGGCCTAGTCGATTCAGATCATGTATCACTTAGATGACCAGAGAGATGTCTATCTGAGTGGGAGTTCATTAGATGAACTTCATTGTCATGAACAATGGTCTAAGTTGTCTTCGCAAATTATGTTGTAGACCAATAACTGCGTTGTAGCTCCCTGTTTAATACGATCCTAGAGAAAGACTAAGTTGAAAGATATTGTAAGCAAGGATGCGGACTGGGTCCGTAGTCCGAGGAGTGTCCTCACTGCTGCACAGAAAGCTTACGTCTTTGATGCACCGCTCGATGTGCAAACCCCTACAACGTTGTCTGTGGATGTTGTGAACACCTGAGAGACACGTCCTGATGACTACTTGATAGTTTAGTGCACCATACTTTACGGCTTAGAATCGGGATTCCAATGACGTTTTGAACGCCATGGAACATATGAGATGTTCTAAGAGCTGAAATTGGGATTTCAAGCTCGTGCCCGTGTTGAGAAGTATGAGACCTCTGACAAGTTCCTTTGCCAAAAAGATGGAGGAGAATAGCTCAACTAGTGAGCGTGTGCTCAGAATGTCTGGGTGCTAAAATCACTTGAACCAAGTGGTAGTTAATCTTCCAGGTGGGATAGTGGTTGACAGAATTCTCTAGACACTATCACCAAGCTACTAGAACTTCGTGATGAACTATGACATGCAAAGGATGGAGATGATCCCGGAGCTGTTAGCGGTTCTTAGTACCGCAAAAGTAGAAATCAAGAAGGAGCATCAAGTGTTGATGGTTTAACAAGACCACTGGTTTCAAAAGGGGTAAGGGCTAGAAGGGAAACTTCATGAATGGCAAACCTGTTGTCGCTCTGATGAAGGAACCCATGGTTGAACCCAAACCTCGAGACTAAGTGCTTCTATTGTAAGGGGAACGGTCACATGGTAGCGGAACCACCACAAATACATGGTAGATATGATAGATGGCAACTTCAACAAAGTATATTTGATATACGTGTTATTGATGTGTACCTTAGTAGTACTCCTTGTAGCACCTGGGTATTGGATACCGGTTCAGTTGCTATTATTAGTGACTTGAAGCAAAAGCTACGGACTGAACGGAGACTAGCTAAGGGCGAGGTGACGATGTGTGTTGGAAGTGTTTCCAAGGTTGATAAGATCACCATCGCACACTCCCTCTATTTTCGAGATTAGTGTTGAACCTAGATAAATGTTATCGGGTGTCTACGTTGAGCATGAATATGATTAGATCATGTTCATTGCAATACGGTTATTCATTTAAGTCAGAGAATAATGGTTATTCTGTTTACATGAATAATACCTTTATGGTCATGCACCCAATGGTTTGTTGAATCTCGATCATAGTAATACACATGATGATAATATAAATGCCAAAAGATGTAGAGTTAATAATGATAGTACCACTTTCTTGTGGCACTGCCGCTTAGGTCATTTTGGCATAAAATGCATGAAGAAACTCCATGCTGATGGATGTTTGGAGTCACTAGATTTTGAATCGCTTGACACATGCGAGCCATGCCTCTTGGGCAGGATGACTAAGATCCCGTTTTCAGGTAAAATAAAACGGGCAAGTGACTTGTTGGAAATCATACATGCTGATGTGTGTGATCCAATGAGAATTGAGGCGTGTGGTGGATATCGATATTTTCTCATCTTCACTGACGATTTGAGTAGATATGGGTATATTTACTCAATGAAGCAAAAGTCTGAAGCGTTTGAAAAGTTCAAGGCAATTTCAGAGTGAAGATTAAGAGTCATCATAACAAGAAGATCATGTTCCTACGATCTGATCGAGGGGAGATTTTCTGAATTATGAGTTTGGCAATCACTTAAGGCATTGTGGAAATGTTTCACAGTTGAAGCCACCTGGAACACCACAGTGTAATGGTGTGTCTGGACGTCATAATCGAACCTTATGAGATATGGTGCGATCTATGATGTCTCTTACAGATCTATCGCTGTTATTTTGAGGTTATGCATTAGAGAAAACTGCATTCACTTTATATAGGGCACCATCTAAGTCCGTTGAGACGACGCCGTATGAACTATGGTTTGGCAAGAAACCAAAGTTGTCGTTTTCTTAATGTTTGGGGCTGCGATGCTTGTGGCTTCAGCCGGGAAAAGCTCGAACCCAAAGCGGACAAATACATCTTCATAGGATACCCAAAGGTAACAGTTGGGTATACCTCCTATCTCAGATCCAAGGGCAAAAATGTTTGTCCCTAAGAACGGGTCCTTTCTCGAGAAGGAGTTTCTCTCGAAAGAATTGAGTGGGAGGAAGATAGAACTTGATGAGGTTGTCGAACCCTCACTTCAACCGGAAAGTAGTGCAACACAGAAAGATGTTTCTGTGGAACCTACGACTGTTGAAGAGGAAACTAATGATAGTGATCATGAAGCTTCGGATCAAGTTGCTATCGAACCTCGTAGGTCGACAAGGATATGTACTACTCCTGAGTGGTACGGTGATCCTACCTTAGAAGTCATGTTGTTAGACAACAATGAACCTACGAACTATGGAGAAGCGATGGTGGGCCCGTATTCCGACAAATGGTTAGAAGCCGAGAAATCCGAGATAGGATCCATGTATCAAAGCAAAGTATGGACTTTGGTGGACTTGCCCGATGATTGGCAAGCCATTGAGATAAATGGATCTTTAAGAAGAAGACGGACGTGGACGGTAAAGGTCACCGTCTATGAAGCTCGACTTATGGAAAAGAGTTTTTCACAAGTTCAAGGAGTTGACTACGATGAGATTTTCTCACCCGTAACGATGCTTAAGTCCGTCGGAATCATGTTAGCATTAGCTGCATTTATGAAATATGGCAGATGGATGACAAAGCAAGTTTCCATACCAGTTTTCGTAAGAAAAGGTTGTATGTGATACAATCAGAAAGGTTTTGTCGATCCTAAGGATGCTAAAAGGTATGCTAGCTCCAGTGATCCTTCCATGGACTAGAGCAAGCATCTCGGAGTCGGAATATACGCTTTGATGGAGTGATCAAAGTTTTTGGGTATACAAAGTTTTTTAGAAACTTGTATTTGCAATAAAGTGAGTGGGAGCACTACAACATTTCTGATAAGTATATGTGAATGACATATGGTTGATCCGAAATGATGTAGAATTTCTGGAAAGCATAAAGGGTTGTTTGAAATGAGTTTTTCAAAGGAAGACCTAGATAAAGCTGCTTACATATTGGGCATCAAGATCTATACAGATAGATCAAGACGCTTGATGATACTTTCAAAAGGAACACACACCTTTGACATAATTTTGAAGGAGTTCAAAATAGATCAGTCAAAGAAGGAGTTCTTACCTGAGTTGTAAGGTGTGCAGTTGAGTAAGACTCAAAACTTGACCACGGCAGAAGGAATAAGAAGGACGAAGGTCGTCCCCTATGCTTTTGTCATAGGCTCTATACGGTATACCATGATGAGTACCGCACCTGATGTGTGCCTTGCCACACGTCTGGCAAGAGGGTACAAAGGTGATCCAGGAGTGGATCACTAGATAGTGGTCAAAATTATCCTTAGAGGAATAAGGAAATGTTTCTCGGTTATGGAGGTGATAAAGAGTTCGACGTAAAGAGTCACGTCGATACAAGCTTTACACCTATCCGGATAACTCGGGGTAGAGATACCGGATACGTATAATGGAGCAACAGTTTGGAATAGCTCCAACTGGAACGTGGTAGCAGCATCTACGATATGACATAAAATTTTGCGAAGTACATAGGGATCTGAATGTTGCAGACCCGTTGACTACAACCTCTCTCACAAGCATAACAAGATCAAACCCAGAACTCATTGAGTGTTAATCACATATTAATGTGAACTAAATTACTGACTCTAGTAAACTCTTTGGATGTTGGTCACATGGCGATGTGACCTGTGAGTGTTAATCACATGGCGATGTGAACTAGATTATTGACTCTAGTGCAAGTGGGAGACTGTTGGAAATATGCCCTAGAGGCAATAATAAATTGGTTATTATTATATTTCCTTGTTCATGATAATTGTTTATTATCCATGCTAGAATTGTATTGATAGGAAACTCAGATACATGTGTGGATACATAGACAAACACCATGTCCCTAGTAAGCCTCTAGATGACTAGCTCGTTGATCAATAGATGGTTACGGTTTCCTGACCATGGACATTGGATGTCGTTGATAATGGGATCACATCATTAGGAGAATGATGTGATGGACAAGACCCAATCCTAAGCCTAGCACAGATCGTGTAGTTCGTATGCTAAAGCTTTTCTATATGTCAAGTATCTTTTCCTTAGACCATGAGATTGTGCAACTCCCGGATACCGTAGGAATGCTTTGGGTGTACCAAACGTCACAACGTAACTGGGTGGCTATAAAGGTGCACTACAGGTATCTCTGAATGTGTCTGTTGAGTTGGCACGAATCGAGAATGGAATTTGTCACTCCGTATGACGGAGAGGTATCTCTGGGCCCACTCGGTAGGACATCATCATAATGTGCACAATATGTTATCAAGGAGTTGATCACGGGATGATGTGTTACGGAACGAGTAAAGAGACTTGCCGGTGACGAGATTGAACAAGGTATCGGGATACCGACGATCGAATCTCGGGCAAGTACTGTACCGATAGACAAAGGGAATCGTATATAGGATTGATTGAATCCTTGACATCGTGGTTCATCCGATGAGATCATCATGGAACATGTGGGAGCCAACATGGGTACCAGATCCCGCTGTTGGTTATTGGCCGGAGAGTTGTCTCGGTCATGTCTACATGGTTCCCGAGCCCGTAGGGTCTACACACTTAAGGTTCGATGACGCTAGGGTTATAGGGAAAGTATGTACGCGGTTACTGAATGTTGTTCGGAGTCCCGGATGAGATCCCGGACATCACGAGGAGTTCCGGAATGGTCCGGAGGTAAAGATTCATATATGGGAAGTCCCGTTTTGGTCACCGGAAAAGTTTCGGGCGCTATCGGTAGCGTACCGGGACCACCGGGAGTGTCTCGGGGGTCCACCGGGTGGGGCCACCGGCCCCAGAAGGCTGCGTGGGCCAAGTGTGGGAGGGGACCAGCCCCAGGTGGGCTGGTGCGCCCCCCTAACCAGGCCCAAGGCAAAGAGAGAAGGAAAAGGGGAGAAACCCTAGGCTCAGATGGGCCTAAGGCCCACATAGTGGTGCGCCTCCCCCTCTCTCCCCCTTGGCCGCCCCCCTAGATGGGATCTATGGCTGGCCGCACCCCTAGGGGTGGGAAACCCTAAAGGGGGCGCAGCCCCCCCTTCCCCCTATATATATGTGAGGTTTGGGGCTGCCCATAACACGTTTTGACCTCTGTCGCTTGGCGCAGCCCTACCTCTCTCCCTCCTCGTCTCCCGCAGCGCTTGGCGAAGCCCTGCTAGAGTCCCGCGCTCCTCCACCACCACCACGCCGTTGTGCTGCTGTTGGATGGAGTCTTCCCCAACCTCTCTCTCTCTCCTTGCTGGATCAAGGAGTGGGAGACGTCACCAGGCTGCACGTGTGTTGAACGCGGAGGCGTCGTTGTTCGGCGCTTAGATCGGAATCAACCGCGATCTGAATCGCAGCGAGTACGACTCCTTCATCCGCGTTCTTGCAACGCTTCCGCATCGCGATCTACAAGGTTATGTAGATCCACTCTCCTTTATGCTCGTTGCTAGATTACTCCATAGATAGATCTTGGTGACGCGTAGGGAAAATTTTTATTTTCTGCTACGATCCCCAACAAAAGTCACCAACTTCCTTATCATGTGTCAAACAGTGTATCTAAATCTCCTTTAGAGCAAATTTTCTCCGATGTATGGGGGCCTGCCCGTGATTCTATCAATAGGAAAAACTATTATGTGTCTTTCATTGATGATTACAGTAAATTCACGTGGATATAGCTTCTCAAACACATGTCTGAAGTGTTTAAAGTCTTTCATGAATTTCAAACTCTTGTTGAAAGTTTGTTCAATAAGAAAATTATCACTATGCAAACCGACTGGGGTGGCGAATATGAACGTCTAAATTCCTTCTTTCGCAAAGTAGGAATCACTCACCATGTCTCTTGTCCCCGTGCTTATGAGCAAAACGGGTCAGTAGAAAGAAAACATCGACATATTGTTGATGTAGGGCTCTCTCTTTTAGATCATGCCTCCATGCCCTTGGGATGAGGCTTTTCTCTCTGCCACATACTTGATAAATCGCACCCCTAGCAAAGTGATTAATTTTGAAACTCCTCTGACTCGTTTGTTTGAATAACAACCAAATTATCATTCACTTCGAGTCTTTGGGTGCGCCTGTTGGCCTAATCTTCATCCATATAATTCAAAAAAATTGGAATTCCGCTCTAAACAGTGTGTGTTCCTCAGATATAGCAATCTTCACAAAGGCTTCAAGTGCCTAGACATTGCTGTCGGACGAGTTTACATATCCCGTGATGTTACCTTTGATGAAAAGGTTTTTCATTTTGCCTCCTTAAATCCAAATGCAGGCACCCCTCTTCGCTCTGAGGTCTTATTGCTTCTTGACACCACTCTCTCTGAGCCTATTGATCAAGAGGGCGGACTTATAGTTGATCAGCAGGCTAATTTTTGTACTAATCCTGTTGCTAATCATGGAGAAAATCCAGCTATTATTCATGATTTTATGAAGCCAGAACAAGACGAGCATGGCGCTGAACGCGAGGTTGATTCAGGTGTTGCGGCAACTGATCCCGAGGCAGCAACAGGGGCAAGTGGATCAGGAGGCAAATCCTCCTCGGGCTCACAAACCCCGCCGAGCGAACGCCGCGCGTCGCGGGCTGGCCTGCGAGATTCTGTCTCCCCAGGCAGGCCAGCCTCTAGTGACCATGTGGCTCAGGATGGCCGCATGAATCCAAGCAGCAATCCCCTCCTCTCACTGGCGGCCGCGTGGAGGAATCCCATGCGGGAACGACATGTGGCGCGTCAGGCGATGTCCCTGAGCGACAGGACGCGGGATCCTCTGCCGCTGGCGGATCTAACATGGGATCCCGTGCGGCTGTCTCCTCCCCCGTGAGATCTTCTGTACCACATCCTGCGGCA
Source organism: Secale cereale (assembly GCA_902687465.1). NCBI lineage: Eukaryota > Viridiplantae > Streptophyta > Magnoliopsida > Poales > Poaceae > Secale > Secale cereale. Next base: position 52,579,962 of record LR738711.1, on the reverse strand, counting down.
GCACCTGGTGTGTCAACTCGAGTAACCAGGTCACAATATGGTATTGTGAAACCTCAGATACGTACAGAAGGCACGGTCGGGTATGACAAGTTAAAACCAAGACCTCGTTTTGGAGGTCTGACAACCACTGGTGAGTCAAGTAGTTTGCAAGAAGCTCTAAGTGACAAAAAATGGAAAATGGCTATGAATGATGAGTATGATGCTCTAATTAAAAATAAGACTTGGCATTTAGTTCCACAACAAAAAATAAAAACGTTATTGATTGTAGGTGGGTCTATAGGATTAAAAGAAAGACAGATGGTCAAATTGACTGATACAAGGCAAGGATAGTAGCAAAGGGTTTTAAACAGAGATATGGTGTAGACTATGAGGACACTTTTAGTCCTGTTGTTAAAGCAACTACTATCATACTTGTTCTTTCTGTTGCAGTATCCAGTAACTGGAGTCTTAGGCAATTGGATGTTCAAAATGCGTTCCTTCATGGCGTTCTAGAGGAAGAAGTCTATATGAGACAACCACCTGGCTATGAGATAAAAGGCAAGGAAAATCATCTCTGCAAACTTGACAAAGCTTTGTATGGTCTAAAACAAGCACCTCGAGCATGGTACTCCAGGTTATGTGACAAACTTCAAGCACTTGGTTTTAAACCATCAAGGGGGGTACTTCCTTGTTCTTTTATAGAAGAGGAAAGATTATTATTTTTATGTTGGTCTATGTTGATGATATTATTGTTGCTAGTTCATCAACAGATGCAACTATAACTTTGTTGGCAGACTTGAGGAGAGATTTTGCCTTAAAAGATATAGGAGATCTACATTATTTCTTGGGAATTGAAGTCAAAAAGGTGAAATATGGCATTCTTCTGACCCAAGAAAAATATGTCATGGATATGTTGAAACGTGCAGGTATGTTAAGTTGCAAAGTTTCAAACATGCCTCTCTCAACATCTGAAAAGCTGTCAAAAGAAGAAGGAGAACCTTTGGGGACCGAAGAGTCAACAAGGTATAGAAGTATGGTAGGTGCCTTGCAATATTTGACACTAACAAGACCTGATATTTGTTTCCCGGTAAACAAAGTTTGTCAGTATTTGCACTCTCCTACCTCTCAACACATGAAAGCAGTCAAAAGGATTTTGAGATATCTTAAAGGTACTATGAGTACAGGTCTAAAATTCACCAAGTCAACTTGCAATATTGTTAGTGCTTTCTTGGATGCTGATTGGGCAGGATGTCCTGATGATAGAAGATGAACAGGAGGTTTCTGTGTGTTTTTTGGTCCCAACTTGATTTCTTGGAGTGCACGTAAGCAGGCTACTGTTTCAAGATCAAGTACTGAGGCAGAGTATAAATCCTTAGCAAATGCAACTGTTGAGATTATTTGGGTCCAAACTCTTCTTCGTGAACTTGGAGTTGCTCATTCACTAGTTGCTCGTCTTTGGTGTGACAACATTGGTGCCACATACCTGTCAGCAAATCCAGTGTTCCATGCAAGAACTAAACATATAGAAGTTGACTATCATTTTGTTCGAGAAAGAGTAGCTAGCAAGCTACTGGATATTCGTTTTATACCCACACGTCATCAAGTTGGTGATGGTTTTACCAAGGCCGTATCATGGCGAAAATTGGAAGACTTTAAGAGCAATCTCAACTTGGTGAAGTTGTGATTGAGGGGGCGTGTTAGAAAGTATTGTACATGTATATACGTTATGAATATAAACCGTATATACTTCTGGTAGGATTATGCGTTGCGTGTTGTAATCCGGTAGTTGAGATTGTTAGGGTTTATCCTCATCTCTGTTTATCTTTTCTTGAGGATCAATCCAATGCCAACCGAACTACCATATCTTGTAAACATGTTGGCTATATAACATGCAACGCATCCCTGCCAGAGGCATACGCTTAGAACTTATAACAATGTACCAATAGCCACTCATGGACATTCATCACATGAGAATACATAAATGTTCCACCAACCTTGCGGAATAATGAGTGACTTTCCCCTTATATATCACCATGTTGTCACTGTGTAGATGGCACAACCTATCCCTCCATTTTGTTTTAGTGTGATGATGGCACACAAAGATTGCAAAGAACATATGAGAGAAGAACCAAATATATGTAAGAACACAGAGGAGTGGGAGGCGTCGGGAATAGAGACGAGCTGATTATCGGTCTTGGAAGAAGTTATCTTGGAATACATAGCATGATCAAAACTACAACGAGAGCGAGGTGATAGGGTATAATCTAGCTTAGTACATCATGTAGGGAAAATCACATAAACAAATGAAAAAATTTGGGAGAGAAGAACCAAGACTGATAAGAACAAGTAGGAATAGTAGGCGAAAGGAACATGGGCAGTGCTCGGATATAATTCTTTTTTTTGATAAAGCTCGTATTGTTTCTGTAGATGAGTGAAGTTGAGCTAGAAGTTGCGGCATCTTTCTTAATGAGGGACGTATGTTCAAACTAATTTTGTTCCTGGAAGCAATCAACCTGTTTTGGTTTTTTCTTTTGCTGCTGCACTGGTTATTGTATGTGTCTTGTTTTCCAAGTGGATTGTGAGGATGGCATGAAAAATTGATGCAGAAACAAGGCATCTTCCCTTTTTACAGAAAATGATGAGAAGATGAGAGAAAGTCAAACAAATGTACGGCGAATTACACTGTACACAAGAGCGGAATACCACAAGAGACGCAGGGAGAGCCAGGGACTTTTTCATGTGGGTCTCACGGTCCGTTATCTCCGCTACTCACATCCCCATGGCCGCTGGCGAACGTCGAGGTATTTCCTCTGTGGCTGAGGAGGAAGGTTGGGGAAGTCGGAGATGCGGTGGGCAGAGGACACATCATCGGGGCAGCAGTAGCTTGAGGAGTCCCAGCTTGAAAAATAATTGGCGGTGCGGATCCGTCCTGTGGATCGGCGGCAGGGAGCGCCGGCCCTCGGGTCTGGCCATTGGGAGGAGGGGCATCGAGGAACGGCGGGGGAGTCGTCGGTGACGAGGATGTGGGAGGAGAAGAGCTAGAGGAGGGGGAGAGACAAGTGGTGATTTTTACTTCGCTGACAAGTGGTGGAGTAAATATAGCGGTGGGATGCACGCCCGAGGATAAATTATCCTCTTCTAACAGTTATTGGGATCGGTTAGGTCTTAGTTAGAGAAGTAAAAATGGACTTTTACTCTTGTAACTGGTTACAGAGATCGGTTAGAAATGCCCTTAGGGGTGTCTCTCTTCTCTTGCTCCCTTTAGTTTGTTGTAACCGTCTTGCTTTGCAATATGTTGTGTGTCTTTGCCATTTATTCCCAAGATGAGTACATGCTATTGCCAAATAGCAAATACTTAACAATAGTTGCGCAGCGCTATACTTCGGTTTGAGTCCATAGAAACCTTTGATTTGCTGGAAAGGTGGTAAATGTTTCTCGTGCTGAAAACCTGCCGACGAGATTACCAAGTGCCTGACTGTTTGTGGAACGCTTTCCATCGGGGCACTATATATCTAAAGGCCCTCCTATCCTTAATGCGTCAGGAAAACGCTCGACACAACACAGACACTTGGCAAAACCTTGCCTTTATTGGGTGTAGGACAGAAAACACTCGGCGAAGAACCCAACGCTCAGAAAACACTTGGCGAAAAACTAGGATTGGTCTTTTCTATTTTTCATAATTTTTTAGACAATCATGAAGCTTTTATTAAATCGTCATAATGTACATGGGTAAAATTAAGGGATCCAAGCTGGCATAACCCAACATGGTGGCCAGCCCTAAAGACAAAACATGTCTTGCTAAATTCTGAGCCTCGACATTCGAGCTCCTGAACTCATGAATACATTTTGTTCTTTTGCAGGAAAAGTGAGTTCGTTGGTTAATCATGGGGATTACAATCGTTCTGATACATCAAATGAATCTCTTGAGGAACATACCTCAGGAAAACAACAACATGAGAGTTATTATAGCCCAAACGGGAAAGGGTATGAGCAATAGAATTACGATGCCGACGGACGAGGGAAATAGCATGGTCCCTGTCCATGCACAGAAGTCGTTTAATTTCTTCGGTTGTAGCCGCAGCCGGTGACCGATCCTGCTCCGGTTTCATAATCATGTTGGTTGTCACTGTGCAATCAGTCTCGAGGATAAATGGAGCATTACACCAGTCCATAGTGAGCGCTATGCCCTCCAAACAAGCAACAAGCTCAGTCTCTAGTGTGTTACTTCATGTGTACAGGAATCTGCATGAAGAGAAGACAATGGCTCATGTCTCGTTTCACAAGATCATGCCGGCCCGGCGGCCCCTCCCAAGCCGTCCACTTCAAAGTAAGCACCGTCAATGTTAAGTTTATTCCACCAGCAGGCGGTCTCACCCATCCTTCGGGAGGGCGCCCACTGTCTGCGGTAGCCCTCTTCCCTTCCTACAATCGCCATGATTGTTTGAGGGCACCATCTTCACCCCACACAATATCCTCTGTAAGGTGTTGCTGGATAGTCAATAGCGAATTGGTTTAGCTGCAAATGAATCTCTTTGAAGCCTCAACAGGCGGCGGTGGTTCGTGGTGTGTCATTTCATTGTGTGGTATGTCATTTCATTCGTCATGTGCCATATCCTCCATAGAGTCATCATGAGAGGTCGATGTTCATTGGTGTTGCAATTATCCAGGAGGTGAAGGAGCCAATCAGGGCCTGTGTGGATGGCATCTTACACTCCCGGCATTTGGTGCTCTTCGCGCATTGCATGCCAAATTGAGCAAATTTCAGATTTTTCTGAACTTCGAATAGCTTTATTTTTGAAAGTGGGAAGGGAATTTGTCCACGTAAAGACTCGTACCTTAGGGCGAGCAGGGCATCCCCACACTGTCTTCTAGACAGTGCATCAACTGTTCGGTGCCCTACTCGTGGTGTATGTCTTCGTACGGGTTTGCTCGTCGAGGGTGAGCCAATAAATAGAGCGGACACTGAGGAGACCCCGGGGATCGGGCGCCCAAGAAAGGATGTCATCAATACAACTGGGGGATGCATTGATCTTCATGATTGCATCGTCCATGGCTAGGAAGTGTTGGAGGAGGAGCTCCTGGTTCCAACATCCATCATCATGTAGAAGTTTGCTACCTCTTGAGCTTGCGTTGTATTCCCTCGAAGAGGAAAGGGAGATGCAGCACAGTAGCATAACTATTTCCCTCGGTTTTTGAGAACCAAGGTATCAATCCAGTAGGAGACCACGCGCCAGTCCCTCGCACCTGCACAAACAAATAAGAACTTCGCAGCCAACGCGATAAGGGGTTGTCAATCCCTTTACGGTCACTTACGATAGTGAGATCTGATAGAGATGATAGTTTATATTTTTCGTATTTTTGTTTTAATAAAACAACAAATAAACAACGGCAAAAGAAATTAACGGGAAAGTAATATGATAGAGATAGACCCGGGGGCCATAGTTTTCTCTAGTGGCTTCTCTCATGATAGCAATATTCTACGGCGGGTAAACAAATTACTGTCGAGCAAGTGATAGAAAAGCGAATAATTATGAGACTATCTAGGCGTGATCATTGTATATAGGCATCACGTCCGAGACAAGTAGACCGACTCCTGCCTGCATCTACTACTATTACTCCACACATCGACCGCTATCCGGCATGCATCTAGTGTATTGAGTTCATAAGAACAGAGTAACGCCTTAAGCAAGATGACATGATGTAGAGGGATAAACTCAAGCAATATGATGAAAACCCCATCTTTTTATCCTCGATGGCAACAATACAATACGTGCCTTGCTTCCCCTACTGTCACTGGGAAAGGACACCGCAAGATGGAACCCAAAGCCAAGCACTTCTCCCATTGCAAGAACTATAGATCTAGTAGGCCAAACCAAACCAATAATTCGAAGAGACTTGCAAGGATATTATGAGCACGCATAAAAAGTTCAGAGAAGAACCAAATATCTTTCATAGATAACCTTGATCATAAACTCACAATTCATCAGATCTCGGCAAACACACCGCAAAAAGAGATTACATCGAATAGATCTCCTCGAAGACCGAGGAGAACTTTGTATTGAGATCCGGAGAGAGAGAAGAAGCCATCTAGATACTAGGTATGGACCCGAAGTTCTGTGGTAAACTACTCACAACTCATGCTGAGGGCGATGATGATGATGATGATGAAGGCCTCCGTGATGGATCCCCATCTCGGAACAGGCTCCAAGATGGGATCTCCACGGGAACAGCAGCTACGGCGGTGGAATTAGGGTTTTCTCTCTGCGTCTGGAGTTTCTGGGGTACGTAGTCATGTATAGGAGGAAGAGGGGCACCAGGGGCCACCGGGCCTTCCCTCAAGGCAGGGGGCGCGCCCTGGGAAGGGGGGTGCGCCCCCCACCCTCGAGGGTGGGCCCCTTGTCCTCTGACTTGGCCCCGAAGTTTATCTCGCGTGATTTTCTCCAAAAATATCTCCTGCAAAGGTTTCATTCCGTTTGGACTCCGTTTGATATTCCTTTTCTGCAAAACCCTGAAATAGGCAAAAAAACAGCAATCTGGACTGGGCCTTTGGGTTAGTAGGTTAGTCCCAAAAATGATATAAAAGTGAATGATAAATCCCATTAAACATCTAAGACTTCATAAATAATAGCTTGGAACAATTAAAAATTATAGATACGTTGAAGACGTATCAAGCATCCCCAAGTTTAATTCCTGCTCGTCCTCGAGTAGGTAAATGATAAAGAAAGAATTTTTTATGTGGAATGCTTACCAATATAGTTTTTCAATGTAATTCTCTTAATTGTGGCATGAATGTTCAGATCTGCAAGATTCAAGATAAAAGTCTATATTGACATAAGAAATAACAATACTTCAAGCAATACTAACAAAGCAATCATGTCTTCTCAAAATACTATGGCTAAAGAAAGTTATCCCTACAAAATCATATAGTGTTGGCTATGCTCCCTTGCTATCACACAAAATATTCATATCATGCACAACCCCGATTTCAGCCAAGCATTTGTTTTCATGCTCTATCTTTTCAAACCTTTCAACTTTCACGCAATACATGAGCGTGAGCCGTGGATATAGCACTATGGGTGGAATAGAGGTGGTTGTGGAGAAGACAAAAAGAGGGAGATAGTCTCACATCGACTAGGCGTATCAACGGGCTATGGAGATGCCCATCAAAAGATATCAATGTGAGTGAGTAGGGATTGCCATGCAACGGATGCACTAGAGCTAAATATGAAGGAAAGCTCAAAAGAAACTAGTGGGTGTGCATCCAACTTGCTTGCTCACGAAGACCTAGGGCATTTGAGGAAGCCCATCGTTGGAATATACAAGCCAAGTTCTATAACGAGAATTCCCACTAGTATATAAAAGTGACTAAGCATGAGTCTCTCTACAATGAAGAACATGGTGCTACTTTGAAGCACAAGTGTGGAAAAAGATAGTAGCAATTGTCCCTTTTTCTTTTCTTTTTCTTTTTTCCTTTTTTTCTTTTTTGGGTCTTTTTTTTCTTTGGCCTTTTTTTTCTCTTTTTTTTGCGGAGGGGCTTTATAGATTCAGCCTTTCCTCCCATGGGACAATGCTCTGTAAATGATGATCATCACACTTTCATTACAACACAAGATTACAACTCAATACTACAACAACAAAGTATGACTCTATATGAATGCCTCCGGCGGTGTACCGGTATGTGCAATGAAACAAGAGTGACATGTATAAAAATTATGCATGGTGGCCTTGCCACAAATACGATGTCAACTGCATGATCATGCAATGGCAATATGACAATATGATGCGTGTCATATAAACGGAACGGTGGAAAGTTGCATGGCAATATATCTCGGAATGACTATGGAAATGCCATGATAGGTAGGTATAGTGGCTGTATTGAGGAACAATATGGTTGTTGTTTTGAGGAAGGATATATAGTGGGTTTATGGCACCGGCGAAAGTTGCGCAGTACAAGAGAGGCTAGCAATGGTGGAAGGGTGAGAGTGCGTATAATCCATGGACTCAACATTAGTCATAAGAACTCATATACTTATTGCAAAAATCTACGAGTCATCAAAACAAAGCAATCAACGCATGCCCCTAGGGGGGGAGGTTGGTAGGAGTTAACCATCGCGCGCCCCGACCTCCACACAAAGGTTGACACTCTACAAATACCTCATGCTTTAACTTAGTCACATAACGGTTCACCATACGTGCATGCTACAGGAATCACTTACCTTAACACAAATATTTCTCAATTTCATCATTACTCCACTAGCATGACTCTAATATCACTATCATCACGCCTCAAACCAATTATCAAGCATCCAACATCTCTTTCTACTCAATGCACTTGGTGTGAATTTTTTTACTACATTGACATTGGATGTTTATCATGTGAAGACTAGTTTCTTTAGCCTAAACACTTTACCATGCTGTTTTAATAGACTCTCAAATAGATCTAAGTGAAGCATGAGAGTTCAATAATTTCTACAAAATATTACCACCACCGTGCTCTAAAACATATAAGTGAAGCACTAGAGCAAAAGCTATTCAACTCAAAAGATATAAGTGAAGCATATAGAGTGTTCTGACAATTTCTAGGGCATATTTAACTCTCTCAAATAGGTGTGTCCAGAAAGGATGATTGTGGCAAACTAACAAGCAAATACTCAAATTATACAAGACACTCCAAGCAAAACACATAGCATGTTGTGAATAAAAATATAGCTCCAAGTATAGTTACCGATGGATGAAGACGAAAGAGGGGATGCCTTCCCGGGGAATCCCCAAGCTTAGGATTTTGATTATCATGAATTTACTTGGGGTTCCATGGGAATCCCCAAGCTTAGGCCTTTTCTACTCCTTGTTCCATAGTCCATCAAAGCAATATTCAAAACTTGAAAACTTCACAATACAAAACTTAGACAAAAATTCTCGTGAGCTCCGTTAGTAAGAGAAAGCAAACCACCACTCAAAGGTACAGCAAGGAATTCATTCATTGTTTATATTGGTGTTAGACCTACTGTACTCCAAGTTCTCTATGGTTCATATCCTCCAATATTACTCATAGATGCATCGGAATAAGCAAACAACACACGAAAAACAGAATCTGTCAAAAAACAGAATAGTATGTAGTAATCTGCTGGGTTCGCCTACTTCTGGAACTCAAAAAAATGAAACTAAATTGGTAAATTTGCGCAATTTGTATACACATCATCAGCAAAAAGAATCAACTAAAAAGCACGCCCGAGTAAAATCTGAAGACTACTTTAGCGAGCGCTAAAGATTCTGTTTTTTAGCGAGCGCTAAAGATTCTGTTTTTCACAGCAAGATCAAATAAACTCCACACAAGTCTTACCAAAGGTTCTACTTGGCACAAACACTAAACAAAACATGAAAACACATCTAATGAGAGGCTAGATGCAATATTTATTCCCAAACAGCAACAAAAACAAAAAACAAAAAATTGGGTTGCCTCCCAACAAGCGCTATCGTTTTACGCCCCTAGCTAGGCACGATACAAGATAGATCTAGGTATTGCCATCCTTGGAAGGCAATCCATAAGTGGCTCTCATGATAGATTCATATGGTAATTTGATTTTCTTCCTAGGAAAGTGTTCCATGCCTTTCCTTAACGGAAATTAGAATCTAATATTTCCTTCTTTCATATCAATAACTGCACCAATCGTTCTAAGGAAAGGTCTACCAAGAATAATAGGACATGAAGGATCGCAATCTATATCAAGAACAATGAAATCTACGGGCACATAATTCCTATTGGCAACAATAAGAACATCATTAATTCTTCCCATAGGTTTCTTAATAGTGGAATCCGCAAGATGCAAATTTAAAGAACAATCATCAAGCTCATGGAACCCTAGCAAATCACACAATGTTTTTGGGATAGCGGAGACACTTGCACCCAAATCACACAAAGCATAGCATTCATGATCTTTTATTTTTATTTTTATAGTACGTTCCCATTCATCATAAAGCTTTCTAGGTATAGAAACTTCCAACTCAAGTTTTTCTTCATAAGATTGTATCAAAGCATCAACTATATGTTTAGTGAAAGCTTTATTTTGACTATAAGCATGCGGAGAATTTAGCACGGATTGCATCAAGGAAATACAATCAATCAAAGAGCAATTATTATAATTGAATCCTTTGAAATCAAAAGTAGTGGGTTCATCACTATGCAAAGTTTTAATCTCTTCAATTCCACTTTTAGCAATTTTAGCATCAAGATCTAAAAATTTCGAATCATTGGGACACCTTAAAGCAGAATCATCTCCAATCCTATTCTCATCAAGATTAATACTAGAAAATAAGGATCTAATAGGAGACACATCAATAACTTTCAGATCTTCATCATAATTTTCATGCTCCTCCAGTTTGGCAGCCATCTTATTAATCAAGGAGGACTGTTTATCAGAAATTTGGGAAATTAAGTTCTCAAGATGAGCAAACTGAGATTTCGAACCATAAAATTCCTTAGACATATCATCAAGGTCTTTATTCATATATTCCATAAAAAAAATCTGTTCTTTAAGCTCACTTCTGAAAAAGTCATTATGCTCAAATTGTATAGTCATAAAATGTCTAACATTGTTTTCAATCTCCTCCAGCCTCTTGAGGTGAGGTTCAACACTAACAGGGAGAGCCATAATGACAAGCAAGCAATCCAACACACACAAGCAAACAAGAAGCAAGCGAACGAGAAACACACGGCGGAAGAAGGGCGAATAAAACGGCAAAGGTGAAGTGGGGGAGCGGAAAGCGAGAGGCAAATAAATGTAATGCGAAGGATAAGGGTTTGTGATAGGTACTTGGTATATGACTTTTGCGTAAGCCTCCCCGGCAACGGCGCTAGAAATTCTTCTTGCTACCTCTTGAGCTTGCGTTGTATTCCCTCGAAGAGGAAAGGGAGATGCAGCACAGTAGCGTAAGTATTTCCCTCAGTTTTTGAGAACCAAGGTATCAATCCAGTAGGAGACCACACGCCAGTCCCTCGCACCTGCACAAACAAATAAGAACTTCGTAGCCAACGCGATAAGGGGTTGTCAATCCCTTTACGGTCACTTACGATAGTGAGATCTGATAGAGATGCTAGTTTATATTTTTGGTATTTTTGGTTTAATAAAACAGCAAATAAACAACGGCAAAAGAAATTAACGGGAAAGTAATATGATAGAGATAGACCCGGGGGCCATAGTTTTCTCTAGTGGCTTCTCTCATGATAGCGATATTCTACGGCGGGTAAACAAATTACTGTCGAGCAATTGATAGAAAAGCTAATAATTATGAGACTATCTAGGCATGATCATTGTATATAGGCATCACGTCCGAGACAAGTAGACCGACTCCTGCCTGCATCTACTACTATTACTCCACACATCGGCCGCTATCCAGCATGCGTCTGGTGTATTGAGTTCATACGAACAGAGTAACGCCTTAAGCAAGATGACATGATGTAGAGGTATAAACTCAAGCAATATGATGAAAACCCCATCTTTTTATCCTTGGTGGCAACAATACAATACGTGCCTTGCTGCCCCTACTGTCACTGGGAAAGGACACCGCAAGATTAAACCCAAAGCCAAGCACTTCTCCCATTGCAAGAACTATAGATCTAGTAGGACAAACCAAACCAACAATTCGAAGAGACTTGCAAGGATATTATGAGCACACACAAAAAGTTCAGAGAAGAACCAAATATCTTTCATAGATAACCTTGATCGTAAACTCACAATTCATCAGATCTTGACAAACACAACGCAAAAAGAGACTGCATCGAATAGATCTCCTCGAAGACCGAGGAGAACTTTGTATTGAGATCCGGAGAGAGAGAAGAAGCCATCTAGATACTAGCTATGGACCCGAAGGTCTGTGGTAATCTACTCACAACTCATGGTGAGGGCGATGATGATGATGATGATGATGAAGGCCTCCGTGATGGATCCCCCTCCCGAAACAGGCTCCAAGATGGGATCTCCACGGGAACAGCAGCTACGGCGGTGGAATTAGGGTTTTCTCTCTGCGTGTGGAGTTTCTGGGGTACGTAGGCATATATAGGAGGAAGAGGAGCACCAGGGGCCACCGGGCCTACCCTCGAGGCAGGGGGACGTGCCCTGGGAAGGGGGGCGCGCCCCCCACTTTCGAGGGTGGGCCCCCTGTCTTCTGGCTTGGCCCCGAAGTTTATCTCGCGTGATTTTCTCCAAAAATATCTCCTGCAAAGGTTTCATTCCGTTTGGACTCCGTTTGATATTCCTTTTCTGCAAAACCCTGAAATAGGCAAAAAAACAGCAATCTGGACTGGGCCTTTGGGTTAGTAGGTTAGTCCCAAAAATGATATAAAAGTGAATGATAAAGCCCATTAAACATCTAAGACTTCATAAATAATAGCATGGAACAATCAAAAATTATAGATACGTTGGAGACGTATCAAAGTTCCACCACACACTTGATTCTACTGGTATGTCGCTGGGAGATGGGTCGGTACGAAGTTGGCAGGGGAATCCAAGGATCGTGCCAAACCCGGATTTGTTTCCCGTTCCCAACTTGCTAGATGATGACTTTCCTCAATAGGTCAAGGTCGTCCTGAACAGCGTGCCTAGTTGAAGATGTCTCCCTAAAAAGACCGTATCAACAAGGTAACCATTAGGATAATACCTCGCTTTCAGTAGCCTGGCGCAAAGTGAGTCAAGTCTTTCGAGCAGCCTCCAAGCCTGACAAGCTAAGAGAGATTGGTTAAAGGGTCGGAAGTCTCAAAAGCCCAATCCTCCTCATTGTTTTGGCTCCACAAGCTTCTCCCACACAGACCAATGTATTTTCCATTGGCCTTCCTTCGATCTGCACTGGAAATTCCTAACCAACCATGTTAGGTCATCACAAACAGAGTAGGGTAGTTTAAAGAGGCACAGAACATATGTTTGAAGAACTCAGGCAATAGACTTTATCATGACTTCTTTTGTTGCTTTGGATCACCCAAGTTAGCATGCGTTTTGTCAATCTTTGCTGCAAATTTTGAAACCGGCCACGGTGCATGTGACCCTCTGGAGTCGGGAACCCTAGGTACTTTCCTTCAAACTCACCAGCAGGCACATGAAACTCATTTTTCTGACCACATCTTGAACTTCCTGCGGGAAGCCAGAACCAAAAAAGAGTTGAGCATTTCGGGGGATTTATGAGTTGTCCCGTAGCTTCAACGTACGCACTAATAATCTCCTTAATTGCCATTGCTTGATCTTGGTGTGCTTTGAAGAAGAGCAAGCTGTCATCGGCGAATAAAAGATGGTATACGCCCGGTGCGCTCCTCCACAAGTATTCACCAATTGAGTGCTATTTGTTGCCACACCCTGTCGAAGAAGAGCCGAGAGACCATCAACCACAAATAGGAATATAAACGGGGATGATGGCTGGAGTCGCGAGATTGCCACCTTAATGTAAATATCATAGAGATAGATTATAGGTGACAGTGGCAAGACGTACACAGAGGACCCCGGCAAAGAGAAGGTGTACCAAGGCGCGAGACGAGGAGCTATAGCCACGACAGATATTCAGATTTTGGTGTCACGGCAACATTCTCTGAGTTTGCTGCCACAGCAATGTTTTTGAAACGGTTGCCACGACAACGAAATATTGGCCGTCACGCCGCTTCAACTGGAGATTGAAGACGATCATGGAAAACTCATGGTGCCCAGGGCTATACCATATCATGCTATTATGAATTATCTAAGATGTTTATCCCTTTGTTGTTTTCACCCTTTGATTGCGTCGTAGTCAATTATTAGGGTGATCTCTCACAGTAAATATCAAGTTTAAAGGTGATCTTCCCAGGGTTGCAACCGTCAATAACATGTGGCGTTCCGGAGTGCATCGTATCCACATGAGCAGATAGCACTCGGTTGTCTTGAAGTTCTAGCAAAATCATTCTGAGCTCGGAGCACGAAGCATCGAAAGATGAACAAGAGTCATATGAAGATATGATCGGCAAAAGTTTGCGCAACTGTAAAAATTCTCGTCAGCAATGATGTTCACATTAATGGCTGAGAACTAAATTTGGATCTTAAGTTGCTTAAAATCAAGTATGGGAGATATTGACTTGAGTGGGAGCACAATTATTTATTAATTTAGTTTAATCACTATTGCAAATTAGTTATGAACAATGTCTATGTGTAATTTGCATTACACTCCCTCCGTCCAGAAATACTTGTCATCAAAATGGATAAAAGGGGGTGTATCTAGATGTATTTTAGTTCTAGATACATCCCCTTTTGTCAATTTTGATGACAAGTATTTTCGGACGGAGGGAGTAGTTGTAGAATTATGGCTCACCGTTTCACCTTTTTTGTTGAATGATTGGCCGTTATTTATCTGGTCAAATCTTTATGATTATGATTGAGAGGATCATCGTGAGTGCCCAAGAATCGAAAATTTGGGTTTGGCTCCGAGTATGACTCAGATAGATAGCCCGACGCGTGGACGGGGCTCAAACCAATATAAAAGGAGGAGCAAGCCCCCTCCCCAAAATCCAAAATCCAACGCGGGCAGCCCCCAATCCAGATCTCAACATCTCCCGGCGAGTTGAGCAGAAATCAGTCAGATCAGCCGATGGCCGGCGTCGAGTGCCCCGGCAAACGAAAGGCGGCGTCTTTTTCCGGCGAGGAGTGTTCCCCGAAGGCCAAGAGGATGGTCGGCTGTTCCCGAGGAGGAGAGGAGGAGATTCCGGCGGCGAAGAAGATGTGGCGGCTGCCGCGGGAGGAGGTCGATTATATCGTGGACTGGTCGCCGTACGTCCCTCCCGCCGTGTACCAAGACCTGAAGCGCGACAACCCGTCGCTGGTGCCGTCGCCGGAGGAGGAGAAGGACGAGCACACGGTGGTCCTCTACCGGTCCGCGCGCGAGTGCTACGAGCATTTGGATAGGTTCGCCGGGTTCCAGGCCAGGGTCCGCCGCGAGTACGCCTCCAAAGGATTCGTGGAGGTCGACTACGACTGCGTCGGCCCCGAGGCCGAGGCGCAGAGGCGGATCGACCAAGCGCGCCATGAGGCTTTCAGAGCCATCGTCGCTCATCTTTCTTCACAAGTCGTCGTCGACGACGACACGTACCAGCAGCTCAAAAGGAAAATGATGGACGGTTTCTGACGGACTGAAACCAAACTCATCTGTCTGATGCCCTTGGCACTCAGCCCAGTGACTCTTACGAGGGATCTAGCTAGCTAGGTGTATGCTCCGTCCCAAGTGATCGATTGTGCTTGTTTGTGCCTTGTCACAGCATCACTCATCCAATGAATGCAATTTGTCCATTCAGAAAGAAAGAAAGAATGCATACTTGTTTCAGTTATACTGCAACCAGATGCATTTGTCTCTTTTGAGGACATTGGTGCTTCTGTGCTTCACACTGTAACTTTATTTGTAATTCATCACATTGCCATGTCTGTTATTTTCCGTGTACATGGCCATATGCCCACATACAGGTTCTGTTGCAACGTCTGGAGCTGTGCCTGTGATATCTGCACTGATTCATCTCCAAGCCTTGCGATAGTTTGTTGTACTGACAATTTGTCTTCCAAGATTGTTAGCTTTCATAGTTCGAAACTACTCCCTCCGTTCCTAAATATAAGTCTTTTTAGCATTTCAAATGGGCTACAACATACGGATGTATTTAGACATATTTTAGAGTGTAGATTCACTTATTTTGCTTCGTATGTAGTCACCTGTTGAAATATCTAGAAAGACTTATATTTAGGAACGGAGAGAGTATTTGCATGGATGTGGATATTGGGGCTTGTCGATTTGCTACTACTTTTTAGGGCCATATATAGTTCATTGGTTAGATATGTCTGGCCATAGTGGTAAGCCATCATCTTCAGGTCCAGTTGGATATAAATCACCAGTTTTTGGAACTGGGTGCTTAACAAAGTTGAATATTCACTTCTTTTCCTTGGTGAGATATATATACATCTAAATCTGGTAGGGCGCTGTTAATCGTATAGTTTGCCTTCTTTTTTCCTGTCTAATTTTGGTGGTTGTTTCAAGGTTTGTAGGTGATGCTGAAGCTAGTGGCCCTGAATAGCATGCAGAGGCAATCTAGCAGATGAGTGTACTATAAATCCGACGGTAAAAACTACAGGAATTTGCGGTCATGCCTCCCTGAGATATGTGTTACTGGTCTGCTGGTAGTTTCTATTGTGCCCTGGAGCTGTGAGCAGCGGTTGTTATTTCTAGGCCTTTTGTTAAGCACTATATAAGCAGCGTGTTCGTCTTCAAACTGGCGAGCTTGCGCTTGGTTTTAACCTTTTTGGCGACACGTTTTCTGTGCATAATGCTGGATGGTGGTTCTTCTGCTGCTAGGGCTGTCTGTTGTACTAGAATAATATGGATGCAGTAGTTACTGAGCTCTGACTATTACTTCAGATTCTCCTGTTGTTTTGTTGCCTCCAATTATACCAGTTTTTTTTACAAGTGTTGTGTGGCTGCTCCTTTTCATATTTAGAGTAGAAATTCTGAAGGTTGTGTATATCCGACGGCAGAGCAGCCTGAATGGTTAGGAAGCGATTAGGCCTCAAGTTTCACGCTTTGGTGTCTCATTAATGTGGGTTATATTTTCAATGGGAGGCAACGTTCCCATCGGTAGTGAGACGCATGTGGTGACTTCGTCAATCTTAATGCGCCACAGCTCCGATCCGATCTTCAGTAGGCACTATGTGAGCGTGCTTAACAACTATTTTAGTATTTGTTATGTACTCCCTTCGTTCTAAAATACTTGTCGTCACGTAGGCCATCTCGGGAAAGCAGCAAAAGCAGAGTAGATATCGCAGAGCAAGACGCTGAACAAACGCAAGGGACCAAGATAAGAGGGGCACACACACTTACTCGCTACTGCCGAAATGAAATGAAATTGGCAGAAAAAAGCAAAGGCGCAAGGATGATCGCACCACAGCGACACACAAACTGAAGAAAGAGCGCAGAAAAAAAGCTAGAGTCAACGAGCTCAAATCCTTTTACATGTATAGCCAAAATTGCTTTGGAATGAATACTTCCCTTGAGGCAAACAAAATCTACATATAACCAAACCAAAATTTTGTAATACCTGAGTAATACTAACAGCATAGTCCAAAATACCACAAAACCTTGTAAGTACGTATTACTAAAACTGCACAAGCGCACAACAAACCACCCACTAGGCTAAATATTTTTGTATACCCGGTCGAATTAATCGTGACTTCATGACCAGTATTTCAAGTTTTCAACACCATGATTGAATTTTGACATTAAAAATCAACATGTTCCGCTGAAAGCAGAAGAAAATGAATACACCAACAACCATTTGCTAGGAGCCCTATCCTGAATATACATTGCCGACTGAACAATGTCTTCACTCGTATGCGAATTTCAATATGTAAGGACAACACCTCATCGTGTGAATTCAACTCTGTACGAAGAAAAAACCCGATGTCGTGGGCTCTACCAAGTCCAAGTACATCCTCGTGTTCCAACAACTACAGGTGAGATCACTGGATGAATTTAGGGTCGATCGGCTGAGAGGACCCTCTCAGAGCATGAATTTCTAAGCGTATACCGTCGCACTTCTTAACACCTTCATTGATGCGTTGCCACAGATCACTCAAGTCATCCCTCTCATCCGTCGACTGCCTATCCCTGATCACTTTATCGATAACCTCCATCTTCTGTAATTCCTCAGCTAAATCACCTTGTATTGAAGATAGGTACCATTGCTGCAATGCATAGACACGTTAGCCAGGTGTACCAGCAGAAACATACAACATTCAGATAATAAACGACTCATTTCTTAGTTTAAATATTCAAGCATTTAACATGTGTACAACTCAAATATGCATAAGCTAGCACTAATCCACTTATGCAAGTTGCAACTCCACCCCATATAGAAACATAAAAAGATGATCGACGTAGTAGTGAACTGCTTGAAGGTGCGTGACAGTTTAGGCTTTCAGACACTTAACAGATCCTTTAATCTGAAGTACATTTCAGGAAAATAAAAGAACGTTGTATTCATTGGTCTGTCATGACAATGAGAAGTGTAAACGACATTACCTTAAAACTGTGAGTGCTCGGAGCAGTGGTTCTATGAGCTTGAGGCTGCAGCGGAGGGAAGGGAACTGGAGTGGAGCAGGCGTGACCTCTGGTATTAGAATGGCCATCTTCCGGTCTTATCTCTGATTTCTGAACCACAAAATTACAGTCAGTCACTAGAGACAGCAAAAAGTTCCTAGCAAACAGGCGTATCAATGAAGTTAAATGGATGGAAATAACCCCTAAACTGAGCAAATAATTCTAAAACAGAACAAATAATTGCTTGAACAAATAATGCAGCAAAATATAACAGATTCCCTTGGACTAAAAACTTCAGAAATTAATGGCTAGACATGTCAGCTGTGTATTTTCCCTCTAAAATGTCTTCAAAACACTATATCCCCCAGAACAATCACCAATCTTCCCATATGGCATACATATGTTATCAATTTATCATTCATTATAGGGACAGACTACGTTGAAGGAACTAAGATGTGTTGAGATTCAGATAGCAAAAATTGCCGCTCACAACAACAGATAAAATTTTCAATAAACAGTTTGGAGCATAGCATCAACTAAGATTGAGTCGAACAAATAGGCTTACTCCTGTGGATGTCTTGGAGATTGTTGTTGCAGCTCTATCACACGCATGATCTTCCCCTTTAGCAGCTACACCATTCGATCCAAGTGATGAGACACTTACCCATTTGCCATACTTTGAGGTGAAGGTACCTCCGCCAAAAGATTTCGCTAACTTCAGCACGGCTGAATGCACGCAGGAATCCCATTCCCTTGCAATATCGTTAATAAACCTATGCTCAGCTATGGCAAGCTTGAACTGCTCGTGGACCGAGTTCGACATGGCCTTGAACTCATTCCTGCAGATAGTTCATAGCACTGGATTACTGAAAAAACAGCAGAGTTTTTTACTATAACCAACAGGAGCTTAGAAGACCACCATCAACTAACTACTTCAACTCACCTCTCCTGTCCATCTTCATCATCCTCAACAAGCACAGGACAACTCCTTGGGTAATCCGTGGGGACAAGTAGTTTTGCAGCGCTGATAGGAGGCTGTATTGTTCACGAAATTAGACACTGAAGCAACTGAAAATTAACTAATTTACGGTGATATTGAAGCGATTTTAAGCAACAGTTGTCTCTACAGGTGTACCTTTTCAGATCTTGCAAATAGGGCCTTGAGGTCAGCAGCAACGGCCACGGCCACATAGGAAAGTGTAATTAATGTCCCAACATCAGCACTGTCGCGTATAACGGTGATCTCCGTGTCAACCAGTGAATTGTTGATGTTTTTAATCTCCTCGTCGAGAAAAGTGTTTGCAATCTGCAAGGGAATGACTTAAAGATTATTGGATTCTTAGATTTACAAGCTTAGGAAAGCCGGCAAGAAAACAAGTGATGGTTTCATATTCACATACTAAAGATATGTTGGATTCGAACCAAGTAATATACCAAAGAAAGCCCCCACAATTTTGAATGGTCAACTGGACCTTGCGCGATTCAATGCAATTATCCAACAACAAGACAATGGTATCACAAATCACCATCAACGCACCCCTTTGTAACCAAACTATTCTGAACCTAATGCCGCGTCTTCCTGTTGTGCTTGTGCCCCTCTTGGGTTCAGTTCCCAAAGTTCATCAGGTTCCCAAACTATTTTGAACTGAACCATTCAGCAGCAGCAGCAGCACAGCTAATGGTGTGCATCAGGTTCATTTCAAGAATACCCAAAGTCCCAAATGACATGGCAATGGCAAAAATACGGATACTGAAGAACGGTACAGCATAAAAAATGCAGAGAAACGAAGCAAGAGAGGGAAGGGGAAGCTATACGCGCAGGGCCGCATCATGGCGACAGGATTGGTCCAGCGGCTCTGGTCCATGAGCGTGGCCCTGATTGCCGTGCAGATCACCTTGACCCTGGGAGTCCATCAGCACCTCGATCGAAGACCACGCGCGTCAGGGAGAGGGTCTAGGGGTTGCGCCCAGGATCGGGGACGCACCACGCGAGGCCCTGCGCTCGGCAAGGTGTGTTGGACCGAGGCGAGACACTAGACGCCGCCGGAGGCACCGAGCTCGTCGACGATGAGCCGGTGCGGCGCGGCCGGAGGTCTTGAACCGAGGGGAGACGCGGCCGGAGGGATACGAGCGCGTTTGACGAGTCAGGGTTCTCGGAGGCACCGGGCTCGTCGGCGACGAGGTCGGTGCGGCGCGCACGGACACGAAGACGAGCCGATCGACGCGGAGAGGGCCTTGAGCCGAGGGGAGGCGTGGCGGGAGGTCTTGAACCGAGGGGAGGGGGAGGGGGCGCGGCCCGTCGACGGCGAGCCGGTGCGGGGAATCGGTTACGGACCTGGAGCCGTCAGACTCAATTTGGATTGTTGAGGTCTTGCGTCCGAGCGGGAATTTCAATTTTGGCTGTCCCTCCCTCCCTCGGGGTCCTTGGCTTCTTTCTCCAAGGAAAGACGTCAATAATGTACGTATTGGACATTTTTGTTCCTTTTAATTCAATTTGATTTGATATACTATATGAAATAGAGAAATCAAGCGTACTCGATGGCCCCTCGCGGCAATCTCAAAGCACCCTCTGCAACCCCAGCGACGTATCGCTTCACCCCCAAGGCCCCAACCCAAACCGCACGAGGCGATTTTGCAGGCGACATAACTGCCCCCTTCTTACGCCCGCCAACACCGCGGGTCCTCGCCTACGCCTGCCGCTCCGGCGATGGCAGGGGTGGGGACCCCCGGTGATTTGGATAGTAGATAGGGTGAGCCTCGTTTGTCCTTGGGGCGTCTGTTCGATGGAAGGGATGACGCCGCGTCTGAACAAATTTCCTCTGCACTTCCTTCCTCTCGGTAGCGCTCCAATCGGTGTTGGCGAGCGGTCAATTGGCTCTGGTGTCTCTGTGGTCTTCGTATCCGACAAGTGTAGGTGTCGCGGGTCGGTGCACGACATCTTCTTCGATGTCGTCGGCCTGTCCAGAAATCTTTGGTGGCTTGAAGTTGGGCTTGAGGATGGCAGCAGGCGGCGGCGCCCTTCTTCTTCAACCTTGTCGAATGAAGACGGCGGCGCCGGAATTTGGTGAACATGGGGGAGATCCCCGGCCGACGCTCCACAAAGTCTCGGTTCTGCGGCTTGTGGCAAATCGTTTCATTGGCTCATTAAGCAGCATTGAATGCGAAGGTGTTTCTCCATATTTGGGCATGTTGGTTGATCCCCTCCTTTTTCCGTGGAGCTACGGTGTTGATGGTAATCGATGGTGGACGAAGGTTGGACATGGCATAAGGGACTCCAAGAATCAAAATTTGGTTTCTTGGGGGAGGGGGGGGGGTCCTTTTTGCAAAGTTTCATGGTGCCTATAGTTCTGGTCCCCCTGGTTGCTTCGTTTGATTTCCATGTTGTAATCCTTTGTTTTTAATATGATGTGTGGTTATCGCTCAAAAAACCTAGCGACGTAACGTACACGACTCTGTCAAATACCCCTTCCCACCCAAGGCAACATCGGGGGCGACGCCTATCGCTGCCAGCAACCTCCCCTCGCCGCCGACCCTTGCCACGATGACCACGGGCTCTGCTTCTGAAGGTGGAAGGGCCTCTTTCCTGCGCTGGATGTGTCGGTGGAGCAGCTCCACCACCACGAGGGTCATGCCCGACCAGCGTGAGCACGTGCGAACCAGGTCTCGCCGACCCGCGCCTCGCCATGAAAAAATGTTTATGTCCTTTTAAAAAATGTTTAGGCAATGTAAAAAAATCATGTAGTTCTAAAAAATGTTTGTGGCATCTGTTCTAATTTTTTTAAACAATGTAAAAAATGGTAAAATAGTATAAAAACAATGGCTTGTGCCATTAAAAAAAAGTTCATGACACTCTAAAAAATGTCCACACGTTTGAAAAATATGTGCAAGACATTCAAAAACAATTATGCAATATAAAAAAATTCATAGTTTACAAAAATATTTGTATCATTCAAAAAAATATCAACGTGTATTTGAAAAAAATTGTTTGTAAAAATATTGTTCAAATTATGTATTTGAAAAAAATGCTCAACGTGTGTAACAAAACTGCTACATGTATACGAAAAACGAGCAGCATGCATTGGATAAACTAGACATGTATTAAAAAAAAAGAAACCAAAATCTTGAAGAAGAGTGGTAAAGAAAACTAGAAAACCCAAAAAACCTCAGGAAGAAGAGAGAAAACGAACAGAAAACCGAAGAGTAGCGGCTGTTACTGGGCCGCCCGGTCACTGAACGCTCTCTAGCCCGCTGGATGGCCCAACGAAGATTAGCTCTGTAGCCCGCTGGATGGCACACGATACGATCTGGGACGCACTCTGCAGCCAGTAAAAGGAGACTTTCGATTGGCTGATCAGAGACTCCATGGCCATGGTCGTACTCTTCTCTCCAGGTGACAAGATATTCCGTGCTAATTTTATTTATTTATAATCTCCAAACATCACGGCCGGAGTCCATCGATCGAGTATATATTGTTGGCTTGATCAAGTATTTTTTGGCAATAATTCCTGCCACCTCTTTGATTTGCATTGCAGGGGAGGAAACGGAGAGGACAGTCAAGCTTTACGTGATTCTAGCCAAGGAGCTGAAGAGGAAAAGGGAGTTGGAGGCAGAGGACCTTTATTTGCGAGAACAGCTGGTTGGTCTTTGTGCGACAAGCGGAAATCGTCTTGCCTCGTTGGAGGGATGCGATGTATGTTTATATAACATGGGCGCACCTCCCTGGATAACAACGCATACAAGTTGTTGAGATTACATTCTTGGAGAAGAAGGGATAAGAGAGGAATTCGGTTACAGGAGATAGAGTAGATTGTAATCTATCTAGGCCTACCGAAAACACTTAAACATCTATCCCTATGTCACGTTACAATGCTGCGTTTAACACCCTCCCTTAATCACAACTTCATCAAGTTGAAATTATGCTTGAAGTCTTCAAAATTCCGTGTGGGCAAAGCTTTGATGAATCCATCTGCAACTTGATCTCTAGAGTGCACAAACCGAATGTCAAGTTGCTTGGTAGCAACCCTTTCTCTGACAAAGTGGAAGTCTACCTCTATGTGTTTTGTCCTGGCATGAAACACAGGATTAGCAGACAGATAAGTGGCATCAAGATTATCACACCACAAACATGGAGCTTTAGTATTTTTCACACCAAGTTCCTTAAGAATGGACTGAACCCATATAATTTCTGTTATTCATTCGCCAATGCTTTGTACTCTGCCTCTGTACTGGATCTAGACACAGTTGCATGTTTTCTTGCACTCCATGATATCATATTAGGACCAAAGAATACTGCAAATCCACCAGTGAAGCGCCTGTCATCCAGGCTGCCTGCCCAATCAGAATCAGAGAAGGCTTAATTTCAACGTATCAAGGGGGGTCTTAATTTCAGCAAGTCACCATCTACTTTTTTATAATTTTTTATTGCTCCATGCTATTATTTCTGATGTTTTGGATGTTTAATGAGCTTTGTTATACACTTTTATATTATTTTTGGTACTAACCTATTAACCCAAAGGCCCAGACCAGATTGCTGTTTTTTTTGCCTATTTCAGGGTTTTACAGAAAAGGAATATCAAACGGAGTTCAAACGGAATGAAACCTTTGGGAGAGATATTTTTGGAGCGATATCTTCACGGGAGACTTGAGAACCACGGAATAAGACACACGTGGCGTCCACAATGGTGGGGGCGCCCCCCCCCCTACAGGGTGTGCCACTACTAGGAAAAGGCATGCTAGTGGCGCACCAGTTTTGCCTACTAATGGCGCACTACTGGTGCGCCACTAGCACCACACCATTAGAATTAAATACTAATGGCGCACCCCTGGTGCGCCATTAGTATCTGGTGTACTAATGGTGCACCACGCAGTGCGCCATTAGTATAGCCCACAGTGCGCCATTAGTATGCCTCCCAGGGGGCCATATGTACCCATGTGCTTTGGCATACTAATGGCGCACTAGTGGGTGATGCGCCATTAGTGTCATTTTTATAGTGCGCCATTAGTGTCTTGAGTGGTGGGCCATTAGCATGAATATTTGGGATTTTTTTCCTGATATTTTCACAGGATACAAAATATATTATTGGACAGAATTTAGACAACACCACACAGCAACAGCAGATTCATCGAATACAATAGAAGATTAGTCTCCGAATACAATTCATCATATTAGTCTCCGAATTCAAAAGACCGAACAAAGATAGAACACTACAAGTCTCGAGACCGCGAGTAGCGAGTTTGTCTTCACATTACAAGTCGATATCGATCATCTAAACTACCATCACATAGAAGAGAATTGCGGTCATCACGATGAGCATCATCGCGATGAAACTGGTCTTCATTCGGTTCCTCCAACGCTCCCTCCTCTCTCCCGCTAGATAGCGCGCGTATCTAGATTCCACCTCCGCCCTAGTGGTGTACCCTTTGTAACTGTTACCGCTGAAATGGTGAACCTGTCTCCGACACTCCTCCTAGTCATCGTAGACTTTGGGAACCTTACCCTTGTACACGACATACGACGGCATCTCTATGCACTAGCCAAACAAAACGTTAGTACCAATTCACAGACAATACATAAGCAATATATAAGTATGCAACAAAAGGATCGGAAGAGAAAAGCAAGACATTAATAGCATCGATTACATCTAAGTTGAACGACTGTCCAAACCAAAGAGACACACAAGTTCATTAAGGTTTAATTACAACATGAGCCAATCGATGTTTCAGAACTAGACATAACATCACTACTTTCGACTCGACTCAAGGGACCGGAACGTGGATGAAGCCGCCGTCTATCGTGATGGTCATGAAATCGCGGGCGTCGTCAGCCTGCATTTGTAGCGTTGTGTCTATCTCACTGAATTTGTAGCGTTGTGTGTATCTCACTGTTGGACGGTTGATTTCTGAGGTTGAACTGCCCCGAGGTACGAAGGACATCTTGATGGATGATTTCCGCAAACTCCGACTGGATGCGAAATAATTCTTGTCTGATGTCCGCGTCCTGGATTGCCGACAAGCTCGCGGCCCAATCTTTGAGTTTTTCTGGTAGCAGAAGGTGATTATTGTCCCGTACGATCGCCCGCATGTGATGGAGGGCATAGTAGGCATCCTTCTAACCGCCAGGCGGCTGCTTGACGCAGCAGAACGTCGTATTGTAGGCGAAAACGTGCTTGCCGTACTTACGAACTGGCCTGGTGAAGATGCCTCCAGATTTGGCGTAGCCGGGGAGAACATCATCAAGAACTTTCTTTACATTTGTGTAGTCTATCTTCGATTGACGGTCCGAGTCGAAATACGTGGCCATGGAATATTTCAGGCTTAAGAGGATGAGTGTGCAATGTGTGTCACTGCACAAAACAATGAATATTAAAATAAATGATCGAAATCTAAGAAATCATATGTTACGGGGCGGTTGAGGGGACTACTTACTCGGAAAAATAAGGCATGAGGAAGTTATCCTTATCTGGGTTTGCCAGAATGACGCCTTCAAGGTAAGAACTCGCGACTTGCCGGTCCCCAGCGCTGCCTAAGATCTTGGCACGCATGTAGAAGGGGTTGACTATCACGATGTCCGGGGTCTTGTCTCTAATGATCTGCATCTCCATACTCAGCGAAAATAGCCGAACGAAGGTGTAGTGCAGCGGATGAAGGTTAAACATAACGAAGATGTCATCAAACCGCAGGACGATCGTACCCCCGATGGAGTTATCCACAAAGCCCTTGCCCTCTGGCACCTTGGGCACGAAAACCGGGTATGCCACATCCTTCTCTCTGAGACGCCGCTTATCCAAAGAAAGAAAGCATTCATGCAGACTCCGCATAGCACCGGTTGCAGCATTGAGCATATTAGTCGGTAGCATCGGCCTACCCGCCACATGCACCCTCCTCATTATATCCTTAGGTGAAGGTGGCCCGTCCCGAGCACGGATCGTACTCGGTGCCGGCTGGCTCGCACCCTTGTTACTCTTTCTTTTCCGTCCCTTCTTGTTCTGCTGTAATGGGACCGAGTTCTGCTCACAGACCGCCTTCTTGAGTGTGTTGGGGCTGATAATATTTCGCACCTCGGCCATTTGAGGCTCGGTGAAGTCGGCAGCTGGAGGCGTCTCCTGAGAACTGAACGCCAGACGACGCCTGTTGCAATTGGGTTTCTCCACGGTACCAGCTAGATCGCGATCGTCTTTTGTAGGGTTGGGTTCTTCAGAAGGAGGCCCCATGAATTCGTCATCATACCCATGATCGGCAAAGTACTTATCGACGTTGGCAAATGTACCGTCGTCGTCGTCCGGATCCTGTTCCATATGCATGTTCGGATCCTGTGCCATAGGGATGTCCGGCATGTCCGGTAGCGTTGCGGCGGTCTTGCCATGGCTTGACGCCGGCACGACTGGCGGTGTTGTCTTTGGGGTGGTGTCCCCCGCCCCCAAACGAATCTGGCTCTTCGGCCAAAGCAGGGGACAACTTAGGCAGGCGCTGAGGTTCATCACATCATCTTCGTCGGCCCCGGCGGGTCGAATCGGAGGTAACAACTCGTCGTAGCCTGGCAGCACCCGAACCAGTTGAACCCTATACACGGTGGGTGGCATCGGATTACCGTGGAACACGGGGTTGCCCGGTTGAACGATTCTGCCCTTGGCGACATCGACCAACTCGTCGTTCACGAAGTGCAGGAGAGTGCATGGAACGTTGGCGGCGCCCTGCGAAAACATGTAGGGCGTCACGGATGCGCAGTCAAAGGCAAGGAGATGAAGTCCTCGGCCGAGAGGCTTAATTAGTTACCGTGATGATGGCGTCGAGCTCGGCTAATGTCGAGGCACCGCCAACGGCGGGCGTGCAATTGACGGAGGGGCCGCTTGCTACAGAGGTGCCGGCCGACATACACCCGGGTGCATTAAGCTCCAATGCCTGTGCCGGCGTCGGAGACACCAATGTCGCCTCCGCCGGAGACACCAATGGCGCCGCCTGCGTGTTCTGCGAGTTGCTGACCGTGAAGCTGGGAATCGGGGGTGGCCCCTGTTGGCCGCCCGCAATCCACGTCGTCAGCCCATGAATCAAGGTAGGCATAATGCCGGTGAGCGTCGATCCCAGTTGTTGTTGCACTTGCTCTTGAACAATCTCCGGAATCCGCGCCACTTGTGCCTTGAGTTCTTGAACCTCGCGCGACTGGCTTTCTGAGCTGGTCTTTCTCTCCTTTCGCCCACGAGCGTTATAGTATGATGACCATTTTGTGGACAAGCCTTTTCCGGCCACACGACCAGCTGACAATGGCTTCCTGAGCTTATCCTTGTTTTTCATTATGTTCAATGCCCTATTTAGAGTGTTGTCCCAAGGGGTTCTCTGAGTCGACCCCGCGCTACTGCTTTCAGTCGCCTGCGGAAGGAATGTGAACCATTTAGAAATTTGGCTTCATTAATTAGAATGCAACCATATGGAGCTAATTACGTGGGGGGTGTATTCCTTACCAGAACAACCTCAAGGGCCCTGGTCTTCGGATCCGTGGTAAGCTCCTTTGTTACCGGGTCCTCCTTGTACCGAGCCCTGACATAGTTCCTGGTCTCCTTGTCACTGTATTTATCGAAGAGGGGCGGTAGGCCTTGCTCGGCACGCTCCACGTCCTCCTTGTCCCATATAGGCTCCGCCACTCTGTAACTGCCGGGACCGAGTGTGTGTTCCGCTAAGTTCAACTCTCGCATTTCTTTCCCCCACTAACTTGATTCGGAGGTTGCGCTCCTCTCGCACTTGATCTTGAACTCCTTGTAGTCATCTTCGCTGATCGAAGGATTTTTCGCCTTGATCTTCTCATAACTAAAACCTTTGTCAATCATTCTCTTCACCGCGCTTCTCCAAGTAGACAGGGCCGTGCTCATCCTCGTGAGGGCGGCATTGCTCACTTTATTCTCTGAGAGGCATGTGTTTTCAAATTCAGCGGGGAACTTGTATCGTTCATGCAGCTTCGTGAAGAGGAGGTTGCGCAAATTCCCTCGGTCCTTATGCCTTAGGTTCTCGGTGTTGATCGAGACGGTGCTCCGGAGAATGCACCCGAGCTAAACCGAGTACCCCTTGACTATTTCTTTGGGCGCCGTTGGATGCCCGTCGGAGTTCACTTCAGTAAATTCCTCCTTGACGATGCGGAGCACGTTCGGGCGCCGGTCCTTCCGTTGCCTCTTCGGTTGGCTGCCATCTGTGCGTGCGCTACCGTCATCAGTGGTGGCATCTCAGCGACACCATCAGTGGTGGAATCCTCGGCGGCACCATTAGTGGTGTCATCCCCGACGGCACCATAAGTGGTGTCTTCCTCGGCGGCACCATCAGTGGTGTCAGGATCGGTGTCTTTCGCGGCGTCCTCATAGCGGTGAGGTTGTTCCTCCATCTCCTGGGACAGCTCCCAGAATGCCTTACCGCTCGAACCGCCGGCCTCATCGTTGTGGGCCATGTTTCTCTCTAAATAGGAAAAAGTTTGGTCAAAAAGTTCGTTATTGTCAAGGAACAAGATCTCATCATTTAGGGTTTGTGAGGAATTATCATGGTCTCATCATTTAGGGTTTGTCGACACCGAGGCATCCTAAAAGCTAAGGTTTTATCATTTAGGGTTTGTCGACGCCAAGGCACCCTAAAAGCCTAAGCTTTCATCATTTAGGTTCTTATCGACACCGAGGCACCCTAAAAGCCAAGGTTTTATCATTTAGGGTTTGTCGACGCTGAGGCACCCTAAATGCTAAGTTAAGTTTTCATCATTTAGGGTTTAGCGATGCTGAGGCATCCTAGGTTGACTGATATATATGTCGAGGCACCAAGAGACAGTAAACATACCAGCCGTTGATAGAAGCTATTCGGAACTAGTCCTACTTAATTCTTGATCCTACTTAATTAAGGACAAACACCAAGAGACAGTAAACATATCACACTTCTATATGTATAACACAAGAGGCAGTTGATCCTACTTAATTAAGTACTAAGATACCCCGGCCCATGCATTAGTCGGAAGTACCCCATATGTCCTATTTTTAGCAAAGTCGTGCTAAAATTCACGGAAAATTTCAGCATGACCTTTGCTGAAAATAGGACATATGGAGTACCTGAATTTGCCGGAACGAAAGTTAATCGACATTCCGGAAAACTAAAGGGCCTCTCGGGGTACCTGCAAAATCATCACGACATGATGGTCGGAGACAAAACCTAGCAGTGCAAAGTGGGGAAATCTGCCATGTCTAAACATGGATATTTCCAGTAGCTGATTGGACCAGTGAAGCTATAAGATGTTACAGTACAAAAAATTAAAGCAGCAACAATAATAACAGGTTGAAGCATCAGGATAGTACTACTTCAGGGCACGACATAGAACATACCCTACATTTACTGAACAATAAACATTTCCCTGGATCTTTTGCCCAATACACCAAGTTCAAGTCCAAACCTTTTCGGGTTAGTGCCATTGCCCCCCCCCCCCAAGGGTCAATCCCTGTCTGCAAGGGACTAGACCAACTTCGGAATGGCTGCCAGTCACAATGCAAAAAGGAACCTCAGTACTGAATTCCATGATTTCAACCAAAAGATATAACAAGCTTAACGTTCTATGACGATAAAGCTTGTCGACACTTGAACTGGAATCAAGCCAGCGAGTTCATCTCCAGCCATATTTAAAAACGATGGGTGCAACTGAAGTCTTAATTAACAACCACAGGATATTATCATCACAAGTTTTCAGACTAGACAAAAGGTGCTCAGCAACAAAATTCTTCTACTACTAGGACTAGGAGACAAGACATCGAAATGGAAACCTGCAGCCCACACTTGGCATATGATCTAGGGTCAATCTAGAACATGGCATATGATCTCAGTACCGACAAACGAAATTCCACACTTGCATGTATATAGAAGAAATTCAGAGCTAGCCAATAACAGTGAAGGACATGCTTATTCAGAGGGTTAATCACATGATTGACAATAGTCAGAATATTAAGCATGGGTGAGGTAAACAATGAATTAATAGTCAGAAAGTCAGATTAGTGACAATATTAAGCACTAGCTAGAACATTTCGGTGGCTTAATTAGTGGGCAGATGTATGTATGCACAAAAAGGGGGACATTTTTGACTCAAACTGAAGAAAGATGCACATCATTGAGTAACCAGTATAACAAATAAATCCCTGCAGGTGCATGGTGTAACAATGAGCAATCATAATTGTGCACTTAGGGCATCTCCAGCCGTTGGAGGCCCCCAGGACAATCGCCGGGCCAAAAATAGCACGTCCTGGGGGCCAAAACGTTCTGGCCGGATGAAAACCGAGTACGTTTTCCCAGCATTTGGTGCCCCCAGGACAATTATCAGGCATAAAGTGATTGGGTGGGCCAAGAAAAAGGACGCGTGGGGGAATATGATTGGTTGTTGCTTTCGCTGGCGCCCCCAACAGCCCCCCAGCGCACCGGGATTCGCCTGGGTTTGCCGGTGCTATTTTGAGGTCTTGGGCCATGACTGGGCCATTTTTTGCCATTTTTAGACTGCCGGCACACAAAAAGTGGCTCTGGGGGGGCTCTTGGGGGCGTGGCTGGAGATGCTCTTAGTAGTGCGCCATGTGTTTACCCCACCCCACACGATACACAAATTGGGCATGAGAAAATTGTTACAAGGCACTGATCGTGTGATAATCTAGAAGAAGATATGATAAAAATTTACAGCAACATAGTTGAAATGTGAACAAAAATTCAATCTACTATAGCAGGAAGGAGGAGAGGTACCTGGGCGGGCGCGGCCGGTCGCCGGAGGGGTCGGGGTCGGGGTTGGGGTCGGGGTCGGTGGCGACGTCGAAGGGATGGCTCGAGGGCGGCGGCGCAGGGGAGGGGCCGACGCGGGGAGGGGCCGACGCAGGGCAGGGGCCGACGCGGGGAGGCTGCCGACGACGGCAAGGTCGCGGAGGCGTCGGCGATGGCGGAGCTGCAGTGGCGGGGGGCGCGGGG
>LR738711.1:52477942-52548417 GCA_902687465.1 Secale cereale | reverse complement strand
AAATATAATCAAATTTATTTTTTTGGATTTTTAGTTGCATTCATTTGTGACGGTGGAGCGGGGGAGGGTGCGGGGGTCGTCGGCGGTGGTGGAACGGGGGAGGGTGCGGGGGGTGCTCGGCGGCGAGGGGGATCTGGCAAAGGGGATCTAGCGAGGGGGGATAGCGATCGAGATGGAGGGGGATCGAGATCGAGTGTCCTAATGAATATTCAATATTTTTTCATGAATTCAAAAAGTGCCGATGAAATTTAAAAATATTCATGATAGTTCAAAAAATGCCCATGAAATACAATCGAGAAATGAAGGCTACAATTTAAATACAATCCATCTTAGCTAGCTAGTGATACGTCCAAAACGTATCTATAATTTCTGCTTGCTCCATGCCTCTTTTGGGTGATATTGCTATGATATTTATACACTTCCATACACTTTTGATCATATTTGGACTAACCTATTAACTTAGTGCACCCCAGTGCCAGTTTCTGTTTTCTGCTGTTTTTGTATTTCAGGTTTTCACATTACGAGAACTGCCAGAAAAATCCCGGAAAAATTATATAAAAAATCAGCGTTCCAGAAGCTTCCCAGCTGCCAAAATACAGCCGGAGGGGGGCCACCAGGGCTCCAGGCGCCTTTTTTCGCGATCTCATCTCTGTTCCGCCGCCTCCGCCGCTTCCAAGATCGGGAGCACCAGGAGAACTCTTCCCGGCACCCTGCCGGAGGGGAGGATCACCACCGGGAGCTTCTCCACCACCATGGACGCCTCCCGGATGAGTTGTGAGTAGTCTCCCTTGGACCATGGGTCCATGACCAGTAGCTATGTGATGTTCTCCTCCCGTTCTTGTGCTTCACTAATTAGTCCTCGTGAGCTGCCCTACATGATCGAGGCACATATGTAATCCTTATGTTGTTGCTATGTTGAGTTTGCTGGGATCCGATGGATTGTGAGATTATGTTCAGATTGTGTTTGAGTAATATATTTGATCTACCTCTTTTATATTTATGTTCGTAATTAATTCTTGCATGTTCTCCGTTGTTATTTATTGCTTTGGCCAAGTAGTAGGTAGTGACTTCAAGAGGGAACGTTATGCTTGATTGTGGGTTCATGCCCCTCGATGACTAGCTTGAGTGACAGAAACATGAGTCTAGGGGATGTGCTGTTGCCACAAGGGGGAAAACAACGGTGCTTGTGCCCGCGGGTGCAAGGATTGTTTACTTTACGCAAAGTTCTTTTAATGCAGTTGTCTGTTGCTTTGAGTTTACACTATGGGTGGGACTCGCAACTTAATACCAGCGAGATGTTCTGGATAGATATCTCAAGGTGGATGATTAGTAGTAGATGCAGATGGATTTCGGTCTACTTGCCTTGGCGTACCGCCCATGCTTTGAACCTCTACCTTTCTTGTAACATAGTTAGCATTGGTTTGCGCACATAATTCTGTCAATTGCCCAGCTGTAATTCGTTCACCTCACATAGCTGTTTTATCGTCTTTTGGGAGAGAGACATCACTAGTGAACATCATGGGACCCCGGTCCATATTACCATCATTGATCACATCCGCTATTTACTTTCAGCTTTTACTTACTATTGCAGCATTACCTAGCACTATTATCACTTGCGTTTGATCCTTTGTAAACTACAAGGCCGGAGGGATTGACAACCTCTCTGTACTCGTTGGGAGAAAAGTTATTTGTATCTGTGTGCAGGTCCACGTTGATTGCTAATATATCTGGCGCCGTTAGCAGTTGACACCTTCTTGTTGAAACTGGGAGTCTCAGGGGAAATCGAACCTTGGTATCTTTGCCAAGGGAAAACTTCCGCTACACTGCATCTGAAACCTTCCACTTGGGGTAACCAACGAGGGGCGAGAAGCCATCAACTAGCTATCTGTTCACAATCTTCTTGCCCTTCTTTTTTGCAAATGGAGTTCTTCTGTGGAACGGACGTCCTTTAGGTAGGGTGGTCCTGCTTCTTCTTGTGGTGTATGCTGCTACTTCATCGTCATCGTCATGTTCCATCTTCGGGTCGCCGTACTTGTCGAAGTCTTGCTCATTGGCGACTCCATCCATTCCGATGATCTTCCTTTTGCCTCTCCTCACAACAACACGACTAGGCTTTGATTGGTCGGTAATGAAGAAGCATTGGTCCACTTGGGAAGCCAGTACCCATGGCTCATTTTTCGCGGTGACGTTTGCGCCCGCGGTCTTGGATTTGGCTTTGGGTATAACCATGGTGGTGAAATACCGGTCTTCTTTTAGGACGATCTTGGCCCATCTGACACGGAACATCGGGACCTTCTCTCCAGCGTAGCTCAGCTCCCAGATCTCCTCGATCCTTCCGTAGTATCTATCCTTGTCGTTACTGGTGTAGGATTCCATTCTTACCCCGGAGTTCTGATAACCATCGCTCTTCATGTCCTTGTCCTCGGTGTAGAATGTGTAGCCGTCGATATCGTACGCCTCATAGGTCATCAGGTTGTGCTCGGCTCCCTGTGACAAGGCGAATATGAGTTGTTCTTCCGCGGAAGAATCCTCATGTAAAGGGTATGACAGAAGCTTCTGCTTGAACCAACGCGTGAAACATGAGTTATGCTCTTTGATTATATCTCCGTCCGTCCTCTGTTGGCCTCGGTCATTGTACGTCTTCTCAATAAAGGTTTTATGCTCTACCACCCAAGGATCGACCACGTCTATGTGTTGTAGCGCGACTAGGTTTGCTCTTTCAAAGTCGGCGAGTCGACCCTCGAAGTCGACATGCATTTCGCGGCGACCCTCGCGGTGACCCCATCCAGCGAGCCTGCCGAGGTGCCTGTTGACGGGCAGACCAACGGGGTTCTCGATGCCTAGATAATTCATGCAGTAGGAGATGCACTCTTCGGTCAGAAAGCCCCTCGCTATTCTTCCCTCTGGACGTGACATGTTGCGAACGTATCCTTTGATGACACCATTCATCCTTTCGAATGGCATCACGCTGTGCAGGAACGTCGGCCCGAGTTGGATGATATCCTCCACGATATGGACCAGCAGATGCACCATAACGTCGAAGAATGCGGGCGGGAAGTACATCTCAAGCTCACATAGTATCACCACGATCTCTTCCTGTAGCCTTCTGAGTTGCCTCACGCCAACCGACTTCCGAGAGATGACGTCGAAGAAATTGCATAGGCCAAATAGCGTTTCACGGATGTGCGCATACATGATCCCACGGATTGCAACTGGAAGTATCTCATCAGCACGTGACAGTCGTGAGACTTCATCCCGCTGAACTTCTGCTTCGCTGGGTCTAGGTATCTTCTTATCTTCCCCGCATAACCATAAGGAAGTTTTACTCCTACGAGGCAGGTGAAAAACTGCTCGATCTCCTCCTGACTTAGAGTGAAGCACGCGAGAGGGTAGTCATTTCCGGTCTTCTTGGCCATTTTGCCTTTGCGATGACTTTCCGTGTCCTGCTTCGCCTCATCATCATCATGATCATTAGCGTGAAGCTCCTGCCTGATGCCCATTGATTTCAAGTCTGCCCTTACTTTCGGCCCATCTTTGGTCCTCTCTGGCATGTTGAGCAGGGTACCAAGTGTTGGAGATATGCCCTAGAGGTAATAATAAAAGCATTATTATTATATCTCCTTGTTCATGATAATTGTCTGTTATTCATGCTTGAATTGTATTGTACGGAAACAGCGATACATGTGTGAATACATAGACCAAAATGAGTCCCTGGCAGACCTCTAGTTACCAGCTCGTTGATCAACAGATGGTCACGGTTTCCTGACCATGGACATGAGATGTCAGTGATAACGGGATCACATCATTAGGAGAATGATGTGATGGACAAGACCCAAACTTGAGCATAACACGAGATCGTATAGTTCGTAATGCATAAGCTTTTCGGTGTCAAGTATTTATTCCTTAGACCATGAGGTTGTACAACTCCCGGATACCGTAGGAGTGCTTTGGGTGTGCCAACCGTCACAACGTAACTGGGTGGCTATAAAGGTACGCATCGGGTATCTCCGAAAGTGTCTGTTGAGTTGGTACGAACCAAGACTGGGATGTTGTCACTCCGTATGACAGAGAGGTACCTCTGGGCCCACTCGGTAAGACATCATCATAATGAGCTCAATGTGACTAAGTAGTTAGTCACGGGATGATGGATTACGGATCGAGTAAAGAGACTTACCATAACGAGATTGAACAAGGTATCGGGAATACCGACGATCGAATCTCGGGCAAGTACCGTACCGATGGACAAAGGGAATAACATACGGGATTAAGTGAATCCTTGACACGGTGGTTCATCCGATGAAGATCATCGAGGAACACGTGGGAACCAACATGGGTATCCAGATCCCGCTGTTGGTTATTGACCGGAGAGTCGTCTCGGTCATGTCTACGTGTCTCCCGAACCCGTAGGGTCTACACACTTAAGGTTCGGTAACGCTAGGGTCGTAGAGATAAATGCACGTGGAAACCCGAAAGTTGTTCGGAGTCTCGGATGAGATCCCGGACGTCACGAGGATTTCCGGAATGGTCCGGAGGTAAAGATTGATATATGGGAAGTCCAGTTTCGGCCAACGGGTGATCTCCGGGGGTCACCGGGAGCGTCCCAGGACCACCGGAGGGGCCCCCGGGGTCCACCGGGTGGGGCCACCCATCCCGGTGGGCCCCCTAGGCCGCGAGGGGATGTGTGCAGCCCTCTGGGCTGGCGCACCACAAGGTGGCCCACCTCCCCATGCGCCTAGGGTTAAAACCCTAAGGGGAGGGGGGCCACCACTTGCCTTGGGGGAGGGGGACTCCTCCCTGGCCGCCGCCCCCCTTGCAGATTGGATCTGCAGGGGGCTGGCGCCCCCTGGCCCCCTATATATATGTGGGGGGGGGGGGAGAGGGCAGCCGCACCCAAGTCCTGGCGCCTCTCCCCCTCCCGTCACACCCCATACTCCCAACGCAGGGCGCCCAGCGAAGCCCTGCTGCGATCTCCACTGCATCCGTCATCACGCCGTCGTGCTGCCGGATCTCTGACGACTTCTCCCCCCCTTGCTGGATCAAGAAGGAGGTGACGTTGCTGCACCGTACGTGTGTTGAACGCGGAGGTGCCGTCCGTTCGGCGCTAGATCATCGGTGACGAAGAACGTGAAGAGTACGACTACTTCATCCTTGCTTCGTTGAAAGCTTCCGCACGCAATCTTCATAACGGTATGTAGATGCACTCTTAGTTGCTCGTTGCTAGATGTCTCCATAGTTGGATCTTGGTGAAGACGTAGAATTTTTTTGAATTATGCTACGTTCCCCAACAGTGGCAACTGAGCCTAGGTTTTATGCGTAGCATCTTGCACGAGTAGAACACAAAGCAGTTGTGGGCGTTTGGTTTTGTTCAACTTTCTTACCGTTACTAGTCAATCTTGATTCGGCGGTATTGTGGGATGAAGCGGCCCGGACCGACCTTACACGTACGCTTACGTGAGACTGGTTCCACCGACAGACATGCACTAGATGCATAAGGTGGCTGGCGGGTGTCTGTCTCTCCTACTTTAGTCGGATCGGATTCGATGAAAAGGGTCCTTATGAAGGGTAAATAGAAGTTGACAAATCACGTTGTGGTTTTGGCGTAGGTAAGAAACGTTCTTGCTAGAAATCCTATAGAAGCCACGTAAAACTTGCAACAACAATTAGAGGACGTCTAACTTGTTTTTGCAGCATGTGTTTTGTGACGTGGTATGGCCAAGAACGAAGATGTGATGTATGAGATTGATCATGTTTTTGTAATAGGGAATCACGACTTGCATGTCGATGAACTTGACAACCGGCAGGAGCCATAGGAGTTGTCTTTATTATTGTATGACCTGCGTGTCACTGAATAACGCCATGTAATTACTTTACTTCATTGCTAAATGTTAGCTATAGTAGTAGAAGTAATAGTTGGCGTGACAACTTCTTCAAGACACGATGATGGAGTTCATGATGATGAAGATCATGGTGTCGAGTCGGTGACAAGATGATCATGGTGCCCCGAAGATGAAGATCCAAGGAGCAAGATGATATTGGCCATATCATGTCACTATAATTGATTGCATGTGATGTTTATCATGTTTTTGCATCTTGTTTACTTAGAACGACGGTAGTAAATAAGATGATCTCTCACTAAAATTTCAAGTAATGTGTTTCCCCTAACTGTGCACCGTTGCTAAAGCTCGTTGCTCCGAAGCACCACGTGATGATCGGGTGTGATAGGTTCTAACGTTCGCATACAACGGGTGTAAGACAGATTTACACACGCAATACACTTAGGGTTCACTTGACGAGCCTAGCATGTACAGACATGGCCTCGGAACACGGAAGACCGAAAGGTCGAACACGAGTCGTATAGAAGATACGATCAACATGAAGATGTTCACCGTTTTTGACTAGTCCGTCTCACGTGATGATCGGACACGGACTACTCGATTCGGATCGTGTATCACTTAAGATGACTAGAGAGATGTCATTCTGAGTGGGAGTTCATTAAAATTTGATTAAGATGAACTTAATTATCATGAACTTAGTCTAAATTCTTTACAATATCTCTTGTAGATCAAATGGCCCACCCTCCAGTTTCCCTCAACTTCAACACGTTCCTAGAGAAAACCAAGCTGAAAGACGATGGTAGCAACTATACGGATTGGGTCCGTAACCTGAGGATTATCCTCATAGCTGCCAAGAGATCATATGTCCTAGAAGCACCGCTAGGTGATGCACCTGCTCCCGATGCGGACCAAGACGTTTTGAACGTCTGGCAGTCGCGTAGTGTTGATTACTCCCTGGTTCAGTGCGGCATGCTTTACAGTTTAGAATCGGGGCTCCAAAAGCGTTTTGAGCACCACGGAGCATATGAGATGTTCGAAGAGCTGAAAATGGTTTTTCAAGCTCATGCCCGAGTCGAGAGATATGATGTCTCCGACGCATTCTACAGCTGTAAGATGGAGGAGAACAGTTCTGTCAGTGAGCACATCCTCAAGATTTCAGGATTGCACATTCGCTTGTCTCAACTGGGAATGAATCTCCCAGATGAAGCGGTCGTTGACAGAATCCTCCAGTCGCTCCCACCAAGCTTCAAGAGCTTCGTGCTGAACTTCAATATGCAGGGGATGGAGAAGTCCATTCCCGAGGTGTATTCAATGCTGAAATCAGCGGAAGTTGACATCAAGAAAGAACATCAAGTGTTGATGGTCAATAAAACCACTAAGTTCAAGAAAGGCAAGGGTAAGAAGAACTTCAAGAAGGACGGCAAGGGAGTTGCCGCGCCTGGCAAGCCTGTTGCCGGGAAGAAGCCAAAGTATGGACCCAAGCCTGAGACTGAGTGCTTTTATTGCAAGGGAACGGGTCACTGGAAGCGGAACTGCCCCAAATACTTAGCAGACAAGAAGGCCGGCAACGTCAAAAGTATATATGATATACATGTTATTGATGTGTACCTTACCAGCACTCGTAGTAGCTCCTGGGTATTCGATACCGGTGCAGTTGCTCACATTTGTAACTCAAAACAGGAGCTGCGGAATAAACGGAGACTGGCGAAGGATGAGGTGACGATGCGCGTCGGGAATGGTTCCAAGGTCGATGTGATCGCCGTCGGCACGCTACCTCTACATCTACCCTCGGGATTAGTTTTAAACCTCAATAATTGTTATTTAGTACCAGCTTTGAGCATGAACATTGTTTCTGGATCTCGTCTTATGCGAGATGGATATTCTTTCAAATCGGAGAATAATGGTTGTTCTATTTATTTGAGAGATATGTTTTATGGTCATGCCCCGCTGGTCAATGGTTTATTTTTGATGAATCTCGAACGTAGTAATACACATATTCATAGTGTAGATGCCAAAAGATGTAAAGTTGATAATGATAGTCCCACATACTTGTGGCATTGCCGCCTTGGTCATATTGTTGTCAAACGTATGAAGAAGCTCCAT
Source organism: Secale cereale (assembly GCA_902687465.1). Lineage (NCBI taxonomy): Eukaryota > Viridiplantae > Streptophyta > Magnoliopsida > Poales > Poaceae > Secale > Secale cereale. The sequence goes on along the minus strand of LR738711.1, from coordinate 52,540,480 downwards.
TCAGATGGACTTCTGGAGTCTCTTGATTATGAATCATTTGACACGTGCGAACCGTGCCTCTTGGGCAAGATGACCAAGACTCCGTTCTCCGGAACAATGGAGCGAGCAACCAACTTGCTGGAAATCATACATACCGATGTGTGCGGTCCAATGAGTGTTGAGGCTCGTGGAGGCTACCGTTATGTTCTCACCCTCACAGATGACTTGAGTAGATATGGGTATATCTATTTGATGAAACACAAGTCTGAGACTTTTGAAAAGTTCAAGGAATTTCAGAATGAGGTTGAGAATCAACGTGACAGAAAAATAAAGTTCTTACGATCAGATCGTGGGGGTGAATATTTAAGTCATGAATTTGGCACACACCTTAGGAGCTGTGGAATTGTTTCACAATTGACACCGCCCGGAACACCTCAACGTAACGGTGTGTCCGAACGTCGAAATCGTACTCTGTTGGACATGGTGCGATATATGATGTCCCTCACCGATTTACCGCTATCTTTTTGGGGTTATGCTTTAGAGACTGCCGCATTCATTTTAAATAGGGCTCCGTCGAAATCCGTTGAGACGACTCCGTATGAACTTTGGTTTGGCAAGAAACCGAAGCTGTCGTTTCTGAAAGTTTGGGGTTGCGATGCTTATGTCAAGAAACTTCAACCTGAAAAGCTCGAACCCAAATCGGAGAAATGCGTCTTCATAGGATACCCAAAGGAAACAATTGGGTACACCTTCTACCACAGATCCGAAGGCAAAGTCTTTGTTGCCAAGAATGGATGCTTTCTGGAGAAAGAGTTTCTCTCGAAAGAAGTGAGTGGGAGGAAAGTGGAACTTGATGAGGTGACAGTCACCCCTCCTGGACCGGAAAGTAGCGCAGCGCAGGAAACTGTTCCTGAGGTGCCTGCACCGACAAGGGAGGAAGTTGATGATAATGATCATGAAGAAACAGATCAAGTTACTACTGAACTTCGAAGGTCCACAAGGGCACGTTCTGCACCAGAGTGGTACGGCAACCCTGTCCTAGAAATCATGTTGTTAGACAACGGTGAACCTTCGAACTATGAAGAAGCGATGGCGGGCCCAGATTCCAATAAATGGCTTGGAGCCATGAAATTCGAGATAGAATCCATGTATGAAAACAAAGTATGGACTTTGGTGGACTTGCCTGATGATAGGCACGCCATAGAAAACAAATGGATATTTTAGAAGAAGACAGACGCGGATGGTAATGTGACCATCTATAAGGCTCGGCTTGTCGCTAAGGGTTATCGACAAGTTCAAGGGATTGACTACGACGAGACTTTCTCTCCCTTAGCGATGCTGAAGTCAGGCAGAATCATGTTAGCTATTGCCGCATTCTATGATTATGAGATATGGCAAATGGACGTCAAAACAACATTCCTTAATGGCTTCCTCAAGGAAGAGTTGTATATGATGCAACCGGAAGGTTTTGTCGATCCAGAGAACGCTAACAAGGTATGCAAGCTCCAGCGCTCGATTTACGGGCTGGTGCTAGCATCTCGGAGTTGGAATATTCGCTTTGATGAGGTGATCAAAGCGTTTGGATTTATACAGACTTATGGAGAAGCCTGTATTTACAAGAAAGTGAGTGGGAGCTCTGTGGCATTTCTCATATTATATGTGGATGACATATTGCTGATGGGAAATGATATAGAATTCTTGGAAAATGTAAAGGCCTACTTGAACAAAAGTTTTTCAATGAAGGACCTTGGAGAAGCTGCTTACATATTAGGCATCAAAATCTATAGAGATAGATCGAGACGCCTCATTGGTCTTTCACAAAGTACATACCTTGACAAAATATTGAAGAAGTTCAATATGGATCAGTCAAAGAAAGGATTCTTGCCTGTTTTGCAAGGTATGAGATTGAGTAAGACTCAGTCACCGACCACGGCAGAAGATAGAGAAAAGATGAGTGTCATTCCCTATGCCTCGGCAATAGGTTCTATCATGTATGCCATGCTGTGTACCAGACCTGATGTGAACCTTGCCGTAAGTTTGGTAGGGAGGTACCAAAGTGATCCCGGTACGGAACACTGGACAGCGGTCAAGAACATCCTGAAGTACCTGAAAAGGACTAAGCATATGATTCTCGTTTATGGAGGTGACGAAGAGCTCGTCGTAAAGGGTTACGTCGATGCTAGCTTCGACACAGATCTGGATGACTCTAAGTCACAAACCGGATACGTGTATATTTTGAATGGAGGGGCAGTCAGCTGGTGCAGTTGCAAGCAAAGCGTGGTGGCAGCATCTACATGTGAAGCGGAGTACATAGCTGCTTCTGAAGCAGCGCAGGAAGGAGTCTGGATGAAGGAGTTCATCACCGACCCAGGAGTCATTCCAAGCGCGTCAAGCCCGATGACTCTCTTCTGTGATAACACTGGTGCTATTGCTATTACCAAGGAGCCCAGATTTCACAAGAAGACCAAGCACATCAAGCGCCGTTTCAACTCCATCCGGAATTATGTTCAGGATGGAGACATAGATATTTGTAAAGTGCATACGGATCTGAATGTTGCAGACCCATTGACTAAACCTCTTTCACGAGCGAAACATGATCAACACCAGAACTCTATGGGTGTTCGATTCATCACAATGTAACTAGATTATTGACTCTAGTGCAAGTGGGAGACTGTTGGAGATATGCCCTAGAGGCAATAATAAAAGCATTATTATTATATCTCCTTGTTCATGATAATTGTCTGTTATTCATGCTTGAATTGTATTGTACGGAAACAACGATACATGTATGAATACATAGACCAAAATGAGTCCCTGGTAGACCTCTAGTTACCAGCTCGTTGATCAACAGATGGTCACGGTTTCCTGACCATGGACATGAGATGTCAGTGATAACGGGATCACATCATTAGGAGAATGATGTGATGGACAAGACCCAAACTTGAGCATAACACGAGATCGTATAGTTCGTAATGCATAAGATTTTCGGTGTCAAGTATTTATTCCTTAGACCATGAGGTTGTACAACTCCCGGATACCGTAGGAGTGCTTTGGGTGTGCCAACCGTCACAACGTAACTGGGTGGCTATAAAGGTACGCATCGGGTATCTCCGAAAGTGTCTGTTGAGTTGGTACGAACCAAGACTGGGATGTTGTCACTCCGTATGACAGAGAGGTACCTCTGGGCTCACTCGGTAAGACATCATCATAATGAGCTCAATGTGACTAAGTAGTTAGTCATGGGATGATGGATTACGGATCGAGTAAAGAGACTTACCATAACGAGATTTAACAAGGTATCGGGAATACCGACGATCGAATCTCGGGCAAGTACCGTACCGATGGACAAAGGGAATAACATACGAGATTAAGTGAATCCTTGACACGGTGGTTCATCCGATGAAGATCATCGAGGAACACGTGGGAACCAACATGGGTATCCAGATCCCGCTGTTGGTTATTGACCGGAGAGTCGTCTCGGTCTTGTCTACGTGTCTCCCGAACCCGTAGGGTCTACACACTTAAGGTTCGGTAACGCTAGGGTCGTAGAGATAAATGCACGTGGAAACCCGAAAGTTGTTCGGAGTCCCGGATGAGATCCCAGACGTCACGAGGAGTTCCGGAATGGTCCGGAGGTAAAGATTGATATATGGGAAGTCCAGTTTCGGCCAACGGGTGATCTCCGGGGGTCACCGGGAGCGTCCCGGGACCACCGGAGGGGCCCCGGGGGTCCACCGGGTGGGGCCACCCATCCCGGTGGGCCCTCTAGGCCGCGAGGGGATGTGTGCAGCCCTCTGGGCTGGCGCACCACAAGGTGGCCCACCTCCCCATGCGCCTAGGGTTAAAACCCTAAGGGGAGGGGGGCCACCACTTGCCTTGGGGGAGGGGGACTCCTCCCTGGCCGCCGCCCCCCCCTTGCAGATTGGATCTGCAGGGGGCTGGCGCCCCCCTGGCCCCCTATATATATGTGGGGGGGGGGGGAGAGGGCAGCCGCACCCAAGTCCTGGCGCCTCTCCCCCTCCCGTCACACCCCATACTCCCAACGCAGGGCGCCCGGCGAAGCCCTGCTGCGATCTCCACTGCATCCGTCATCACGCCGTCGTGCTGCCGGATCTCTGACGACTTCTCCCCCCCTTGCTGGATCAAGAAGGAGGTGACGTTGCTGCACCGTACGTGTGTTGAACGCGGAGGTGCCGTCCGTTCGGCGCTAGATCATCGGTGACGAAGAACGTGAAGAGTACGACTACTTCATCCTTGCTTCGTTGAAAGCTTCCGCACGCAATCTTCATAACGGTATGTAGATGCACTCTTAGTTGCTCGTTGCTAGATGTCTCCATAGTTGGATCTTGGTGAAGACGTAGAATTTTTTTGAATTATGCTACGTTCCCCAACACCAAGCAGACTCTCGCACACATTCTTCGTGATATGCATGACATCAAGGCTGTGAGGCACACGGTGGATCTTCCAGTACGGCATGTCCCAGAAAACAGACCTCATTTTCCATACCTTCAGCAGCGGCTCTGGCGCCTTTCGCTTCTTTCCTGGCTCTGGCGCCTTTTGCTTCTTTCCCGACAGTGGGAAATCTTTCCAATTTTTCAACAGCTCGTCTATTTCCTCGCCGCTCCTTGTACGCGGGCATCTTCGGGGTTCGGTTTCACCATCGAACAGATCCTTGCGTTTCCTCCACGGGTCATCGTTGCAAAGCCACCTTCGATGTCCCATGAACACGGTTTTCGAAGACCCGAGATCTCTATCTAGCTGGCGATACGTTGTGTCATCCATGCACCTGACGCATCCAGAAAATCCGTGGACCACCTGCCCCATGAGATATCCGTAACCAAGATAGTCGTGCACCGTCGTGAGAAGTGCGGCTCTCATAGGGAAATATTCTTTCTCTGTGGCGTCCCACGTATTGGCTGGCGTTTTCCACAGCGTGTCTAGCTCCTCTTTCAGCAGCCCCAGATATAGATTGATGTCGTTCCCTGGTTGTTTCGGCCCTTCAATTAGCATACTCATGTGAATGTACTTCCTCTTCATGCACAACCAGGGGGAAAGGTTGTACATCCACACAAACACAGGCCAGATGCTATGTGTGCTTCTCTGGCTGCCAAACGGATTGACTCCATCGGTGCTTGCGCCCAGCATGATGTTCCTTGGATCGTTCCCAAATTCTAGGTCTTCGAAGTTCAATGCTTGCCACTGGCTCACATCCTTAGGGTGACTCAGCATCTTGTCTTTTTTATTTATCTCCGGATCATTTCCGCCAACTTCTCGCTTCTTTCTCCTCCCTATCAGTGTGCCAACGCAGGAGCTTTGCTACCTTAGGGTCCGCGAAATACCGCTGCAGACGAGGAGTGATCGGAAAGTACCACACCACTTTTCGAGGAGCTTTCTTCCGTTTCTTGTATCGAGTGATGCCGCACACCGTACATATGGTAGACTCCGCGTGCTCGTCCCGATAAATGATGCAATTGTTCATGCACACATGGTATTTCATGTGCGGTAAATCGAGAGGACACACGATTTTCTTCGGCTCCTCGAAACTGGTCGGGCACTTGTTCCCCTTGGGAAGACGTTCATGCCAGAATGACATGTTCTTGTCGAAGCATGCGTCGGTCATTTTGTGTTTTACCTTCATCTCTAGAGCCATGAGCGTTACTTTTAGGCGAGTATCCTCGGGCCTGCATCCTTCATATAATGGAGTAACCGCGTCTATCTCCAGTTGATACAACTTGGCTTTCTCTCGAGTGGCAGCTCTTGCGTTATCCGTCTACTTGAGAAGCAACTCTTGAATATGAGGGTCCTGCACCCAGCCTCCATCGTCGTCTGCTCCGGCATCTTCATCCATATCATGCCCTTCGTCTTGATCTTCCTCATCATCATGTCCAGCATCTTCTACATGATGACTGTGTACAGCATCACCGTCGTGATCATGTCCTGGAGATTCTTCGTTTTCTCGCCCGCCCTCGCCGCTGTGGTTGTCTTGCTGCCCTTCCTCATTTCTTGCCCGGCCTTGGACGACTTCGTAGTCATCTTCATCACCTTGTCACTGATAGCCAACCATGAAACCACGCAAGAGCAGGTGGTCCCACACCTGCCCGCGGAATCCGGGTCCGTAATAAAGCTCTTCAGCTTGCATCTTCGACACGGACATCTTAACTCCGTCTCGTTCTTTTGAAGCATCTCGGCCTTCGCGGAGCTCAAAAACCTATTCACCATGCCTTCTGTCATCGTGCGGACCATGGTCGCTTGCGGGGTAGAGCAAAACAATATTTTAGAACCAATAAAAATTTGGCATGACTTTCCCTAAAAATAGGACCAAAAAGAATGCATAGTGCCAAAATTCTCGCCGAAACGGAAATGAATCAATATTTCGGCAAAATATTGGCAACTATCGCATTTCAAATACCGGTACCTGCAAACACAAACATATATGCAACACCACAAACATATGCAACACCACAAACATACATAGATCTAGTTAGGCCATAAAAAGTGCATGTGCACAGTGGTTGGAGCTCTAGGGAGAGAAAAAATGTAGATCTACAACATAAAGATAGCTTTCCCCTTACTTACATATAAAAAAAGGTAATTTAACCACTTAATTTTGATGAATCTATGGTGCAAATGAGGTGAGGAGGAGGAGGCAGCCGACACAAGCTTGGAGGAGGAGGTGGAGAGAATGAAGTGGGGAAAGTGAGTGTGTAGGTGTGGCTGTCCAAAATATCTAGCTGGTCCCAGGTTACTAATGGCGCACCACCCACAAATGCGCCATTAGTAACCCTGGTTACTAATGGCGCATCAGCTTGAGGTGCGCCATTAGTAGTTTTGCAAATATATATATATATATATATATATATATATATATATATATATATATATATATATATATATATATATATATATATATATATATATATTACTAGTTAAACCATTAGTATTTTTAGAAAAATAAAAAAAAACATTTGTTACTAATGGCGCACCGAGGGTCTGGTGCGCCATTATTATATAGTAGTGGCGCACGAAGTGTCTGGTGCGCCATTAGTGGCCATATCATCTATAGCCCTTTTCCTAGTAGTGCGCCCCCTGCCTCGTGGGCCCCACGTTGATCCCCCGATGCCCTTCCTTCCTCCTATATATACCCATGTACCCCGAAAACATCAGAAGAGGAGAGAAAATCCTAATTCCATCGCCGCAACCTTCTGTTCCCGTGAGATCCCATCTTGGGGCCTGTTCCGGAGCTCCGCCGGAGGGGGGGATCTACCACGGAGTGCTTCTACATCAACACCATCGCCCCACCATGAGTTGTGAGTAGTTTACTACAGATTTTCGGGTCCATAGTTAGTACCTAGATGGCCTCTTCTCTCTCTTTGGATCTGAATACCAAGTTCTCCTCGGTCTTCGAGGAGATCTATTTGATGTAATCTCTTTTTGCGGTGTGTTTGTCGATCTGAATACCAAGTTCTCCTCGGTTTATGATCAAGATTATCTATGAGAAATATTTGGTTCTTTTCTGAATTCTTTTATGTATTATTATAATATCCTTGCAAGTCTCTTCGAATTATTGGTTTGGTTTGGCCTACTAGATCTATAGTTATTGCAACGGGAGAAGTGCTTGGCTTTTGTTTCAATCTTGCGGTGTCCTTTCCCAGTGATAGTAGGGGCAGCAAGGCACGTATTGTATTGTTGCCACCGAGGATAAAAAGATGGGGTTTATATCATATTGCTTGAGTTTATCCCTCTACATCATGTCATCTTGCTTAAGGCGTTACTCTGTTCTTATGAGCTTAATACTCTAGATGCATGCTGGATAGCGGTCGATGTGTGGAGTAATAGTAGTAGATGCAGAATCGTTTCGGTCTACTTGTCACGGACGTGATGCCTATATATTCTCACAATTATTCGCTTTTCTATCAATTGCTCGACAATAATTCGTTCACCCACCGTAGAATTCTGCTATCATGAGAGAAGCCACTAGTGAAACCTATGGCCTCCGGGTCTATTCTCAACATATCAATCTACAATCTACTTTACTTTTCCATTTTTTACTTTCTGTTCTTATATCCAAAAATACCAAAAGTATCAAACTATCATATCTATCAGATCTCACTTTCGTAAGTGACCGTAAAGGGATTGACAACCCCTTATCGCATTGGCTGCAAAGTTATTATTTGTTTGTGCAGGTGCGAGGGACTCACGCATGGTCTCCTACTGGATTGATACCTTGGTTCTCAAAAACTGAGGGAAATACTTACACTACTGTACTGCATCACCCTTTCCTCTTCGAGGGAATACAACGCAAGCTCGAGAAGTAGCACAGCACCATAGGCTCGTTTATTGAATCTTCGACCCTCCGGAATCAATGGGTAGAGCCCTCGAATGCATCTACCTCTATAAAGAATTTTCTTCGTTGCCTGATCCTTGATCAAAAAGAAAAAAGGATGAAACTTGAGGAAGACGCGATTGTCAATGGCAATTCTATGAACGGAGAGAAGATTCATACTAGCACTAGGGACATGCAAAAAAAATCTGAGATGAAGTTTGCGATGGGGAGTTTTAATAATTGTATAACTGAAAGTGCAACTAATCCCCGGGTGGTTTTGGTAATTACTAACAACATATAGCTCATTGAACTAATGCTCTTTCAAGATAATTATTTCAGAAAGTTCAATGATTGGCATTACATGGACTAGGAATGTTGACCCCTCAAAATGCTAAGGACACATATTGGCTCAAGCTCAAGACTCTACATTTTCTATTTTAGTGATCCAAGATCACATTGAGTCCATAGGAAATCCAATACTATTAAAATGGGACGAGGTGTTGCTTAATGGGTTTCTTGCTCAAAATGCTTAGTGATATGCTCCAAAACTCTTAACCATTTTCCACATCCACATATGTCCCAAACCAAAAGTCAAACTCGGCCCCACTGAAAAGTTCTAATCGGCGCCACCGAGTTCATTTGACATAGCCACTTCCACTAAACCCTAATCATTTTGGTCTCACCGAAAGGGATCTCGGTCTCACCGAGATGGGATTGCAAACTCTCTATTTCCCTTCGTAACATTTCAGTCTCACCGAGATGAGCGATCGGTCCCACCGAGTTCGCAATGCAAACTCTCTGTTTCCCCTTCGTAACGTTTTGGACCAACCGAAACGAGCGAATCGGTCCCACCGAGTTTGCCTGGCCAACCCTCTGTGTGCTCATTACCAAAATCGGTCCTACCGAGTTTGTGTAATCGGTCTCACCGAGATTACGTTATGCCCTAACCCTAATGAAATCGGTCCGACGGAGTTGATCATATCGGTCCCACCGAAATACCTAACGGTCACATTATGAACTAAATCGGTCCGACCGAGTTCTTTGATTCGGTCCCACCGAGTTTGGTAAATTGTGTGTAATGGTTAGATTTTGTGTGGAGGCTACATATACCCCTCCACCCACTCTTCGCTCGTGGAGAGAGCCATCAGAACATACATATACTTCCATCATACATGTTCTGAGAAATAACCACCTACTCAAGTGTTGAGATCAAGATATTCCATTCCTACCACATAAATCTTATTCTCTAGCCTTCCCCAAGTTGCTTTCCACTCAAATCATTCTTCCACCATACCCAAATATGTGAAGAGCTGTTTGAGTGTTGGGGAGACTATCATTTGAAGCATTTGAGCAAGGAGTTCATCATCAACACACCGTCTATTACCTTTTGGAGAGTGGTGTCTCCTAGATTGGTTAGGTGTCACTTGGGAGCTTCCGACGAGATTGTGAAGTTGAACCAAGGAGTTAGTACGGGCAAGGAGATCGCCTACTTCGTGAAGATCTACCCTAGTGAGGCAAGTCCTTCGTGGGCGATGGCCATGGTGGTATAGACAAGGTTGCTTCTCCGTGGACCCTTCGTGGGTGGAGCCCTCCGTGGACTCACGCAGCCGTTACCCTTCGTGGGTTGAAGTCTCCATCAACGTGGATGTACGATAGCACCACCTATCGGAACCACGACAAAAACATTTGTGGCTACACTTGCGTTTGCTCCTCCAGACTCCTCCCTTTACCTTCATATGCAATTGTTTTACTTTCCGCTGCTATACTCTTAGAATTGCATGTGTAGGTTGATTGCTTGACTTGTGCTAAGTTGCTAAAATTTGCCAAGAATAAAAATTGGGAAAAGGCTAGATTGTTATTTGGTTAAGTAGTCTAATCAACCCTTCTCTAGACATACTTTCGATCCTACAATGACCAACGTGACGGATCCTCATACCTGCACCACTAGCAGTGTGGATTTGGTCTTTGCCGCGGTATTTCTCCCAGGTGGTCACCTTCCCAAGCTCGCTGGTGATGTGTTCGTGTGACGCCCCCGATTTGTCCGTACACTAATCATGCACGCAAATGTGTACGACCAAGATCAGGGACTCACTGGTAGATATCACTACACAACTCTAAAAGTAAAATAAGTCATACAAGCTTCATATTACAACCCAGGGGCCTCAAGGGCTCGAATACAAGTGCTCGATCATAGATGAGTCAGCGGAAGCAACAAATATCTAAGTACATACATAAAGTTAAACAAGTTGCCATAAGATGGCTAGCACAAACTGGGATACAGATCGAAAGAGGAGCAGGCCTCCTGCCTGGGATCCTCCTAAACTACTCCTGGTCGTCGTCGACAGACTACACGTAGTAGTAGGCGCCTCTGGTGTAGTAGGAGTCGCCATAGGTGGCGTCTGGCTCCTGGGCTCCACCATCTGGTTGCATCATCCGAGAAGAAGGAACATAAGGGGGAAAAAGGGGGAGCAAAGCAACCGTGAGTACTCATCCAAAGTACTCGCAATCAAGGATCTATACTACATATGCAATGGTGACAATGATATGGGTAGCATCTAAGGACTGAACTACAGAAAGCGAGAATAAGAGGGGGATAGCTAATCCAAATGAAGACTACGCTTCTGGCAGCCTCCATCTTGCAGCAGTAGAAGAGAAAAGATTGCAAGTTCACCAAGTAACATCGAATATAAGCCTACTCGGCGATCCTCTCGCACATCACCCTGTGAGAGAGCAACCACCGAGTTATATGTGGAACTCATATGGGTGTGTTTTAACAAGTATCCGGTTCTAGTTGTCATGAGGTCGGAATACAACTCCGAGTCGTCCTTTTACCAAGGGACACGGCTATTCGAATAGATTATCTTCCCTACAGGGGTGCACCACATTACCCAACACGCTCAATCCCATTTGCCTCGGAAGATCAACACGTCGCAGCCCTACCTAAGCATAGCAGGGAGGTCAGCACGCCGATCTAAGTCCTGAGCGTGCAGGGGTCTGGGCCCATCGCCCAATGCACACCTGCATGTTGCGTACGCGGCCGGTGAGCAGACCTAGCAACAACCTCCATTACCAAGGAAGTTGCGTTACATGGTCCAACCTTGCGCGCGCTGCTAAGTCGTTGACGTTAAGAAGGCTTCGGCTGATACCACAACGTCGAGAGCCCATAACTATTCCCACGTAGCTGGTTAGTGCGTATAGGCCAATGGCCAGACTCAGATCAAATATCCAAACTCATTAATCGTGTTATTACGAAATCACCGTGAACAACGACAAGGGCCAGGCCATCTCTCGACTAGGTGTCTCAACCTGCCATGTCGCTCCGCCACAAAGATCCACTCGGGGGCCGTCGGGAACTCAGGCCCACCACGACCTGGATGGAGCCACCTGTCCTTTCAGCCCCCACATCGGAATCACCTACGGGTACTCAATGAGCCGACCCGACTTTAGTCACATCATGTATCATGTAGAGTATGCATATAGCACATACCCATGATCACCACCCGAGTGATCACGGCCCGATAGAATAGCAGGGCAGACGGACAAGGGTGTAGGGCCACTGATGAAATACTAGCATCCTATACTAAGCATTTAGGATTGCAGGTAAATGTATCAATAGTTGTAGCAACAATGATAGGCTATGCAGCAAAATAGGAACTATCAAATCATCAACAGTAGCAATTATAATGCAGGAATAAGAGAAAAGAGAATGGGTGATATCTGGTGGTCAAGGGAGGGGCTTGCCTGGTTGCTCTGGCAAGAAGGAGGGGTTGTCGTCGATGTAGTCGATCACACGGGTATCGGCAACGGTCTCGAGGTCTACCGGAAAGTAGTGGAGGGGAACACAATAAATAACAGAGCAATCAAAGTAACAAAAAGGATAACATGGCAATACGCGGTGCTAGAGGTGACCTAATGCAATAGCAGGCAATACCGGTGAAGGGGGGAAGCATCCGGGAAAGTATTCCCGGTGTTTCGCGTTTTGGGACGGATGGAATGGGGGTGGATTGTTGCATGTTGGATATGCTAGGGACGTGTGGTGAACGAACGGACGGCGTACTCGAATTCTTCTCGTCGTTCTGAGCAACTTTCATATATTAAACTTTTTCATCCGAGTTACGGATTATTTTATATGATTTTCTAAAGTTTTAAATGATTTTCTAGATTTTCTTATTTATTTTATATTTCGAAAATCAGCAGTTAAAAACTGGGTGCACCCGGTGCAGTGCACCAGAGGTGCACCAGTGAGACAGAACAATGGGTCCGGTCAACTGCTATCTAGCATGCATCTAGAGTATTAAGTTCATAAGAATAGAGTAACACTTTAAGCAAGATGACATGATGTAGAGGGATAAACTCAAGCAATATGATATAAACCCCATCTTTTTATCTTCAATGGCAACAATACAATACGTGCCTTGCTGCCCCTACTGTTACTGGGAAAGGACACCGCAAGATTGAACCTAAAGCCAAGCACTTCTCCCATTGCAAGAACTATAGATGTAGTAGGCCAAACCAAACCAATAATTCGAAGAGACTTGCAAGGATATTATAATCATACATAAAAGAATTCAGAAAAGAACCAAATATTTCTCATAGATAATCTTGATCATAAACCCACAATTCATCGGATCTCGACAAACACACCGCAAAAAGATATTACATCAAATAGATCTCCTCGAAGACTGAGGAGAACTTGGTATTGAGATCCAAAGAGAGAGACGAAGCCATCTAGGTACTAACTATGGACCCGAAGGTCTGTGGTAAACTACTCACAACTCATGGTGAGGCGATGGTGTTGATGCAGAAGCACTCCGTGATAGATCCCCTCTCCGGCGGAGCTCCGGAACAGGCCCCAAGATGGGATCTTATGGGAACAAAAGGTTGCGGCGGTGGAATTAGGGCTTTTTCTCCTCTTCTGATGTTTTCGGGGTACATAGATATATATAGGAGGAAGGAGGGCATCGGGGACCAACATGGGGCCAACGAGGCAGGGGGGCGCGCCCCCACCCTCATGGACGCCACGTGTGCCCTATTCCGTGGTTCTCAAGTCTCCCGTGAAGATATCGCTCCAAAAAAATCTGTCCCGAAGGTTTCATTCCGTTTGGACTCCGTTTGATATTCCTTTTCTGTAAAATCCTGAAATAGGCAAAAAACAGCAATCTGGACTGGGCCTTTGGGTTAATAGGTTAGTCTCAAAAATAATATAAAAATGTATAACAAAACCCATTAAACATCCAAAATATCATAAATAATTGCATGGAACAATAAAAAATTATAGATACGTTGGAGACGTATCAGATGCCCAATTACAAAGATCTCAAGCCAACGAAAGTCATTGGAAGAATTGTTCTCATGAGATGTCACTCAAATATAAAGAAGAGCTTCACAACAAGTCTAGTGGTGCTTACAAAGCCTCATGTGAAGCCCCTACATCATCAAGTGAGGAACAAGTCTTAAATGAAGATTTGAGCTTAATGGTGAAGAACTTCAACAAGTTCTACAAGAGTGGAAGCAAAGAGAGAAGTTCCAATTCAAGGTCCTACAATGACAAGAGATCTTCAACTCGTGATCGGAATTGCTACAATTGTGGAAGACCCGGACACTACTCCAATGAGTGCACGGCTCCCCACAAGACAAGAGAAGACTCACCTAAAAGGAGAAGTAGAAGAGAAGATTCGCCACCAAGAGAGAGAAGGAGCAGAGATGATCGTTATGAACGAAGACCTTCTCGGAGAAGCAAAGATTCGTAAAGGAAGGACAAATCATCAAGGAGCAATACAAGACGAAGACATCAAGCTCATGTTGGTGAATGGGTATCCATTTCCGACTCCGATGACCACTCCGAGAGAAGCTACTACTCCGACTCCAAAGATACTCAAGATGAAGGTGTTGTCGGAATTGCTCTTGTGTCATCCAACTCCTACGACATATTTGACTCACTGATGGCTTCTCGCCCCTCGTTGGTTACCCCAAGTGGAAGGTTTGAGATGCAGTGTAGCGGAAGTTTTCCCTTAGCAAAGATACCAAGGATCGATTTCCCCTGAGACTCCAAGGTTCAACAAGAAGGTGTCAACTGCTAACGGCGCCGAATACTTAGCAATCAACTTGGACCTGCACACAGATACAAATAACTTTGCTCCCAACGAGTACAGAGAGGTTGTCAATCCCTCCGGCCTTGTCGTTTACAAAGGATCAAACGCAAGAGATAATAGTGATAGGTATTGCTACAACTAGTAAGTAAAAACAGAAAGTAAATAGCGGATGTGATCAGTGATGGTAATATGGACCGGGGTCCCATGATGTTCACTAGTGATGTCTCTCTCCCAAAAGACGATAAAACAGCTATGTGAGGTAAACGAATTACAGCTGGGCAATTGACAGAATTATGTGCGCAAACCAATGCTAACTATGTTGCAAGAAAGGTAGAGGTTCAAAGCATGGGCGGTACGCCAAGGCAAGTAGACCGAAATCCATCTGCATCTACTACTAATCATCCACCTTGAGATATCTATCCAGAACATCTCGCTGGTATTAAGTTGCGAGTCCCACCCATAGTGTAAACTCAAAGCAACAGACAACTGCATTAAAAGAACTTTGCGTAAAGTAAACAATCCTTGCACCCGCGAGTACAAGCACCGTTGTTTTCCCCCTTGTGGCAACAGCACATCCCCTAGACTCATGTTTCTGTCACTCAAGCTAGTCATCGAGGGGCATGAACCCACAATCAAGCATAACGTTCCCTCTTGGAGTCACTACCTACTACTTGGCCAAAGCAATAAATAGCAACGGAGAACATGCAAGAATTACTTAAGAACATAAATATAAAAGAGGTAAATCAAATATATTACTCAAACACAATCTGAACATAATCTCACAATCCATCGGATCCCAGCAAACTAAACATAGCAACAGCATAAGGATTACATATGTGCCTCGATCATGTAGGGCAGCTCACGAGGTCTAATTAGTGAAGCACAAGAAGGGGAGGAGAACATCACATAGCTACTGGTCATGGACCCATGGTCCAAGGGAGACTACTCACAACTCATCCGGGAGGCGTCCATGGTGGTGGAGAGCCTCCCGGTGGTGATCCTCCCCTCCGGCAGGGTGCCGGGAAGAGTTCTCCTGGTGCTCCCAATCTTGGAAGCGCGGCGGCGGCGGAACAGAGATGAGATCGCGAAAATGGGTTCCGTCCTCGAGGGTTTCAGGACGCGTGTTAAATATATGCCAAAGGGGGGCATCAGCGGAGGCCTGGGGGGCCCAGGCGCCCCCCCGGCGTGGCCAGGAGGGGGGCCGTGCCACCAGGGCGCCTGGAGCCCTGGTGGCCACCCTCCGGCCCTACTTCGGCCGTGTGGAAGCTTCCGGAACGCTGATTTTTTATATAATTTTTCCGGGATTTTTCTGGCAGTTTTCGTGACGGGAAAACCTGAAATACAAAAACAGCAGAAAACAGAAACTGGCACTGGGGTGCACTGAGTTAATAGGTTAGTCCAAAATATGATCGAAAGTGTATGGAAGTGTATAAATATCATAGCAATATCACCCAAAAGAGGCATGGAGCAAGCAGAAGTTATAGATACGTTTTAGACGTATCAACATCCCCAAGCTTAATTCCTGCTCGTCCTCGAGTATGTAAATGATAACAAGAATAATTTCTGTGGTGACATGCTATTAACCATATAAGGACCTTTCGTAGTCAGATGACAAAATCTTACTGAGACAATGAATCTGTAGTAATTAAGTTGCCTCATGAGAAAATCACAAAGAACTGAAAGTTTTACAATATGATACTGAAACATCAAATAGATTTGTAATGAGCATGGTGTGCAAATATGATAAAGTGGTATCTCGCTTGCTCCCTTTAGTGAAGCAAAACATAAATGCAGGGGCACCTCCAAGGTTTAAGTGATGACTAGATACAATGATTTCAGAATAAACAATATCACAATCATGCAAAAGACAATGCTACTTTGGGACAATGCACATTACACTCAGAATGACAATCATGCTCTTAATAGTTGGTGCTTTAAAAGAAGGTGGAGACTCTCGAACCGTGGCTTTTGTTGGCAAGGTTGAAAACCCGTGGTTGGAAACAAAGACAAAACATGTACCAGAGCTCTTGGTTTTAAAAACAGAGGTAATAATTATTTTTTTGGATATGCATGTTTCGTCAACGAATGCTAGCAGACAACTCAATCACTTCTTGAGATGGACAAGTTTCGAGGAACGGCTCCCGAATGAGGACGATAACATCCTCTTAATCTCCTTTGTTTATCACTGCCAAAGTTTTCTGATTTCTCATGAACAAAGCATGAAGGAGGGTTTGTTTGTTATATTAATTTTGAGCCGGGCGCACTCTTTGCTAGTTCCTTCTCGTATTATGGGTTTGCACATTAGACATGCAATCCCGGGGTGAAGCTTGTCCAACTTAAAAAGATCATGAATTAATTACTACTTCCTCATGAACTAAAACAGAGGCACAAAATAGGAATGCTTTTTATTTGAATAATTTCGAGATGGTACATGAAAGTCTTCGTTAGGAATGGCAGGTAAATACCATGTATAGGAAGGTATGGTGGACTCATATGGCATAACTGGTTTAAAGGATTTTGGATGCACAAGCAGTCAGTCCGCTTAGTACAGGTGGAGGTTAGCAAAAGACTGGGAGCGACCAACTAAAAGAGCAACGACGGTCATAATCATGCAGAGCGACAAAGCAACATTGAATCATGCATGGAAGTTATATCGCTACTCAGAAATTAAAGATCATCAAGGCTTGACAGACTTTCTTTACAGTCTTAAATATGCGTGAGCATACGCCAAGTCAATCAAAATAAATTCTTGAAGGAAGATATCACTAAACCATACCACATCATAGGCAAACAAATCATGTTGGTACTCCAATAACACATTGAGAACCCCCCAGCTATTTGAGACTAACCATAAGAAAACATGAACTACTAAGCACCATTATGCACGTAGCATTTTTATCATAGACATATCGACCAATGCAACAGAAGCCAACTCTCTTAACAAGATAAGCATGATAAATAAATAGAGTTCCAACGACCAACTAAACAAAAGCTCTTTAAAAAGATAAGCATGAAAACTAAGAGCTGAACATGATAGTAGCTACTGAAAGACCAAGAACATACACAGCAAAGATAAACATGAAAATTCTATGTTGTGTTCTAGGTTGAAGTGGAGCGTGTTTCTCTCCCACACAAAGAAAGCTGAGTTCCGACTCGTTATGAAAAGCTAAAGAAAACTAAAAAGGAAACTAAAAGCAAGACGCTCCAAGCATAGCACATAACACATAAAGTGATAAAAATATAGTGGAACGAAAGACGAACTGATAATGTTGATGGAGAAGGGGATGCACGGGGGCATCCCCAAGCTTAGACGCTTGAGTCTTCTTGAATATTTCTTGGGGGTGCATGGGGGCATCCCCAAGCTTGAGCGTTTGACACTCCTGAATCTTTTTATCATCTTCCCTCGCACACTTGAAAACTCCCTTCATACATAACTCATCATAATCTGATTAGCGAGGTTAGTACCCATAATAATATAATTGTTCCTTGCTGGAAATAACGATATTCTTGAAGGTCTACTGTTTCTCAAGATTGCCAAAAGGTTTTTGCAAAGAAAAAGCAAGCTCAAGGTTTGCAAAATGAAGGAAAGGCAAAACAGGACAGAATCTGTGAAAAACAGACCAGCAGGTAGTAAATGATTTTTTCGGGGCACTTCTGCAACTCAAATAAAAAAACTCAGAACAGACGCCCGAAAGACAATTGTATAGAGCACGCTGTCGAAAAAATTCAGACCAAAAAGATGATCTGGTGATTTTATACGAAGTTTTCTATCCAAGGACAGAATCTGTTTCCTGGACAGCACGTCACAACTTTTGAACTTTCTTGCAATCAGAGGCTATACTTGGCACAAAGCTGAAAAGTAAAGATACAATGATGATGCTACTGTAGTAACAACATCAAGACACAACAAAAGCAAAATAAAATTGTATTCATTGTGGGCTGCCTCCCAAAAGCGCTTTCTTTTATGCCTTTAAGCTAGGCATAATGCATAGAGGAATCAATAATCATCATAATAATCGAAGTTATAAATTGCTTCAAATGGTTCCTCAACAAGTTCACTCTTGTTCCTTCTAGGAAAGGGGTACACACCTTTTGCCTTCCCACGTAAGCGGATTTGTCCCTTACCTATATCGATGAAGCCTTTTACCGCTCGGAGGAAGTCCCTTCCAAGCACTATATTTCCTTGGTTTAGCTTCATGATGAAGAAATCAATCATTGCAATACTTTTAAGGAATTTAACTGGCACGTCTTTTATTCTTCCCTGGATTTCAGAAATATCTCCATTAGTGTGTTCATGATAAGATGATAATTTATCCATGTTAAATTTTAAAGAATCATGAACAATTTTTGGCATAGTAGAAACCATAGATCCAATATCACAATAAGCAAGGAAGTCTTGATTAGAGATGCTAATCCTAACCAAAGGCTCCCAATCATTGTCTATTTCCAAAATATCTCTCTTATTGGGTTTGGGTTTTTCTACCTTCATTAAGTCTAGAGCATCCATTCTCTTCTCAATAGTAGCAAGTCTATCTATGACAGTATCAAAGTTATGATCATAAACAAAGTAACTAGATAGACCATGTATAATTTCAAGAGCTCTAGCTTCATCACACTCTAGGAAATCTCCTTCAGCTATAATATCAAGAGAGTGTTTACACCATTTAAAAAGACCATGGTAAAAATTTCTAAGCACGATTTTTATAGGTATCCAAGGCATAATTCTCCTATGTGCATCAAAAATTCTGTCCCATGCCTTCTTCATATTTTCTCCATCCTTTTGATGGAAATCTAAAACTTATGATTCCCTCAAAGCACCAAATCCTAACATGCTTGACTAAACAGAAAGGACTACTAGCAAATAATTAATTTTTTTTGTGATTTTTTGATAAAGGAAACTAAAGCAAAACGGAAAGGTAAGCTAACAAGACTTAAAAGCAAAGGTAAAAGATAGCGTGCAACTCCCCTATCTTGAAGAGTGGAGTCCCCGGCGACGGCGCCAGAAAACTTTGCTTGATGGCTTCTCGCCCCTCGTTGGTTACCCCAAGTGGAAGGTTTGAGATGCAGTGTAGCGGAAGTTTTCCCTTGGCAAAGATACCAAGGATAGATTTCCCCTGAGACTCAAAGGTTCAACAAGAAGGTGTCAACTGCTAACGGCGCCAGATACTTAGCAATCAACTTGGACCTGCACACAGATACAAATAACTTTGCTCCCAACGAGTACAGAGAGGTTGTCAATCCCTCCGGCCTTGTCGTTTACAAAGGATCAAACGCAAGAGATAATAGTGATAGGTATTGCTGCAACTAGTAAGTAAAAACAGAAAGTAAATAGCGGATGTGATCAGTGATGGTAATATGGACCGGGGTCCCATGATGTTCACTAGTGATGTCTCTCTCCCAAAAGACGATAAAACAACTATGTGAGGTAAACGAATTACAGCTGGGCAATTGACAAAATTATGTGCGCAAACCAATGCTAACTATGTTGCAAGAAAGGTAGAGGTTCAAAGCATGGGCGGTACGCCAAGGCAAGTAGACCGAAATCCATCTGCATCTACTACTAATCATCCACCTTGAGATATCTATCCAGAACATCTCGCTGGTATTAAGTTGCGAGTCCCACCCATAGTGTAAACTCAAAGCAACAGACAACTGCATTAAAAGAACTTTGCGTAAAGTAAACAATCCTTGCACCCGCGAGTACAAGCACCGTTGTTTTCCCCCTTGTGGCAACAGCACATCCCCTAGACTCATGTTTCTATCACTCAAGCTAGTCATCGAGGGCATGAACCCACAATCAAGCATAACGTTCCCTCTTGGAGTCACTACCTACTACTTGGCCAAAGCAATAAATAGCAACGAAGAACATGCAAGAATTACTTAAGAACATAAATATAAAAGAGGTAAATCAAATATATTACTCAAACACAATCTGAACATAATCTCACAATCCATCGGATCCCAGCAAACTCAACATAGCAACAGCATAAGGATTACATATGTGCCTCGATCATGTAGGGCAGCTCACGAGGTCTAATTAGTGAAGCACAAGAAGGGGAGGAGAACATCACATAGCTACCGGTCATGGACCCATGGTCCAAGGGAGACTACTCACAACTCATCCGGGAGGCGTCCATGGTGGTGGAGAGGCTCCCGGTGGTGATCCTCCCCTCCGGCAGGGTGCCGGGAAGAGTTCTCCTGGTGCTCCCGATCTTGGAAGCGCGGCGGCGGCGGAACAGAGATGAGATCGCGAAAAAGGGTTCCGTCCTCGAGGGTTTCGGGACGCGTGTTAAATATATGCCAAAGGGGGGCATCAGCGGAGGCCTGGGGGACCCAGGCGCCCCCCTCGGCGCGGCCAGGAGGGGGGCCGCGCCACCAGGGTGCCTGGAGCCCTGGTGGCCCCCCTCCGGCCCTACTTCGGCCGTGTGAAAGCTTCCGGAACGCTGATTTTTTATATAATTTTTCTGGGATTTTTCTGGCAGTTTTTGTGACGGGAAAACCTGAAATACAAAAACAGCAGAAAACAGAAACTGGCACTGGGGTGCACTGAGTTAATAGGTTAGTCCAAAATATGATCAAAAGTGTATAAATATCATAGCAATATCACCCAAAAGAGGCATGGAGCAAGCAGAAATTATAGATACGTTTTAGACGTATCACTCACCAAATAAAGGAATTGCAAGATGCTTCATGGCTAAAGGCCCTAAGGTATCACACCCCGAGTATCTTGATTTTAATAGTGATGAAGATGATTTGCTAGGAGATGATGATTTACTTGTTGGTAGCTGATACGTCTCCAATGTATCTATAATTTTTGATTGTTCCATGCTATTATATTATCTGTTTTGGATGTTTAATGGGATTTTCATACATTTCACTCTTGATTCATTGCACATCCCGGTACACCGCCGGAGGCATTCATATAGAGTCATACTTTGTTCTAGTATCGAGTTGTAATCAATGAGTTGTAAATCAATAAAAGTGTGATGATCATCATCATTAGCGCATTGTCCCAAAGAAAAAAAAGAAACGCCAAAGAAAGAAAGGCCCCAAAAAAGGAAAAGAAAAGAAAAAGGGACAATGCTACTATATTTTTCCACACTTGTGCTTCAAAGTAGCAACATGATCTTCATGATAGAGAGTCTCTTGTTTTGTCACTTTCATATACTAGTGGGAATTTTCATTATAGAACTTGGCTTGTATATTCCAATGACGGGCTTCCTCAAATGCCCTAGGTCTTCGTGAGCAAGCAAGTTGGATGCACACCCACTAAGTTTCTTTTGTTGAGCTTTCATACATTTATAGCTCTAGTGCATCTGTTGCATGGAAATCCCTACTCACTCACATTGATATCTATTGATGGGCATCTCCATAGCCCATTGATACGCCTAGTTGATGTGAGACCATCTTCCTCTTTTGTCTTCTCCACAACCACCACTCTATTGCACCTATAGTGCTATGTCCATGGCTCACGCTCATGTATTGCGTGAAAGTTGAAAAAGTTTGAAAAATTTGAAGTATGAAATAATTGCTTGGCTGAAACCGGGGTTGTGCGTGATTTGAGTATTTTGTGTGACGAAGATGGAGCATAGGCAAACTATATGATTTTTTAGGGATGAACTTTCTTTGGCCATGTTATTTTGAGAAGACATAATTGCTTTGTTAGTATGCTTGAAGTATTATTATTCTTATGTCAATATAGGCTTTTGTCTTGAATCTTTCGGATCTGAACATTCATGCCACAATAAAGAAAATTACATTGAGAATTATGTTGGGTAGCATTCCACATCAAAAATTATGTTTTTATCATTTACCTACTCGAGGACGAGCAGGAATTAAGCTTGGGGATGCTTGATGCATCTCCAACGTATCTATAATTTTGATTGTTCCATGCTATTATATTATCTGTTTTGGATGTTTAATGGGATTTATTGTACACTTTTGTATTATTTTTGGGACTAACCTATTAACCCAAGGCCGAGTGCAAATTGCTGTTTTTTTGCCTATTTCAGTGTTTCACATAAAAGGAACATCAAACGAAGTCCAAACGGAATGAAACCTTCGGGAGAGTTATTTTTGGAACAATTGCAACACAGAAGACTTGGAGTACACGCCAGGAACCAATGAGGCGGCCACGAGGCTAGCGGGCGTGCCAAGGGGGGTAGGCGCACCCCCACCTTCGTGGGCCCCTCGTGGTTCCCCTGACATGCCTCTTCCTCCTATATATACCTACGTACCCTGAAAACATCGAGGAGCACCACGAAACCCTGATTCCTCCACCGCAACCTTCTGTACCCGTGAGATCCCATCTTGGGCCTGTTCCGGAGGGGCAATCGATCACGGAGGGCTTCTACATCAACACCATAGACTCTTTGATGAGTTGTGAGTAGTTTACCACAGACCTTCGGGTCCATAGTTATTATCTAGATGATTTCTTCTCTCTCTTTAGATCTCAATACAAAGTTCTCCTCGATCTTCTTGGAGATCTATTTGATGTAATTCTTTTTGCGGTGTGTTTGTCGAGATCCGATGAATTGTGGGTTTATGATGAAGATTATCTATGAACAATATTTGATTCTTTTGTGAAATCTTTTATGCATGATTTAAATATCTTTGCACGTCTCTTCGAATTATGAATTTGGTTTGGCCTACTAGATTAGTAGTTCTTGCAATGGGAGAAGTGCTTGGCTTTGGGTTCAATCTTGCGGTGTCCTTTCCCAGTGACAGCAGGGGCAGCAAGGCACGTATTGTATTGTTGCCATCGAGGATAAAAAGATGGGGTTTATATCATATTGCTTGAGTTTATCCCTCTACATCATGTCATCTTGCTTAAGGCGTTACTCTGTTCTTATGAACTTAATATTCTAGATGCATGGTGGATAGCGGTCGATGTGTGGAGTTATAGTAGTAGATCTAGAATCGTTTCGTTCTACTTGTCACGTACGTGATGCCTATATACAATGATCATGCCTAGATATTCTCATAATGCGCTTTTCTATCAATTGGTCGACAGTAATTTTTTCACCCACCGTAGAAATCTGCTATCATGAGAGAAGCCACTAGTGATACCTATGGCCACCGGGTCTATCTCCATCATATTAATCTTCCATCCACTATGTGTCTTACTTTACTTTTGTTTTGCAATCTTTACTTTCAATCTACATATCAAAAATACTAAAAACATTATCTTATCATCTCTATCAGATCTCACTTTTGCAAGTGGCCGTGAAGGGATTGACAACCCCTTTATCGCGTTGGTTGCAAGGTTTTGATTTGTTTGTGTATGTACGAGGGACTCGCGCGTGGTCTCCTACTAGATTGATACCTTGGTTCTCAAAATCTGAGGGAAATACTTACGCTACTGTGCTGCATCACCCTTTCCTCTTCGAGGGAAAACAACACAAGCTCAAGAAGTAGTAAGAAGAATTTCTGGCGCCATTGCCAGGGAGATCTATGCAAAAGTCATATACCAAGTACCCATCACAAACTCTTATCCCTTGCATTACATTATTTGCCATTTGCCTCTCGTTCTCCTCTCCCCCACTTCACCCTTGCCATTTTATTCTCCCTTCTTTTTCCATTCGCCTCTTTTCGCTTGCTTCTTGTTTGCTTGTGTGTTGGATTGCTTGTTCGTCACTACGGCTCAAGACAATAGAAAATTGTCTGACTTCTCCAACACCAATAATAATGATTTTATTAGCACTCCGATTGCTCCTATTACCGATGCTGAATCTTGTGAAATCAATGTTGCTCTGTTGAATCTTGTCATGAAAGATCAATTTTCCGGCCTTCCTAGTGAAGATGCCGCTACCCATCTAAACAACTTTGTTGATTTGTGCGATATGCAAAAGAAGAGAGATACGGATAATGATATTGTCAAATTAAAGCTATTTCCGTTTTTGCTTAGAGATCGTGCTAAAACTTGGTTTTCTTGTTTGCCTAGAAATAGTATTGATTCATGGAATAAGTGCAAAGATGCATTTATCTCTAAGTATTTTCCTCCCACTAAGATTATCTCTCTTAGAAACGATATCATGAATTTTAAGCAACTAGATCATGAGCATGTTGCACAAGCTTGGGAGAGAATGAAATTAATGATACGTAATTTCCCTACACATGGTTTGAATTTATGGATGATTATACAAAACTTTTATGCTGGCTTGAATTTTGCTTCTAGAAATATTTTAGATTCGGCCGCGGGGGGCACTTTCATGTAAATCACTTTAGGAGAAGCTACTAAACTCCTAGATAATATTATGGTTAATTACTCTCAATGGCACACTGAGAGATCTACTAGTAAAAAAGTACATGCTATTGAAGAGATTAGTGTTTTGAGTGGAGAGATGGATGAACTTATGAATTTTTTTGCTACTAAGAGCGCTTCTTCTGATCCTAATGATATGCATTTGTCCAAGTTGATTGAGAATAATAATGAATCTTTGGATGTGAATTTTGCTGGTAGGAATAATTTTGGTAACAACGCATATTGAGGAAACTTTAATTC
Source organism: Secale cereale (assembly GCA_902687465.1). Taxonomy (NCBI): domain Eukaryota; kingdom Viridiplantae; phylum Streptophyta; class Magnoliopsida; order Poales; family Poaceae; genus Secale; species Secale cereale. The sequence continues at coordinate 52,515,582 of LR738711.1, read as the reverse complement.
TAGGCCTTTCCCTAGTAATTCCTCTAATAATTAGGGTAATTCCTACAACAACTCTTATGGAAAATTTAATAAGATGCCCTCTGATTTTGAGACTAGTGTTACAGAATTTATGAATTCGCAAAAGAATTTCAATGCTTTGCTTGAAGAGAAATTGCTTAAGATTGATGAGTTGGCTAGGAACGTGGATATAATTTCTCTTGATGTTGATTATTTGAAACTTAGATCTATTCCACCTAAGCATGATATGAATGAGTCTCTCAAAGCCATGAGAATTTCCATTGACGAGTTCAAAGAAAGAACCGCTAGGATGCGTGCAAAAAGAGATTGCTTTGTGAAAGCGTGTTCTTCTAGTTTTCATGATAATAAAGATGAAGATCTAAAAGTAATTGATGTGTCTACTATTAAATCCTTGTTTTCTAGTATGAATCTTGATAAAGATGGGACTAGAGATGAGTCAACTTTCGTTAAAAGGCGTCCCAATGATTCGGAGTTTTTAGATCTTGATGCTAAAAGTAAAGTGGGATTGAAGAGATCAAAACTTTACATAGCAATGAACCCACTATTTTGGATTTCAAGGGATTTAATTATGATAATTGCTCTATAATAGATTGTATTTCCTTGTTGCAATCTGTGCTAAATTCTCCTCATGCTTATAGTCAAAATAAAGCCTTTACCAAACACATAGTTGATGCTTTAATGCAATCTTATGAAGAAAATCTTGAATTAGAAGTTTCTATCCCTAGAAAAATTTATGATGAGTGGGAACCTACTATTAAAATTAAGATTAAAGATCATGAATGATATGCTTTGTGTGATTTGGGTGCAAGTGTTTCCACAATTCCAAAAACTTTTTGTGATATGCTAGGTTTCCATGAACTTGATGATTGTTCTTTAAATTTGCATCTCTCGGATTCCACCATTAAGAAACCTATGGGAAGGATTAATGATGTTCTTATTGTTGCAAATAGGAATTATGTGCCCGTAGATTTCATTGTTCTTGATATAGATTGCAATCCTACATGTCCTATTATTCTTGGTAAACCTTTCCTTAGAACGATTGGTGCTATTATTGACATGAAAGAAGGAAACATTAGATTCCAATTTCCTTTAAGGAAAGGCATGGAACACTTTCCTAGAAAGAAAATCAAATTACCTTATGAATCTATTATGAGAGCCACTTATGGATTGCCTACCAAAGATGGCAATACCTAGATCTATTCTTGTATCATGCCTAGCTAGGGGCGTTAAATGTTAGCGCTTGTTGGGAGGCAACCCAATTTTATTTTCTTTGCTTCTACTTCTGTTTAGTAATAAATAATTCATCTAGATTCTATTTAGATGTGATTTTGTGTCTTAATTAGTATTTGTGCCAAGTAGAACCTTTGGGAAGACTTGGGGTGAAGTTTTTGCGCTCACGAGTTTTGCTGCCATTTTTTACTGCATAGTGCTTTTAAGTTGATTCTTTTTTCAGATGATCAATAGACAAATTCCTCACGTTCACCAATTTATTTTAGAATTTTTAGAGTTGCAGAAGTATTCAAAAGTTACAGATTGCTACAAACTCTTCTATTTTTGACAGATTCTATTTTTCGTGTGTTGTTTGCTTATTTTGATGAATCTATGAGTAGTATCGGGGGGGGGGGGTATGAATCATAGAGAAGTTGGAATACAGTAGGTTTAACACCAGTATAAACAAAGAATGAGTTCATTACAGTAACTTTGAGGTGGTGGTTTGTTTTCTTATACTAACGGAGCTCACGGGATTTTCTGTTAAGTTTTGTGTTGTGAAGTTTTCATGTTTTTGGGTAAGGATTTGATGGACTATGGAACAAAGAGTTGAAAGAGCCTAAGATTGGGGATGCCCAAGGCACCCCAAGGTAAACTTCAAGGACAACCAAAAGCCTAAGCTTGGGGATGCCCCGGGAAGGCATCCCTTCTTTCGTCTTCGTCAATCGGTAACTTCACTTGAGACTATATTTTTATTCACCACATGATATGTGTTTTGCTTAGAGCTTCATGTATGATTTGAGTCTTTGCTTTTTAGTTTACCACAATCATCCTTGCTGGACACACCTTTTGAGAGAGATACTAATGAATCGGAATTTATTATAATACTCTATGTGGTTCACTTATATTTTTTGAGCTAGATAGTTTTGCTCTAGTGCTTCACTTATATCTTTTTAGAGCACGGTGGTGGTTTTATTTTGTAGAAATTATTGATCTCTCATGTTTCACTTATATTATTTTGAGAGTCTCTTAGAACAGCATGGTAATGTGCTTTGGTTATAAAATTAGTCTGAATATGATAGACATCCAATATGGTTATAGTAAAAACTTTCATATAAAGTGCATTGAATATTATGAGAAGTTTGATACTTGATGATTGTTTTGAGATATGAGGATGGTGATATTAGAGTCATGCTAGTAGAGTAATTGTGAATTTGAGAAATAGTTGTGTTGAGGTTTGCAAGTCCCGTAGCATGCACATATGGTAACCGTTGTGTGACAAATTTGAAGCATGAGGTATTTCATTGATTGTCATCCTTTGTGTGGAGGTCGGGATCGCGCGATGGTTAAGTCCTACCAACCCTTCCCCTAGGAGCATGCATGTAGTACTTTGTTTTGATAACTTGTAGATTTTTGCAATAAGTATGTGAGTTCTTTATGACTAATGCTGAGTCCATGGATTATAGGCACTCTCACCCTTCCACCATTGCTAGCCTCTCTTGTACCGCACAACCTTCGCCGGTAGAATACACCCACCATATAACTTCCTCAAAACAGCCACCATACCTACCTATCGTGGCATTTCCATAGCCATTCCGAGATATATTGCCATGCAACTTTCCACCGTTCCATTCATATGATACGCTTCATCATTGTCATATTGTCATGCATGATCATGTTGTTGACATCGTATTTGTGGCTAGGCCACCATGCATAACTTTTCATACATGTCACTCTTGATTCATTGCACATCCCGGTACACCGCCAGAGGCATTCATATAGAGTCATACTTTGTTCTAGTATCGAGTTGTAACCAATGAGTTGTAAATCAATAAAAGTGTGATCATCATCATTATTAGAGCATTGTCCCAAAGGAAAAAAAGAAAAAAAAAGAAGAAATGCCAAAGAAAGAAAGGCCCAAAAAAGGAAAAGAAAAGAAAAAGGGACAATGCTACTATCTTTTTCCACACTTGTGCTTCAAAGTAGAACCATGATCTTCATGATAGAGAGTCTCTTGTTTTGTCACTTTCATATACTAGTGGGAATTTTTATTATAGAACTTGGCTTGTATATTCCAACGATGGGTTTCCTCAAATGCCCTAGGTCTTCGTGAGCAAGCAAGTTGGATGCACACCCACTTAGTTTCTTTTATTTAGCTTTCATACATTTATAGCTCTAGTGCATCTGTTGCATGGAAATCCCTACTCACTCACATTGATATATATTGATGGGCATCTCCATAGCCCATTGATACGCCTAGTTGATGTGAGACCATCTTCCTCTTTTGTCTTCTCCACACCCACCACTCTATTCCACCTATAGTGCTATGTCCATGGCTCACGCTCATGTATTGCGTGAAAGTTGAAAAAAATTAAGTATGAAACAATTGCTTGGCTGAAACCGGGGTTGTGCTTGATTTGAGTATTTTGTGTGACGAAGATGGAGCATAGCCAAACTATATGATTTTGTAGGGATGAACTTTCTTTGGCCATGTTATTTTGAGAAGACATAATTGCTTTGTTAGTATGCTTGAAGTATCATTATTCTTATGTCAATATAGACTTTTGTCTCGAATCTTTCGGATCTGAACATTCATGCCACAATACAGAAAATTACATTGAGAATTATATTGGGTAGCATTCCACAACATAAATTCTATTTTTATCATTTACCTACTCGAGGACGAGCAGGAATTAAGCTTGGGGATGCTTGATGCGTCTCCAACGTGTCTATAATTTTTGATTGTTCCATTCTATTATATTATCTGTTTTGGATGTTTAATGGGATTTATTATACACTTCTATATTACTTTTTGGACTGACCTATTAACCCAAGGACAAGTGCAAATTGCTATTTTTTTTTGCATATTTCAGTGTTTCGCAGAAAAGGAATATCAACCAAAGTCCAAACGGAATGAAACCTTGAGGAGAGTTATTTTTGGAAAATTGCAACACAGAAGACTCGGAGTACACGCCAGGAAGCGAACGAGGCGGCCACGAGGGCAGGGGGCGCGCCCAGGGGGTAGGCTTTCCCCCACCCTCGTGGGCCCTTCATGGCTCCCCTGACGTGCCTCTTCCTCCTATATATACCTATGTACCCTGAAAACATCGAGGAGCACCACGAAACCCTAATTCCACCGCCGCAACCTTCTGTACCCGTGAGATCCCATCTTGGGGCCTGTTCCGAAGCTCCACCGGAGGGGGAATCGATCATAGAGGGCTTCTACATCAACACCATAGCCTCTGCGATGAGTTGGGAGTAGTTTACTACAGACCTTCAGGTCCATAGCTATTAGCTAGATGGCTTCTTCTCTCTCTTTGGATCTCAATACAAAGTTCTCCTCGATCTTCTTGGAGATCTATTCGATGTAATTTTTTTGCGGTGTGTTTGACGAGATCCGATGAATTGTGGGTTTATGATCAAGATTATCTATGAACAATATTTGATTCTTTTCTGAAATCTTTTATGCATGATTTAAATATCTTTGCAAGTATCTTCGAATTATCAGTTTGGTTTGGCCTACTAGATTGGTAGTTCTTGCAATGGAAGAAGTGCTTGGCTTTGGGTTTAATTTTTCGGTGTCCTTTCCCAGTGACAGCAGGGGCAGCAAGGCACGTACTGTATTGTTGCCATCGAGGAAAAAAGATGGGGTTTATATCATATTGCTTGAGTTCATCCCTCTACATCATGTCATCTTGCTTAAGGCGTTACTCTGTTCTTATGAACTTAATACTCTAGATGCATGCTGGATAGCGGTCGATGTGTGGAGTAATAGTAGTAGATGCAGAATCATTTCGGTCTACTTGTCACAGACGTGATGCCTATATACAATGATCATGCCTAGATATTCTCATAACTATGCGCTTTTCTATCAATTGCTCGACAGTAATTTGTTCAGCCACCGTAGAAATCTGCTATCATGAGAGAAGCCACTAGTGAAACCTATGGCCCCCGGGTCTATCTCAATCATATTAATCTTCCATCAACTATTTATCTTTACTTTACTTTTGTTTTGCAATCTTTACTTTCATTCTGCATATCAAAAATACTAAAATTATTATCTTATCATCTCTATCAGATCTCACTTTTGCAAGTGGTCGTGAAGGGATAGACAACCCCTTTATCGCGTTGGTTGCAAGGTTCTTATTTGTTTGTGTAGGTACGAGGGACTCACCCATGGTCTCCTACTGGATTGATACCCTGGTTCTCAAAAGCTGAGGGAAATACTTATGCTACTGTGGTTCATCATCCTTTCCTCTTCGAGGGAAAATAACGGAAGCTCAAGAAGTAGCAGTAGCAATAGTGATGAAACCTATGATGAAAACTATGATGAAATTGATATTAAACATGCTAATCAAGATAAAACGAATGACAATGATAAGTAGAAGATTGAGTGTCTAACTAAATAACTAAACACTCTTAAGTTAGCTCATGAAACTACCTTGGAAGATCATCGAGAACTTTTAAAGACTCATGAGAAGTTACGCTTTGAAAAGCTCAACCTTGAGAAGAGGATGAGTTCTTAAAAGCAATCAATGATGATCTTCGCAAGAAAAGTTCTTCTTACGTTGCCAAGCGTTTACTCTTGTCTACTTACATGTCACAAGTAAAATCTAGCAACAAGAACAAGAAAGATTCTTCCTCTAGTAGTAACAACAATCATACTAAATCTAATATTGTTGCTTCTAGTAGTTCTCTCGATTCCACTAATGATTCTCTTAGCCAATTTACACTTGAGCAAGAAAATAGCTTATTGAAGGGAATTATAGAGAAAGGTGTTTACAAGAGCCTTGCCAGGAGTAAGCAATTTGAGGAAATTGTACGCAAGCAAGGAAGACACCTGAAGAATCAAGGTGTTGGTTTTGAATGAAAGTTTAATGCCAATGGAGTTGTGTGGGAAGAAGATCAATACCCCAAGACAAAGTTTGTTCCTCAACAAGAGAAGTGTGATCCTACTTATTTCCAAGGGACACAAGCATAAGATGATCTTCCACCACAAGACCACAAGCTAAAGGGCAAGGACAAGCTTCAAGAAGAGATTGATGCATTTGAAGAAGCTCCCAAGGCCTTGGTCAAGTGGGTTCCCAAGAATACTTCAAGTTCTACTTCATCAAGTACGACTACAACTCCAAGGATTCCCATCAAGATGGTGTGGATCCCGAAGAAGAAGAACTAGATAATTCTTGAGGGTGACTTCGCCAACATATTTGAGTCATATCATTTTGGCGAGGACAAGTGCAAACAACCTCCATATCGTGCACTAGTTCAAGGAGTCACAAACCCTCTTGTTGGTAAGACCAGGGACAAGGTAGCCTAATGTTTTCATGGACATCATCTTGTGTTCAATTCACTCTGTGTCCATGGATATCCTTGTTTGTTCAATGTGGGACTAACCTGTGTAGGTACTGAAAGTGTAACTCACTCCAATGGATTGCTCCAAATGATCTACATCAACATTGATATTCTACATCTTCAACACCTACATGAAGTCATCATCGACAAAACCCAAGGTTAGTTCAGCCCTCTTAGGGGGGATATCACATCTAGGGGGAGCTTTACTCTAATCAATTGAGCTAAAGCAACTCTAATGATTTGAACACAACAATGCTTTAGGTAAAAGTGGCAACCCCATTTGTGCTTAAACAATGAGTATGACCTATGATCAAATGTTCTCATTTGACTCCTAAGTCAATATACTCATATATAGATGACCTAGTCATCGCCAACTGCTTGATAGATGCTAGAATGGTTGTGCATGCTTTGCCACATGTTTCATTTGCTATCTTATTGTGTGAGCATGTTGAATGCATATTTTTCTCATTCGGGGACATCCATTTGCTGCTTTGATTGTTTGGCTCTTCTTCTTTTGCCAAATGGATGGACCAGAATGCCTAAGAACACCCTCTAGCTATCTATGATTTTCTCATCTCAAACTCTATTCATGCTACATCACAAAGTTTGATCAAGTCAGATTCGAACCACTCTGTGTGAGGAGCACCCGGAGTCCCCGATTCATCATAGACTTAAACTTCCAAAACCTCTTTGTGCATTTTGGTATGACCAAGTCATCCACTTCGGTCACACCGAGTTCACTAAGTTGATCTAGGTTTTCAATCTTGTTGCAACCGATTCGAACTTTTCGGTCACACCGAGTTGTAGTAACTGCTACCAGTTTTGCATCTTGGTGCCACCGAGTTGTTCCACTCGGTCACACCGATAGGGTCAGGTTGTATATACCGCCGGGTTGAATTTTGGAAAACTTTCCGAAACCCTTCGCTCGCGCGTGACCTACTCTGCCTCTTCGGGTCTCCGGGTCATCTCCTCGCCACCAGCGACCTCCAGCCACTGGTCTCCGCCACCGTCAACGGCAATCTCCGCCGCCGTTGCCGTTGTAGCAAGTTCACCGCCGAGTTAGGGTGCGGACTTGATCCTTTGTGCTATTATTTAACTCCGATTCATAGCACATTGCTTTGCCATGATTCTTGCCACGTATGAAATCAATTCATCCAGAGAAAACTCCCTTAGATTAGTTTTGATTCGAAAAATTTAGGGTTAGGTCTCCGCCGAACTCATCTCGGACCGACCGAGTTGTAGAAATCGGTCTCACCGATTTGGCTTAGGCCATTGCACTTGCGCTTTTCGGTCTGACCGAAAATTGCAATCGGTGCGATCGAGTTCAACTCTCTATGAAACCCTAGCAATATCGGTGACACCGAACTGTGACTCGGTCTGACCGAGTTCACTAGTTCAGGTTCCAGAATTGCTTCAGTATCACTGAGTTTAACAAACCGGTAGCTCCGAAATACTTTCTGTAGAGAACTAAAACTAAGTTTTTCTAGTCATCTGGTTTGCAAAAATTCTGTACTTTGTGATGCTCATCCACTCTACCTCATCTACATCTATTCACAGGGTCAACCTTTCAGTTTACAGTGCCAAGATGTCAGACCAGAGTGACAGCCATAATTTGTCTGAGGAGCAAGTCAACTTGAGTGAGGGCACTAGTCCCTCTAGCAGCTCTCATGAGGGTAGAAGGAGCACACCTAGCAAGTTGCCCAAGGTAGCTACCAAGACCAGAAATAAGAGAACCTCAGATACTGAGGCTGAGGATTTTCTGGCTGATGAGGCCACCTCAAAGAAGAAAGTGCACAGGAAGGAGTATGGCACAACTGCTACAACAGAGCCAAGTCTAAACAAGAAGGTCCCTGCAAAGAGAGCTCCAATGTCTAAGGCCAGAGCCTCTACTCAAGAGACTATGGTGTTCACACTTGAAACCAGAGATGATGAGCCTGGAGGAAAGAAGAAGCGAGCTAGGAAGACAACATCCAGAGTGATTGGCAAGCCATCCATGAGGGATGATGATGGTGATGATGAAGCTGAGGAAGAAGAGGTTGCTGCACCAGCACCCAAAGCTCAAAAGCTCATGGGGGATGCAATCAAGTCTGGGGATGCTCCTTCAAAGCCCAAGACTGCTCTCAAAGCTGCTCAAGCCACCAAGTCTGCACCCAAGAGAAGCACTAGGAACATTCCAGCTTCAGAGAAGAACAAGGCCCTAGTGCCTGAGATTGATGAAGATGCTGAGGTCCAAGTGCTTAGGAAGCTCAAGCCCAAGATCCCTGACCATGACAATACTCATATTGTTGCTAAGGACATGAAGTTGAGGAAAGATGCTTGTCTCAGAAAATGGAGACTGGCTGGCCCATATGCTATGAGGAGAAGGACTGCCGTGGACTACAGATTCCATACCAAAGAATAGTAAGACTTCTATGAGACAATTCTGCTTGACAATAAGCTCATAGTGTGTGATATGAGATGGGTTGATTGGGACTGCATCAAGAACAATGAAGATCATTTTCCAAATGTGATTGAAAGCTTCAAAGCATGTGGTGTTGACAAGTTTGCAGGTCAGCAGCTGACCAAATGGAATGATGAACTCATCATGCAATTCTACACCACAACTCACTTTTATCTTGATGGTAGAATTGTATGGATGTCTGAAGGTACAAGGTACCAGTCGACTGTTGATGAGCGGGCCAAGCTAATCAAAGCCCCTGAAGAGCATGAGGATGATTTGGATGTGTATGCCAAGAATAAGCAAGACCAAAACTCTATGGCCAATATGTACAAGGAGATCCCTGATGATGACTTGGAGACACATAAGTTTGGATATGTACATCACTTGCTGTCTGGTCTAGCCACAATCAACACTATCTTGAGGCATACATTGTTGCCCAAATCTGGAGATCACAAGATGATCAGAGGCCACTCAATCAACTTGTTGCATATTTTTGATGTGCCTCAGAAATTCAAAGTCCTGAGTCTGATTGTTGAAACAATCAAGAGGACTGCTGCAGATCAGAAGAGATCATGTGGATATGCTCCACACATTCAGGAGCTCATCAACTGCAAGATGGGCACAAGAATATACTTGTTAGACAAGGAACAATTGCCCCTGTATCCAGACTTTGAGGACAAAACTGTTGTCATGGATGAAAATGAGCCATATTCAGTGCAAGCACATGAGAAGAGAGAGAAAGTCAGAGCTGAGAAAGCTGCCAAGAGGCCAAGTGCTGCAGAGGCATCTCAAGTGACCCTCAAGTCCAAACAAGATCAAATGGCATATCTGATTCAAGCAACTATGAGGATTGATAAGGGCTTGGCCACCCGGACTCAGAATCAGGAGAGCCTGGAGAGGATCATTGAAACTAAGTTCTATGGTCTTGATGTGAAAGTGACAGAGATACAGTCTGCAGTTGAGCGGCTCCAAGCGGAAGCAGAGGATAGAAGAGGGCAAGCTATCACAGATGCATTCAGCGAGTGCCTCGAGGTCAAAGATCTGTTGCAGTGCCAATACCTGATACTAGAGCTACATCATCAGCACCAGCAGCCACAGCTTCAGTGCCACCTCCAGCAGCCACTCCACCAGCTCCGACTACATCATCTGAAGCCTTCGTCCTTGGAGTTGTCTCTACACCACCTCCCGAAGACCAAGCCTGAGATACGCATAGCACTATGCATTTTCAAACTTTTTGGTAACTTGTTGCCAAAGGGAAGAAATATGTATAGATCATAGGCTTCGAGAGAGAGTGTTTTGTTTCTTGGTCTCTCTTGCTATTTGGTTGAAGTTCATTTGTGTGTTTGCTTGATACTCTACTTTGTGTGTGAGATACTTGTTTGATCATGTGATTGATCATATGCTACCTTAATGCTTGCTTGGATGATTTTATCTTTTATATCCTTATATGATCATTCACTTTGCTTGGTGATGAGTGCATGTTTTCAGTTATACCATTTTGAGCGCTCCACCAAGATGTATGTGACATGGAAGAGTAACCCATGATCCTAATCGATTGTTCATTTGCATTCAAAAGCAAACTTTAAATAATGCACAAATTTAGGGGGAGCTCTTGCTTATCACATACTTCTCAAAGTGATGATTTATTTAAATCTTATTATCATTTGTCAAAGCTTTGATCTATATGTTGTCATCAATTACCAAAAATGGGGAGATTGAAAGTGCAACTAATCCCCGGGTGGTTTTGGTAATTACTAACAACATATATCTCATTGAACTAATGCTCTTTCAAGATGATTATTTCAGAAAGTTCAATGATTGGCATGGCATGGACTAGGAATGTGGACCCCTCAAAATGCTAAGGACACATATTGGCTCAAGCTCAAGAACCTACATTTTCTATTTTAGCGATCTAAGATCACACTGAGTCCATAGGAAAGCAATACTATTAAAAGGGGATGAGGTATTGCTTAATGGGATTCTTGCTCAAAATGCTTTAGAGATATGCTCCAAAACCCTCAACCATTTTCCACATCCACATATGTCCCAAACCAAAAGTCAAACTCGGCCCCACTGAAAAGTTCTATCTGGCGCCACCGAGTTCAATTGACATAGCCACTGCCACTAAACCCTAATCATTTCGGTCTCACCAAAAGGGATCTCGGTCTCACCGAGATGGGATTGCAAACTCTCTGTTTTCCTTCGTAACATTTCGGTCTCACCGAGATGAGCGATCGGTCCCACCGAGTTCGCAATGCAAACTCTTTGTTTCCCTTTCGTAATGTTTCGGTCCAACCGAAACATGCGAATCGGTCCCACCGAGTTTGCCTGGCCAACCCTCTGTGTGCTCATTACCAAAATCGGTCCTACTGAGTTTGTGTAATCGGTCTCACCGAGATTACGTTATGCCCTAACCCTAATGAAATCGGTCCGATGGAGTTGATCATATCGGTCCCACCGAAATACCTAACGGTCACATTATGAACTAAATCGGTCCGACCGAGTTCTTTGATTCGGTCCCACCGAGTTTGGTAAATTGTGTGTAATGGTTAGATTTTGTGTGGAGGCTACATATACCCCTCCACCCACTCTTCGCTCGTGGAGAGAGCCATCAGAACATACATATACTTCCATCATACATGTTCTGAGAAAGAACCACCTACTCAAGTGTTGAGATCAAGATATTCCATTCCTACCACATAAATCTTATTCTCTAGCCTTCCCCAAGTTGCTTTCCACTCAAATCATTCTTCCACCATACCCAAATATGTGAAGAGCTGTTTGAGTGTTGGGGAGACTATCATTTGAAGCATTTGAGCAAGGAGTTCATCATCAACACACCGTCTATTACCTTTTGGAGAGTGGTGTCTCCTAGATTGGTTAGGTGTCACTTGGGAGCTTCCGACGAGATTGTGAAGTTGAACCAAGGAGTTTGTACGGGCAAGGAGATCGCCTACTTCGTGAAGATCTACCCTAGTGAGGCAAGTCCTTCGTGGGCGATGGCCATGGTGGTATAGACAAGGTTGCTTCTCCGTGGACCCTTCGTGGGTGGAGCCCTCCATGGACTCGCGCAGCCGTTACCCTTCGTGGGTTGAAGTCTCCATCAACGTGGATGTACGATAGCACCACCTATCGGAACCACGACAAAAACATTTGTGTCTACACTTGCGTTTGCTCCTCCAGACTCCTCCCTTTACCTTCATATGCAATTGTTTTACTTTCCGCTGCTATACTCTTAGAATTGCATGTGTAGGTTGATTGCTTGACTTGTGCTAAGTTGCTAAAATTTGCCAAGAATTAAAATTGGGAAAAGGCTAGATTGTTATTTGGTCAAGTAGTCTAATCAACCCTTCTCTAGACATACTTTCGATCCTACAATGACCAACGTGACGGATCCTCATACCTGCACCACTAGCAGTGTGGATTTGGTCCTTGCCGCGGTATTTCTCCCAGGTGGTCACCTTCCCAAGCTCGTTGGTGATGTGTTCGTGTGACGCCCCCGATTTGTCCGTACACTAATCATGCATGCAAATGTGTACGACCAAGATCAGGGACTCACTGGTAGATATCACTACACAACTCTAAAAGTAAAATAAGTCATACAAGCTTCATATTACAACCTAGGGGCCTCGAGGGCTCGAATACAAGTGCTCGATCATAGATGAGTCAGCGGAAGCAACAAATATCTAAGTACAGACATAAAGTTAAACAAGTTGCCATAAGATGGCTAGCACAAACTAGGATACAGATCGAAAGAGGAGCAAGCCTCCTGCCTGGGATCCTCCTAAACTACTCCTGGTCGTCGTCGGCAGACTACACGTAGTAGTAGGCGCCTCCGGTGTAGTAGGAGTCGCCATAGGTGGCGTCTGGCTCCTGGGCTCCACCATCCGGTTGCATCATCCGAGAAGAAGGAACATAAGGGGGGAAAAGGGGGAGCAAAGCAACCGTGAGTACTCATCCAAAGTACTCGCAATCAAGGTTCTATACTACATATGCAATGGTGACAATGATATGGGTAGCATCTGAGGACTGAACTACAGAAAGCGAGAATAAGAGGGGGATAGCTAATCCAAATGAAGACTACGCTTCTGGCAGCCTCCATCTTGCAGTAGTAGAAGAGAAAAGATGGTAAGTTCACCAAGTAACATCGAATATAAGCCTACTCGGCGATCCTCTCGCACATCACCCTGTGAGAGAGCAACCACCGAGTTATATCTGGAACTCATCTGGGTGTGTTTTAACAAGTATCCGGTTCTGGTTGTCATGAGGTCGGAATACAACTCCGGGTCGTCCTTTTACCAAGCGACACGGCTATTCGAATAGATTATCTTCCCTGCAGGGGTGCACCACATTACCCAGCACGCTCAATCCCATTTGGCCGGACACACTTTCCTGGGAGATGCCCGGCCTCGGAAGATCAACACATCGCAGCCCTACCTAAGCACAGCAGGGAGGTCAGCACGCCGATCTAAGTCCTAAGCGCGCAGGGGTCTGGGCTCATCGCCCAATGCACACCTGCATGTTGCGTACGCGGCCGGTGAGCAGACCTAGCAACAACCTCCATTACTAAGGAAGTTGCATTACATGGTCCAACCTAGCGCGCGCCGCTAAGTCGCTGACGTTAAGAAGGCTTTGGCTGATACCACAACGTCGAGAGCCCATAACTATTCCCACGTAGCTGGTTAGTGCGTATAGGCCAATGGCCAGACTCAGATCAAATATCCAAACTCGTTAAGCGTGTTATTATGAAATCGTCGCGAACAATGACAAGGGCCAGGCCACCTCTCGACTAGGTGTCTCAACCTGCCATGTCGCTCGGCCACAAAGATCCTCTCGGGGGCCGTCGGGAACTCAGGCCCACCACGACCTGGATGGAGCCACCTGTCCTTTCAGCCCCCACATCGGAATCACCTACGGGTACTCAATGAGCCGACCCGACTTTAGTCACATCATATATCATGTAGAGTATGTATATAGCATATACCCGTGATCACCACCCGAGTGATCACGGCCCGATAGAATAGCAGGGCAGATGGACAAGGGTGTAGGACCACTGATGAAATACTAGCATCCTATACTAAGCATTTAGGATTGCAGGTAAATGTATCAACAGTTGTAGCAACAATGATAGGCTATGCATTAAAATAGGAACTATCAAATCATCAACAGTAGCAATTATAATGCAGGAATAAGAGAAAAGAGAATGGGCGATATCTGGTGGTCAAGGGAGGGGCTTGCCTGGTTGCTCTGGCAAGGAGGGGTTGTCGTCGATGTAGTCGATCACACGGGTATCGGCAATGATCTCGAGGTCTACCTGAAAGTAGTGGAGGGGAACACAATAAATAATAGAGCAATCAAAGTAACAAAAAGCATAACATGGCAATACGCGGTGCTAGAGGTGACCTAATGCAATAGTAGGCAATACCGGTGAAGGGGGGAAGCATCCGGGAAAGTATTACCGGTGTTTCGCGTTTTCGGACGGATGGAACGGGGGTGGATTGTTGCAGGTTGGGTATGCTAGGGACGTGTGGTGAACGAACGGACGGCGTACTCGGATTCATCTCGTCGTTCCGAGCAACTTTCATATATTAAACTTTTTCATCCGAGTTACGGATTATTTTATATGATTTTCTAAAGTTTTAAATGATTTTCTAGATTTTCTTATTTATTTTATATTTCGAAAATCAGCAGTTAAAAACTGGGTGCACCCGGTGCAGTGCACCAGAGGTGCACCAGTGAGATAGAACAATAGGTCAGGTCAACTGCTGACTCAGCGGTTGACTTGTCCACGGTTGACCAGTCAAAGGTCCTGCGGGACCTAGTTGTCATACTCTGATCTATTAATAACCTAGATAATTATCTTAATATTATTAGATTAATTAATTACATATATATATATTGTTATTATTATATAATTAATTTTTTTAACTACATTTTTTTCTTTTTCTTCTAACGAGGGCTGGGCCCCTCTGGTCATATGCACAGAGCCCGATCGGGGCGGGCGTTGGAACGGCTACTGGCGTGGGCGCTAGTCCGATAGGCGAGCCCAGGCGTGCGCGGGCGCAAGCGCCGGCGGCGGGCACCGGGCGTTGGAGGAGCGGCGGGCGGCGCTGGCCAGGGGCGGAGCAGAGGTCGGCGGCAGAGGAAGGGGGAGGCGGTCGGCGTTGAAGTGGGTGCGGGAGTAGGGGCGGCAGGGCGGCGCGGGGGTGAGCCAGGTGAGGGCGGCAGCGGGGCGCTGCCGGCGAGCTGGCGCGGGCGTGCAGTGGCGGCCCACAGCGGGCATGAGCGGTTGTAGCGGAGGCAGCGCGGGGGCGCGCCTGGTCGCGGTAAGACACTGGCGGGCGGAGCCCCCGGGCAGTGGATGGAGCGCGGCCTAGCGCGGATTGCAGTAGGAGTGAGGCTCGGGCGGACACGGCGTGCACATGCACTAGGTAGCAGCTGCAGCAAAGAGCAGGCACGCGCGCATCGACATGGCCAAGGAAGAACTTGGGGACGGCGGTCGCGACTACGGCGATGACGGAGAAAGGAAGACGGGGAAGAATGGCGGGGACTAGGCGATCTATCGGAGAGGCGGAGGAGGGGCGGAACCTCACCAACGTTGCCGAGAAGTTCTGGGGAGGACTTGCTGGAGCGATCGATGACGACAGCCACTGGACAAAGACGAGGAAGACGGGGCCGATCCAGCGATGTTGAGGATTCCGGCTAGCGTTATTGATCGTAGACGAAGCAGAGGAGCTTGTTGGAGATGCCAGACGCGGTCTTGGTCGGCGTGGTCGACGGGGAGAACGTGGGCGGGGGGATCCATGGCGTTGGTGGTTCGACAGTGCGTGAGGAAGAAGATGGCGGCGCGAGGGGGGAAGTGATAAGGTTATGGTGCCCTAGGGTTCAAGGAGGGAGGGGCGCTGTGGACTTGTAGGGGAGGGGGAGCCGGGGATGGCTGCCACCGCGGCCATGGCACCGTGGATGGCTGTCACGGCCTCCCTCAGGTTCCTGTAGCGAGAGGAAAGGGATGGCAGGGGGTGGGCTGGGCCTCCCCAGCCACTTGGGCCAAAGCCCGGTAGATTTAGGCTCGTTTTCCTTTTATTAGTATTTTTGTTTCTCTTTTTCTTCCTTTTCTTTATTTCTTTTATGTTCTTTTCTAGTTGCTATTTATTCTAGTGTGAACAATATACCAAAGTGGCACCTACATTGATGTTACCAATTATGCCACTACCACATTAATTTTCTACTCAAACTAAAATAGTTTTGTATTTTTTTAAATAGTAGTTTCACTGCTGTTTTATTTACTATTGTGCATTTAAACACATTATAAAGGTGTGGTTCCTTCACCAATATTATTTGTGATTTATTTATCATAAAAAGAACATTTTAGTTTTAATATTTGAAAACTTTTACTGTTCGACTTTATTTTGAGGGTGAATTTGAATCGGTTTCGAACTAGCGCGAGATTAGCAACATCAATCGAAGTGACGTGGCATCATTACCAGAGGTTTACTGTAGCTTGATTACCCAGGCGCCACAATTCTCCTCCACTACAAGAAATCTCGTCCCGAGTTTAAAGCGGTGGAGTAAGGGGAGAAAAGTGCTGGTAGCGAAAACCTAACGAGTCTTCTCGGTCTTGGCTGCCCTTTCGAATAGGTTGATCCCTTTCGTTGATGTCTTCATTTCTCTCCTTCAAGTCATCGTGATTAAGTCGTTATCCTTTCTTCGGGATCTCCATCGTCCTACGAACGTGAACAGGGGGAAAAAAGACTCCGGAAGAACGCATCTCCACAAAGTTGGGCATCTGACGGTGAACTCAATGGGAAATACACGAGGTACCCCATGAGTTGTATTTCAGTGAATCCGTTGAGTGCAATATACCATGGTACTGAAGTTTCAAATGGGTAGGCAATCATTCGATGCCTAGACAACAGTTGGAATGGGGGCTTGAACAACGAGTGTAACATGGTGTTTGATTCCAGGATGAATAATGGTATAGAATTTAGCTCGTGAATCACTGATACGTCCCAAACGTATCCATAATTTTTGCTTGTGACATGCTTGTTTTGCATCATTGTCTCATGTTTATATCAAAGTTTTCTATCTTTTTAGGCATTTATTGGACTAACCTACTACTGGTTGCAAAAGTGCACAATGTTCTTGTTTTACACTTTATTGTGTAGGAATTACTTGGAAATTGACAAAAACGCAAAAGGAGTCGTATTGGAGTAGGACTCTGACGTTCCTGAAATCTGTCTGAGAACGTTTTTAGAAGATGGTCACGTTCCGGCCCGAAGGAGACGTCAAACAGAAAAAGACTAGTTGCGAAAGTTGTGCGGAATTTCGAGAGGATGCTTCTGGATATAAAATTCGTCCAAATCGGAGTCCGGACGGCCAAGAAAAGCCCGTTTTACTGAAGCCCAAAATCTGATGACGGGAATCCGAGAGTCTATATAAAGAGAGGAAACCTAGGTCAGCAAAAGCCACGAATTTTCCTCCTCCTAGGCCGCCGTCTTGGAGGGGAGGACCAGCACCATTGCAGCACCATCCACAAGGAAGAAGGGGGGCCAAGGAGCCGCTGCCCCCTAGGGCCGCCGCCGCCCCGAGGGCCGCCGCCGCCCCGGAGGGCTGCCGCCGCCGCCACGGCTGCCGCCGGCCGCCTCCTCCTCTCCGGGCTGCACCTCTCCATCAACACCACCATCAATCTCTTTCTCACCATGGCCATGTGTAAGTAGTCTTCTCCGGTGCTGAGGGCATGTACGTGTAGCTATGTGGTTATCTCTCTCTCCCATGATGTGATCTTCGTTGTGATCATAGGCTATGTTAATCTAGGATGATCCCATGATATTTCCCCTTCCTTTATGTATTGAATTGATGTACTCACTTGTCTTTATCTAGTATAATCCCCGAGACCAAGGTGACAACGGTCTATTGGACATGGATTAGAAGAATATTTTCATGAGTGATTTCCTCTTTTGTGTGTTGATTGAAGATTGAGAGTCTCTTGGTGCTTGTCTTTGACTATCCTGGAGATATGTTGTGGTGATTGTGGTACTCTCTTTGGATGGCCGCGGTGACATTGGGAAATCCATAGATTGAGAACTACGAACTTGGAGGTGTGCTTTTGTATCCCTACATAATTCTCGTCCTCTCTTGACCACAAAGGAATGACCTCCGAGTGCGTCTCCATTGCATGTTTTATGGGAAATATCATGTGATTAGACTATGTCAATGTTGTTGGGAGTTGCCACTAGTGAAAGTATGAAGCCTAGGCCTTCTTTCCACCATTGCAATACCATTTGTGCTCACGTTTACCACTTGTTTGCTTGCTGCACTTTTTATTACAGATTTATATTACTTTGCTTTGCCACTCCTATCATCCATATTTTACCATCTCTTCGCCGAACTAGTGCACCTATACAACTCCTAGTTGTATTAGGTGTGTTGGGGACACAAGAGACTTCTTGTATCTTGATTGCAGGGTTGCTTGAAAGGGGTACGTTCAACCTCCACTTCCCTGAGTTCGATAAACCTTGGGTTACTCACTTAAGGGAAATTTGCTGCTGTCCTACAAACCTCTGCTCTTGGAGGCCAAACACTGTCTACAAGAATAGAAGCGTGTAGTAGACATCAAGCTATTTCTGGCGCCGTTGCCGGGGAAGTGAGGTAAGTGAAGGTACCTTCTTTAGATATTGCAATTAAATCTTTTCATTTCTTGTTTTTAGTTTCACTAATTATGTTTATGGAAAACGGCACTCTTAGTTCGCTGCTTGGGGAAGGCCGCTTTACCACACCCGTGGTAGAGAAGTTTCCTCCACCTATTGAATGTATCCCGTTCCAAATACCAATTGGGATAATTGAAATAATTAGGAATGATTGTTATGATGGGACAGTCAATCCTAGTATTCATTTGTTTAAACTTACAGAACTTTGTGAGTTGTTTAAGATTTCAGGATTGACAAGAGATGGAGTCATGAGGAAATTATTTGCCTTGTCACTGAAAGGAAAAGCATTGGAATGGTATAGGCTACTAGATGACTCTCACCCGCTGGATTGGGAAGAGCTCCAGTCTCTCTTTTACTCCAAGTTTTATCCTCTTCATGAAGTCCATGAGAATAGGAATTATGTTTATAATTTCTATCCTCATGATGGAGAGAGCATAGCTCAAGCTTGGGGGAGACTGAAAACGTTAATGCTAAAATGTCCTAACCATGGGCTCCCCAAAGATATGATTATTACTAATTTCTATGCGAGGCTCTCTCGACAGGATAAAGATTTGCTCGATGCTTCCTCTATGGGTTCTTTCACAAACGAAAAGATTGATGCTAAATGGGAACTCCTTGAAAGAATTCAACGCAACACTGAAGATTGGGAGATTGACAAAGGTAAAGAGTCAGGTATAATTTATGAGTATGATTGCATTAAGTCCTTTGTTGAAACTACAAGTTTTAATAAGTTTAGTGCTAAGTTTGGGCTTGATTCTCAACTCCTTGTTGATTTCCTCAAATCTTTTGCTTCACATCTTAATATGCCTAAGGAGGATTGGATCAAGCATCATGAACCTTTTAAAGAGAATTGCAAAGAAAATGAAATTGTTCATGATGATTGCAACATGCATGATCCAATTCCTAAAAATGAAGTTTTATATAAGCATGTTAATTTTTGTGGAGTGGATAGACCTTGTGAAAGGCCTATGATTGAAGAAGAGAAGTATTGTAAGCAACATAAGCATGAAAGAACAATCACTTGGGTCAAAGATTTAAATGAAATTGCTAGAGAATTGTGTGACCTTTATCCTTTTACTTGTGAACTTTGCTGTATAGAGGGTCACTTTAATTTTCAATGCATGCACTTTCAAAACATAAATGTTAACCAGTTGTGTGATAACATGATCACCCCTGATCTTTATGATGAGCTTATGTTATTTTTGATGTGTGAAGAGTTATCAGAAAAAACTTCTTGGCTAGATGTTAATGCCATAGGAATAAAAAACACTTTGCAAAATTGCCATCTCTATTGTGTTGTTAATTGCCATAAAAATGATTACATGAATAAGATTAGAAAGGAGGGAACTTTACCAAAGTATAAAAATGTCTCTTATATTTCTGCTAATAAAAAGGAGAGTTTCTCCCAAGTTTCCCCTATTGTTTCTAATGATAAACCAGGATATGTGGAGAAGCTTCATCTCCAACCACTCCCTCCTAAGGTGAAGAAGAAGAAAAAGAAGAGGAGGAGGAAGAGGAGCAAGAAGGAAGAAGAATGGGTATCAACCTGGCCTGAGCATATTCCTCCCATCAACTTTTATCCTAACGGTTGTAAGTTTAAAGAAGAAGGTGAAGTTTATTGCCTTAATTATCATCTTGATGATACGTCCGTAGGTACTATTGAAGATGATTTTGATTATGATATGCATGTTACTTATTGTGATTGGGAAAATGATGATAATGCTACTTATGATCTTGAAAATCTTTTTGGTACCAACTCTGAAAGTGATGATATGGAAAGCTCTAAGCTTGGGGATGATAGGATTGCAAATCCTTTACCCACTAGTGATGTGATAATTGATAATTATTTTGCTAGTAAGAATAAAGACAACATGTTTACAAATATAGTTGCTAGCAATGATTATGCTCTTCTCTACTATGATGATGTTATAACTCCAATCTATAGTGATTATAAAGGTACCTATGACATAAGGAGAAATTATCCTTATGAAACTTGTCATAATCATGGAGGGAATTACTCCCTTGTTGAACACCATCTTCCTAATACACAATTAATCTAAAGTGTTCAAGTTGTTTATGATAGTCCTACTCCCACTATTGCCAATGAGAAAGATTATGCTTATGTGGAGAGTAAGAGTACCTTTTTGCATGTGGATCATGGTAACAATGCTTTATGTGATGCTTATATTGTTGAGTTTATTCGTGATCCCACTGAAAATTATTATGAGAAGGGAACATATGCTTAAAGATATTTCAATAATATCAAGTTCCCTCTCTTTATGTTGAAGGTTTTGAAGCTGCACTTGTTTTGTCTTCCTATGCTTATTGCTTTGTGCTTCAATGAATTATTCTATTGCAATATTCCTATGCATAGGAATCATGTTAGGCTTAAATGTGTTTGGTTTTTGCTTCTTGATGCTCTCCTTTGTTCTTCAACTCTTATTCCTACGAGAGCATCATTAAAGTCTTAAGCCTATCTTTATGGCTATAAAGAAAGAGCTCTAGGGAGACAACCCTTGTTATCTTTGCTTTCAGTTTGTTCTTTCAGTTTTTAGTGGTCTTGATGTTTGTTACTACAGTAGCATCATCATTGTATCTTTTCTTTTCAGCTTTGTGCCAAGTTTAGCCTCCGATTGCAAGAAAGTTCAAAAGTTGTGACGTGCTGTCCAGAAAACAGATTCTGTCCTTGAACAGAAAAATTCGAATAAAATCACCAGATCATCTTTTTGATCTGAATTTTTTTGACAGCGTTCTCTATACAATTGGCTTTCGGGCGTCTGTTCTGAGTTTTTTGATTTGAGTTGCAGAAGTGCCCCGAAAAAATTATTTACTACCTGTCGTACTATTTTTCACAGATTCTGTCTTGTTTTGCCTTTTCTTCGTTTTGCAAACCTTGAGCTTGCTTTTTCTTTGCAAAAACCTTTTGGCATTCTTGAGAAACAGTAGACCTTCAAGAATATCTTTGTTTCCAGTAGAGAAAAATTATTTTATTGTGGGTACTAACCTCTCTAATCAGATTATGATGAGTTATGTATGAAGGGAGTTTTCAAGTGTGCGAGGGAAGATGATAAAAGAAGATTCAGAAGTGTCAAACGCTCAAGCTTGGGGATTCCCCCATGCACCCCCAAGAAATATTCAAGAAGACTCAAGCGTCTAAGCTTGGGGATGCCCCCATGCATCCCCTTCTCCATCAACAATTATCAGTTCGTCTTTCGTTCCACTATAATTATCACTTCATGTGTTATGTGCTATGCTTGGAGCGTCTTGCTCTTAGTTTCCTTTTTAGTTTTCTTTAGCTTTGCTTGCTGTTCATAACAAGTTAGAACCCAGCTTTCTTTGTGTGGGAGAGAGACACGCTCCGCTTTTTCATGAAACACTCATGTTCTTCACTTATATCTTTTTGAGTGTTTTAGCTACCTTGTTATATGCTTCTAGCTCTTGTTTTTCTTTCATATCATGTTCATAGCTATTAGTTCTTTTATAGAAAGTACTCTCTTGCTTCACTTATATCTATTTGGAGAGTTGATTGGTTTGAATTGCTAAATAATATGTTGGATCTGAAAAATGCCAAGTGTGGCCGTGGTGCAAAGAATAAAAAGCTTGCATAGTTTTGAAGATCATTGAGTAACTTGATCCCTATCAATTGTTTTGAGAAATTAAGTAGTGATGCCTAAACATGTAGATCATTTAATAAAGTCTTATTAGTGAAGAAATACCTTTGAAGTTTGCAATTGTTTAGTTTTTCACCATTGGTAGTTTTAACGTTCTTGTTCTCTTTTTAGAAGTAAGATGGTTGACAAGGAAGACAGTGTATAAGTCTTATAATTATGCTAAAAGGATGTTATAATTCTCTTGTACCGGTTAACATGTGCTTGCTAAAAACTTGCTAAACCAAAAACTCTGTACTGAGCGGGAATGCTGCTCGTGCATCCAAATTCCATAGCCAAAATTCTGCCATATGTGTCCACCATACCTATCTATGCATGGTATTTAATAGCCATTCCAAGTAAATTGCTCATGTGCTACCTTTAAAACCTTCAAAATTTATCCTTATTTGTGTCTCTGTTTTAGCTCATGAGGGAGTGGTAGATAGTTCATTATTACTTGTGTTGGACAGAACGGCCCCTGACGTGCATGAATAATGTGCATGTCCTTAATTTTGCAAAAAGAGCTGGCAAAAGGGTATGCCCAGCCCACTTTACATGTCATCAATATCAATATCAAAAACCTCCTTCACACATCGTACCTGAGAAATCAGACAAACTTTGGCTAGTGATAAACAAAGGAGAAAGGGGAGTGTTATCATTCCTCTATGGGAGCCGCTCTTAAGTTCTGTTTGGCATGAGTAGTAGTGCATTGTTTATTACCATTCGTTGACATAAGCATACATCTCTCAAAATTGCTTTTATATCTCTATGTTTTCAAAAATAAAAAGCTCTAGCACATGAGTAATCCCTGCTTCCCTCTGCGAAGGGCCTATCTTTTACTTTTAAATGTTGAGTCAGTTTTCCTATGTTCTAATCTTCTTCCTCCATCATAAACAAGCATCTAGTGTTAACCATGGGTTCAAGTTGATTATGTTCAAAATTTCTGCTTAGTTATATATAATCCTTGTGCATTGAACTTATCCATGAGATAAATATGTTGAAAAGTGGAAAGCATTGCTGAAACTTTATCTTCCTTTGTGTTGGCTAGAATGCTTTTGATGAGAGAACTCCTTTGGGGCTAACAGTTGTGCTAAACTTCATAGTTTCATGTCTTCAAATTTATTATTCATGAAAGGAATTTACTTAGATGATTTACTTGGTTATTCATTGTTTACTTGCTTCCAACTATAGACAATTGTTTTGGTTCACTTTATTTCAGTTCATGTGCTTTACTATATTACTTGATCAAGATTGTGTTAGTAGCATGTCACCTCAAAAATTATCAATGTTATCATTCTACCTACTCGAGGACGAGTAGGAATTAAGCTTGGGGATGTTGATACGTCCCAAACGTATCCATAATTTTTGCTTGTGACATGCTTGTTTTGCATCATTGTCTCATGTTTATATCAAAGTTTTCTATCTTTTTAGGCATTTATTGGACTAACCTACTAATGGTTGCAAAAGTGCACAATGTTCTTGTTTTACACTTTATTGTGTAGGAATTACTTGGAAATTGACAAAAACGCAAAAGGAGTCGTATTGGAGTAGGACTCTGACGTTCCTGAAATCTGTCTGAGAACGTTTTTAGAAGATGGTCACGTTCCGGCACGAAGACGATATCAAACGGAAAAAGCCTAGTTGCGAAAGTTGTGGGGAATTTCGAGAGGATGCTTCTGGATATAAAATTCGTCCAAATCGGAGTCCGGACGGCCAAGAAAAGCCCGTTTTACTGAAGCCCAAAATCTGATGACGGGAATCCGAGAGTCTATATAAAGAGAGGAAACCTAGGTCACCAAAAGCCACGAATTTTCCTCCTCCCAGGCCGCCGTCTTGGAGGGGAGGACCAGCACCATTGCAGCACCATCCACAAGGAAGAAGGGGGGCCAAGGAGTCGCTGCCCCCTAGGGCCGCCGCCGCCCCGAGGGCCGCCACCGCCGCCACGGCTGCCGCCGGCCGCCTCCTCCTCTCCGGGCTGCACCTCTCCATCAACACCACCATCAATCTCTTGCTCACCATGGCCATGTGTGAGTAGTCTTCTCCGGGGCTGAGGGCTTGTACGTGTAGCTATGTGGTTATCTTTCTCTCCCATGATGTGATCTTCGTTGTGATCATAGGCTATGTTAATCTAGTGTGATCCCATGATATTTCCCCTTCCTTTATGTATTGAATTGATGTACTCACTTGTCTTTATCTAGTATAATCCCCGAGACCAAGGTGACAACGGTCTATTGGGCATGGATTAGAAGAATATTTTCATGAGTGATTTCCTCTTTTGTGTGTTGATTGAAGATTGAGAGTCTCTTGGTGCTTGTCTTTGACTATCCTGGAGATATGTTGTGGTGATTGTGGTACTCTCTTTGGATGGCCGCGGTGACATTGGGAAATCCATAGATTGAGAACTACGAACTTTGAGGTGTGCTTTTGTAGCCCTACATAATTCTCGTCCTCTCTTGACCACAAAGGAATGACCTCCGAGTGCGTCTCCATTGCATGTTTTATGGGAAATATCATGTGATTAGACTATGTCAATGTTGTTGGGAGTTGCCACTAGTGAAAGTATGAAGCCTAGGCCTTGTTTCCACCATTGCAATACCATTTGTGCTCACGTTTACCACTTGTTTGCTTGCTGCACTTTTTATTACAGATTTATATTACTTTGCTTTGCCACTCCTATCATCCATATTTTACCATCTCTTCGCTGAACTAGTGCACCTATACAACTCCTAGTTGTATTAGGTGTGTTGGGGACACAAGAGACTTCTTGTATCTTGATTGCAGGGTTGCTTGAAAGGGGTACGTTCAACCTCCACTTCCCTGAGTTCGATAAATCTTGGGTTACTCCCTTAAGGGAAATTTGCTGCTGTCCTACAAACCTCTGCTCTTGGAGGCCTAACACTGTCTACAGGAATAGAAGCGTGTAGTAGACATCAATCACATACGAAGCCAGGTGCAAAGGATACATCAGAATCCGGGTTGTAAAGAAGAGTCAGGTTTCGATCCAGTGGACCTGTGGATTATGGGCCCACCACGTGGGTTGAAAATAGAAAGGGTGTTGACATCTTGCACAGCCACGACAGGGAGGCATGTCAGTGGATAGCTTGTCAGCTATGTCGGCAACAATGTCGGTACCAAGGACGGGGAATGAATAGAATCATTTTCCCGCTCATTAAAACAAGGCGGACCAATAGGCAAAACCGGAATGTTATCAACAACAGAATCAAGGTCTTACTAATAGAGTTGTACAAAGAGGTGTTTACATAAGCAGAAAATTATTATTGCTTAGATCATATAGATCAAGAAGGTTAAACGGAGCAATGGAAAGAAAAATTGTGATTACACACAATTATTAGGAGTATATCCTTCCCATGGACAAGCAGAACATGGCATATAGGGTAGGAGAGCAAGTACCCAACCATTCAGATAAAGAGGCAAGGATTAATCAAGATGTTATCCATACAACGGTGTTTGGATAACTGACCAAGAAACACTTAGCATCGCGCCTCCAACATTCTTGTTGATGAGCGGGCTATCATTATCATGCTTCGAGGTAGCACTGATATGGTGTTTCATTCAAGGGCCAGACTTTGGATACACAAATGATCCATCAGGAGCAACTTATAAAGTAAGTCTTACCATTTCCTCCTGGAAGAATGGTTGTCCTTGCAAAACAAATTATAATGATGGGTCCTCCAGCCAGGGGTGCTAGGCATGACATCATATTACCGGGTCATCAAAGGACCAACATTATAACTACTGGAAAGTTGTCCCAACCATCATATCTGACCGAGATTCAGATCCGATTGGTGTCATGATACCTCAGACTCAGGATGTTCTACAAGAAAAGGTGCAACAAAATCGACGAAATGACATTGCAAGATTCTCGGGAAATGAACTATGGGAGCGGGTTCCCGAAACAATAGGTCATCATTAAACCAAGGAGAGGATGATGAGGTGGCAGATGAGCTCAGCGACAATTCATCAAGAATTCCAAATGGATGGATTTCCACAATAATGTGAACAAGAAGATGACACTTGTCAATTCAAATGATATAATTTGTATGCTCGAGGAAAACATACACCATTAATCATTAGTTGAAAGGTGTGCCCGAAATATGACCTTAGGCAGCAAGATCAGTGTTAGAGTGATGACTCAATAAAAAACAGTCTAAGAACAAACTGTCGGTCGTTAACTCCAGAGCAATAGGGTTGCTAGAAGTACAGAGCTCAAGCAGCATCATTAGTATATTGGTATCCCGGTTAAAAACAACATAGGGATCAAGGAAGAATGGTGATGGTGAGAAGTATCAACATACCGAGAATCTCTAAGAGGTGGAGCAATCCCCACAACATTCTCAACATAAAAGACAGTAATACTTCCAGGCAGAACACAACACTAGCTGGAGAGCAAGTTGTATTCATAATGTGGACAAGTTCGCGATGAAAGGAAGTCAAGGGTGTTGTCGATGATAATAAAAATCATCGAGGCAAGGAGGGTATTTCTCATCATGAACACAGTTGACATCTTGGAAGAAGTCAAAGTGTTGAAGGTGATCCGGAACATTTGATGGGAGGTTTCAAGAGGATGCAATCAAACAACAACGGCAACAAGCAAGGGAGTGACGAAGTGGCAAGTTATAGGATCAATATA
The DNA here is from genome assembly GCA_902687465.1 of Secale cereale. NCBI lineage: Eukaryota > Viridiplantae > Streptophyta > Magnoliopsida > Poales > Poaceae > Secale > Secale cereale. The sequence continues at coordinate 52,488,558 of LR738711.1, read as the reverse complement.
TAAGATGCAAGCTCGGAACCAAAGTTGCCTTTCAAGACAAGCAACATGATGTTGAAAGCTCGACGTAATTCGTGCTCACACACTGAAGAATTCATGTACCAGAGAAGGATGAGGTAGCACAGGTCAAAGATAGCAAGACCAGGATGTTCAGAATTTCCCAGTAAAAATACTAGGGGTATTTGATTTGTAGTGCGGAACAATTTCACTAGTCGTCGTCCTCGGTTGACAACAACCCAGAACACGTAGAGTGATTACGACAAGGAAAGACATTACTTCAACAAAGTTAGTAAGATGTGGTGTAATGGCAAGACATCTTCGAGATACCAGGGGTTAATACTCGAAGGTAGAACATGATAGAAGTAGAACCGGGCCATTGACCTATGACAGTAGATACTTCAACATTGCCAAAAATAGACGAGGCACTGGAATGAAGTCCCATCAGATATATTAGATCAGGACAGCATGGTCGGAACCATAACTGTAAGGAATCAATTCAAGAATACCGAAAGAATCATACAGCTGGATACTCATTTTGCAAGAAGCTTCCTTGACGGTCTACATCATTTTCATGGGCATGAAAACAAAGTTCAAGGTCGACTCCCACTCCTTTAATGCATATCATTTCATTCACCTCTCGCTTTGATAAAACTGTAGTGTTGGAATTTTACTTGGTAGAACACCGGAAGAGTATGACATGTGAAAACTTTTGGGTTCTCACGGGCATCTTAGTAACATATACCACAAGTTTCAAAAGTAAATATACAAGCTCGAAAGCAGAGCATGGTTGGCCAAGCAGAGGATACAATTTACCAAAGGCATTATGTATCAGGGGAAGAACTCACAAGGTGATTGAATATGAAGGACATTGTCGGATAACAATCCAACAACGGGTCGGGCAATCCACAACGGAGCTGATGTGAGTATCGGTACTCACTCAAAGGAAGAAAGAATGCATAGGCATCAAATTCAAGAATCACCTGATTAGTTTGATGCTTAAACAGAAAGAAATTATGGTTTCCAAAACGAAGGATCAGACGCAGACGCTCCGATCAAGGATGGATAAGTTGAAAACACTTAGTTGGACAATCAATAAAGGTTTGAAATGTCGAGAACCAACTCATATCCGGATTGACGTCTGAGCCGGAAAGATAATTTTAAAAAGGGTAACCTGATGACTGCTTGCACACGCACACATTGAATCGATAGGCTCAAAATGGCTAAGACAAGGGATATTAACGAAGACTACTAGTCATATGGAATTAACCATAATGCAAGCAGGCAAGAATTTCAAGAGTAACCGGCTGCCGAGGATTTTCGAAAGATCGAAAAGTATTCAGAAGAATTTGGTGAGACACATGAACAATTGAGAAGAACGGATCCTCGATAAATGCGAGGGAATAACCGTAAGGGTTTTCATGCAAAATAAAACTGCAAGACAGTAAAATCAAAGGATTCTCGGGACAACGGAGAATATTTTGAGGCATCTTGTAACAACAAGTGCGACGAGGAATGATCATGAGAATGACAAGTGCATGCAGATATCCATAGGGATATATCGGTGGCAGTGAATTGCAAAGGCGATGAGCACAATGATCTTGGAAAAATATCGAGGGATATCCTCAGAATCTTCTAACGAAGCAGGTGATCTTCCGGAATGAGGGCTCTCCAGGAGAAATAGTTACGAGAACCTAGAGTCAGAGTTAGTAAAATCTTTTAACCCGAATAGAAGAGAGATCAGAGTCCCATAGCATAGAAGAGGAATAAAAGATCCTAATACCACCCAATGGCGACGTGGGCCCGTAAGCCACACAGCCCTGTTAGTAAAAGTTTTGCAGAGTCTAGACTCGACTTCGGCCAAGGAGTGTGGAAGGGGGATTCCTATAGGCAGTCGGCTCTGATACCAACTTGTGACGCCCCCGATTGGTCCGTACACTAATCATGCACGCAAATGTGTACAACCAAGAACAGGGACTCACTGGTAGATATCACAACACAACTCTAAAATTAAAATAGGTCATACAAGCTTCATATTACAAGCCAGGGGTCTCGAGGTCTCGAATACAAGTGCTCGATCATAGACGAGTCAGCGGAAGCAACAAATTATCTGAGTACAGACATAAAGTTAAACAAGTTGCCATAAGATGGCTAGCACAAACTGGGATACAGATCAAAAGAGGAGCATGCCTCCTGCCTGGGATCCTCCTAAACTACTCCTGGTCGTCGTCGGCAGACTGCACGTAGTAGTAGGCGCCTCCGGTGTAGTAGGAGTCATTGTAGGTGGCGTCTGGCTCCTGGGCTCCACCATCTGGTTGCATCATCCGAGAAGAAGGAATGGAAGGGGGAAAAGGGGGAGCAAAGCAACCGTGAGTACTCATCCAAAGTACTCGCAAGCAAGGATCTATACTACATATGCAATGGTAACAATGATATGGGTAGCATATGAGGACTGAACTGTAGAAAGCAAGAATAAGAGGGGGATAGCTAATCCAAATGAAGACTATGCTTCTGGCAGCCTCCATCTTGCAGCAGTAGAGGAGAAAAGATGGTAAGTTCACCAAGTAACATCGAATATAAGCCTACTCGGCAATCCCCCCGCACATCACCCTATGAGAGAGCAACCACCGAGTTATATCTGGAACTCATCTGGGTGTGTTTTAACAAGTATCCGGTTCTAGTTATCATGAGGTCGGAATACAACTCCGGGTCGTCCTTGGACCGAGGGACACGGCTATTCGAATATATTATCTTCCCTGCAGGGGTGCGCCACATTACCCAGCATGCTCGATCCCATTTGGCCGGACACACTTTCCTGGGTCATGCCCGACCTCGGAAGATCAACACGTCGCAGCCCGACCTAAGTACAACAAAGAGGTCAGCACGCCGGTCTAAGTCCTAAGCGCGAAGGGGTCTGGGCCCATTGCCCAACGCACACCTGCACGTTGCGTACGCGGCCGGTGAGCATACCTAGCAACAACCTCCATTACTAAGGAAGTTGCGTTATACCGTCCAACCCGGCGCGCGCCGCTAAGTCGCTGACGTTAAGAAGGCTTCGGCTGATACCACGATGTCGAGAGCCCATAACTATTCCCACGTAGCTGGTTAGTGCGTACAGGCCAATGGCTAGACTTAGATCAAATATCCAAACTCGTTAAGCATGTTATTATGAAATCACTGCGGACAACGACCAGGGCCAGGCCACCTCTCGACTGGGTGTCCCAACCTGCCCTGTCGCTCCGCCACAAAGATCCACTCGGGGGCTGTCGGGAACTCAGGCCCACCACTACCTGGATGGAGCCACCTGTCCTTTCAGCCCCCACATCGGAATCACCTATGGGTACTCAATGAGCCGACCCGACTTTAGTCACATCATGTATCATGTAGAGTATGTATATAGCATATACCCGTGATCACCACCCGAGTGATCACGGCCTGATAGAATAGCAGGGCAGACAGACAAGGGTGTAGGGCCACTGATGAAATACTAGCATCCTATACTAAGCATTTAGGATTGCAGGTAAAGGTATCAACAGTTGTAGCAACAATGACAGGCTATGCAGCAGAATAGGAACTATCGAATCATCAACAGTAGCAATTCTAATGCAAGAATAAGAGAGAAGAGAATGGGCGATATCTGGTAGTCAAGGGTGGGGCTTGCCTGGTTGCTCTGGCAAGAAGGAGGGGTTGTCGTCGATGTAGTCGATCACACGGGTATCGGGAACGGTCTCGAGGTCTACCGGAAAGTAGTGGAGGGGAACACAATAAATAACAGAGCAATCAAAGTAACACAAAGCATAACATGGCAATACGCGGTGCTAGAGGTGACCTAACGCAATAGTAGGCAATACCGGTGAAGGGGGGAAGCATCCGAGAAACTATTCCCGGTGTTTCGCGTTTTCGGACGGATGGAACGGAGGTGGATTGTTGCAGGTTGGCTATGCTAGGGATGTGTGGTGAATGAACGGATGTCGTATTCGGATTTGTCTTGTCGTTCTGAGCAACTTTCATATATTAAACTTTTTCATCCGAGTTATGGATTATTTTATATGATTTTCTAAAGTTTTAAATGATTTTTTAGATTTTCTTATTTATTTTATATTTCGAAAATCAGCAGTTAAAAACTGGGTGCACCCGGTGCAGTGCACCAGTGAGACTGACCAATGGGTCTGGTCAACAGCTGACTCATCGGTTGACTGGTCCACGATTGACCATTCAAAGGTCCTGCAGGACCTAGTTGTCATACTCGGATCTATTTATTAACCTAGTTAATTAGCTTAATATTATTAGATTAATTAAGAGTAATTAATTTAATTAACAAATTAATTAACTACATATATATATATATTATTATAATTAATTTTTTTAACTACATTTTTTTTTCTTCTAACGGGGGCTGGGCCCCTCTGGTCATATGCATAGAGGTCGATCGGGGCGGGCGTAGGAACGGCTACGGACGCGGGCGCTAGCCCGATAGGCGAGCCCGGGCGCAAGCGCCGGCGGCGGGCGCCGGGCAGTGGAGGAGCTGCGGGGCGCTAGCGCCGGCGGCGGGTGGCGCTGGCCAGGGGCGGAGCAAAGGTCGGCGGCTGAGGAAGGGGGAGGCGGTCGGTGTTGCAGTGGGTGCGGCGCGGCCGCGGCGGAGCGGCACGGCTGCGCGACACGGCGAGGAGCGACGGGGGCTCGGTGCGGGAGCAGGGGCGGCAGGGAGGCGCGGGGGAAGCCATGTCAGGGCAGCAGCGGGGCGTTGCCGGCGAGCTAGCGTGGGCGTGCAGCGGCGGCCCGCAGCGGAGAGGAGCGGCTGTAGCGGAGGCAGCACGGGCGCGCGCCTGGTCGCGACAAGGCACTGGCGGGCGGAGCCCCCAAGCAGTGGATGGAGCGCGGCCTAGCGTGGGTTGCAGTAGGAGTGAGGCTCCGGCGGACACGGCGTGCAGATGCACTAGGTAGCAGCTGCAGCAGAGAGCAGGCGCGCGCGCATCGACGTGGCTAAGGAAGAACTTAGGGACAGCGGTCCCGACTATGGCGATGATGGAGAAAGGAAGTCGGGGAAGACTGGAGGGGACTAGGCAATCTATCGGAGAGGTGGAGGAGGGGCGGAACCTCACCAACGTTGCTGAGAAGGTCCGGGGAGGATTTGCTGGAACGATCGACGACGACAGCCAGTGGACGAAGACGAGGAAGACGGGGACGATCCAGCGATGTTGAGGATTCCGGGTTGTGTTATTGATCATAGACGAAGCAGAGGAGCTTGTCGGAGATGCCAGACGCAGTCTCGGTCGGCGTGGTCGACGGGGAGCATGTTGGCGGGGGGATTCATGGCGTCGGTGGTTCGACAGTGCGTGAGGAAGAAGATGGTGGCGTGAGGGGGGAAGTGATAAGGCTATGGCGCCCTAGGGTTCAAGGGGGAGGGGCGCCGGGGGCTTGTAGGGGAGGGGGAGCCGGGGATGGCTGCCACCGCGGCCATGGCACCGTGGATGGCTGCCACGGGCCCCTCAGGTTCCTGTGGCGAGAGGAAAGGGATGGCAGGGGGTGGGCTGGGCCTCCCCAGCCACTTGGGCCAAAGCCCGGTAGATTTAGGCTCGTTCTCCTTTTATTAGTATTTTTGTTTCTCTTTTTCTTATTTTTCTTTATTTCTTTTCTGTTCTTTTCTAGTTGCTGTTTATTCTAGTGTGAACAATATACCAAAGTGGCACCTACATTGATGTTACCTATTATGCCACTACCACATTAATTTTCTACTCAAACTAAAATAGTTTTTAATTATTTATTATTTAAAGTTTTTTTAAATAATAGTTTCAGCGTTGTTTTATTTACTATAGTGCATTTAAACACATTATAAAGGTGTGGTTCCTTCACCAATATTATTTGTGGTTTATTTATCATAACAATAACATTTTAGTTTCAATATTTGAAAACTTTTACCGTTTGACTTTATTTTGAAGTTGAATTTGAATCGGTTTCAAAATAGCGCGAGATTAGCAACAATAATCGAAGTGACGTAGCATCATTACCAGAGGTTCACTGTAGCTTGATTACCCGGGCGTCACAGTTCGGTGGCACCACTGTCGACGTACCAGTTTGTGTCGACATCGTAGGAACCATCCGCAGCTGTAGCCACCTTGTCCTCATCCTGGGAGGAGTCATCGTCTTCGTCGTAGCGGTACCAGCAGTCCTTGGCGCTGTGATCGAGCTTGCCGCAGGTCTGGCAGCGCGGCGCATCAGGGCGTGCTCTGTTGGAGCCGCGATCACCGCCGCCGCCGCCACGTCCCTTAGGGTTGTTGGAGAATGGGCGTCCGACGCGAGGGTTGTTGCTGTTGGAGGAGTTACCGCCGCCGCCCGATCTGGCCTTGCCGCGTGGAGGTCCGTCGCGGCCACGAGAGGCTGCGTTGGCAGATGACTTGAAGCCGCCCGAACCCTGGTAGAGAGACATGCGCTGATCATAGTTACTTAACATGGTGAAAAGCTCATCCAGGGTGACGGGGCTGGTGCGGGCGTCCAGGGCCGACGCCAGGGGCTGGTATTCTATGTCCAGCGCATGGAGGATGTAGGAGACGATCTCGTCGTCTTGCAGAGGTTTGCCGGCCGCGACGAGTTCATCGGCGAGGCCGCGTATGTAGGCAAAGAAGGTGGCGACCGGCTGGGTTCCCTTCTGTGCGTGAAGCAGAGCCGTGCGGATGTTGTTGATGCGGCTAAGCGACAGCGAGGAGAACATGGCCGCTAGGGTCTTCCAGAGCGCGTGCGTCGTGGTGATCGTGGTCACCTGCACCAACACCTCTTTGGAGAGATTGTTGAGCAGGTACCCGAGCACCTGTTTATCCTCCCGAACCCAGATTGGGTGGAGAGGGTTGGGCTCGGTGGAGTCTTTCCCGTCCTTGCTAGGGAGGAAGCGGGCTGGCTCCGGCGTGTTGCCATCGGCATAGCCGAAGACACCAGCTCCCCGGAGCTGCGGCGTCACCTGGACGCGCCACAGTACGTAATTCGTACGGGTAAGCCTTCTACCAAAAAGGGTTCCCCCCGCTTTGTATTCCAAAGCACCAACACCGATATAAGGATTGCTGGGGCCAACAACACAACAAACCCAAAAGAAAAAGGAGAAGAAATAAATGCCAACAACGGCAGCTCGACAAAGCATGGACAACCCGCCACCACTACGCCCTCCAGGAACACACCACCACAACCCGAGGCTTCGAACCACCGCGTACCAAGCAGTACCTCCAAGAAGGAATGCGACGCCGACGACGCTGCTGCCCGGACATGTCCTAGGGTTTCCCCCGGCACGCGGAGGGAGGAGGGGGATGGATATCACCGACACCCTCCAAGAAGGAATGGTGGCACCCGCAGGTGTCACCGCATCGGAGCCGAAGCACCGGCAAGGATTTCGCCCGCATTCCAACCCCCCCGCCCAACGGACCGGAGCCAACCAGCCAGACCACCGCCCACCCCGTGCGCCAACGCGGTTGGGCCGTCACCCACGCCGCCTCACTACGAACACCACCACGAGGCCAAGAGGACCAGAGAGAAACGCACCACGACGGGAGTAGCAACACCGAAGCCGAGCGGGAGGGAACCACCTCCACCGCCATCATGCGGGAGGCCCGTGCCTCCGGCACCGTCGCGGTAGCCGTCCGGACGCGGCAGCGGGGCATGCCGGGCCACCCCTGGCCCAGCCAGGCCCGAAGCGGGCCCGTTAAGCCCCGCCGGCCATGATGCAGCAGGCCGACGTCGGCGCCGCCAGCACCCAGCCGCTCGTCGCGTCTCCCCCGCCTCCTGGAAGCCACGCCAGAGACCATCCCGCCGCCGGCCCGCCCAGGCCCATATTCGGGCCCGGATCTGGCCGAGCGGGCGACGCCAGATCACGCCGCCGCGCCGCCCCGCCGCCAATGGCGGCGCCACCGTCCAGCTGCTCGCCTGCGCCGCGCCACGGGACCCCGCCGCCACGCCAGACCACGCCAGACCATCCTTCTCCGGGACCTGGTTGTTGAGACTGATATGGTAGAAGGGATAAGTGTAATCTATCTAGGCCTACAACATTGTAATCTATCTAGGCCTACAACATTGTAACGTGACAGAGGAAGACATAGCTAGGCACTAATGGAGATTGGAAAACTAGATGTATTGGAAGAGAGTTTCTCTGATTACCATGTGCGACAAGCGGAAAGCGTCTTGCCTCATTGGAGGGACGCGATGCATGTTTATATAACAGGGGCGCATCTCCATGGATAACAGCGCATACAAGTTGTTGAGATTACATTCTTGGAGAAGAAGGGATAAGAGAGGAGTTCAGTTACAGGAGATAGAGTAGATTGTAATCTATCTAGGCCTACCGAAAACACTTAAACATCTATCCCTGTGTCACGTTACAATGCTGCGTTTAACAGTCTTCACTGTTATTTTCTTCTTGTTTACGCAAGATGCAGATCCTGATTGTTGCTCACATTCATCATGTGTTCCTACTTTCGCAGTGCTGCTGATTTGCAGGAGAAAATAGGCTTTCTATTTTCTCGATTGTTGGAGCATAAGGTATGTATGCATGCATGTATCCTTCTTACAACAACTGCATTCAGCACTGCTGATTCCCTCTCTCTTATCTAGTTGTTTTATTCTCATTAACCAGATTTCCAAGCTTATAGGTATGTAACTAGTCGATTTGTCCGCTGAGACTGAGAGCGAGGGTTTCAGTGAATGGTTTGTTCAAAATTAAGTTGTTGTCTTTATCATACATTTTTCCAATCAATTTCCCTTTTGGTGTTTCAGAATGCTTTCCAGGAAAGAATCATCCAGCGTCGAGAAGCTGAGTTTAATAATAGCCAAAAGGAAGAGAAGAAGGAAGAAAGGATCAATCGGTTGATTTCAAGAAAGCGTGCAAGGGAGACTCTACTGAAATTGATGTATTATCTGTTTCCGGAGGAAGAGCGGATCCAAATGTTCCACACGGTAGAGGCTAGAACACATAAAGGTAAGTGAATTCTCATACTAGCTATACTCTTTGTTCTACTAGCTGATCGAGCATGGTAGTAGAGCTTTATTATTATTGTTGCTAACTTTGGAACGCTTAATTTTAGTCTATTCCGACTCTATTCGAGTGTTGGAAGTTGGAACTACTTTGAATTGTCATCATCTTAAAGGAAGGACCGCAGTGCAGTATTGATTTCTCTCTTAATTGGACGGTCGAATGGATTAAGATGAAGACGGACGGTTCAATTAGCGAGCATGGGAAGGCTTGTGGAGATTTAGCAATAAAAAAGGGATATATGTGTTCTCTCAAGCAGTTAAGAACATGACCATACTCGAAGTCGAGCCCTTTTGCATCTGAACATGTATTCAAATAGCAGCTGAAAAGGAGTGTCAGAGGATTTGGATTGATTCGGATTCCCTAACGTAAGACATGGTCTACTCTCAAGATCCCAAAGTCCGCAGCTAAGGAAAGCCCCTTCTTCATAAGATCAAGAAAGTACGAGCGTCTTTCGAAGATTGGAAAATCTCCCATACTTGGAGAGAAGCAAACCAACCGGCCGATTTGCAATTGACTATGCTTTGTAGTTGACATCTTCGGTCTTCACATTTTCCCTTCCATTTTGTAAAGTTAGTAGAAGAGGAAAAAACATGGTGGTACCAGCATTGCGTATCACTCACTATGCTTTATGTAATATGGCTTAAGCAATGGTAAAATGGGAGTCCTGAGCAAAGCACATCTGATCGATATGAATGAAAGATACATCCGTCTTTTCTTCTCCTTCGAAGGTTAGGTATCCGCTCGTTAGTTCATGTCAGGACTGGTTTTTCAGTAAAATAATTACCGAGAGACCGACCTTTTTATTGAACCAGCACAGAAGAATACTTCTTACTGGTAGACAAATCCTTGATACAGAATTCCAGAGTACTGAATATTATACATGGTTGAGCTGAGGTTGCTCAACAATTTATTACAAGCACGCCGATATAATACATAAGGGCGGATATGACACAATGGTAGGGTGGCATAACTACTAACTCGTAATAAAAAGAGGTGGTGGATATGTCACGGCGTAGTGGGTGACGTGACTCCAATATCTTACAGTTCATCGAGTGTCGGAGTGAAACCCGATGAATTTATTTGGTGGGTGGCGGAAGCGGTTAAAAAATAGTGATCAACTCCAGGATCGCAAGAGACTGACTGGGACTCCACAAGACGTCGGACTCGCTATCGAACTCTTCATCCATGAGATCGCCTTCGTCAACATCTGGCCAAATCAACAAGCCAGGTGAGTACTTTGAATGTACTCGCAAGACAGTTCGGACATATGATATAACAAATGCAAACATGATGCATGTGAGTATACTAGCAATATATATCCGAATAATGTAATTTGCGCTGCAGGTAGAAATGGAAGTCGGGCGGTAGTCCTCCCGAAATCCATAAGATAAATAAAATAAAACAAAACGGGTGTCTGAGCGACGCCTTGTGAGGAAAAAATGAATAAAAACATGCCACAGTCGGACGTCTGAGCGACATCACATAAAGGGCTTATAACAAAAATAAATAACAAGAATGCCACAGTCGGACGTCTGAGTGACATCACATAAAGGGCTTATAACAAAATAAATAACAAGAATGCCACAGTTGGACGTCTGAGCGACATCACATA
>LR738711.1:52449505-52467926 GCA_902687465.1 Secale cereale | reverse complement strand
CAAAAGTAAATAACAAGAATGCCACAGTCGGACGTCTGAGCGACATCACATAAAGGGCTTATATCCAAAAGTAAATAACAAGAATGCCACAGTCGGACGTCTGAGCGACATCACATAAAGGGCTTATATTCAAAAGTAAATAACAAGAATGTCATAGTCGGACGTCTGAGCGACATCACATAAAGGGCTTATATAATCAATGGTATAACGGTAAAATACATCGAGAGATTAATCAGTGCAGAGATAACTGGTTAGTTCATCTACCCAAAATGAACTTTGACAAAATCACCACTCTTGTTACTATCATAAATTACTAGAGACGGTCACCAGGGTTGACATGAAGATTGACTCTAGGCCATAAGCATGGCTACTCGGAAGATTTTGACTCTGCAGAATTTGTACTCTTAAATCACAGCCAACGGATTCCACTAGCCATAGGGACTAGTTCCGTCTACGGTGTTTTAGCAGAAACACAACTGATCAGTACACACCCATTTCACATCCTGCTGTCCGGAATCACCCATGACAACATTCACGAAAAACTTTAAGACGGGGAGGCTACAACCTCGAATAGCATGGGATCAAATTTATATATGCGCGCTCTAAGGGGTGCCCCCCTCTCGGTCCCAACTGGAAACACTCATGCCCCCTGACCGGATGACGGGCTTTAATCCAGGGCCATGGAACCCTCATCCCGGCCCCTCTACTTGGTGTGTACACGGAAAGAGGTTTGCAACTGACTAAACCGTAATCTTAGCAGACGGCATATGACAGTACCAAAAAGGAGACGAACGGAATCATGACTTGATCCACGTTGATACTAGAGTTAACCATTGACTGGCATGCTCCAACAATACCAGTACACAACCCATCATGTCACCACATGATCGGGGTGGTTCGATCATCATCATTCGGGGCTCAGCCGAAGCTTACTTGCATGGAATATAATCATCCACAAATGCTTATATGACCATGCTATGAAGAAGAACTACTCAAGCAAACATGCAACACACTCATCATATCAAAGGTTCAAACATGCTTGCCTGGTTCGGAGTAGTCGGAGTCTAACTCGGTGAAGTTCGCGGCTCCGTCACGTCCTTTGGTATCTATGTATTCAAACAAAACGAATAATAATATAAATACCACGCGTGCAAAAAAATTGCCCCAAATATTTTTCAAATAAATATGACAAAAAACTAGACAGAAAACTGAAGAGGACATGAAAAGAATCAACTCAAAATCATCTTTAGTTTATTAGATATTAGAGTTTCTGTCCATGGACTTGTTTGTAATGAAACAAAAATATTCCAGGGGCTAGAATATAAAAACAGAAAAAGATTCGGTACGCAGTACGCCAGCCGAATGAGGAAAACGGACTTTGCCCGAAGGCGCCTTCCAGGAAAACGTTTTGGAATGGATTGAGAGGCTGACGAGGGGGTCCCACTCGTCAGGTTTAAAAACAGAAACAGAGTCGCGCCGGCGCCAAAGAGCTGCGGTGGTCGCCGGCGCCGATCCACGACGAGGTAGAGGGAGTGAAGGGTACCTATGGGTTCGTGGTGTTCTTCCGCGTCGGTTGGTGGTGGAGTTGAGCGTCGGCGAGCCCCACGTCGACGGCGACCCTATCTCCGGCGGACGGCGGCTCGGGTGATCGTGGGCCTCATCGGAGAGAGTTGCTGGGGTCAAATTGGAGTGGGGGTTAGTCTCCTAGAGGTGTCAGGAGGCTACAAACGAGTCCAGGGCGGTGGAGGAGCTCTCACCAGAGAGAACGTTGCTGGAACCCGAGGAGGACGGAGGTGGCCGGAGTTGAGGAAGAAGGGCCCCTCGAGGCTCTTCCAGTGGCTGGGCGGGGTCTGGTGAGATGGTGGAGATGTGCCAGGTCGAGAGCGAGCTCGGAGGCGCTATATATAGCCGGCCCGAGGCGGTTGCCGTGAACGGGATAAATCCGGCGATCGATTACGGCGGCGCTGTGGCTGGACGGTTGGTTTAGGTGCTTGAGCATCGACTAGGAGGTGCACTGATTCCATTTCGGTGCCTAACTCAGCAAGGTAGGGGCGGTTACGGCCTGTCCCCAACGGAACGGCTGTGCGGCACGTCGGCGGCAGAGAGCGCGCCCTGTGCGTGCCAGGCCACGGCGATGGTGCTGCAGGCGTGCGCTGGCGAGGAGGTGGCCACGCGGAGCTTCCAGGCGACTTGGGCGGTGCCGAACGGCGTTGTGCCGCAGGGTGCCCCCTGTCGGCTGCCATGGGTGACTCTGCCGCCGCAGAAGACGCCGGCGTGGGCGGGCCAGGGTGCCACCGACGCCAGGAATCAGCCAAGTGCGTGTGCGGCGCTCTGGATAAGAGAGAGGTGCAGTGCAGCAACGATCCAAAGAAGCACTGGTGAGATTGACGAACGTTCTCTGACGAAATTGACGAAGCTACACTATCGCCTGTTAACTTCAGTTAACTTTTCTGAAACTGACAGAAACAGTGCACGCCAGGTGTTTGACGAAATGATTTTGGCATGTGAAAAATATTTCTGGAGCTGATATTTGGTGGAGTGGTCTCTTGATGCATCTAGAGGCTGCCTGAATTTTCACAGATTTTTAGGAAGAAGGAAAATATGAATTTCACCAAAATTTGCAAATCTGGTCCAAACTAGCAGCAAGTGAAATTTGAAAATTTTGAACTGTGGACCAGTGAAACAAGATGGATCTAGGTTGTGGGTACTAAGGACTATCCAGGGGAGTTGGTTTTGAATCAAAATCAAAATGAACATGGTGGTTCCTTTGTAAATCACCATGGTTCATTTCAAAGGACAGAAATTGTTTTTGGTGCAAAATAAATAGAAGAAAAATCCCAATAAGGTTGAAACCTTTTGGAATTAATGAGAGACTTGTTTCAAGGTGAAGAGGAGGTCTTGGAGAGAAATACTTTCATTGGGTGCCATGGCAAAAAAGGTTTGAAAGGGGAAGACAAGTCCAAGATTCTTACATGAAGGATATTCATGGAGGGAAGAGAATCAAACAAACCTTATTGAAAAAAACAACTTGTGTTGAGCTAACACAAGAAGAAAACCTTCAAGACCAGAATCAAGTTTGAGAAGAACACACAAACTTTGGTCAGAAAAGATTTTAGAAAGGGTTTTCAAGAAAAGATCAAATGTCCCCCTTCTAAAAGACCAAAAGTTGGAAGAAAACCAAATCCAAAAATTTGGAGTGTTACAGTTCAGTGCCGCATAAATACTGACTTTAAAAGGGGCGACTCCCGCCTGTGCTTAAGTTGTTTCAAGCTTGTAAAGACTCGCGATCGGAAGATTGACCGAGATGCGAGGGAAAAACTTTTGTTTTACATTTCTGGAAAGACCACCTATTTGTTCGTTTACCAGGTTCAGCACGAAATCATAAATAAGCTCGACCAAGGATTGCCATGCATTTGGCACTGACTTTCCACCTCCCTTTTTCGTAACAACAAAAAACAGAAAAACGACCAAAACGATAGTGAGCAGCATATACAAGACTGCATTTGTAAATGATAAATAATAGTTGCCCACATGAAGATCAATTATTGGGTAAATGGCAAATTGATCCAATGGGGTTCCCACAAAATACGGATTCGGAGCACTTGCAGGGCTATCCGGCAGTTCGGCCTTACATATTTCGTTAAAAACTGGAACCACGCCCCTTTTCCAAGTGAAGCTTTCGCGCCCCTTAAAATGTAAATCTACGGAAGTATCCCTTAGACTCTCGGGAGAATCCGGGCCCAGAAACTGGTCACAAAACTCGGTAATATTGAATGACGCTGGCAAAACCATTTTAGCCTGTCGAAAGTATAATTCTATCATTTTTCTGATTTCAGGAAACAAAGAGTCTCTATTTTCGGGCTCAATTCCATATATTTTGAAAAGGAGCTCCCTGTCCTTCAAGGTAGGTGTCCCCACCCCTTCCAAAAGCGGGTTCACAAGCTGCGAATCCAACGTAGGATGGGTTTACGAATAAGTAAGTCTTTCTTTTTTGAATAGCCGGCGGGAGAACTTACTTTTCCGGCTATCGCATGAACAATGCCGTCCGCTTTTCTTTTTTGAGTTTCCATGGATCTCTCCGACGAAGTAGCGGAAGCATGAAATGCTATTCACGAATGAGCATTGCTATCTGATTCCTACAAAAGAGATAGGGGAAGCTCACTTTTGTCAAATGGGGCTAGAAAGCATAGAACCCCGTCTTAAATCAACCGGTGAATCCAGAATCAAAGTGAGGAGAACAGGATATGTTATGAGAAGAGTGATGTGGGAATAGATTGCATTTCAAAAAGAATCTATACACTCAATAAGCCAGAACGGGAAGATTCAACTGCAAAAAGAACTGGTACGGTGTGAGAAGAGGCCTATTCTCAATAATGAACAAGATGATGCAGCTCTAGTTGCTGGAGGCAGAGGACGTGGACGCGGCAGGAATAGATCCAGGGGGGACGTGAATAAAAAAGGCTATGAGGATCATAAAAATTGAGGTGGAGGGAGATTGTATAACTAAGGATCGAGTAGAGGAAGACGTCAGTCTTTCAGTTGTAGATGATCATTACCGAAAAAGATGTACATTCGAATGAAAAAAGAGGGCCTATCCGAGAGGAAATAAAGAATATTCATTTGCGGATTCTTCCGAACAAGCAACGGATTGAGCAACTAGCGCGAAAGCCGTTGCGCGTTAGCGCATCCGTTTTCTTGCTCCAGAACGAGGGGACTAAAAAAATTGTCAAAAGCCATCTTTCTCTTTAACTAACTAAGTATTCTTAAAAATATGTATGTCTATGAGGTATTTTGACTTAATGGGAAATAGGCATCTCATTCATAGGCAAGAGCAGGCCGGCCTGAAGGCATGAACTGAAGGCAGGCAAGAAGGCATTAAATGGCTTTTAAGGATGCGGTGTAAAGATCACTGAAGATAATCCTACTAGATGTGACTTTCTTGCTACTCCATGTTGTTTTGTGTCATTTGGAAGCAAGGAGAAAACACATTATAGCTGATCAAGTACTGATGGCAATAACATCTCACCTCTTTGATTTGCAGAGGAAGAGAGGCGGAAGAGGGAAGACGCGGAGATGAGACTAAAGCTCGACGCACTAAAAGCCAAGCAGCTGCAGAAGTTAATGGAGATTGAAAAGGAGGAGAGACTTGGTCTCCTAAATATTTGAAGCATTGATCCTGCTTTGCACCGTTTAGAAGTCATGTTTGATCTATGAGCCACAGCACATAAACATGATGCTACTTTTTTTAGGGGACATGATGCTACTTGTTATGGTATTTTGGACTATGCTGTTAGTATTACTCAGGTATTACAAAATTTTGGTTTGGTTATATGTAGATTTTGTTTGCCTCAAGGGAGGTATTCATTCCAAAGCGATTTTGGCTATACTGAAATCCATGTAAAAGGATTTGAGCTCGTTGACTCTAGCTTTTTTTCTGCGCTCTTTCTTCAGTTTGTGTGTCGCTGTGGTGCGATCATCCTTGCGCCTTTGCTTTTTTCTGCCAATTTCATTTCATTTCGGCAGTAGCGAGTAAGTGTGTGTGCCCCTCTTATCTTGCACCCTTGCGTTTGTTCAGCGTATTGCTCTGCGATATCTACTCTGCTTTTGCTGTTTTCCCGAGATGGCCTACGTGACGACAAGTATTTTAGAACGAAGGGAGTACATAACAAATACTAAAATAGTTGTTAAGCACGCTCGCATAGTTCCTACTGAAGATCGGATCGGAACTGTGGCGCTTTAAGATTGACGAAGTCACCACATGCGTCTCACTACCCATGGGAACATTGCCTCCCATTGAAAATATAACCCACATTAATGAGACACCAAAGCGTGAAACTTGAGGCCTAATCGCTTCCTAACCATTCAGGCTGCTCTGCCGTCGGATATACACAACCTTCAGAATTTCTACTCTAAATATGAAAAGGAGCAGCCACACAACACTTGTAAAAAAAAACTGGTATAATTGGAGGCAACAAAACAACAGGAGAATCTGAAGTAATAGTCAGAGCTCAGTAACTACTGCATCCATATTATTCTAGTACAACAGACAGCCCTAGCAGCAGAAGAACCACCATCCAGCATTATGCACAGAAAACGTGTCGCCAAAAAGGTTAAAACCAAGCGCAAGCTCGCCAGTTTGAAGACGAACACACTGCTTATATAGTGCTTAACAAAAGGCCTAGAAATAACAACCGCTGCTCACAGCTCCAGGGCACAACAGAAACTACCAGCAGACCAGTAACACATATCTCAGGGAGGCATGACCGCAAATTCCTGTAGTTTTTACCGTCGGATTTATAGTACACTCGTCTGCTAGATTGCCTCTGCATGCTATTCAGGGCCACTAGCTTCAGCATCACCTACAAACCTTGAAACAACCACCAAAATTAGATAGGAAAAAAAGAAGGCAAACTATACGATTAACAGCGCCCTACCAGATTTAGAGGTATATATATCTCACCAAGGAAAAGAAGTGAATATTCAACTTTGTTAAGCACCCAGTTCCAAAAACTGGTTATTTATATCCAACTGGACCTGAAGATGATGGCTTACCACTATGGCCAGACAGATCTAACCAATGAACTATATATGGCCCTAAAAAGCAGTAGCAAATCGACAAGCCCCAATATCCACATCCATGCAAATAGTTTCGAACTATGAAAGCTAACAATTTTGGAAGACAAATTGTCAGTACAACAAACTATCGCAAGGCTTGGAGATGAATCAGTGCAGTCATACGAAAAGATATCACAGGCACAGCTCCAAACGTTGCAACAGAACCTGTATGTGGGCATATGGCCATGTACATGGAAAATAACAGACATCGCAATGTAATGAATTACAAATAAAGTTACAGTGTGAAGCACAGAAGCACCAATGTCCTCCCGCCGTATAACTGAAACTAGTATGCATTCTTTCTTTCTTTCTGAATGGACAAATTGCATTCATTGGATGAGTGATGGTGTGCCAGGGCACAAACAAGCACAATCGATCACTTGGGACGGAGCATACACCTATTCATAATACTAGAGTCAAGACACTTATTTTGAGACGGGACGGAGGGAGGGAGTGCTACATAAGAGTCACTAGCCTGACTGCCAGATCCGTCAGAAACCGTCCATCATTTTCCTTTTGAGCTGCTCGTACGTGTCGTCGTCGACGACGACTTGTGAAGAAAGATGAGCGACGATGGCTCTGAAAGCCTCATGGCGCGCTTGGTTGATCCGCCTCTGCGCCACGGCCTCGGGGCCGACGCAGTCGTAGTCGACCTCCACGAATCCTCTGGAGGCGTACTCGCTGCGGACCCTGGCCTGGAACCCGGCGAACCTATCCACATGCTTGTAGCACTCGCGCGCGGACCGGTAGAGGAGCACCGTGTGCTCGTCCTTCTCCTCCTCCGGCGACGGCACCAGCGACGGGTTGTCGCGCTTCAGGTCTCGGTACACGGCGGGAGGGACGTACGGCGACCAGTCCACGATCCACTCGACCTCCTCCCGCGGCAGCCGCCACAACTTCTTCGCCGCCGGAATCTCCTCCTCTCCTCCTCTGACCATCCTCTTGGCCTTCGGGGAACACTCCTCGCCGGAAAAAGACGCCGCCTTTCGTTTGCCGGGGCACTCGACGCCGGCCATCGGCTGATCTGACTGATTTCTGCTCAACTCGCCGGGAGATGTTGAGATCTGGATTGGGGGCTGCCCGCGTTGGATTTTGGATTTTGGGGAGGGGGCTTGCTCCTCCTTTTATATTGGTTTGAGCCCCGTCCACGCGTCGGGCTATCTGAGTCACACTCGGAGCCAAACCCAAATTTTCGACTCTTGGGCACTGTCACAGATCCGATCCTCTCAATCATAACAGCCAATCATTCAACAACAAAGGTGAAATCGTGAGCCATAATTCTACAACTATAAAGCAAGCTACACATGGACATTGTTCATAATTAATTTGCACTAGTGATGATTAAACTAAATTAATAAATAAGTGTGCTCCCACTCAAGTCAATATCTCCCATACTTGATTTTAAGCGACTTAAGATCCAAATTTAGAGCTAATTTTTTTTAAATAATACAATTTTTTTATTCATTTTCATAAATATTACGCAGAATAAAAAAAAATCAAAAATAATACACCGTCGGCCCGCTGCAGGCTGACTGGGCCTAGTCGGCCCACAGCAGGCCGATTGGATTCCAGTCGGCCTACAGCTGGCCGACTGGCCCCTGTCGGCCCACTGTGGGCTGATTGGGTCCTGTCGGCCCACTGTGGGTCGACTGGAGCTAATTGGCCTGCTGTGGGCTAATTGTTTTTGCAAAAAAGTAGGCATAAAAAATATATGTTAAAAAAATGTTAATAATGTAATTAAAAAATGTTAAACGTGTATAAAAAATGTTCCTGATGTATAGAAAAAATGTACAATATATATGCGAAAAAGTTGACTAAAAATATGTTTAATCATGTATTTAAAAATTGTTAAATGTGTGTATAAAAATGTTCCTTATCTATACAAAAAATAGAGAATGTGTATGAAACAAAGTTGACACCAAAAAAATATGTTTGAAAAAAATGTTAATAATGTATTTGAAAAAAATGTTAATCATGTATTTGAAAAAATGTTCCTTATCTATAAAAAAATATAGAATGTGTATGAAAAAAAGTTGACACCAAAAATATATGTTTGAAAAAAATGTTAATCATGTATTTGAAAAAATGTTCAACGAGTACACAAAAATGTTTCATGTATTGGAATGAAAGGTTAAACATGTATAACAAAATGTTCCAGATCCGGATCCGGTATGGGAGCATCACGGACCTAAGTATGATTGGTTGCTCTTTTTGTATGGAACTGGAATATTTGTTTCAAACATATTTTTTTGGTGTCAACTTTTTTTCATACAAATTCTATATTTTTTGTATAGATAACGAACATTTTTTATACACACATTTAACAATTTTTAATCATGTATTTGAAAAAATGTCAACTTTTCAAACATATTTTTTTGGTGTCAACTTTTTTTCATACACATTCTATATTTTATGTATAAATAAGGAACTTTTTTATACACGCATTTAACAATTTTTAAATACATGCTTAACACTTTTTAAAACATATTTTTAGTCAACTTTTTTGCATATATATTGTACATTTTTTGTATACATCAGGAACATTTTTTTATAATACACGTTTAACATTTTTTTAATTACATGATTAACATTTTTTAAACATATATTTTTATGCCTACCTTTTTTGCAAAAACAATTAGCCCACAGCGAGCCAATTAGCTCCAGTCAGCCCACAGTGGGCCGACAGGACCCAATCAGCCCACAGTGGGCCGACAGGGGCCAGTCGGCCAGCTGTAGGCCGACTGGAATCCAATCGGCCTGCTGTGGGCCGACTAGGCCCAGTCGGCCTGCAGCGGGCCGACGGTGTATTTTTTTTTGAAATTTTTTTATCCGGCGTAATATTTATGAAAATTAAAAAAAAATTATTATTTAAATTTTTTTAGCAAATTTAGTTCTCAGCCATTAATGTGAACATCATTGCTGACGAGAATTTTTACAGTTGCGCAAACTTTTGCCGATCATATCTCCATATGACTCTTGTTCATCTTTCCATGCTTCGTGCTCCGAGCTCAGAATGATTCTGCTAGAACTTCAAGACAACCGAGTGCTATATGCTCATGTGGACACGATGCACTCCGGAACGCCACATGTTATTAACGGTTGCAACCCTGTGAAGAGCACCTTTAAACTTGATATTTACTGTGAGAGATCACCCTAATAATTGACTACGGCGCAATCAAAGGGTGAAAACAACAAATGGATAAACATCTCAGATAATTCATAATAGCATGATATGGTATAGCCCTGAGCACCGTGAGTTTTCCATGATCGTCTTCAATCTCTAGTTGAAGCGACGTGACGGCCAATATTTCGTTGTCGTCAACCGTTTCAAAAACATTGCCGTGGCAGCAATCTCAGAAAATGTTGCCGTGACACCAAAATCTGAAAATCCGTCGTGGCTATAGCTCCTCGTCTTGCGCCTTGGTACACCTTCTCTTTGCCGGGGTCCTCTGTGTACGTCTTGCCACTGTCACCTATAATCTATCTCTATGATATTTACATTAAGGTGGCAATCTCGCGACTCCAGCCATCATCCCCGTTTATATTCCTATTTGTGGTTGATGGTCTCTCGGCTCTTCTTCGACAGGGTGTGGCAACAAATAGCATTCAACTGGTGAGTACTTTGGAGGAGCACCCGGCATATACCATCTTTTATTTGCCGATGACAGCTTGCTCTTCTTCAAAGCACACCAAGATCAAGAAAATGGCAATTAAGAGATTATTAGTGGGTACGTTGAAGCTACAACACAACTCATAAATCCCCCAAAATGCTCAATTCTTTTTGGTTCTGGCTGCCCGCAGGAAGTTCAAGATGCGGTCAGAAATGAGTTGCATGTGCCTGCTAGTGAGTTTGAAGGAAAGTACCTAGGGTTGCCGACCCCAGAGGGTCGCATGCACCGTGGCCAGTTTCAAAATTTGCAGCAAAGATTGACAAAACGCATGCTAACTTGGGTGATCCAAAGCAACAAAAGAAATCATGATAAAGTCTATTGCCCGGGTTCTTCAAACATATGTTATGTGCCTCTTTAAACCACCCTACTCTATTTGTGATGACCTAACGTGGCTGGTTAGGAATTTCCAGTGCAGATCGAAGGAAGGGCAATGGAAAACACATTGGTCTGTGTGGGAGAAGCTTGTCGAGCCAAAACAACGAGGAGGATTGGGCTTTTGAGACTTCCGACCCTTTAACCAATCTCTCTTAGCTTGTCAGGCTTGGAGGCTGCTCGAAAGACTTAACTCACTTTGTGCCAGGCTACTGAAAGTGAGGTATTATCCTAATGGTTACCTTGTTGATACAGTCTTTTTAGGGAAACATCTTCAACTAGACACGCTGTTCAGGACGACCTTGACCTATTGAGGAAAGTCATCATCTAGCAAGTTGGGAACGGGAAACAAATCTGGGTTTGGCACGATCCTTGGATTCCCCTACCAACTTCGTACCGACCCATCTCCCAGCGACATACCAGTAGAATCAAGTGTGTGGTGGAACTTCTACATGATGATGGACGTTGGAACCAGGAGCTCCTCCTCCAACACTTCCTAGCCATGGATGATGCAATCATGAAGATCAATGCATCCCCCAGCTGTATTGATGACATCCTTTCCTGGGCGCTCGATCCCCGGGGTCTCTTCAGTGTCCGCTCTGCTTATTGGCTCACCCTCGACGAGAAAACCCGCACGAAGACGTACGCCACGAGTAGGGCACAGAACAGTCGATGCACCGTCTAGAAGACAGTGTGGGGATGCCCTGCTCGCCCTAAGGTACGAGTCTTTACGTGGACAAATTCCCTTCACACTTTGAAAAATAAAACTATTCAAAGTTCAGAAAAATCTGACATTTGCTCAATCTGGCTTGCAATGCGCGAAGAGCATCAAATGCCGGGAGTGTAAGATGCCATCCACACAGGCCCTGATTGGCTCCTTCACCTCCTGGATAATTGCAACGCCAATGAACATCGACCTCTCATGATGACTCTATGGAGGATATGGCACATGAGGAATGAAATGACACACCAGACACCTGTGGAATGAAATGACACACCACAAACCTTCGCCGCCTGTCGAGGCTTCGAAGATATTCATTTGCAGCTACACCAATTCGCTACTGACCATCCAACAACACCTTATAGAGGATATTGTGTGGGGGAAGATGGTGCCCTCAAACAATCATGGCGATTGTAGGAAGGGAAGATGGCTACCGCAGACAGTGGGCGCCCTCCCGAAGGATGGGTGAGGCCGCCTGCTTGTGGAATAAACTTAACATTGATGGTGCTTACTTTGAAGTGGACGGCTTGGGAGGGGCCGCTGGGCCGGCATGATCCTGTGAAACGAGACAGGAGCCATTGTCTTCTCTTCCTGCAGATTCCTGTACACATGAAGTAACACACTAGAGACTGAGCTTGCTGCTTGTTTGGAGGGCATAGCGCTCACTCTGGAGTGGAGTAATGCTCCATTTATCTTCGATACTGATTGCACAGTGACATACAACATGACTATGAAACCGGAGCAGGATCGGTCACCGGCTGCGGCTACAACCGAAGAAATTAAACGACTTCTGTGCATGGACAGGGACCATGCTATTTCCCTCGTCCGTCGCCATCGTAATTCTATTGCTCATAGCCTTCCCCGTTTGGGCTATAATAACTCTCGTGTTGCTGTTTTGTTGAGGTATGTTCCTCAAGAGATTCATTTGATGTATCAGAACGATTGTAATCCCCATGATTAACCAACGAACTCACTTTTCCTGCAAAAAAACGAAATGTATTCATGAGTTCAGGAGCTCGAATGTCGAGGCTCATAATTTAGCAAGGCATGTTTTGTCTTTAGGGCTGGCCACCATGTTCGGTTATGCTAGCTTGGATCCCTTAATTTCATCCATGTACATTGTGACAATTTAATAAAAGCTTCATGATTGTCTAAAAAATTATGAAAAATAGAAAAGACCAATCCTAGTTTCTCGCCAAGTGTTTTCTGAGCGTTGGGTTCTTCGCCAAGTGTTTTCCGGCCTACACCCAATAAAGGCAAGGTTTTGCTAAGTGTCTGTGTTGTGCCGAGTGTTTTCCTGACGCATTAAGGATAGGCGGGCCTTTACATATATATAGTGCCTGACGGAAAGCGCTCGGCAAACGTTCAGGCACTCGGTAATCTCGTCGGCAGGTTTTCAGCACACGAAACTTTTACTCCCTCCATTCCAAAATAGATGACCCAACTTTGTATTAAAGTTAGTACAATGTTGAGTCATCTATTTTAGAACAGAGGGAGTACTACCTTTCCAGCAAATCAAAGGTTTCTATTGACTCAACCGAAGTATGGCGTTGCGTAACTATTGTTAAGTATTTGCTATTTAGCAATAGCATGTATTCATCTTGGGAAACAATGGCAAAGACACACAACAGATTGCAATGCAAGACGCTTAAAACAAACTGAAGGGGGCAAGAGAAGAGAGACACCCCTAAGGGCATTTCTAACCGATCCCCTGTAATCGGTTACAAGAGTAAAATCCAGGTTTACTTCTCTAACTAGGACCTAACCTATCCCAATACCTGTTAGAAGAGGATAATTTATCCTCAGCCGTGCATCTCGCCCCTATATTTACTCTACCACTCACCGGCAGAGTCAAAATCACCACTCGTCTCTCCGCCTCCTCTGCCTCTTCTCCTCCCACATCCTCGTCAACAACGACTCCCCCGCCGTTCCTCCATGCCCCTCCTCCCAATGGCTGGACCCGATGGCCGACGCTCCCCGCCGCCTATCCACAGCACGGATTTGCACCGCCAAGTATGTTTCAAGCTAGGACTCCTCAAGACGCTGATGCCCCAATGATGTGGCCTCCGCCCACCGCATCTCCGACTTCCCCGACCTCCCTTCTCAGCCACAGAGGAAATACCTTGACATTCGCCAGCGGCCATGGGTGTTAGAGTTGTGTCGAATATTGTGTACAAGATAGGTTACAGTTGGACTCTGAGTAGTATTATGTTTAGATAGGATATGAAGTCGTGTCCAAGTAGGACACTCACTACTAGGAAAAGGGCTATAGATGGAATTGATACTAATGTCGCACCAGACAGGCAGTGCGCCATTAGTATATAGTAATGGCGCACCAGCAACAGATACGCCATTAGAGTTCGAAGTACTAATGGCGCACCTTGCCCGGAGTGCGCCATTAGTATCAAGAAGTTTTTTTTAACTAGCGCGCCTGTCCAAACATACTAATGGCGCATCCATGCATAGTGCGCCATTAGTAGTTGTAACTAGTAATGGCGCACCCGCAGTAAAGTGCGCCATTAATGCTCTTTTTTTTATGATATTTTTTTTTACAAAACTACTAATGGCGCACTGTCCCAGAGTGCGCCATTACTAGTTTGAACTAGTAATGGCGCACTATGCGACAGTGCGCCATTAGTATGTTTTTTTTGTGCAAAACTTGTAATGGCGCACCAACTATAAATGCGCCATTAGTAACCTTGATTACTAATGGCGCATGGCGCATTTATAGTTGGTGCGCCATTAGTAAGCGGGCAACAACAAGATATTTTGGACAGCCTCTCTACCACACTCACTTCCCCCCCCCCCACTTCTTCATTCTCTCCACCTCCTCTCCTCTCGGGTCCCTCCTCTTTTTCACCTCATTTCCACCATATATTCATTCAAATTAAGTGGTTAAATTACCTTGTTTTGATAGGTAAGTAAGGGGGGAAGCTATATTTATGTTGTTCTCCATACAACAATGTGCACATGCACTTTTATGGCCTAGCTAGATCTATGTATGTTTGTGGTGTTGCATAGGTTTGTTGTGTTGCATATGTGTTTGTGTTTGGAGGTGTACCGGTATTTGAAATGCGATAGTTGCCAATATTTTCCCGGAATGTTGATTCATTTCCGTTTCGGTGAGAATTTTGGCATTAAGCATTCATTTTTGTTCTATTTTTAGGGAAAGTCATGGCAAAATTTTTCTTGGTTCTAAAATATTGTTTTTCTCTACCCCGCAGGGCGACCATGGTGCGCACGATAACCGAAGGCATCGTGAATAGGTTTTTGAGGTCCGCGAAGGCCGAGATGCTTCAAAAGAACGAGACGGAGATAAGATGTCCGTGTCGAAGATGCAAGCTGAAGAGCCTTATTGCGGACCCGGATTCCAGGCAGGTGCGGGACCACCTGCTCTTGCGTGGTTTCATGGATGGCTATCGGTGGCAAGGTGATGAAGATGACTACGAAGTCGTCCATGGGGGCCGAGCAAGAAATGAGGAAGGGCAGCAAGACAACCACCGCGGCTCGGGCGGGCGAGAAGACGAAGAATCCCCAGGAGATGATCACGACGGTGGTGCTGTACATAGTCATCATGTAGAAGATGCAGGACATGATGATGAGGAAGATGCCGGAGCAGACGACGGGCATGATCATGAAGATGATGATGCCGGCGGAGCAGACGACGCTGAACCATCGATGGGCTGGGTGCAGGACCCTCATATTCAAGAGCTGCTTCTCAAGCAGACCGATAACGCAAGAGCTGCCGCCCGAGAGAAAGCCAAGATGGATCAACTTGAGTTAGACGCGGTTACTCCATTGTATGAAGGATGCAGGCCCGAGGATACCCGCCTGAAAGTAATGCTCATGGCTCTGGAGATGAAGGTAAAACACAAAATGACCGACGCATGCTTCGAAGAGAACATGTCATTCTGGCACGAACGTCTTCCCAAGGGGAACAAGTGCCCCACCAGTTTGGAGGAGGCGAAGAAAATCGTGTGTCCTCTGGATTTACCGCACGTGAAATACCATGTGTGCATGAACAATTGCATCATTTATCGGGATGAGCACGCGGAGTCTACCATATGTCCGGTGTGCGGCGTCACTCGATACAAGAAGAGGAAGAAAGCTCCTCGAAAAATGGTGTGGTACTTTCCGATCACTCCTCGTCTGCAGCGGTATTTCGCGGACCCTAAGGTAGCAAAGCTCCTGCGTTGGCACGCGGATAGGGAGGAGAAGAAGCGAGAAGATGACGCAAATGATCTGGAGATAGATAAAAAAGACAAGATGCTGAGTCACCCTAAGGATGCGAGCTAGTGGCAAGCGTTGAACTTCGAAGACCTAGAATTTGGGAACGATCCAAGGAACAACGTGCTGGGCGTGAGCACCGATGGAGTCAACCCGTTTGGCAGCCAGAGAAGCACACATAGCACCTGGCCTGTGTTTGTGTGGATGTACAACCTTCCCCCCTGGTTGTGCATGAAGAGGAAGTACATTCACATGAGTATGCTAATTGAAGGACCGAAACAACCAGGGAACGACATCAATCTGTATCTGGGGCTGCTGAAAGAGGAGCTAGACACGCTGTGGAAAACGCCAGCCAATACGTGGGACGCCGCAAAGAAAGAATGTTTCCCTATGAGAGCCGCGCTGCTCACGACGGTGCACGGCTATCTCGGTTACGGATATGTCGCGGGGCAGGTGGTCCACGGATTTTCTGGATGCGTCAGGTGCATGGATGACACAACGTATCGCCAGCTAGATAGAGATCCCGGGTCTTCGAAAACCGTGTTCATGGGACATCGAAGGTGGCTTCGCGACGATGACCTGTGGAGAAAACGCAAGGATCTGTTCGATGGTGAAACCGAACCCCGAGGACGCCCGCGTACGAGGAGCGGCGAGGAAATAGACGAGCTGTTGAAAAATTGGAAAGATTGCCCACTGTCGGGAAAGAAGCAAAAGGCGCCAGAGCCGGGAAAGAAGCGAAAGGCGCCAGAGCCGCTGCTGAAGGTATGGAAAACGAGGTCTGTTTTCTGGGACTTGCCGTACTGGAAGATCCACAGTGTGCCTCACAGCCTTGATGTAATGCATATCACGAAGAACGTGTGCGAGAGTCTGCTTGGTACCCTGCTCAACATGCCCGAGAGGACCAAAGATGGGCCGAAAGCAAGGGCAGACTTGAAATCAATGGGCATCAGGCAGGAGCTTCACGCTATATATGATGATCATGATGATGATGATGATGATGATGAGGCGAAGCAGGACACGGAAAGTCGTCGCAAAGGCAAAAAGGCCAAGAAGACCGGAAATGACTACCCTCCCGTGTGCTTCACTCTAAGTCAGGAGGAGATCGAGCAGTTTTTCACCTGCCTCGTAGGAGTACAACTTCCTTACGGTTACGCGGGGAAGATAAGCAGATACCTAGACCGGGCGAAGCTGAAGTTCAGTGGGATGAAGTCTCACGACTGTCACGTGCTGATGACGCAGATACTTCCAGTTGCAATCCGTGGTATCATGGACGCGCACGTCCGTGAAACCCTATTTGGCCTATGCAACTTTTTCGACGTCATCTCTCGGAAGTCTGTTGGCATGAGGCAACTCAGAAGGCTACAGGAAGAGATCGTGGTGATACTATGCGAGCTTGAGATGTACTTCCCGCCCGCATTCTTCGACGTTATGGTGCATCTGCTGGTCCATATCGTGGACGATATCATCCAACTCGGGCCGACGTTCCTGCACAGCATGATGCCGTTCGAAAGGATGAATGGTGTCATCAAAGGATACGTTCGCAACATGTCACGTCCAGAGGGAAGCATAGCCAGGGGCTTTCTGACCGAAGAGTGCATCTCGTACTGCACGAATTATCTAGGCATCGAGAACCCCGTTGGTCTGCCCGTCAACAGGCACCTCGGCAGGCTCGCTGGATCGGGTCACCGTGAGGGTCGCCGCGAAATGCATGTCGACTTCGAGGGTCGACTCGCCGACTTTGAAAGAGCAAACCTAGTCGCGCTACAACACATAGACGTGGTCGATCCTTGGGTGGTTCAGCACAAAACCTTTATTGAGAAGACATACAATGACCGAGGCCAACAAAGGACGGACGGAGATATAATCAAAGAGCACAACTCATGTTTCACGCGTTGGTTCAAGCAGAAGCTTCTGTCGTACCCTTTACATGATGATTCTTCCACGGAAGAACAACTCATATTCGCCTTGTCACAGGGCGCCGAGCACAACCTGATGACCTATGAGGCGTACGATATCAACGGCTACACATTCTACACTGAGGCCAAGGACATGAAGAGCGATGGTTATCTGAACTCCGGGGTAACGATGGAATCCTACACCGGTAATGACAAGGACAGATACTACGGAAGGATCGAGGAGATCTGGGAGCTGAGCTACGCTGGAGAGAAGGTCCCGATGTTCCGTGTCAGATGGGCCAAGAGCGTCCTAAAAGAAGACCGGTATGTCACCACCATGGTTATACCCGAAGCCAAATCCAAGACCGCGGGCGCAAACGTCACCGCGAAAAATGAGCCATGGGTACTGGCTTCCCAAGTTGACCAATGCTTCTTCATTACCGATCCGTCAAAGCCCAGTCGTGTTGTCGTGAGGAGAGGCAAAAGGAAGATCATCGGAATGGATGGAGTAGCCAATGAGCAAGACTTCGACAAGTAGGGCGACCCGAGGATCGAACATGATGACGATGATGAAGTAGCAGCTTACACCACAAGAAGAAGCAGGACCACCCTACCTAAAGGACGTCCGTTCCACAGAAGAACTCCATTTGCGAAAAAGATGGGCAAGAAGATTGTGAATAGATAGCTAGCTAAGATCGATTGTATTTAAATCGTACCCTTCATTTCTCGATTGTATTTCATGGGCACTTTTTGAACTATCATGAATATTTTTAAATTTCATGGACACTCGATCTCGACCCCCCCTTCATCTCGATCGCTATCCCACCTCGCCAGATCCGGTCCCCCTCGCCGCCAAGCACCCCCCGGTCCACCGGCCGCCGCCGCCGACCCCCCGCACCCTCGATTCCCCTACTCAACCG
>LR738711.1:52422708-52449495 GCA_902687465.1 Secale cereale | reverse complement strand
CCCCCGGTCCACCGGCCGCCGCCGCCGACCCCCTGCACCCTCGATTCCCCTACTCAACCGCCGCCGCTGACCCCCCGCACCTTCGATTCCCCTACTCAACCGCCGCCGCCGACCCATGATATATTCAAAATAATAAATTTGATGATATTTTTTCATATTCATAAATATTTTCAAATAACAAATTTGATGATATTTTTAAAAAAAATATTACTTTTTTATAAAAATATATTACTGTTATGATTTAAACAAGTTTGAACATATTTAAACACAAATAAGTGTCAAACAGCATTTTAAATGCAAAAAAAAATTGGGGAGCCTGGGAATCGAACCCAGGACCTCCTAATGGGTGTGCTGCGTGCTGACCAGTTGGGCTAGTGGGTGGGTTCTGTTGGGTAGTGGGTTAGGTGGAATATATACCTGACCAGTCGGGCTAGTGACTAGAACACAATACTAATGGTGCACCTGGGGGTGGTGCGCCATTAGGTTCTACATACTTATGGCGCACAGAGGTGCGGTGCGCCATTAGTAATCCCCCCATCCATATCGCCCCCCACCGGCCGCACCCTCCTCTCTCTCCCTCGCCAAATCTCCCCCCTCTCCCCGACGCCTCTCTCTCCCTCCAGCGCCGCGCCGCCGCCCCCGCACCACCCCCGCTGAGCCGAGCGCCGCGCCCCCGACGCCCCGGACGCCCCCGACGCCCTCGACACCCGCGCCCCCGACGTCCGACGCCCTCGACGCCCACGCCCCCAACGTCCGACGCCCCCGACGCCTCCCCGACTCTGCAGCAACGCCGCCGCCCGGAGCTACGCCGGCGACCACTCCATACGTAGGTAGCCATCACTCCTCCCTCCTTCCTCTCTAATCACCACCACAAAGTCATTTTTTTTGTATTTCTGCCATTTTCGTTGAAGTACTCTAGATCAAAATTTAGGTCTGTGAGTGCTCTGTGAGTGCTCTGTGAGTGCTGGAGTTGATCTACAAGAAAAATATAAGTTGATTTCGCATCAGTAGAAATCACAGACAGACAATTTTTTAGGTTAGTACTGGAGTACTCTGTGAGTGCTGGAGTTGATCTAGAGTGCTCTGTGAGTGCTCTGTGAGTGCAATTTTTTTAGGTTAGTACAATATTTCGCATCAGTTGATCTAGAGTGCTCTGTGAGTGCAATTTTCCTTGAGTGAAATGCTTGTACTCCTTGTGTTAGTACTAGAGTAGCATAATTTGTGTTAGTACTGGAGTAGCATAATTAACTGAAACATTTTCAGTTTAGTCTAGGACTTGCAAGCAGTAGTACTTAGCTTAGTTTAGTAGTTTAGTGTAGGACTTGGAGTAGTTTCAGTAGTTTAGTAGTTTAGTGTAGGACTTGGAGTAGTTTCAGTAGTTTAGTAGTTTCAGTAGTTTAGTGCAATGCTATTGGTGAATCTTATATCTGGGTTGGACCATGGCCTAATGAGCCTAGGATGGTGCCACAGCTAGCTTGTCTAGGTTAAGTTCAATATAACCCTCGTATAAGTGAGGTATTTTTTTTTCTGGTTTAGGTCAATACCATGATAAGGACATTCAGGCCATTGCCTTGTTGGCTTACCTTTTGACACTTAGCATGCCATGAGGGTTCTTGACACATATACCTCAAGTTGTAGCAATGGATTAAATATCAGTCCTAAAAATATGGGTCTGGCACTACTACCATAGTTCCTTTTTTTTACTGAAGGAAGCGTCTACAGTTTTTTTTAATAGATAAAAAGGTGTACATGATTTACATGCCCTCAGGTGAAAAAGAAAAAGAAAAGAAAAGGGGGATTTTAGACAATATGAAGTTGCTCTAATTATATGTTTTTAGGCTAGTACAGGGTGTTGCTTTATTCTGTCATCATTTGTAACTATGTCACAAATAAATTGTTCCTTCTTCTGTATTTGACAAGTAATGACTGTTGATAAGCTGAGGCATGCTCTGAATTACTTGTGATGCCTCTGAATTACTTGTGATCACATTGAGAAAGACTTGTAAAGATGATGATCACATTGAGAAAGACTTGTGATCACATTGTGATAGTTTTGCAGGTACCCCGAGAGGCCCTTGAGTTTGCTGGAATGTTGATTAACTTCCGTTCCGGCAAATTCGGGTACTCCATATGTCCTATTTTCAGCAAATGTCATGCTCAAATTTTCCGTGAATTTTAGCATGACTTTGCTAAAAATAGGACATATAGGGTACTTGTGACTAATGCATGGGCCGGGGTATCTTAGTGGTTAATTAGGTAGGATCAAGCACTAGTAGATAAAGGGGATTTAGCCCTGGTTCATTTGGCCTTTTAGCCCTGGTTCTGGAACCGGGGCAACAGGGTCGGTACTAATGCTCTGACCCTTTAGTCCCGGTTCAATCCAGAACCGGGGCAAAAGGGTGTCCACGTGGCCTGTGCACCGAGTCCAGGCAGGAGGGGCTTTAGTCCCGGTTGGTGGTACCAACCGGGACCAAAAGGCATGCACGTGTCAGCATTTCTGTAGCTGTGGTTTTTGTTTTTTTTTGAAAGGGGAGGGGGGGTTTTAGGTTTTGGGGGTTAATTTAGGTGTTTGATATATTGTGTTAGCTAGCTAATTAATAGAGAGAAGTGTTCTCTCTTATGTCCGTGCTTTTGGTCGACGCTACATACTACACATACGTATATATATGGACTAGAGTCACGCTAGCTAGCTAGCTAGCTGCTAGCTATACTAAGCAAACGAAGGAACAGAAGATCTCGTATATATAATCAACATATATATATATATATGCATACAGAGAGAAGTAATAATATCGACCACCTCTCCTTCTCCGAGAGATTGGTCGAACAACAAGTTCTCGTATATCTATCGATCCGACACTACCGGGCACATATATACAATAATTATCTCTTACAAAAATAATCTCCTAACACATGGATGCAGGGTCCACATAGTATTCTCCGTCTTCAGCGATCACGTGTTCAAGGAAGAATGCCGCCAATTCCTCTTGAATTGCTCGCAGACGATCTGGTGTTAGGAGTTCATCCCGCATCCGAAACATCTAATTTGAAGTAGGGGGTCAATACATGAAATGATGCTATAAATTTGTGAATATTATTGATTGCTTACGCACTTTAAATTGTTCATCAGTGTAGCCCCGCTCACAGGTCGTGTGGCGGATGGACTCGCAAATGTAGTATCCACAATAATCATTCCCGGGTTCTGCCACAACCACTTTACAAGAAATAGAGCTCAATCAAACTGATAAGCAAGAATGCCAAATTGGTATTGATGAAACTAGCTAGCGCTTGAATCAAGATATAGGAGATGCGCGCGCGGAACATGCTACTATATAGTACTTACTTTCGGGTATCTAAATTGTAGCTTCTTCGGCAGTCCCGGAGCTTTTTTGCTGAAT
Source organism: Secale cereale (assembly GCA_902687465.1). Taxonomy (NCBI): domain Eukaryota; kingdom Viridiplantae; phylum Streptophyta; class Magnoliopsida; order Poales; family Poaceae; genus Secale; species Secale cereale. The sequence continues at coordinate 52,446,097 of LR738711.1, read as the reverse complement.
GTTTTCCAAGCCCTGCCAGACAAAGGAAACAATTAGTTGATATCAGAAATGAAGTTGCTGATATATATGCATGGTGGATAATATTGATCGATTTAACTTACCTGGCTAGCATTTGAGTCATGTCCGCATACTCCTCGGGATCTTTACGTTTAGAGTCGAAGACAGTTACTATTCCCTTCTCAAGCTTAATCTCTAAGAGAATATAGTGGAAGCTGCGCACGAATGCATGAGATCATTACATCACTATAAACTTGACTGATATATATAAGGGAAACCAAATATGCACAAGACATTAACACTCACTTGAAGTTGTAAGGAAAGAGTATTATATCTTTGTTTTCATTTACCACCAACGATCGTAGCAAGTTGGTCTCGGTATCGCCGGGACGCAATTTAACCTCGGTTGGATCTATGAGGTATGTGTTAATAAACCCAATATCACCTACTTGTCTTTTCTTCAATTCGACGATCTTCAATCTGCATAATATAGTGAGGATAATTATAAATACATGCAATGAAGATCAGCTATATAGAGAGACTTAATGACAGAAGTAGTACTACTTACAGACAGTAGCAGGTGATCGTTGTTTTATCGAGGGCCAATTGATTGAAAAATTGATAGAACTCCTCAAATGGAACAGGCAACAGGTCAATTCCAACGAGGTCATGCTCAGGTTTAACTCTCAAATACAAGTTATTCCTCCCCCCAGACTCTCTGCAGATTTTCATGTACCAATCATGCAATCTTCGCATATTCGTTGATAGAGATCTTTCATTTTTTACGAGAGGCTTTTTGTACTCGTATCTTTCTATCTGCACGTCCATGAAATCATAGTGTACATCGTCGGACGCGTAATCTGCAAGATTGGTATAACCGGGCACCATCCTCGGATCATTAGCGACCATGTCGCTAGACACCTTGAGCGGGGGGCACGATTGGTTTGCTTGTTCGCCGAGCTGGGCAATTTGTTTCCCAGCTCGCCCTTCTGCTAACCTCTGATCACTTTTTGTACTTCCGGACCGCTTGGCATCTTGAAATGTCTTTTGAATAATGCGGTCATAGTTGCCCTTCGGCTTACTTTTCGCTGGTTGCTTCAGGGCTGCAAGAGTGCGCTTTGCTTTCACCGCATCTATCTTCTCCTCTGGAGGTGGATGTCTCTGTGCTTTCAACCCTTCAAAAAAGTCCTTCACTTCGCCTTCAGCGATCTTCGTGTTTTCCTCGTCGGACCTCTCGTACGGTAACTTCTCTAGAGGCGTGAGAGAAGGACCGAATCTGCATCGCCTCCCGCCTCTGGCTGTACTGGTAGACGTCGCCGGACCAGACGAAGCGGCTGTCTTTTTTACTTGCTTAGGCGCCGGAGCAGGAGCAGCCGGAGCGGCGGCAGGTCTCTTCCGCCCTTGCTGATTAGGCGAAGGAGGAGCTGGCTGTCTGCTCGGGCGCGCCGGCGGCGAAGGAGGCGGAGTGCCGCCACGCGCCGGCGGCGAAGGAGGCGGTGTGCCGCCACGCGCCGGAGAAGGAGCCGGAGTGCCCTGATGGTCACTCGCCGGAGAAGGAGCCGGAGTGCCCTGATGGTCACTCACCAGAGGAGGAGGCGGTGGAGGAGGCGGAGTGCCCTGACTCGTCGGAGGAGGAGGAGGAGGCGGAGGCGTCCAGTTCAGAATGTTGATTAGGTCCTTCCGCCATAGGCATGGAGTCTTCAGTGAAGAACCCAGCCGAGTCTCCCCTTCACCGGTAGGGTGGTCAAGCTGGAGCTCCTCAAATCCCTCCGTTATTTCGTCGACCATCACCCTAGCATATCCTTCTGGAATCGGCCGGCAGTGAAAAGTGTCGTCTGGTCCAGAAGGATAAACAGAGCCAGCAGCCGCCTTGACCTTCAGATTCATCCACTGTGCCATAAGGTGGCAATTTTGTGCCTCCGTGATAGCATCCACAGGATTCCTGGCAGTAGCCGTCAAGGCAAGCTCTGGCTGAAGCAGCTCGGTGGAAGCCACGCTGCTTCTCCGCTGAGATGGCGGGGTAGCTTCGGGGGAAGCTTCGGCAATTCTTTCCCGATCTGCTTCCCGTTCCTCTATCGCTTGTACTCTGGCCCGCAACGCCTGGATTTCGGTCATCTCCATTTTCTTCCTCCTGTCGTGGCATTTGTAGCCTCCTGCGTCCGGAAACCCAGCACGCCACGGAAGGGAGCCTGGCGTGCCTCGTGTCCGTCCAGGGTGCTCAGGATTCCCGAGGGCCATTGTCAGCTCGTCGTTCTCTCTGTCGGGGATGAACGTCCCTGCATGTGCTACTTTGATATACTGCCGCATCTTCCTGAGTGGTGTTTCCAATTGCTTGTCCGTCCAAATGCACCACCCTGTTACAGGGTCCAAGGATCCGCCAGCCCCGAAGAACCAAGTCCGGCAACGTTCTGGCCAGTGCATTGTCTCTGGTTCGATCCCTTTCTGAAGCAGATCATTCTCAGCCCTGGCCCACTTAGGCCGGGCTACGAGGTAGCCGCCCGACCCCGTGCGATGGTGATGCATCTTCTTTGCAGCATTTATCCGGTTTGTCTCCGACATCTTCTGACTCTTTTCCGACTTCTTATGGGCCACAAATGCGGGCCAGTCATCTTTGATCTTCTCATATATGCCCACGAATTCTGGAGTCGTTTTCTCTCTGACAAACGTATTCAGTTTTTTCTTCCATGCCCTGAATTGGTCTGCCATCTTCGAAAGTGCATAAGACTTGATTAAGTCCTCTTTAACTGGCTTCGCCGGATCAACCTCTCGCGGTAGGACGAAGTTTGACTTCAGCTCAGTCCAAAGATCTTCTTTCTGCATATCTGTGACATAAGTCACCTGAGCGTCGTTTGCAGCCGGCTTTAACCATTGATGGATGCTGATCGGGATCTTGTCCCTAACCAGAACCCCGCACTGATTAACAAATGCGTTCTTTGTGCGGATGGGTGCAATCCGCTCGCCGGAGCGCGAGATTTCTGAGATCTCAAACTTTTCATCCGGCCTCAACTTTTTTTTCGCTCCTCGTCTCTTTACCGAAGATTTGCTCGATCCGGAGGGCTAGAAAAGGAACAAAGACGAGAGTTAATGAATGAATCAATTAACTAGTCAGCACATGCTTAACTAACATATATACCTCCTGGCCGGACTCGGTTCGGTCACCGGAGCCAGCATCACGGTCTCCTTCTTGCACCGGCATTGGGTCACCGGAGCCGTCCTCACGGTCTACTTCTTCCATGTGCATTGGGTCACCGAATTCATCAATATCATAGCCTAGATCTTCCAGCCGCAGCTCTTGTTCGATACTTCTGGCAAATGATGAAGTCATGGAATTCTTCAATACTTTGACACTAGCTAGGCAACCTCTCTCGACCCCTCGACCCCCGACTGCTCGGCGATCCACAAACCCTAGACCCCCTCATGTCACATTTTGTCTAGCTAGTGTCAAAGGATTCAACAAAACCAATACTTCATCATTAGGCGAAAGTAACAGTAGCATGATGGTACGAAGCTCTCCAAAGTTGTTTTGGAACGAAGTCCCAGATAAGATAATCCGTAACAAAAGACGGATTATCCTATCAGGAACTCCGTTCCAAAACATCTTTGCATAACTTTGTACCAAAATGCCCCGGTTACTTCTGGCAAATGATGAAGTCATGGAATTCTTCAATACTTTGACACTAGCTAGGCAACCTCTCTCGACCCCTCGACCCCCGACTGCTCGGCGATCCACAAACCCTAGACCCCCTCATGTCACATTTTGTCTAGCTAGTGTCAAAGGATTCAACAAAACCAATACTTCATCATTAGGCGAAAGTAACAGTAGCATGATGGTACGAAGCTCTCCAAAGTTGTTTTGGAACGAAGTCCCAGATAAGATAATCCGTAACAAAAGACGGATTATCCTATCAGGAACTCCGTTCCAAAACATCTTTGCATAACTTTGTACCAAAATGCCCCGGTTACTTCTGGCAAATGATGAAGTCATGGAATTTTTCAATACTTTGACACTAGCTAGGCAACCTCTCTCGACCCCTCGACCCCCGACTGCTCGGCGATCCACAAACCCTAGACCCCCTCATGTCACATTTTGTCTAGCTAGTGTCAAAGGATTCAACAAAACCAATACTTCATCATTAGGCGAAAGTAACAGTAGCATGATGGTACGAAGCTCTCCAAAGTTGTTTTGGAACGAAGTCCCAGATAAGATAATCCGTAACAAAAGACGGATTATCCTATCAGGAACTCCGTTCCAAAACATCTTTGCATAACTTCGTACCAACATGCCTCGGTTACTTCTGGCAAATGATGAAGTCATGGAATTTTTCAATACTTTGACACTAGCTAGGCAACCTCTCTCGACCCCTCGACCCCCGACTGCTCGGCGATCCACAAACCCTAGACCCCCTCATGTCACATTTTGTCTAGCTAGTGTCAAAGGATTCAACAGAACCAATACTTCATCATTAGGCGAAAGTAACAGTAGCATGATGGTACGAAGCTCTCCAAAGTTGTTTTGGAACGAAGTCCCAGATAAGATAATCCGTAACAAAAGACGGATTATCCTATCAGGAACTCCGTTCCAAAACATCTTTGCATAACTTTGTACCAAAATGCCCCGGTTACTTCTGGCAAATGATGAAGTCATGGAATTCTTCAATACTTTGACACTAGCTAGGCAACCTCTCTCGACCCCTCGACCCCCGACTGCTCGGCGATCCACAACCTTAGACCCCCTCATGTCACATTTTGTCGAGTGTCAAAGGATTCAACAAAACCAATACTTCATCATTAGGCGAAAGTAACAGTAGCATGATGGTACGAAGCTCTCCAAAGTTATTTTGGAACGGAGTCCCCGATAGGATAATTCGTAACAAAAGACGGATTATTCTATCAGGAACTCCGTTTCAAAATATCTTTGCATAACTTTGTACCAAAATGCCCCGGTTACTTCTGGCTAATGATGAAGTCATGGAATTCTTCAATACTTTGACCCCCGACTGCTCGGTGATCCACAACCCTAGACCCCCGACTGCTAGGCAACCTCTCGACCCCTCGCCCTTCGGCCTCTCGATCGGTCCCTCGACGACCCTCGACCCCTCGACCTTCGGCCTCGGTCCCTCGACGACCCTCGACCCCGCCCCCCCCTAATGTCGAAGTTATCGGGGAGAGGGTGTATACATATCCGATAAAAAAAGAGGAAGAAGAAAAAAAAAGGAACCGCTAGAGGAGAAGATCGAAGAAAAAAAAAGAAAAAAAAAAGGAGAAGAAGAGAAAATTTCTCTTCTTCTCCTCTATTCCTTTCTTCTTCTCCTCTTTTTTTCTTTTTTTTCTTCTTCTTATTTATTTCTCATCTTTCTTCCTCTCCTTCTTCTTCTTTCTTTCCTCTTTCTTATTTTCTTCTTTCCTATCCTTCTTTTTCTTTTTTTTCTTCTTCTTATTTATTTCTCCTCTTCTTCCTCTCCTCTTCTTCTTTCTTTCCTCTTTCTTATTTTCTTCTTTCCTATCCTTCTTTTTCTAAATTTGTAACTTTTGCATATATATATATAAAACTTTCTATATATATTTAGCATATATAAACAAAAAACTATATAGCTAGCCACATACACATATATATACATCACATATACACACATCACATATATACAGCAACTTCCTAAGAAAAAATATATTTATATACACATAAATATATATTTAACATATATATTTAATTAGCAAATTCCTAAGAAAAAAAAAGATATACACATACATATAAATACAGCAACTATATATACAGCAACTATATATACTGCAATTTATATAAACATAAAAAAAATATACACATATATACATATATATACACAACAACTATATATATATATATACAGCAATATTAAACATATAAAAAAAAAGGGAGCCGGCCCTCACATCGGCAGGGCTGGGCGGCGCGACGGCGGCGGGGCGGGGCGGCGACGAGGCGGCGTCGGGGCGGGGCGGCGCGACGGCGGCGGGGCGGGGCGCGCGGCGGCGCGGGGCGACGGGACGGCCGGGGCGCGGCGACGGCGCGGGGCGCGGCGACGGCGCGGGGCGGAGCGACGAGGCGACGTCGGGGGCGACGGCGACGGGGCGACGGGGGCGACGGGGGCGACGGCGACGGCGACGGGGACGGAGCAGATCGAGGGAGCGGCGTCGGGGCGGGGAGAAGAAGGAAACTGACGAAAATATCGCAAGTCCTAGTTATATAGGAGGGGCATTAGTCCCGGTTGGTGGCTGAAACCGGAACTAATGCCCCCCTTTAGTCCCGGTTGCTGCCTCCAACCGGGACTAAAGGTCCCTTTTCAGCAGCCCAAAGGGCGGGAAGGTGGGGCCTTTAGTCCCGGTTGGTGGCAGCAACCGGGACTAATGCCACCCTTTAGTCCCGGTTGGTGGCAGCAACCGGGACTAAAGGCCTTGCCGCGGTGCGGTGGGAAGTTTAGTCCCACCTCACTAGTTGAGGGAGAGCAGCACCAGTTTATAAGCCCCGCTGCCTCTCTCCTCTCGAACTCCTCTAAACTGCAGGCCTAAGGGCCTAAACTGACACTGCTTTGCCTGTGGACTTGCTGGGCTTTCTACGGGCCTGAATCCTGGCCCATGTTTGGGTTTCTAGTCGTATTCAGGCCGTGTGGGCCCAGCAGGTGGCATATTTTTTCTTTTTTTCTTTGTTGCTTTATTTTTTAGTTTTGTTTCTACTTTCAACAAAATACTTACTGTTGCTATTTTTATTTATTTGTTTTCTTTGTTTCTTTATTTATTTGATTTTGTTTCTACTTACAAAAAAATATTTATTGTTGCTATTTTTTTTTCAAGTTTTTTTGTTTTGTTTTCTGCATTATTTATTTTCTTTTGTAAAACCAATTTCTAACTTTCTGTTAGTGCAAGTAGTATTCAAATTTGAATAGTTTAAATTTGAAATTATTTGTTTTCTTTGTTGCTTTATTTATTTTATTTTGTTTCTTTTCAGCAGCCCAAAGGGCGGGAAGGAGGGACCTTTAGTCCCGGTTGGTGGCAGCAACCGGGACTAAAGGGGGGCATTAGTCCCGGTTGGTGGCAGCAACCGGGACCAAAGGCCCTGAGCTGGCGCGGGTGCGGTGGGATGTTTAGTCCCACCTCGCTAGCTGAGGGAGCTCGAGAGTGGTTTATAAGGGCTGCTGCTCCCACCCTCTCGAGCTCCTCTCAAATGCAGGCTTCTGGGCCTAACTCTGCGCGCTGCCCTGTGAGCTTGCTGGGCCTTATATTACAGGTGGATCCTGTGCTATAGGCCTTGCAGGCTCACTGGGCAGCGCCCAATTTTTTTTTTCCTTTTTTGCTTTATTTATTTCTAAGTTGTTTTTTGCTGCATTTAGAGTTGCTTTATTTATTTTATTTTCTTTGTTTATTTCTAAGTTGTTTTTTGCTGTATTTAGAGTTGCTTTATTTATTTTACTTTCTTTATTTATTTTCTTTGTTGCTTTATTTATTTTATTTTGTTTATACTTACAACAAAATACTTATTGTTGCTATTTATTTTTCAAGTTTGTTTTGTTTTGTTTTGTTTTGTTAGTGCAAGTAGTATTGAAATTTGAATAGTACAAACGGACAATGGTATCATACTCGTTTGTTACAAAGTTGGCATGGTATCATCATAATAGTTGCGGAAATAACTCTTCACTTTTTCTTCGCTTGTGTCATTTGCTTATTGCGCCGTAACCATGGATAATCTTCATCGTTTATCAGGATGCTTGGGTCAGCCTTGACTTTGAAGGGAGAAATTTCATGAAACTTTTCATAATCTTCAGACATGGCTGTCTTGCCCTCCACTCCCAGGATGTCCCTTTTTCCTGAAAGAACTATGTGGCGCTTTGGCTCATCGTATGATGTATTCGCTTCCTTATCTTTTCTTTTTCTCGGTCTGGTAGACATGTCCTTCACATAGATAACCTGTGCCACATCATTGGCTAGGACGAACGGTTCGTCATTGTATCCAAGATTTTTCAGATCCACTGTTGTCATTCCGTACTGTGGGTCTACCTGTACCCCGCCTCCTGACAGATTGACCCATTTACACTTAAACAAAGGGACCTTAAAATCATGTCTGTAGTCAAGTTCCCATATGTCCACTATGTAACCATAATATGTGTCCTTTCCCCTCTCGGTTGTTGCATCAAAGCGGACACCGCTGTTTTGGTTGGTGCTCTTTTGATCTTGGACAATCGTGTAAAATGTATTTCCATTTATCTCGTATCCTTTGTAAATCAATACAGTCGAAGATGGTCCCCTGGACAACAAGTACAACTCATCACAAACAGTGTTGTCACCTCTGAGACGTGTTTCCAACCAACTGCTGAAAGTCCTGATGTGTTCACGTGTAATCCAGTCGTCGCACTGCTCCGGGTGTTTGGAGCGCAGACTGTTCTTGTGTTCATCGACATACGGGGTCACCAATGTAGAGTTCTGTAGAACTGTGTAGTGTGCTTGAGACCAAGAATAACCGTCCCTGCATATTATTGAGTCCCTTCCAAGCGTACCTTTTCCAGTCAGTCTGCCCTCGTACCGCGATTTAGGGAGACCTATCTTATTAAGGCCAGGAATGAAGTCAACACAAAACCCGATGACATCCTCTGTTTGATGGCCCATGGAGATGCTTCCTTCTGGTCTGGCGCGGTTACGGACATATTTCTTTAGGACTCCCATGAACCTCTCAAAGGGGAACATATTGTGTAGAAATACGGGCCCCAGAATGACAATCTCGTCGACTAGATGAACTAGGACGTGTGTCATGATATTGAAGAAGGATGGTGGGAACACAAGCTCGAAACTGACAAGACATTGCGCCACATCACTCCTTAGCCTTGGTACGATTTCTGGATCGATCACCTTCTGAGAGATTGCATTGAGGAATGCACATAGTTTCACAATGGCTAATCGGACGTTTTCCGGTAGAAGCAGTTGCGTCATAATCACAGGGCAGTCATGAGACTTTAGGTTCTGGAACTTTTTCTCTGCCATATTTATTATTCCCTTTATATTCGACGAGAAGCCAGTCGGGACCTTCATACTGAGAAGGCATTCAAAGAAGATTTCTTTCTCTTCTTTCGTAAGAGCATAGCTGGCAGGACCTTCATACTGCTTCGGAGGGATGCCGTCTTTTTCGTGCAAACGTTGCAGGTCCTCCCGTGCCTCAGCTGTATCTTTTGTCTTTCCATACACGCCCAAGAAGCCTAGCAGGTTCACGCAAAGGTTCTTCGTCACGTGCATCACGTCGATTGAAGAGCGGACCTCTAGGTCTTTCCAGTAGGGTAGGTCCCAAAATATAGATTTCTTCTTCCACATGGGTGCGTGTCCCTCATCGTCATTCGGAACAGCTAGTGCGCCGGGGCCCTTTCCGAAGATTACGTGTAAATCATTGACCATAGCAAGTACGTGATCACCGGTACGCATGGCGGGCTTCTTCCGGTGATCTGCCTCGCCTTTGAAATGCTTGCCCTTCTTTCGACATTGATGGTTGGTCGGAAGAAATCGACGATGGCCCAGGTACACATTCTTCCTGCACTTGTCCAGGTATATACTTTCAGTGTCATCTAAACAGTGCGTGCATGCGTGGTATCCTTTGTTTGTCTGTCCTGAAAGGTTACTGAGAGCGGGCCAATCGTTGATGGTCACGAACAGCAACGCCTTTAGGTCAAATTCCTCCTGTTTGTGCTCATCCCACGCACGTACACCGTTTCCATTCCACAGCTGTAAAAGTTCTTCAACTAATGGCCTTAGGTACACATCAATGTCGTTGCCGGGTTGCTTAGGGCCTTGGATGAGAACTGGCATCGTAATGAACTTCCGCTTCATGCACATCCAAGGAGGAAGGTTATACATACATAGAGTCACGGGCCAGGTGCTGTGATTGCTGCTCTGCTCCCCGAAAGGATTAATGCCATCCGCGCTTAGAGCAAACCATACGTTCCTTGCGTCCTTTGCAAACTCCTCCCAGTACTTTCTCTCGATTTTTCTCCATTGCGACCCGTCAGCGGGTGCTCTCAACTTCCCGTCTTTCTTACGGTCCTCACTGTGCCATCGCATCAACTTGGCATGCTCTCTGTTTCTAAACAAACGTTTCAACCGTGGTATTATAGGAGCATACCACATCACCTTCGCAGGAACCCTCTTCCTGGCGGGCTCGCCATCAACATCACCAGGGGCATCTCGTCTGATCTTATACCGCAACGCACCACATACCGGGCATGCGTTCAGATCGTTGTATGCACCGCGGTAGAGGATGCAGTCATTAGGGCATGCATGTATCTTCTGCACCTCCAATCCTAGAGGGCATACGACCTTCTTTGCTGCGTATGTACTGTCGGGCAATTCGTTATCCTTCGGAAGCTTCTTCTTCAATATTTTCAGTAGCTTCTCAAATCCTTTGTCAGCCACAGCATTCTCTGCCTTCCACTGCAGCAATTCCAGTACGGTACCGAGCTTTGTGTTGCCATCTTCGCAATTGGGGTACAACCCTTTTTTGTGATCATCTAACATGCGATCGAACTTCAGCTTCTCCTTTTGACTTTCGCATTGTGTCCTTGCATCGACAATGACCCGGCGAAGATCATCATTTGGTTCCTCTTGATCTTCAGCAGCTTCACCCGTTGCAGCATCATTGGGCACATCGTCTGGTTCCTCTTGATCTTCACCAGCTCCCCCCATTGCAGCATCACCGTATTCAGGGGGCACATAGTTGTCATCGTACTCTTCTTCTTCGCCGTCTTCCATCATAACCCTTATTTCTCCATGCCTCGTCCAAACATTATAGTGTGGCATGAAACCCTTGTAAAGCAGGTGGGAGTGAAGGATTTTTCGGTTAGAGTAAGACATCGTATTCACACATTGAGTGCATGGACAACACATAAAACCATTCTGCTTGTTTGCCTCTGCCACATTTAGAAACTCACGCACGCCCTTAATGTACTCGGAGGTGTGTCTGTCACCGTACATCCATTGGCGGTTCATCTGCGTGCATTTATATATAATTAAGTGTGTCAAAAACCATTACAGAACATCATAAATAGATAATTAAGTGACCAAATGGATAAAAGTTCATCATCACATTAAAACCAAAGTACATACATATATAGTTCTCATCTAACAACATATATAGCTCTTCATACACATCGAAACTATGTAAAACATTTCAACGCGAAAACAAATGCTATCATAATCGCAACCAAGGTAACAATTGATCCAACGGCATAATGATACCAAGCCTCGGTATTAATGGCATATTTTCTAATCTTTTTAATCTTCAACCGCATTGCATCCATCTTGATCTTGTGATCATCGACGACATCCGCAACATGCAACTCCAATATCATCTTCTCGTCCACAATTTTTTTTATTTTTTCCTTCAAGAATTTGTTTTCTTCTTCAACTAAATTTAACCTCTCGACAATAGGTTCCATCTTGATCTTGTGATCATCGATAACTTCCGCAACATGCAACTCCAATTCCATCTTCTCCTCCTCCATTTTTTCCAATTTTTTCTTTAACGAAATGTTTTCCTCTTCAACTAAATTTAACCTCTCCACAAGAGGGTCGGTTGGAATTTCCGGTTCAACTACCTCCTAGACATAATAAAACATCTATGCATGTCAGGTTGGTCGGCATAACTATCACAAGCACTAAAACAAATAGTTATAAATTAAAGATAATATACCACATCCGAATCGTAGACCGGACGAGGGCCCACGTGGGCGGATATCAAAACCATCGCACTATATAATAACAAGCAATAATAAACGTAAGAAAATTAGACAAATATCTATCTAAAGCAATAATAAAAGTAAGAAAAGCATGGACATAACAAGAGGCTCACCACGGTGGTGCCGGTGACGAGATCGGCGGGGGCGATCGACGGCGGCGAAGACGGGGACGGGACGTGACGGACCGCTAAACCTAGACAAATCTCGAAGAAAATAGAGCTTCGAGAGGAGAAAAGCTTAACTAGTGTGGCTCGGGCATTCCACCGAACATGTTGTGTGCATAGGAGGTGAGCTAGAGCACCACTAACCCCTCTCCCCCTCGGCCAGAAAAAAAACAGAGCAGTGAGCTCTGCTCTTGAGTGAGGGGGTATATATAGGCAACTCACTGGTCCCGGTTGGTGCTACAAACCGGTGCTAAAGGGGTGCCTTTGGTCCCGGTTCATAAAACAAACCGGGACTAATAGTGGTGGGCCAGGAGCAAGAGCCATTGGTCCCGGTTTTTAGCTCCAACCGGGACCAATAGGTCCAGACGAACCGGGACCAATGGCCCACGTGGCCCGGCCGGCCCCCTGGGCTAACGAACCGGGTCCAGTACCCCTATTGGTCCCGGTTCTAGATTGAACCGGGGCTAATGGGCTGGACCAATGCCCTGTTTTCTACTAGTGAAGTGCCCCTTTATTCTAGCTGCATTAAACCATAGGCGGCAATAGATCCAAGTGATTAGGCCCAATTTACAATTCTCCTTCCTAGCTTAGCTTTTAGGATGCCTCGGTGTCGACAAACCCTAAATGATGAGACCATGATCTTGTTCTTTGACAATAACCAACTTTTTGACCAAACTTTGTTCCTATTTAGAGAGAAACATGGCCAACAACGATGAGGCCGGCGGTTCGGGCGGGAAGGCATTCTGGGAGCTGTCCCAGGAGATGGAGGAACAACCTCACTTGTATGAGGACGCCGCCTTCCACACCGATCCTGAGACCACTGATGGTACCGCAGAGGATGACCCCACTGATGCCACCACTGATAGTGCCGCCGAGAATGCCACCACTGATGATGGCGGCGCACGCACAGATGGCAGCCAACCGAAGAGGCAACAGAAGGACCGGCGCCCGACCGTGCTCCGCACCCTCAAGGAGGAAGTTACTGAAGTGGACTCCAACGGGAATCCAACGGCGCCCGAACGAATAGTCAAGGGGTACTCGATTCAGCTCGGGTGCATTCTCCGGAGCACCGTCTCGATCAACAGCGAGAACCTGAGGCATCCTGACAACGGGAATTACCGCAACCTCCTCTTCACGAAGCTGCACGAACGATACAAGTTCCCCGCTCAATTTGATAACTCAAGCCTCAAAGGGAATAAAGTGAACAATGCTGCCCTCACGAAGATGAGCAAGGCCCTGTCTACTTGGAAAACCAATGTGAAGAGAATGATCGAGAAAGGTGAGAGTTATGAGACGATCAAGGAGAAACATCCTTCGATCACCGAAGATGACTACAACAACTTCAAGATCAATTGCTCGAGTGCCGCACACTCCGAATCAAGTCAGTGGGGGAAAGAAATGCGGCAGCTCAACTTAGGGGAACACACACTCGGTCCCGGCGGTTACAGAGTGGCGGAGCCTATATGGGACAAGGAGGAGGCGGACCGTGCCGAGCAAGGCCTACCGCCCCTCTTCGATAAATACGGTGACAAGCAGACCAGGAACTTTATCAGGGCCCGGTACAAGAAGGATCCGAAAACAAAGGAGCTGACCACGGATCCGAAGACCAGGGCGCTTGAGGCTGTTCTGGTAAGGAATACACCCCCGCGTAATTAGCTCCATATGGTTGCATTCTAATTAATGAAGCCAAATTTCTAAATGATTCACATTCCTTCCGCAGGCGACTGAAAGCGGTAGCGCGGGGTCGACTAAGAGCGGCCCTTGGGACACGACTCTAAATAGGGCGTTGAATGTAATGAAGAACAAGGATAAGCTCGAGAAGCCGACGTCAGCTGGTCGTGTGGCCGGCAAAGGCTTGTCGACAAAATGGTCGTCATACTATAACGCTGGTGGGCGAAAGGAGAAAAAGACCAGCTCGGAAAGCCAGGCGCGCGAGGTTCAAGAACTCAAGGCACAGGTGGAGCGGATTCCGGAGATTGTCCAAGAGCAAGTGCAACAACAGATCGGAGTGACGATCACCGCCATTGTGCCTAGCTTGATCGAGGGGTTGCAGGCGTGGATTGCTGGCGGCCAACAGGGGCCGCCCCCGATTCCCAGCTTCACGGCCAGCAACTCGCAGAACATGATGGCGGGGCCATTGGTGTCTCCGGCGGAGGCGGCATTGGTGTCTCCGACGCCGGCATGGGAGCTTAATGCACCCGTGTGTACGCCGGTCGGCACCTCTGCAGCAAGCGGCCCCTTCGTCAACTGCACGCCCGCCGTTGGCGGTGCCTTGACATTAGCCGAGCTCGACGCCATCATCACGGTAACTAATTAAGCCTCTCTCGGCCGAGGACTTCATCTCCTTGCCTTTGACTGGGCATCCCTGATGCCCTACATGTTTTCGCAGGGCGCCGCCGACGTTCCGTGCACTCTCCTGCACTTCATGAACAACGAGTTGGTCGATGTCGCCAAGGGCAAAATCGTTCAACCGGGCCAGCCCTTGTTCCACGGTACCCAGATGCCACCCAACTTGTTTAGGGTTCAACTGGTTCGGGTGCTACCAGGCTGCGACGAGGTGTTACCTCCGATTCGACCCATCGGGGCCGACGATGATGACGTCATGACCCTCAGCGCCTGCCTGAGCTGGCCCCTGCTTTGGTTGAAGAGCCAGATTCGTTTGGGGGCGGGGGAAACCACACCAAAGACAACACCGCCAGTTGTGCCGGCGCCAAGTCGTCCCCATGGCAAGTCCGCCGCAACGGTGCCGGACGTCCCTATGCCACTGGATCCAAACATGCATATGGCACAGGATCAGAACGACGACGACGATACATTTGCCAACGTCGATCAGTACTTTGCCGATCATGGGTACGGTGACGACTTCATGGGGGCTCCTTCTCAAGAACCCAACCCAACAAAAGACGTGCGCGATCAAGCCGGTACCGCGGAGAAGCCAAGTTGCAACAGGCGTCGTCTGCCGTTCAGCTCTCAGGAGACGCCTCCAGCTGCCGACTTCACCGAGCCTCAGATAGGCGAGGTGCGAAATATGATCAGCCCCAACACACTAAAGAAGGCGGTCTCTGAGCAGAACTCGGTCCCAATTCAGGAGATCAAGAAGAAGGCACGCAAAAGAAAAACTAACAAGGGTGCGAGCCAGCCGGCACCGAGTACGATCCGTGCTCAGGATGGGCCACCTTCACCTGAGGATGTAATGAGGAGGGTGCATGTGGCGGGTAGGCCGATGCTACCGACAAATATGCTCGATGCTGCAACCGGTGCTATGCGGAGTCTGCATGACAGTGTTCTTTCTTTGGAGAAGCGGCGTCTCAGAGAGAAGGATGTGGCATACCCGGTTTTCGCGGCCAAGGTTCCGGAGGGCAAGGGCTTTGTGGATAACTCCATCGGGGGTACGATCGTCCTGCGGTTTGATGACATCCACGCTATGTTGAACCTTCATCCGCTGCACTACACCTTCGTTCGGCTATTTTCGCTGAGTATGGAGATGCGGATCATTCGCGACAAGACCCCGGACATCGTGATAGTCGACCCCTTCTACATGCGTGCCAAGATCTTGGGCAGCGCTGGGGACCGGCAAGTCGCGAGTTCTTACCTCGAAGGCGTCATTCTGGCAAACCGAGATAAGGATAACTTCCTCGTGCCTTACTTTCCCGAGTAAGTCCTCCGCCTCAACCGCCCCGTAACATATGAATTCTTAGATTTCGATCGTTCTTCTTTTAACATTCCGTGTTTTCTGCAGTGACACACAGTGCACGCTCATCCTACTAAGCCCCAAATATTCCATGGCCACGTATTTCGACCCGGACCGTCAGTCGGCTGTAGACTACACAAATGTCAAGAAGGTTCTTGATGATGTTCTCGCCGGCTACGCCAAATCTGGAGGCACCTTCACCAGGACAACTAGTAAGTACGGCAAGCACGTGTTCTCCCACAACACGACGTTCTGCTGCGTCAAGCAGCCGCCTGGCGGTCAGAAGGGTGCCTACTACGCCATCCATCACATGCGGGCGATCGTACGGGACCATCATCAACTTCTGCTACCGAGTAAGCTCAAAGATTGGGCCGCGCGCGTGTCGGCAATCCAGGACGCGGACATCAGACAAGATTTCTTTCGCATCCAGTCGGAGTTTGCGGAAATCATCCATCAAGATGTCCTTCGTACCTCGGGGCAGTTCTACCTCAGAAATCAACCGTCGAGCAGTGACATCGACACAATGCTACAAATGCAGGCTGACAACGCCCGTGATTTCATGACTCCCACGATAGACGGCGGCTTCATCCACGCTCCGGTGCATTGAGTCGAGTCGAAAGCAGTGATGCTGTGTCTAGTTCTGAAACATCGATTGGCTCATGTTGTAATTAAACTTTAATGAACTTGTAGTATGTCTCTTTGTTTTCGAGAGTCGTTCAACTTAGATGTAATCGATGCTATTAATGTCTTGCTTTTCTCTTTCAATCGTTCTGTTGCATACTTATATATTGCTTATGAATTGTCTGTGAATTGGTACTAACGTTTCGTTTGGCTAGTGCATATATAGCGATGTCGTCGTATGTCGTGTACAAGGGTAAGGTTCCCGGAGTCTACGACGACTGGGAGGAGTGTCGGAGACAGGTTCACCGATTCAGCGGTAACAGTTACAAAGGGTACACCACTAGGGCCGAGGCTGAATCTAGATACGCCCGCTATCTAGCGGGAGAGGGGAGGGAGCGTTGGAGGAACCGGATGAAAACGAGTTTCATCGTGATGATGCTCATCGTGACGACCGCAGCTCTCTTCTATGTGATGGTAGTTTAGATGATCGATATCGACTTGTAATATGAAGACAAACTCGCTACTCGCGGTCTCGAGACTTGTAATATATTGTTCTATCTTTGTTCGGTCTTTTCAATTCGGAGACTAATATGATGAATTGTATTCGGAGACTAATATGATGAATTGTATTCAGAGACTAATCTTCTATTGTATTCGATGAATGTGTTGTTGATGTGTGCTGTCTATATTCTGTGCAATTATACATTTTGTAATCTGTGCAAAAAAACAGAAAAATAATATTAAAAAAACCTAATATTCATACTAATGGCGCATCAGAGCACAGTGCGCCATTAGTGTGCCAAAGCATACTAATGGCGCATTATCAGCCAGTGCGCCATTAATATGCAGACATTACTAATGGCGCATCATACCTTAGTGCGCCATTAGTATGCCAAAGCACCTGGGTACACATGGCCCCTGGGAGGCATACTAATGGCGCACTACGGTGCACACTAATGACGCATCTGCCGTGCGCCATTAGTATACCAGAATACTAATGGCGCACCAGAGGTGCGCCATTAGTATCAAATACCATTAGTATCAAATACTAATGGCATGCTAGTAATGGCGCACCTCTAATGCGCCATTAATGGCCAAATTAGGTGCGCCATTAATAGGCCTTTTCCTAGTAGTGACTTGTATCCTAGGCCTCTTTTATATAGCGAGGGTAGACACACGATTTAACCTATGCCAACATAATAGCACAGACGCGCAAGGGGGAGCCGGCGGCGTGTGCCGGCGCCCGGGTGGCCGGTGTGCGGTATTGTGACGGTGTCATGGGGAGGAGTGCTCGTAGTCAAGCCCCGGGGATGTAGCCATATCGATGAACCTCGTTAACAAATCTCGATGTCGTGCTCGTGTGATTGCTTGGTCCTCGGATGATAGACGGTATGCCTTCGATTTATTCTAACAATGGGGATGTGAGTAGTGGAGATAACGGGCCACGAGACCCACACCAAAAAGTTGCTCGGGTCCTTCCACACGGTGGAGCTCGCCACGCTTGATTACGACCAGTAGCGGGTCCAGTTCCACGGCGTGGCGGCGCACCTAAACTTCCCATGGGGGACGGCGCCCGTACACCTTGTCCCCAGAGTGGTGAATGCGGCCATGGCTCGGTAGGACCAAGAGGCAAGGAACGCCTCGAGGCGGAGGCCGCCGATGAGAAGTACACGGCAGACCTCTGCCGCCAGTACCCCGAGCTTGTGGAGGCGGAGCAGACGATCTTTGCGGAGCACGCGGAGGTCATCGTCATCTCCGATGGCAAGAACCAAGGCGGCGACAACGGTGGAAAAGACAAGGAGGAGTTTGACAGTGGTGGCGCATTTGCCCGGCTCCGGCGATGACAGCACCAGCCCGAACCCAATGGGCGGTGGAAGGTCAAGGCTAGATTGGCTCGACCTCTACAAGGGTGATGATAATGATGAAGAGTAGTTTAGTTTTAAGTTAAGTTTATGTTTAAATTTTAGTTGTCAAGACAATATGTCCAATTTCGGTTGTCAAGACAATGTGGCCAATTCTGGTTGTTTAAATAAAAACTAGGTCGAACTTATGCAAATTTGATTTTTACTCCGTTAATTTTAGGATTTCGGCTAGGTCCGATTAGATGTTAGTGGAGTAAAAATCCTCCACTAAGCTTTGCTCGGCCGGATCGTCTTCTACTTTATAGGGGATTGATTAGAAATGCCCTAATTGTATCAGATGCAGACCCCCACCCCCACCCCCACCCCTAACGCACTTTCCAGAAGTCAACCTGCAGTCCCGTTTTGAGTGAGTATAGAAAAATATTTCACGTATGTACCCCCTGAGATTTCGGCTAATCAACCCATGGCCCTATTTTTGGTGAGAATAGAAAATGTTTCACTTTTTTCAGAAAACCACGAGAGGTTTCAGTTAATAAACTCAGTTAAATATTCTTATCTTTTAAACTGTAACTCCAAGTTAAACATGTTATATATGAAATTTGATTAGAAAAATTTGTAGCATTAGAATATGATGTTCTTTTTACCCGTTAACAAATTTTTAATGCTGTTTAGGAAAAAACTTCAAATACTTTTAAATAATGTTCATATCTTTTAAACTCTAACTCCAATTTTAACATGTTATATATGAAAATTGATAACAAAAATGTGTAGAATATGAATATGATGTTGTTTAACCTATTAATAATTCTTAAATAGGACGCAAACTTAATAAGTAGTGCACGGCCCATCTTTCTTTCGTACCTGTGCCGATCCAGATTGAAATTGAACCCTGAGCAAAACCAGATTGGAGACGAAAAAACCATGTTGAAATAAGAGATGTGAACCTATTAGGGTATTGAGTCATGGGTACTGTGTTAGGGGCATGTGGTATTTTTTCTTCCCGTTGGAATGCACGGACTCTTTTGCTAGTCAAAGGCAAAAGGATGACCACACGACACACAAACTAGGAAAAAACACGATGAAAGCTACAGTTAACGAGCTCATGTCCGAAACAAAGATACATAAAACTAAACAAAATCTTTGTTATATCAAGAAACATAGCTAGCATAGTCAGAAATACCATAACAAGTAGCATCATGTTGTGTATGGGAGTATTGTGGCTCATAGATCAAACATGACTTCGAAATGCTGCAAAGCAGGGGGAGCGGAATCCATGCTTCAAATATGTAGGAGACCAAGTCTCTCCTTCTTCTTTTCATTTTCCTTTAACTTCCACAGCTACTTATCTTTAAGTGTGTCAGGCTTTAGTCTCATCTCCGCTTCTTCCCTCTTCCACGTCTCTTCCTCTGCAAATCAAAGAGGTGAGACGTTATCGCCAACAATACTTGATCAGCTATAATGTGTTTTCCTCGCTTTCAAATGAAACAAACAACATGAAGTAGCAAGAGAAAGCCACAGCTAGTAGGATTTATCTTCAGTGATCTACTGTCCAATTACGAGAGAAATCAATACTGCACTGCGGTAGATCCTCAAAGATAATGACAATTCAAAGTACAACACTCGAATAGAGTCGGAATAGACTAAAATTAAGCGTTCCAAAGTTAGCAACAATAACAATAAAGCTCTAGTACCGTGCTCGGTCAGCGAGTAGAAGAAAGAGTAAAGCTAGTATGAGAATCCATTTACCTTCACGTTTTCGCCTCTACCTCGTGGAACATCTGGATCCGCTCTTCCTCCGGAAACAGATAATACATCAATTTCAGCAGAGTCTCCCTTGCACACTTTCTTGAAATCAACTGATTGATCCTTTCTTCCCTCTCTTTCTTTTGGCTATTAAACTCAGCTTCTCGACGTTGGACAACTCTTTCCTGGAAAGCATTCTGAAACAACAAAAGGGTAACAGAAAACGTATGATAAATACAGCAAAGCCTAATTTTTTTTAAACAAATGCATGCTATAAAATGCTCATAGGTTGACAACAATGCCCGTAAAGCCAAAACTAAAATTATTATATGCTGAAATACATGACAAATCTGAATCTATGCAACCAAAAATTAAACAGACTGAAAACATCGATTCTGACTATGTTTACCCTTGTCAGCAATTAGGGCAACAAATTTTATACCATCCACACACAACTAAAGCCCATGCCTTAGACCATCTCCAGCCGCGCCCCCAACAGCCCCCCTCCCCCCCAAGGCCGATTTTTAGCGCCGGCGCCGAAAAATCGGCCCAGTCGCGCCCCCACGAGCCTGTTTTTCGCCGGATTGGGCCGAAATTGGCGCCGGCGCTCCCAACCCGAACCAGGCGCGCTGGGGCGCCCGAGGGCGCCGGCGCGAACGTTTTGGCGCAAAAGAGTGGCGGGACCGGCGCGTCAGCTAGACGAAGGCTGGTCGTCCTCATCGTCTCGGTTTTCCCGCGTGGAATCAATGCCAAGGCTGCCGCCGGTCAGGGAGACGAAGGCTGGTCGTCCTCATCGTCTCGGTTTTCCCGCGTGGAATCAATGCCAAGGCTGCCGCCGGTCAGCCTGCCATTGATTCACGGGCGGCGCAGTGCGGCGACGCCGCCCCGCCTTCCGCCACGCGTTCGCACGCGGCCGCCCCTGAGCCTCTATAAAAGGCGCCCCTGGGCCGCGCCGGTGAGGCACCAATCCATCGGCAGTCCTTCCCCTCCTCGCCGCCGTACTTCCTCCCCTCTCTCTGCCTTTTGAGCCCCTCTCTCTCCCCCCCGGCAACCATGAGCGCGAGGTACCCCGGCGACGCGGCGGCAGCCAACGGTTTCGGCCGTCGCTCGCTGCATGAGTGGGAGGCCTACCTCCTCCACGAGGCCAACTACCCCGCGCCGCCCGACGTACGCGCTCCGTCGCGGTGGAGGCTCAGCGCCGGCGGGGTCCCAGTCCCCCCTCTGCCCGTCCCCGAGACGCCCTATTTCCACGCCGAGATCGAGCGTGCGCGGGCATCCCTGACGGTCGCGGAGGGGGCGCTCCCGGAGTATGCCGCCGACAACCACGCGGCATGAGCGGCGTACTTCGAACGCCGGCAGGAGGAGCGGCTCGTCTCCACCAACAACGCGCCAATGCCGCGCGGCCGCAAGAACAGTGAGGGCTGCCGCCTATGGTGGGGCGTCCTTGGCCGCACGCTCAGCGGCGTCCTCGCGCACGTCGAGGGCGGCAACGACCCGCCGCTCGAGTGAATCAGCGCGCCGGGGCGAGGGGTCGAGCAACGGCCGTGTCAAGGAGGAGAAGCATCTGCCATAGTTTAGGGTTTTTTTCGTCCTTTTTATTCGTGTAAAAAACGCCTAAATTTCGCCGTAATTTGGCCGTGTTTATTCAAATTTGCCCGTGTTTGCAGAAATTTGGGGACGTCTGGGGCCCGACCTGGGGGCGACGGCTGGGGACGTGCTCGTCCCCACGCTGAAAAAAACGCCGGCTCGCCCCCAAGCGGCGATTTTCGGCGCGTCTTGGGGCGCAACGGCTGGAGATGCTCTTAGGACAATTGCAAGAAGGATACATGCATGCATACCTTATGCTCCAACAATCGAGAAAGCCTATTTTTCTCGTGCAAATCGGCAGCGTGCTGTTGCCTGCCGAGCTCAATCTTTTGCTGCCAAGTAGAAATTGATAATGAATGTGAGAAACTGTGAAACAACAATCAGGATCTGCATCTTGCGTAAACAAGAAGAAAATAACAGTAAAGACCAACCAGCTGCTCTTGCAAATAAAGGTTCTCTGCTTCCAACTCCCTGTTCCTCTGCAGCTCCCTCTCCCTCCTCTGCAAATCAATGAGGTGGCAGACATTATTGCCAAAAAATACTTGATCAAGCTAAAAATATATACTCGATGGACTCCGGCCGTGATGTTTGGAACAATATTATTGCTATCAATGAGGTAATTTTACTATTGCCAAAAATAAGTGCTCAAGCCAACAATATACTCCCTTCGTAAACTAATATAAGAGCGTTTAAAATACTAAAATATTAATCTAAATGCTTTTATATTAGTTTACAGAGGAAGTACTATACTCGATGGACCCAGGCCGTGATGGAGATTGAGTAAATTAGCGCGGAATCTCTTCTCACCTGGAGAGAAGAGTACGGTCATGGCCAATCGACAATCTCAGATGGTGTGCAACAGTGCCCTGATCTCGATCTCGGCTGAGCCCGCGTCTGCTCCTCCCTTGGGATCCTTGACGATGTTATGTAGGCGGCAGCGGAGTTCCGTTTACCGATGGATTTCGTCCCGTACGGTAACTTTTTGTTGTTTTATTAGAACACTACTTTTTTTTTTTTGAGTAACATTAGAACACTACTAGATCCTTGACGCGCGCGTATGCCTGCCATCGAGCGTGCAGTGAACGGCCCGGCCCAGTAACGGCCGCTAGTCTTCGGCTCTCTGTTTGTTTTCTCTGTTCTTTCTGTATTTTTTTGGGTTTTCTACTTTTCTTTACCAGTTTTTTCAGGATTTTTGTTCTTTATTTTTTTAACACACGTATAGTTTATTCCAATGCATGCTGTTCATTTTTCGTATACACGACACAGTTTTGTGATACACGCTGAGAGTTTTTCAAATACATGTTTTGAACATTTTTTGAGTGCATGTTAATTTTTTTTAAACACACATTGAATTTTTTTTGAGTGATACAAAACAGTTTTTAACTATGCAAACCTTTTTTACGTTGTATAGTTGTTTGTTAAATGTCATGAACATTTTTACAATTGCACGAAACATTGTTTTAAAACCACAGTAACAGTTTTACATTGTTTAAACAAAAAATCACAAAAAAAATTAGAACTACATGAATATATTTTTTACATTGTCTAAAGAGTTTAAAAAATGACATAATATTTTTTCTAAAAGCATGAACAGTTTTTAAATGCCACGACCATTTTTCTTCAACAGTAGGAGTACGGACATTTTTCTCGAAATCACGAACAAACAAATTTACAATCCTGTGAACCAAACACCTACGTTGACAATATATATGTGTTTTCCAATCCTCTGTTTTCAACACGTATTCCTACTTTTTTCGTCTAAGAATCGTATGAACCAAATGAGCCCGCAAGCTTGCAAAAATTCATGCATTTTCCAATTCTATGTTTTGCTCCTTCATTCTTATAGTATTCCTGTGTTTTTCACGTTCGTGGTTATTAGTTTATTTCCCCGACCCCACGTCGCTCCCTAGTGGCGGCTTGGGCGGAAATCCTAACTATAGCCACCGCTGCGGTGCTGCCCCATCTCCTTCATCCCCCCCCCCCCCC
>LR738711.1:52391100-52413117 GCA_902687465.1 Secale cereale | reverse complement strand
CCCCCCCCCCCCCGTTACACATCTCCCTCCTCTCGCAAGTCCTTGGTGAAGCCTTGCAGCTTTTCCGTTGCATCCACCACCACGCCGTCGTGCTGCTGGATCTCCATTAACCTCTCCTCCCCCCTTGCTGGATCAAGAAGGAGGAGACGTCGCTAGATGACTCCTTAGATTGATCTTGGTGAAGCGTAGGATTTTTTTTTGAATTCTGCTATGTTCCCCAACAGAACTAGCTCTAGTTCATCAATGTAATGTAGGCATGTATTCCAAATATAGTCATACGTGCTTATGGAAAAGAACTTGCATGCCATATTTTGTCCTACCCTCCCGTGGCAGCGGGGTCCTATTGGAAACTAAGGGATATTAAGGCCTCCTTTTAATAGAGTACCGGACCAAAGCATTCACACGTAGTGAATATATGAACTCCTCAAACTACGGTCATCACCGGGAGTGGTCCCGACTATTGTCACTTCGAGGTTGCCGGATCATAACACATAGTAGGTGACTATTGACATGCAAGATAGGATCAAGAACACACATATATTCATGAAAACATAATAGGTTCAGATCTGAAATCATGGCACTCGGGCCCTAGTGACAAGCATTAAGCATGGCAAAGTCATAGCAACATCAATATTAGAACATAGTGGATACTAGGGATCAAACCCTAACAAAACTAACTCGATTACATGGTAAATCTCATCCAACCCATCACCGTCCAGCAATCCTACGATGGGATTACTCACGCACGGCGGTGAGCATCATGGAATTGGTGATGGAGGAAGGTTGATGATGACGATGGCGACGATCTCCCCTCTCCGAAGCCCCGAACGGACTCCAGATCAGCCCTCCCGAGAGAGATTAGGGCTTGGCGGTGGCTTCGTATCGTAAAACTCGATAATTCCTTCTCCTTGATTTTTTTTCTCCCCGAAAGTGAATATATGGAGTCGGGGAAGACGTCGGTGGAGCAATAGGGGGCTTATGGTGGGTTGCGAGAGTGACAGAAACTTAAACCCGAGTAGGTGGGGTCTGACGTATGGGAGTAAAGAGGACTTGATACTTATGTTGGGGAACGTAGCATGGGAAACAAAAATTTTCCTACGCTCACCAAGATCAATCTAGGAGATGCATCTACGAGAGGAGAGTTGGATCCACATACCCTTGTAGATCGCTAAGCGGAAGCGTTCAAGAACGCGGTTGATGGAGTCGTACTCGCCGCGATTCAGATCGCCGAAGATCCTAGCACCGAAGCAACGGTGCCTCCGCGTTCTTCACACGTGCAGCCCGGTGACGTCTCCCACGCCTTGATCCAGCAAGGAGAGAGGGAGAGGTTGGGGAAGACTCCATCCAACAGCAGCACGACGGCATGGTGGTGGTGGAGGAGCGCGGGACTCCAGCAGGGCTTCGCCAAGCGCTGCAAGAGACGAGGAGGGAGAGGGGTAGGGCTGCGCCAAGATGGAGATGTTCTCGTGTCTCTAGCAGCCCCAAAACCCCTCATATATATAGGGGGAAGGGAGGGCTGCGCCCCCCTTTAGGGTTTCCCTCCCCTAGTGTGCGGCCAGCCCTAGATCCATCTAGGGGGGGCGGCCAAAGGGGGAGAGAGGGGGAGGCGCACCACTATTGGGCCTTAGGGCCCAACTGCATTAGGGTTTGCCCCCCTTCCCCTCTTGGGGCGCCCTGGGACTTGGTGGGGGGGCGCACCAGCCCCCTTGGGGCTGGTCCCCTCCCACACTTAGCCCACGCAGCCACCTGGGGTTGGTGGCCCCACCTGGTGGACCCCCGGGACCCTCCCGGTGGTCCCGGTACATTACCGATATCGCCCGAAACTTTTCCGGTGACCAAAACAGGACTTCCTATATATGAATCTTTACCTCCGGACCATTCCGGAACTCCTCGTGACGTCCGGGATCTCATCCGGGACTCCGAACAACATTCGGTAACCGCGTACATACTTTCCCTATAACCCTAGCGTCATCGAACCTTAAGTGTGTAGACCCTACGGGTTCGGGAACCATGTAGACATGACCGAGACAACTCTCCGGTCAATAACCAACAGCGGGATCTGGATACCCATGTTGGCTCCCACATGTTCCACGATGATCTCATCGGATGAACCACGATGTCAAGGATTCAATCAATCCCGTATACGATTCCCTTTGTCTATCGGTATAGCACTTGCCCGAGATTCGATCGTCGGTATGCCGATACCTCGCTCAATCTCGTTACCGGCAAGTCTCTTTACTCGTTCCGTAACACATCATCCCGTGATCAACTCCTTGATCACATATTGTGCACATTATGATGATGTCCTACCGAGTGGGCCCAGAGATACCTCTCCGTCACACGGAGTGACAAATCCCAGTCTCGATTCGTGCCAACTCAACAGACACTTTCAGAGATACTTGTAGTGCACCTTTATAGCCACCCAGTTACGTTGTGACGTTTGGTACACCCAAAGCATTCCTACGGTATCCGTGAGTTGCACAATCTCATGGTCTAAGGAAAAGATACTTGACATATAGAAAAGCTTTAGCATACGAACTACACGATCTGTGCTAGGCTCAGGATTGGGTCTTGTCCATCACATCATTCTCCTAATGATGTGATCCCGTTATCAACGACATCCAATGTCCATGGTCAGGAAACCGTAACCACCTATTGATCAACGAGCTAGTCATCTAGAGGCTTACTAGGGACATGGTGTTTGTCTATGTATCCACACATGTATCTGAGTTTCCTATCAATACAATTCTAGCATGGATAATAAACGATTATCGTGAACAAGGAAATATAATAATAACCAATTTATTATTGCCTCTAGGGCATATTTCCAACAGTCTCCCACTTGCACTAGAGTCAATAATCTAGTTCACATCGCCATGTGATTAACACTCACAGGTCACATCGCCATGTGACCAACATCCAAAGAGTTTACTAGAGTCAGTAATCTAGTTCACATCAATATGTGGTCAACACTCAATGAGTTCTGTGTTTGATCATGTTATGCTTGTGAGAGAGGTTGTAGTCAACGGGTCTGTAACATTCAGATCCCTATGTTCTTCGCAAAAACTTATGTCATATCGTAGATGCTGCTATCACGTTCCACTTGGAGCTATTCCAAACTGTTGCTCCATTATACGTATCCGGTATCTCCACTTAGAGTTATCCGAATAGGTGTTAAGCTTGCATCGACGTAACTCTTTACGTCGAACTCTTTATCACCTCCATAACCGAGAAACATTTCCTTACTCCTCTAAGGATAATTTTGACCACTATCTAGTAATCCACTCCTGGATCACCTTTGTACCCTCTTGCCAGACATGTGGTAAGGCACACATCAGGTGCGGTACTTAGCATGGCATACCGTACAGAGCCTATGACAAAAGCATAGGGGACGACCTTCGTCCTTCCTCTTCCTTCTGCCGTGGTCAATTTTTGAGTCTTACTCAACTCCACACCTTACAACTCAGGTAAGAACTCCTTCTTTGACTGATCTATTTTGAACTTCTTCAAAATCATGCCAAGGTGTGTGATCTTTTGAAAGTATCATCAGGTGTCTTGATCTATCTGTATAGATCTTGATGCCCAATATGTAAGCAGCTTTATCCAGGTCTTCCTTTGAAAAACTCATTTCAAACAACCCTTTATGCTTTCCAGAAATTCTACATCATTTCGGATCAACAATATGTCATTCACATATACTTATCAGAAATGTTGTATTGCTCCCACTCACTTTATTGCAAATACAAGTTTCCACCAAACTTTGTATACCCAAAAACTTTGATCACTCCATCAAAGTGTATATTCCGACTCCGAGATGCTTGCTCTAGTCCATGGAAGGATCGTTGGAGCTAGCATATCTTTTAGCATCCTTAGGATCGACAAAACCTTTCTGATTGTATCACATACAACCTTTCCTTACGAAAACTGGTAAGGAAACTTGTTTTGTCATTCATCTGCCAGATTTCATAAATGCAGCTAATGCTAACATGATTCCGACGGACTTAAGCATCGCTACGGGTGAGAAAATCTCATCGTAGTCAACTCCTTGAACTTGTGGAAAACTCTTCGCCACAAGTCGAGCTTCATAGACGGTGACATTACCGTCCACATCCGTCTTAGTTTTAAAGATCCATTTGTCTCAATGGCTTGCTGATCACAGGGCAAGTCCACCAAAGTCCATACTTTGTTTTGATACATGGATCCTATCTCGGATTTATCGGCTTCTAACCATTTGTCGGAATATGGGCCCACCATCGCTTCTCCATAGTTCGTAGGTTCATCGTTGTCCAACAACATGACCTCTAAGACAGGATCAACGTACCACTCAGGAGTAGTACATATCCTTGTCAACCTACGAGGTTCGATTGCAACTTGATCTGGAGCTTCATGATCACTATCATTAGTTTCCTCTTCAACTGTCGTAGATTCCACAGAAACATCTTTCTGTGTTGCACTACTCTCCGGTTGAAGTGAGGGTTCGACAACCTCATCAAGTTCTATCTTCCTCCCACTCAATTCTTTCGAGAGAAACTCCTTCTCGAGAAAGGACCCGTTCTTAGCGACAAACATTTTTGTCCTTGGATCTGAGATAGAAGGTATACCCAACCGTTACCAGTGGGTATTCCATGAAGATGTATTTGTCCGCTTTGGGTTCGAGCTTTTCCTGGCTGAAGCCATAAGCATCGCACCCCCAAACATTTAAGAAAACGACAACCTTGGTTTCTTGCCAAACCATACGACGTCGTCTCAACGGACTTAGATGGTGCCCTATATAAAGTGAATGCAGCTGTCTCTAATGCATAACCTCAAAATAATAGCGGTAGATCGGTAAGACATACCATAGATCGCACCATATCTCATAAGGTTCGATTACGATGTCCGGACACACCATCACGCTGTGGTGTTCCAGGGGACTTCAACTGCGAAACAATTCCACAATGTCTTAAGTGATTGCCAAACTCATAACTAAGATAATATCCACTTGATCAGATCGTAGGAACATGATCTTCTTGTTATGATGATTCTTAATCTTCACTCTGAAATTTTTGAACCTTTCAAACGTTTCAGACTTTTGCTTCATTAAGTAAATATACCATATCTACTCAAATCGTCAGTGAAGATGAGAAAATAACGATATCCACCACACGCCTTAATTCTCATTGGATCACATACATCAGCATGTATGATTTCCAATAAGTCACTTACCCGTTTCATTGTACCTGAAAACGAGATCTCAGTCATCCTGCCCATGAGGCATGGCTCACATGTGTCAAGCAATTCAAAATCAAGTGACTCCAAACGTCCATCAGCATGGAGTTTCTTCATGCATTTTATGCCAAAATGACCTAAGCGGCAGTGCCACAAGAAAGTGGTACTATCATTATTAACTCTACATCTTTTTGGCATTAATATTATCATTATGTGTATTACCATGATCGAGATTCAACGAACCATTGGGTGCATGACCATAAAGGTATTATTCATGTAAACAGAATAACCATTATTCTCTAACTTAAATGAATAACCGTGTTGCGATGAACATGATCTAATCATTTTCATGCTCAACGTAGACACCTGATAACATTTATCTAGGTTCAACACTAATCTCGAAAATAGAAGGAGCGTGCGATGGTGATCTTTATCATCTTTGGAAACACTTCCAACACACATCGTCACCTCGCCCTTAGCTAGTCTCCGTTCAGTCCGTAGCTTTTGCTTCAAGTCACTAATAATAGCAGCTGAACCGGTATCCAATACCCAGGTGCTACAAGGAGTACTACTAAGGTACACATTAATAACACGTATATCAAATACACTTTGTTGAAGTTGTCAGCTATCATATCTACCATGTATTTGGGGTGGTTCCGCTATCATGTGACCGTTCCCCTTACAATAGAAGCACTTGGTCTCGAGGTTTGGGTTCAACCATGGGTTCCTTCATCAGAGCGACAACAGGTTTGCCATTCATGAAGTTTCCCTTCTAGCCCTTACCCTTTTGAAACCAGTGGTCTTGTTAAACCATCAACACTTGATGCTCCTTCTTGATTTCTACTTTTTGCGGTACTAAGAACCGCTAACAGCACCGGGATCATCCATCCTTTGCATGCCATAGTTCTTCACGAAGTTCTAGTAGCTTGGTGATAGTGTCTAGAGAATTCCGTCAACCACTATCTCACCTGGAAGATTAACTCCCACTTGGTTCAAGTGATTTCAGCACCCAGACATTCTGTGCACATGCTCACTAGTTGAGCTATTCTCCTCCATCCTTTTGGCAAAGGAACTTGTCAGAGGTCTCATACCTCTTAACATGGGCATGAGCCTGAAATCCCAATTTCAGCTCTTAGAACATCTCATATGTTCCATGGCGTTCAAAACGTCATTGGAATCCCGATTCCAAGCCGTAAAGTATGGTGCACTAAACTATCAAGTAGTCATCAGGACGTCTCTGTCAGGTGTTCACAACATCCACAGACAACGTTGTAGGGGTTTGCACATCGAGCGGTGCATCAAAGACGTAAGCTTTCTGTGCAGCAGTGAGGACACTCCTCGGACTACGGACCCAGTCCGCATCCTTGCTTACAATATCTTTCAACTTAGTCTTTCTCTAGGATCGTATTTAAACAGGGAGTTACAACGCAAGCTATTGATCTACAACATAATTTGCAAAGGCAACTTAGACTATTGTTCATGATAAGTGAGTTTAACTAATCAAATTACTTATAACTCCCACTCAAATTGACATCCCTCCGGTCATCCGAGCGTGACATGATCCAAATTCACCAACCCAAGTCCGATCATCACGTGAGATGAGGTGGTGTCAATGGTGAACATCAACATGTTGATCATATCTACTATATGACTCATGCTCGACCTTTCGGTCCTCCGTGTTCCGAGGCCATGTCTGTACATGCTAGGCTCGTCAAGTCTAACCCGAGTGTTCTGCATGTGCAAAAACTGGCTTGCACCCGTTGTATGCGAACGTAGAGTCTATCACACCCGATCATCACGTGGTGCTTCGAAACGACGAACCTTCGCAACGGCGCACACTCGGGGGGAACACAATTTTATCTTGAAATTTTAGTGAGGGATCATCTTATAATGCTACCGTCGACCTAAGCAAAATAAGATGCATAAAAGGATTAACATCACATGCAAATCATCAGTGACATGATATGGCCATCAACTCGTGCTTTTGATCTCCATCTCCAAAGCACCGGCATGATCTCCATCGTCACCGGCGCCACACCATGATCTCCATCATCATGATCTCCATCATCGTGTCGCCATCGGGGTTGTCGCGCGCCCACCATGCTCTTACTACTATTGCTACCGCTTAGCGATAAAGTAAAGCATTACATAGCGCTTAATGATTGACACGCAGGTCATACAAAAAATTAAAGACAACCCTATGGCTCCTGCCGGTTGCCGTATGCATCGACATGCAAGTCGATATTAACTATTACAACATGATCATCTCATACATCAAATATATCTCATCATGTCATTGGCCATATCATATCACATACATACCCTGCAAAAACAAGTTAGACGTCCTCTAATTTGTTGTTGCATGTTTTTACGTGGCTGCTATGGGTATCTAGCAAGAACGCTTCTTACCTACGCAAAACCACAACGGTGATATTCAAGTTGCTATTTAACCTTCTACAAGGACCGCCTTGTTCTATTCCGATTCAACTAAGATAGGAGAGACAGACACCCGCTAGCCATCTTATGCAACAAAAGTCACATGTCTGTCGATGGAACCGGTCTCATGTACGTGGACATGTAAAGTTGGTCCGGGCCGCTTCATCCCATAATACCGCTGAATCAAGAAAGACTAAGGAGGGAAGCAATTTAAACATCAACGTCCACAAACCCTTTTGTGTTCTACTCGTGAAAGCATCTACGCAAGATCCTAGCTCATGATGCCACTGTTGGGGAACGTACCATGGGAAACAAAAAATTTTCCTACGCTCACCAAGATCAATCTAGGAGATGCACATCTACGAGAGGAGAGTTGGATCCACATACCCTTGTAGATCGCTAAGCGGAAGCGTTACTAGAACGCGGTTGATGGAGTCGTACTCGCCGCGATTCAGATCGCCGAAGATCCTAGCACCGAACGGACGGTGCCTCCGCGTTCTTCACACGTACAGCCCGGTGACGTCTCCCACGCCTTGATCCAGCAAGGAGAGAGGGAGAGGTTGGGAAACCTCCAACCAACAGCAGCACGACGGCATGGTGGTGGTGGAGGAGCGCGGGACTCCAGCAGGGCTTCGCCAAGCGCTGCGGGAGACGAGGAGGAAGAGGGGTAGGGCTGCACCAAGAGGGAGATGTTCTCGTGTCTCTAGCAGCCCCAAAACCCCTCATATATATAGGGGGAAGGGAGGGCTGCGCCCCCCTTTAGGGTTTCCCTCCCCTAGGGTGCGGCCAGCCCTAGATCCATCTAGGGGGGGCGGCCAAAGGGGGAGAGAGGGGGAGGCGCACCACTATTGGGCCTTAGGGCCCAACTGCATTAGGGTTTGCCCCCCTTCCCCTCTTGGGGCGCCCTGGGACTTGGTGGGGGGGCGCACCAGCCCCCTTGGGGCTGGTCCCCTCCCACACTTAGCCCACACAGCCACCTGGGGTTGGTGGCCCCACCTGGTGGACCCCCGGGACCCTCCCGGTGGTCCCGGTACATTACCGATATCGCCCGAAACTTTTCCGGTGACCAAAACAGGACTTCCCATATATGAATCTTTACCTCCGGACCATTCCGGAACTCCTCGTGACGTCCGGGATCTCATCCGGGACTCCGAACAACATTCGGTAACCGCGTACATACTTTCCCTATAACCCTAGCGTCATCGAACCTTAAGTGTGTAGACCCTACGGGTTCGGGAACCATGTAGACATGACCGAGACAACTCTCCGGTCAATAACCAACAGCGGGATCTGGATACCCATGTTGGCTCCCACATGTTCCACGATGATCTCATCGGATGAACCACGATGTCAAGGATTCAATCAATCCCGTATACGATTCCCTTTGTCTATCGGTATAGCACTTGCCCGAGATTCGATCGTCGGTATGCCGATACCTCGCTCAATCTCGTTACCGGCAAGTCTCTTTACTCGTTCCGTAACACATCATCCCATGATCAACTCCTTGATCACATATTGTGCACATTATGATGATGTCCTACCGAGTGGGCCCAGAGATACCTCTCCGTCACACGGAGTGACAAATCCCAGTCTCGATTCGTGCCAACTCAACAGACACTTTCGGAGATACTTGTAGTGCACCTTTATAGCCACCCAGTTACGTTGTGACGTTTGGTACACCCAAAGCATTCCTACGGTATCCGTGAGTTGCACAATCTCATGGTCTAAGGAAAAGATACTTGACATATAGAAAAGCTTTAGCATACGAACTACACGATCTGTGCTAGGCTCAGGATTGGGTCTTGTCCATCACATCATTCTCCTAATGATGTGATCCCGTTATCAACGACATCCAATGTCCATGGTCAGGAAACCGTAACCACCTATTGATCAACGAGCTAGTCATCTAGAGGCTTACTAGGGACATGGTGTTTGTCTATGTATCCACACATGTATCTGAGTTTCCTATCAATACAATTCTAGCATGGATAATAAACGATTATCGTGAACAAGGAAATATAATAATAACCAATTTATTATTGCCTCTAGGGCATATTTCCAACAACTTAATGCTATGGTTGGGTTTCATGACCTTAGTGATCTTTAGTAGTTGTGGATGCTTGCTAGAGTTCCAATCATAAGTGCATATGATCCAAGTAGAGAAAGTATGTTAGCTCATGCCTCTCCCTCATATAAAATTGCAAGAATGATTACCGGTACTTGTTATCGATTACCTAGGGACAAATAACTTTCTTGTTGACAAAAGCTATCCACTATTATTATCTTGCGAAGTACTTTTAGTTTTATTCTTGCAAAGTAGTTCTAGCATCACACCTACAAAATAGTTTCATACTTGTTTCCGGTAAAGCAAACGTTAAGCGTGCGTAGAGTTGTATCGGTGGTCGATAGAACTTGAGGGGATATTTGTTCTACCTTTAGCTCCTCGTTTGGTCCAACACTCTTACTTACCGAAAAAGGCTACAAACGATCCCCTATACTTGTGGGTTATCAATAGTGAAGGAGGATATCATGTCTTTATTCAGAAAATTTCATAGTGGAACGCTGGATGTTCAATGCCTCAAATGGGGTGATCACACGTATGCCCAAGATCTCTGGAGCTGATAAGATTTAGCTGTTTAGACCTATTCGCCTCCTAAGATGCCCTTATAAACTAATACAAAGGTCATGGACTGTAGGGCTGAGAAATATGCTGACAAATTGATCAGTTCCACCCAGAATGCTTTTGTCAAAGGGAGATATATCATGGATGGGGTGATGTCTCTCCATGAAATTCTTAACTACACCCATGTCAAAAAAGGTTAGGCATTGTGTTGAAGCTCGACTTTGAAAAGGCCTACGATAAAGTCAATTGGGAATTCCTTTTGGAATGTCATAGACTTCGAGGTTTTAGTGATACTTGGTGTGGTTGGGTTAAACAGATCTTATACAATGGCACGGTCAGCATTAAGCTCAATAATTGTGTAGGGCCGTACTTCTAGTGTGCTAAAGGGGTACGGCAGGGTGATCCCCACTCCCCTTTCCTTTTTAATCTAACCGATGAGTGCTTGACCAAAATCATCAAGAATGCTAAGAAAAATAAGTTGGTTGTTGGTCTGGCCTCGGATTTAATCCCTGATGGGGTCGCGGTGTTGTAGTACACGGATGCTATCATCATCTGTATGGAGCATGACATGGAGAAAGCAGTTAACCTGAAGTTACTGATGTACTTGTTTGAAATGATGTCTGGCCTTAAAGTGAATTTTTGAAAAAGTGAGATCCTTACTGTCGGTGGGGACGAAAACATCATTAGAGAGTATGCATAGCTCTTCAACTATGACATAGGCAGTTTCTCGATTAAATACTTGGGGATGCCAGTCAGTTACACCAGCCTTAGAAACTCCGATTGGGAGTTCATCATAGTTAAATACCTTAAGAGGATCGAGGCTTGGATAGGCAGTGCTGCTTCAATGGGGGGCAGGCTCACTTTTCTTGATTCGGTGCTCACTCAGCTTTCTATCTTCCATATGTCTATGTGGCTCATGAATAAAACTTTCATTGAAAGCTAGATAAGCATAGACGGAGATTTTTCTGGCAAGCGTGTAATAAGAAAAAAAGATACCACCTTGTTAGGTGGAACACGATCTGTAGATGAAAGATAAGGGTGGCCTAGGGATCAAAGACCTTCGAAAACAAAATATCAGCTTGATGGTGAAATGGTGGTGGAAGCTTGAAACCCAAAATGGGGTCTGGCAAGATATAGTTCGTGCTCGATATCTTAGAAATAAATCTGTTGCCGAGGTTGGTCTCAGGTTTTCGGACTCGCCATGTTGGAAAGCTTTGCTGAAAATTAAAAAGTTTATATGGTGGGGAGGAAAGTTAACATCGAATCTGGTAACATTGCTCGGGTTTGGATGGACCCCATTGGGGGAATGCCACCATTCAATGAACAATACCCGCAACTATTCTCGATCTGTAACTATCCTGGGTGTGCGGGGGTGAAATTTCACCATGCTGTGGATGGTGCTTTCTTTCGGCGTAGACTGACGCCGGAGTTATCTGAATAGTGGGTGGGTGATGCATGACACTGTCAACACCTTGCCTCTCACTAGTAACAGTGATAGGGTTTCTTGGGGGTTAAATCATAATGACATTTTCTCTACCAAATCAGTGTATAAATGGCTGGAGAGCCCTCTTAGTGGGTGCCATTATAGATGGATTTGGAGAGCTAAGTTGCCTCTCAAAATTAAAAAAAACTTTGGAAATGTCTCAGGATGCAGTTTTTACTAGACAAGTGATGCGAAGGAAAAATTGGCCAGGCAACCCGAGTTGCTCTTTTTGCAAAGATGTTGAGAGTTCTCAACACCTGTTCTTCAGTTGCCCTATTGCTAAGTGCGTTTGGCGCTTCATTGGGGCAACGCTGGGGACTGATAGTTGCCCCAACAATTACTGGCAGTTCTTTGCTTGGTGTTATACATTCTGCCTGGTGGTGAGAAATTACATACGGTTGGTCTTGCAACTGTGTGTTGGGCCATTTGGCTTGCTCGTAATCGAGCCACTTTTGAGAAGAAGCTGATCACATCACCATTTGAGATTGTGTTCTTCGTGTGTTCGTTCTTGCTTTACTGGACAGGACTGTAGCAGAAGGACGACGCTAAGGATCTGTGCGTGGGGGCTAATGCTGTCAGGGCGAATACGATGCAGCTGATGAAGCTGTGCGAAGCTGCCAGACGGCCGATCATTGGAGAGTGATGGGAGCGGGACAAGATGCGACGCGCCTAGTCTCGCCTATCTTTTGTGTTGTTCGAGTTGCTTTTGGTCGAGTCTGTGGTGTTTGTTGCTCCCTGGTCGTGATGTCGTAGTATTATCTCATCTCTATGAACTTGATCTTGTAGTGCTACTAAGGTTTCCGCCCCATAGCATTCGTCAAGATGTTGGGCGAATGCGGTGGGTTTCCTGGTAGTGCTTGAACTCGCTTTCCCTCTCTCCTTGGATGTTTCCGGAAAACTGCTGTATTTCCGTTCATTAGTAATGGAAAGGGGTAAAGCCCGGTTAAAAAAAAGTTTAAATGTTCAATGTGCATTAAAAAATATCCAGTGTGTATTTGACAAGGTTCACCATATATTTAAAAAAAGTTCACCGTACATTGAACAGAAGTTCACTGTGTTATAAACAATGTATATCATACTCCCTCCGTCCCAAAATAAGTGACTTAAAAGTGACTCAACTTTGTACTAAAGTTAGTTCAAAGTTGAATCTTTTTTGCGTCACTTATTTTGGGACGGAGGGAGTATGTCAATAAATTATTCATCATATCTGAAAAATATTCATAATATATTTAAAAAGTATTCAGTGCATATGTGAAAACATATTTACTGTATATTTAAAAATGTTCAGTGTGTTCATATTTCAAACAAAATTAAGTGTGCCTTTTGAAAAATGTTCATTATTTGTTAGAAATAAATATTATTGTAGAAACAACTGTAGAAAACAAAAGGCTTGAAAAGAAAAAAAGAAAAAGAAAAAACTAGACCTGGAGATGAAAAAGAATGAAACAAATAAAAGTGAAAATGTAAGTAAAAAATGATTTAAGTGCGAATGTACATTCTGCAGTTATGAATCACTTTTTTTCTAAAAACAGTAAGGGCAGTTTGAAGAAAGATTGACGAGAAACATCTGCGAGGAGATTTACTGGGCTTCTACTGGGCAAATAAGGCGAGGCAAGCGGGTAAAGCGATACGTATCACACATTCACACCCAACCCCAACTCCCACCCCCTCCCAGCAACTAGCTCGATGTTACCCCTTGCGGGTTACCTTCAGGGATCATTTTTTGTGGTCTCTGAGCACGCCAAGTGGTGCGTCCAGCTACCACCAGATGTCATATATTGGGCGCTCCTTTGGGATTTGATTTTTTTTTCTCTTTGATTTTTCAAGTTTTAGATGTTTATTTGGCTTTTTGGTTTTCACGCAGTTTTCCCTAGGTTTTGAAGGGAAAAAATACATGAATTTTTTTATGCGGGGAAAAACTCTGCCTCCATGAGAAGCATTGATTTGCTTCTTGCGGAGGCGCGGATTGATTCCACGAGAAGCGGAACTACGCTACTTTAAAAGGAAAAAAAAGTGCTAGAAGCACATATTTGCTCCTTCTGGAGGCACGGGTTTCCATATGTGAGAAACATATATGTTCTTCCCGAGAAGCACAATTGTGCTTCTTAAAATGGGGGAAAAGAAAAAACAACAACTATGATTCAGGCTCCAATAATTTTTACCATCAAATTTTTGGGTTTCCCTTTTCTTTTGGAAAATAGGTTCGTCAAAATTTATTCACATGGGATCTAGTTTCAAAATCCTCGACGTGAGAAATCAAACGGTGAAAATAGTTCAGAATTTCAATGCACAATTCAAAAAATAAAATGTTTTGAATAAATAAATCAATGAAAAAAAAGGAAAACTACCAAGTTGCAACAAGTGGCGCACTCAGTGTGTGAGAAGGTGGGAGTAATCTTTGCAAGGTGTAAACCTTAGAGCAACTCTAACCGATCACCTAAAATTTAGAGGAGTAAACGGCCAAATATCCTTTAGTGCAGTCTTTTTACTCCTCTAAATTTTGGTCATTTCTAGCAGATACCCTAAACTTTAGCCAAGTAAAAAGGAATCGAGTGGCACACGCACAAATTCGATGTAAACAAGTACATATAAAGCTACTAAAACGAAATTCAATGCCGATGAACCTACTAAAACGAAATTGGTTACATATTTTACATTGACATTTGGATGAACTTCAATCAAACTTAGACTTACATAATTTAAACTTACCAATCACTAACTGTCTCTTTGGCGAGTCACTTTCAATCCCCTTCCCACCGATCATAGGGCCGGCACCTTGGCCGTCTTCATCGTGGTTGTCGCCGCCGCCATCGTCGTCATTGGCAGACAGAACGATGATATCCGCCCCCGGCTGATAACTACTCGTACAAGACGCTCCACCCCGACTTGCTCCGGGTAGCTGCCGCAGAGCTCTGCCATGTACGCCTCATCGGTGACCTCCGAGCCTTATAGTCCTCCCTCCTCTCCCTCGTGGCGACCACCCATGGGTCGACGAGATCTAGCCGCAGCATCTCTCCAAATGCCAAGTTTTGATGGTCGTCTGTGTCATGATGGGGGAAGGACATGATACCGTAAGTTCGCGCCGCTTGCTCGGCGGAATGGAAGGATCCAATCCAAATCTTCTAGTGGGTGTGCCGGTTGGTTGTCTCGGCCACCCGTGTTCCGCTGCCGCACACCGATGTACTGCGTTTGTGGCGGCGACGGGAGGTCAGGGTAGCCGTGTTGGCGTCCGAGAGAGGAAGAAGATGCGCCAGCGGTGCGGGAGGAAGAGGCTACGCCTACAACACATGAGGAAGTACCTCCATGGCCTCTGGAGAGCTCGTGGCAGCGTGGATCCGCACTACGGATGGGCGGCGGTGGGTGATGGGCCTCGAACCCCTCGTTGGTTACCCCAAGTGGAAGGTGTAAGATGCAGTAAGTAGAAGTGTTTTCCCCTAGCAAAGATGCCAAGGATCGAATCCCCAGAGACTCCTAGGTTCAACAGGTAGGTGTCAACTGCTAACGACGCAATTAGCAATCAACGTGGACCTGCACACAGATACAAATAACTTTGCTCCCAACGAGTACAAAAAGGTTGTCAATCTCTCCGGCCTTGTAGTTCACAAAGGGTTAAAAGCAATATGATAGTAGTGATAGATAGTGTTTTGCAATAGTAAATAAAATAGCGAAAAGTAAATAGTGGATGTGATCAATGATGGTAATATGGACCGGAGTCTCATGATGTTCACTAGTGATGTCTCTCTCCCAAAAGACGATAAAACAGCTATGTGAGGTAAACAAATTACAGCTGGGCAATTGACAGGACCACGAACGCAAACCAATGCTGACTACATTGCAAGAAAGGTTGAGGTTCAAAGCATGGGCGGTACGCCAAAGTAAGTAGACCGAAATCCATCAATATCTACTATTAATCATCCACCTTGAGATATCTATCCAGAACATCTCGCTGGTATTAAGTTGCGAGTCCCACCCATAGTGTAAACTCAATGCAACAGACAACTGCATTAAAAGAACTTTGTGTAAAGTAAACAATCCTTGCACCCGCGGGCACAAGCACCGTTGTTTTCCCCCTTGTGGCAACAACACATCCCCTAGACTCATGTTTCTGTCACTCAAGCTATTCATCGAGGGGCATGAACCCACAATCGAGCATAACGTTCTCTCTTGGAATCACTACCTATTACTCGGCCAAAGCAATAAATAACAACGGAGAACATGCAAGAATTACTTATGAACTAAAATATAAAAGAGGTGAATCAAATATATTACTCAAGATCAATCTGAACATAATCTCATAATCCATCGGATCCCAGCAAACTCAACATAGCAACAGCATAAGGATTACATAGGTGCCTCGATCATGTAGGGCAGCTCACGAGGACTAATTAGTGAAGCACAAGAACGGGAGGAGAACATCACATAGCTACTGGTCATGGACTCATGGTCCAAGGGAGACTACTCACGAGTCATCCGGGAGGCATCCATGGTGGTGGAGAAGCTCCCGGTGGTGATCCTCCCCTCCGGCAGGGTGCCGAGAAGAGTTCTCCTGGTGCTCCCGATCTTGGAAGCGGCGGCGGCGGCGGAACAGAGATGGGATCGCGAAAAGAAATCGTGTTCTGAGGGTTACGGGGAACCCTTTAAATATATGCCAAAGTAGGGCACAGGGGGAGCCTCGGGGGCCCCAGGCGCCCCCCCCCCCCCCTCCCGGCGCGGCCCAGGGGGGGGCGCCCACAGGGCTCTTGGAGCCCCTGTGGCCCCCCCAGGCTGCCCTTTGGACGCAGTGTTGTTTCCGGTTCGCTGATTTTCTATATAATTTTTATGGATTTTTCTGGGCAGTTCTCGAAACGTGAAAACCTGAAATACAAAAACAGCCGAAAACAGAAACTGGCACTGGGGTGCACTGGATTAGTAAGTTAGTCCAAATATGATCAAAAGTGTATGGAAGTGTATGAATATCATAGCAATATCACCCAAAAGTGGCATGGAGCAAGCAGAAATTATAGATACGTTTTGGACGTATCAACATCCCCAAGCTTAATTCCTGCTCGTCCTCGAGTAGGTAAATGATAACAAGAATAATTTTTGTGGTGACATGCTGTTAACCATATAGGACTTTTTCATAGTCATATGACAAAAGCTTACTGAGACAATGATTCTAAAGTAATTAAGTTGCCTCAAGAGAAAATCACAAATGACTGAAAGTTTTACAACATGAAACTGAAACATCAAAAAGATTTGCAATGAACATGATGTGCAAATATGATCAAGTGATATCTAGCTTGCCCCCTTTAGTGATGCAAAACATAAATGCAAGGGCACCTTCAAGGTTTAAGTGATGACTAGATACAATCATTTCAGAATAAACGATATCACAATCATGCAAAAGACAATGCTACTTCGGGACAATGCACATTACACTCAGAATGACAATCATGCTCTCAGTAGTTGGTGCTTCAACATAAAGGTAAAAGAAAGGTTAAGTGCTAAAGCTTTTTATTTTGAAAACATGGAAGCAATTGTGTCAACGGTAGTAGTACTTCATATGTGTCATGCATAAAACATCCTATAAGTTGCAAGCCTCATGCATCGAATACCAATAGTGCTCGCTCCTTGTCCTAATTAGCTCGGATCCCCATTGGTTATCATTGCATTGCATATGTTTCAACTAAGTGTCACAAAGGGGTACCTCTATGCCACCTGTACAAAGGTCCAAGGAGATAAATCGCATTTGATTCCTCGTTTTTGATAGATCTCAACTTGAGGACATCCATACCGGGACAACATAGAAAATAGATGATGGACTCCTCTTTAATGCATAAGCATAATCTCATGAGAGATTGAGGATTAAGGTCCAAGCTAAAACTTCCACCATGATACATGGCTTTGGTTGGCGGCCCAATGTTCTTCTCTAACAATGTGCATATTCATAGAACCCACGGTAAATCACCCTTACTTCAGACAAGACGAACATGCATAGCAACTCACATGATATTCAACAAAAGTGTGGCAGTTGATGGCGTCCCCAGAAACATGGTTACCGCTCAGCAAGCAACTTATAAGAAATAATATACATAGGCAACATATTCTTTAGCACAATAGTTTTTAGGCTACTTTCCCGTGAGCTATGTATTGCATAGTTAGTTTGCTTAGTACTGGTGGAGGTTAGCAAAAGACTGGGAGCGACCAACTAAGAGAGCAATGACGGTCATAATCATGCAGAGCGACAAAGCAATATTGAATCAGGCATGGTAGTTATATCGCTACTCAGAAACAAAAGATCATCAAGGCTTGACAGACTTTCTTTACAGTCTTAAATATGCGTGAGCATACGCCAAGTCAATCAAAATAAATTCTCGAAGGAAGATATTACTAAACCATACCATATCATAGGCAAACAAATCAAGTTGGTACTCCAATAACACATTGGGAACCCCCCAGCTATTTGAGATTAACCATAAGAAAAACCTGAACTACTAAGCACCATTATGCAAGTAGCATCTTTATCATAGACACATTAACCAATGAAACGGAAGCAAACTCTCTTAATAAGGTGAGCATGATAATTAAAGAGAGTTCAAGCAACCAACTAAACAAAAGCTCTTGAAAAGATAAGCATGAATACTAAGAGCAGAGCACGATAGTAGCTATTAAAAGACAAAGAACACACACAGCATAGATAGACATGAAAATTCTATGTAATGTTCTAGGTAGAAGTGGAGCTTGTTTCTCTCCCACATAAAGGAATGCTGGGTTCCGACTCGTTATGAAAAACTAAAAAGAAAACTAAAAGCAAGACGCTCCAAGCATAACACATAACACATGAAGTGATAAAAATATAGCGAAACGAAAGACGAACTGATAATGTTGATGGAGAAGGGGATGCACGGGGGGCATCCCCAAGCTTAGACGCTTGAGTCTCCTTGAATATTTCTTGGGGGTGCACGGGGGCATCCCCAAGCTTGAGCGCTTGACACTCCTGAATCATTTTATCATCTTCCCTCGCACACTTGAAAACTCCCTTCATACATAACTCATCATAATCTGATTAGCGAGGTTAGTACCCTTAATAAAATAATTATACCTTGCTGGAAATAAGGATATTCTTGAAGTTCTACTGTTTCTCAAGATTGCCAAAAGGTTTTTGCAAAGAAAAAGCAAGTTCTCAATTTGCAAAGTGAAGGTAAGGCAAAACAGGACAGAATCTGTGAAAAACAGAACAGCAGGCAGTAATTGACCTGTTCGGGATACTTCTGCAACTCAAATCAAAAAACTCAGAACTGACGCACGAAAGACAATTATATAGAGAACGCTGTCGAAAAATTCAGACCAAAAAGATGATCTGGTGATTTTATACGAATTTTTCTATCCAAGGACAGAATCTGTTTCCTGGACAGCACCTCACAACTTTTGAACTTTCTAGCAATCGGAGGCTATACTTGGCACAAATATGAAAATCAAAGATACAATGATGATGCTACAGCAGTAAACAACATCAAGACACAACAAAAGCAAAAATTTATTCATGTGGGCTGCCTCCCAAAAGCGCTTTCTTTTATGCCTTTAAGCTAGGCATAAGACTTTAATGATGCTCTCGTAGGAATAAGAGTTGAAGAACAAAAGAGAGCATCAAGAAGCAAATACCAAACAAATTTAAGCCTAACATGCTTCCTATGCATAGAAATATTGCAATAGAATAATTCATTGAAGCACAAAGCAATAAGCATAGGAAGACAAAACAAGTGCAGCTTCAAAACCTTCAACATAAAGAAAGGGAACTTGATATTATTGAAATATCTATAAGCATATGTTCCCTTCTCATAATAATTTTCAGTGGGATCACGAATAAACCCAACAATATAAGCATCACATAAAGCATTGTTACCATGATCCACATGCAAAAAGGTACTCTTACTCTCGACATAAGTATCATGAAGAGGATAAAACTTAGTATAAAAGAGAGACATAAGCTCTTGCCAATCAAGCAAGTGCGAGTTATCGAGAAGCTTATACCAATCTGAAGCCTTATCTATAAGTGATACGGCGAACAATTTCCTCATGCCAAACTCCCTTGATACACCTGCAAGCTTAAATAATGAACATAGTTGTGACAGATATAGCAAGTGTTCACCGGGATGTCTGTCTCCTGCATAACGATTAGCTAAAACATAATCGATAATACCAGCTGGTATTTTATAGGGCACAATTTCAGTAGGGGGAG
Source organism: Secale cereale (assembly GCA_902687465.1). Taxonomy (NCBI): domain Eukaryota; kingdom Viridiplantae; phylum Streptophyta; class Magnoliopsida; order Poales; family Poaceae; genus Secale; species Secale cereale. Next base: position 52,393,149 of record LR738711.1, on the reverse strand, counting down.
GAGCAACCACCACAGGTGTGGGGCGTCTTCCCGCAAGCAACGATCCAATAGCAAGGTTGTCCATAAGCATAACTAGTGAAATACATAAGGAAAACTGAAAGGTAAACTAACAAGACTAAAAAGCAAAGGTAAAAAATAGCATGCAACTCCCCTATCCTGAAGAGTGAAGTCCCCGGCAACGGCGCCAGAAAATACCCCTTGATGGGCCTCGAACCCCTCGTTGGTTACCCCAAGTGGAAGGTGTAAGATGCAGTAAGTAGAAGTGTTTTCCCCTAGCAAAGATGCCAAGGATCGAATCCCCAGAGACTCCTAGGTTCAACAGGTAGGTGTCAACTGCTAACGGCGCAATTAGCAATCAACGTGGACCTGCACACAGATACAAATAACTTTGCTCCCAACGAGTACAGAGAGGTTGTCAATCTCTCCGGCCTTGTAGTTCACAAAGGGTTAAAAGCAATATGATAGTAGTGATAGATAGTGTTTTGCAATAGTAAATAAAATAGAGAAAAGTAAATAGTGGATGTGATCAATGATGGTAATATGGACCGGAGTCTCATGATGTTCACTAGTGATGTCTCTCTCCCAAAAGACGATAAAACAGCTATGTGAGGTAAACAAATTACAGCTGGGCAATTGACAGGACCACGAACGCAAACCAATGCTGACTACATTGCAAGAAAGGTTGAGGTTCAAAGCATGGGCGGTACGCCAAAGTAAGTAGACCGAAATCCATCAATATCTACTACTAATCATCCACCTTGAGATATCTATCCAGAACATCTCGCTGGTATTAAGTTGCGAGTCCCACCCATAGTGTAAACTCAATGCAACAGACAACTGCATTAAAAGAACTTTGCGTAAAGTAAACAATCCTTGCACCCGCGGGCACAAGCACCGTTGTTTTCCCCCTTGTGGCAACAGCACATCCCCTAGACTCATGTTTCTGTCACTCAAGCTAGTCATCGAGGGGCATGAACCCACAATCGAGCATAACGTTCCCTCTTGGAGTCACTACCTATTACTCGGCCAAAGCAATAAATAACAACGGAGAACATGCAAGAATTACTTATGAACTAAAATATAAAAAAGGTGAATCAAATATATTACTCAAGATCAATCTGAACATAATCTCATAATCCATCGGATCCCAGCAAACTCAACATAGCAACATCATAAGGATTACATAGGTGCCTCGATCATGTAGGGCAGCTCGCGAGGACTAATTAGTGAAGCACAAGAACGGGAGGAGAACATCACATAGCTACTGGTCATGGACTCATGGTCCAAGGGAGACTACTCACGAGTCATCCGGGAGGCATCCATGGTGGTGGAGAAGCTCCCGGTGGTGATCCTCCCCTTCGGCAGGGTGCCGGGAAGAGTTCTCCTGGTGCTCCCGATCTTGGAAGCGGCGGCGGCGGCGGAACAGAGATGGGACCGCGAAAAGAAATCCTGTTCTGAGGGTTACGGGGAACCCTTTAAATATATGCCAAAGTAGGGCACAGGGGGAGCCTCGGGGGGCCCAGGCGCCCCCCCCCCCCCGGCGCGCCCCGGGGGGGGGGGGCGCCCACAGGGCGCCTGGAGCCCCTGTGGCCCCCCCAGGCTGCCCTTCGGACGCAGTGTTGTTTCCGGTTCGCTGATTTTTTATATAATTTTTCTGGATTTTTCTGGGCAGTTCTCGAAACATGAAAACCTGAAATACAAAAACAGCCGAAAACAGAAACTGGCACTGGGGTGCACTGGGATTAGTAAGTTAGTCCAAATATGATCAAAAGTGTATGGAAGTGTATGAATATCATAGAAATATCACCCAAAAGTGGCATGGAGCAAGCAGAAATTATAGATACGTTTTGGACGTATCAGTGGGATCCGGGCATACCCACGATGGGTCGGCGCCAAAGTGGGTGCAGTCGAGGTTGGTCGGCGGAATTACGTGGAAGGGCAGCGGAGAGGAGAAGAGAGGTGATGTTGGATTTTTACTCCGCGGCTGAAGGGCCATGCGCAGCTTGGAGTAAAAGATTTACTCGTCTAAGAGCATCTCCAGCCGTTGTG
>LR738711.1:52368753-52391031 GCA_902687465.1 Secale cereale | reverse complement strand
GATGTTTTTTCGTCTGGTTGGGGCCGCGTCGGCGCAAATTTTTGGCTTGGGGGGGTGCGGGGGATTTTTCCAGCCGTCTCCACCCCCAAGAATCTCTGCACCTCGACGAGGAGGGCGCGTGGCGCGCAGCGAGGAAGCGGCTGGGCCGGTGATGATGTCGAGGAGGCCCCGGGGCAGAGGAGGAGGTCCAGGCCGCCGTCCTTGTGCCGGAGCGACGCCATGAAGAAGAAGAGGAACAAGAGGTCCAGGCTCTCCGCCGCGCTGCGGGAGCTCAGGCTGGCGGCCAAGGCGAGGACGCGCTCCCCTTGCTGGCTCTTCTCCGTGGACTCCTTCACGAGGGTGCTCAAGTCCATCGTGCTCTGGCCAAGGTCCAGCTCCAGCGCGTCCACGGTGACCACGGACATCAGGAATGGGCGGGGCTCGAACTTCGCCCGTGGTTTGCCGGTGCCCTCGCCGCTGTAGTGGCACCGGACGAATAGTGTCTCCTCGAAGTCTGTCACGCCCTGTTGCACGCGGGACGACATGGTCTGCATGGCACCCTCACGCGACTCCTTCTTGCGCACGGCCGCAGCGAGGCGGAGCCCGTCCATGGACGATGGGAGGCCCTGCGCCACCGCCACCTCGATGGAGAAGAGGCAGCCGAGGCGGGTCATGCCGATGTGCGACAGCCATCTGTTGCTGCACCTGTTGCTGCACCTGCGCGGCCTGGTTGTGTGCCCGACTGTGACGGGAGACCGAGTAGGAGGTCCAGGCCGGCGTCATCCAGACCGGGGCAGAGGAGGAGGTCCAGACCCGAGCCTCGCCCTTCTCGGCTGTAGCGGCGCCAACTGCCGCCGCCGGCTGATCCGCGGGTGAGGCGGAGCTGGAGAACGCAGGGCGGAGGCTTGGAGATGCAGGGGGCTTGGAGAGGCGGTAGAGAGTGAGGGCGGACGCGGAGGTGAGGCGGCAGAGGTGGAGGTTGGCCGCCATGGCATGCGGGGGAGGCCGGGGCAGAGGAGGAGTAGGAGGCAGCGGTGGTGGCGGAGCGGTAGATGGTGGGCGATGGGGTGGGGTAGGTGGAAAGAGAGGAGAGAGATGGGTTTGCACGTGAAAAGGTAGCGTCGGTGCCCCCAACTCGCTCCCAGCGCGTTGGGATTCCCATGAGACAGCTGGCCGAAACTTTCGTCAAATCCGACAAAAAAAAAGGTCTTGGGTGCATGGCTGAGGAGATTTTTTACAACTGGCGCAAAAAAATGCTCGGGGTGGGGGGGAGGTTGGCTTCGGCTAGGTGCTGGTTAGAGGAGAAAAATGGTTTTTCTTCTTCTTCTCTAAGCGGTGATTCTAGAGGATAGCTCTTTAACTGGTGATCCCATTGGTGCTTTCCCGGATAAACGTCGACATTCTCGTCGTGTGCATACCTCATTCTACCGAAAGGGACAGCAATTTGGACGGAGTGGTAGGAATCAAAAGAGAAAAAAGAAAGCATAATACTTTGAGGAGAGCGAGGCGGAGAAGACGACCCATGACATCTCTCTCCCTCCAACTCCGCAACCTCCGCTCTCAAAAGCGATCTCTAACCCCAATCATTCTACCATCATACCCGATTTTATTATCTCTCCAACTCCTCCTAGTGGGGCTCCATTTTGGAAAGCTGACAGCTTCTCCTTCTCTTGGCCACCGATCGAGCCGTCGACGCCGTCCGTCCACCTAACCCGCCATTGCCCCTTGCCCCCCTTCCCTCCACCTCCCGGCTCCAGCTCATCGGCATCCTCCTCTGTTTTACTGATCGATCCACACTCCTCCCATGATTCTTCCTCCGCTGAGTTTCCGGTGGGGAGCGGTGGCGGCGTGATGGTCCGCGAGTTCCTGGCCGTGCTGGTGCGCGCGGCGCTGCAGTGGGCGCTGGCGTCGCTGCTCCTGGCCAACGGCGCCGCCTTCTGCCTCATCGCCGCCGCGGCCTCCTCGCTCCGCCTCGGCCCGCCCTGCCTCCTCTGCGCCCGCGTCCACCGCCTGCTCCGCTCCTCCTCCTCCTCTGGCGAGGCCGACTGCAGCCAAGAAGAAGACACCTTCCGCCGCCTGCTCTGCGACGCTCACGTCGCCGCCATCGCGCGCTTAGGCTCGGAAGAAACAGAGAAGCGGGCGGTCTCTCGTCACGTCGACACAGCGACGAGATATGATCATTCCGATAAATCCGGAGGTAATCAATCGATCGATCGCTTCTTCTCTTCGAGCTCGAGTTGTTGGCCATAGGCAAAAACTTGGTAGCTTTCGACTTTCCTTCTTATCATCTTTGTAGTTGGTGCGAGCGCGACCTCATTACTAGGTGAGCTTTTACAATGCTTCCAGTAGAAAGAGACACCTTCGCTACGATAGGAGAGGAAACGAGTCCAACAATTTATCCATTTGCTAAGGAAACGAGTACTGTATATGATTCGGTGATAAGCTCCATTAGGCTATGTCATTCTCGGATATCAGAATATGTGAATGCTTTTCAATGGGTTTCAAGTGCCCAAAACTAAAGAGGGAGTATAGGTTACAACCTGAACCCAATTTGGAAATTGCGCACTTCAGTAGTTGTGAATGAAAAAGGTGGTCTACCTGCCAGTTCAGTGTTGTTGTTGAACGATTCCAACTGCAGTAAACTATAAGAGCTTTGCTACATCTAGGCGCCATTTCTTACCGAAATGACGCTACAGGCTGACATGGCCCAGTTAAAAGAAGTAAGTGGGGACAGTTAAGATCAAAGGGAGCAGAATTTATGGTGGAGAAAAGGACACATTCTCCCGTAAAAGCAGTCTGTAGCAGGGTTTCCGTAAGTGTAGGATTTTTGAAACTATAAACACAAGAATGAAGCTGGAACTGGCAAATCCATAATTTATATAGTTTTGCTATTTCTCGGCTGCTTGAAATTCCTAATCACATTAGTCGATTCGAATATTGGCGTTCAATTTAGCCGGCACGGCCTGGCCAATATTTTGGTTACTGAATCAAGGGAGAGCTGATGGGTTGGGGGCGAGCCAAACTTTTGGAGCTGATCCAAAGGTGCGCCAACACGCTGGTTAACGCCAAATTTTTTGCTGGGCGACCCTTGGCACTGATCCAAACATCTCATATCATTCCAAATCGACGGGCCCTAACTGTTTTCCAGTAAAAAAAACTGAAGGATATGTGAAGTTGTGAACATTGTTTGAGTTTTCGGCCTTTTCCTACAAGTAATCTAGTACTCTTTTCGATGCATAATAAGTGTCTTGGTTTAATTTTAATTTAAAACCACGACAGTTATTATGGATCGGAGGGAGTACTTCAAATGCATATTAGCGAATCCAACTAAAAAATTGTGCATCAGCCAATGAAAATGGTCTTCGAATTCTTCGCGTTGACAGCTGATAGTTGACATTGTTCACAGGTCTAGAATCTCATCGCGTGGTCTCCATCGGCAGCGAGATCTGCGAGCAAGATCGTGGCGGCGGTGACGATCAACCTCGCGCCACCAACCTCAGCATCCTCGGAAGAACGTCGAGCATCGACAGCAGCGAAGGCCCGTACGTATCCCTATTCGAGCTCGCTCCCCTCGTCGCCCTCCCGGAAGACACCCCGCCGGATTATGATGCCAAAGAAGCACCTCACGGCCACGGTCACGGGACGACGGCGAAGCCGGAGCACCGGAGCGCGTCCTCGAGCGACGCGGCAGTGGGCGAGCAGGCGCTGACGGTAAGCGGCCTCGTCGCCGCCCTCGGAGCCCAGCGGAGGGAGCTCGAGGCGGCGCGCGCGGAGCTGCACGGCGAGCGGCGCGCCAGGGCGGAGCTGGAGGAGCAGGGCGAGCTGGACCGGGAGGCGGCGCGGGTGGCCATGCAGCTCGTCCACGAGACGGAGACGGAGAAGCACGAGCTGCAGCGGCAGCTCGACGCGTTCAGGATCAAGGCCCAGCTTTACGACTACGAGGCCGCCGGCTTGGACGCGGGCTGCTCCGCTCCTCCGGCCAACCGGCTCGGGCGCCGGCTGAGCCGTGGCAGTGAGTTGATGGGCCTGGAAGACGAGGCGGGCTTGGACGGGAACAAGAACTACCAGTCGCTGGTGGACTTCTTGCCGGGCTCGGTCTACTCCTCGTCGCCGGACCTGGCCAACCTGCTGAGGCTCTACACGGAAGGCAATGGCAATGGAGCTCGTCGGCCGAAAGAGGGTGATATCACCGAGGAGGAGGAGGAGGAGGTCGTCGTCGTCGCCGTCACGGCCGCAGCTGTCTCAGGTTTCGACGGCGGGGACGGTGAGGCCAGTGGCATCGATACTGCTGCTGGCGCTTCTTTGCCGGAAACGGAAAGTGGTGGCGGCCACGTCCGAGCAGATCTTGCACAGGACGAAGCAGCTGTGATACGTGCATGATGTATCGCATCGCATCATCCACCGTGATTGATTTGTTTTCCATTGAACCGCCATTCTTTTTATATTGTTTGTTGCATAGAGCTTCGTACAGTACTTTGGATTGATTGTCGCACCAATTTTTAAGGGGAGAGGTCTGTTGGTCATTTCGTCGAATACCTCGTATGCGTCGGGAGGATACACGAGAGGGTTGGCTCGGTGCCGCTCGTTGTAGCCCTCACAATTTTTTTTCGAAACGGAGGCATCAATTAATTAAAAAGAATTGCCCACTTAAGGAATGAAAAATCGGAGAAACTGATACAAACGAACTACATGTGGACTACTCATTGAGCATGCAATCCCGTAAATATGTGATCAACCCAACAACTATACCTAACATATAGCGACCACCAACACACTGCTATATCGCAAAGAAACTCCAACAAGAGTAACACAGCCAAAGACCAAAGGCACCACCGAATCCGCGAAGACAAATCAGACCATAAGGACAACCCAAGAGACTGGCGATCATCCATCAAGTAGCTATGGACGTCTTTCTTGTGACGCCACTCTTCATTCTCTTGCTCCTGAGAGCCTCCTCCACAATCACCTTGCCAGATCCAGTGTTAGCCGCCTCCAAATATTTGAGCAAGCTATGAATATCTATCTGCAAGAGAATATCATTGACTTTGTCACACACAAAAACCTGCTCAACGGTCTCGTGCAAGAGAGTAACTGTAACATCGGAACCTTCACGCTCCATAATGGCGAGTGGCTGGCTGGGCTCCAAAGGATCAGGCACCAACATACTGATCACCTCAACATTATCAGTCACAGATACCACCGATATGATGGACTCATGCCCCTATAGTTGCTCACATGACCTAGGCAAATCCTAAACCTCACCCCGGGTCACCGGCGAGACGACCTCCACATGCTTCCTCCACTGAGCCACCGACATCAACCTGACTAGAAGGACGTGACATAGGAGTGGACTGCAACACATCCGACACAACAGAGAGCTTGTCCAGGGCTGCCTCCGTCCGCTCCAGAAAGCTCCCAACACATATCAACAACTTGGCCTGAGTTGCTAGAGTGGACTATAGCAACACATCAGTTGGGGGTGCCGAGCCAACACCATCAGAAACGATCGACGCCTAGGACCCACAATGAAGTGCCTTGTAGGGGAGCGTGGATTTCATCGGACCCCACAAGAAGCTGGATCTTGACAATGCTCAGTGTGAGGCGAGACAGTGGTGACGCGTGAAGGCATGCCAAAGAGTTGAGCGGACGCCAAGGATTGCGGCACCGGCGCGCCCAATGTCTGTTCTCCAAGCAGCGGGAGCATCACAAGGGATTTCTCAAACTGTCGCACGGTGCCCAGGGGTGAGGCATCGACAACATCGACCATGGAGCCAGGTGGGTATGGGACATATTTCTGGGATCCACTGTGTGAGATGTACATACGAACAGAAACGATTGGGCATGTATAATTGTCTCCGATGTATCGCCTGATCACACACGAGCTCATTTTGCCCCTCGTGTGTGACTGAAGGCATATCCCCGATGGTTTCTGGGTCGCTTGGGAAGGACCCCCCCCCTATCGCATACACTTATAAGACGACGGTTTAAAACTCCGTCGTGAAAAGGGGGTAAAAACCGTTTGTATAGAAGCTCTCTGTACCAGTGAAATGCATGTGTTGGTGACGCCTCAAAGCGCCGAACACACCGAGGAAGCACCTCTTGACATCCACCACTCGTCTCGTCCTCGTGCCCAACGCATGGAATAGTTGGGTCAGCAGCCGGGACCGGGCTTTTGGAAACCTGTGGCGTCAGCAGAGCCAACTCTTCTTCTCATCCTCATTGTCCTTGTCGGCAAGGGAGGCCCAGGACACATGCCACCCTGAGTTCAAACCAACGGTCGTCATCATTGAAGAACTAGACGCATGCCGGAAGGTGGCGAGGCGAGTTCCGGATGGAGCCGAGTCGCTGCAGGGGATGATTTGGAGTGAGGCTCTGTCGGGGCTGGGGACGAGCCGGAGTGAGGCACTGCAGGTGACGTCGGTGGTAGGCTGGAGGTGCCAGCAGCAAGTGGAGCCGGAGCAAAGGGTGCGGTTGAAGTCGTGGACGTCGTTGCCTCCTTCGTGAGGAGTGCGCGGGACACCACCCTCCCATGAATGGCTAGGTTGGGGCAGCTGGAGGCGAGGGTGGCCGCGGCGAGAGAGGCGGCGGGTGCTAGAGGAGTGGGCGTCCGGGAGCCGGCGCACGTCACGATAGAAGAGGTTGCCGTCGTCACGACCAACATGGATGCGGGCCGAGGTCGAGGATCAACAGCAATAGGGTCGCTCCGTGAAGAGAAGCATGCGGGCAGAGAGAGGGTGTGGAGAGGATCCCGGATCTGGACAGAGCCCATGTAGGGGAGGCTGGAGGTAGGAGATCAGGGCGCTTTTACAGGAGCGAGGTCGCACGGATTGGGCTCCATTCACTCGTGTCGTAAATGTGAATATAGCCCACACAATGGAATCAAATTAAATACACAATTGCTTTCCGACACCAATTCATCACATGTTCACAAGTGGCACGTTTTGAATTCTCTATATCGACCGTTTCGAATTCATCATCGAATTTTCATTTTGGTCAAAATTCATCTTATTTTGATCAAAATATTGGTCACACCCTGAACCTATTCTTACTTATCCCATTGTCCCCAAATGGGGTAAGCTTTAAGCATATCTTACCCCGGGATGCTTATTGTCAGGCACAAGATGCGATTCTATCCATATCACGTGACACACTGGTGATTGGGGCACAACCGCATTTCGAGCTCTTAGCAAGATGAATATCATTACATCATACCATTACGTAAATACATGAGGATACAATAATTCATACAAGTCACATGAATACAACATCATCAATACAAGGCATCCGACTACGGACGCAAACATGAAAAGCACAACGGCATCCATCTGCTATCCCAGGCTGCCGACCCGGAACCTAATCCAAGACTGACGAAGCAGAAGAAGAAAGAACTCCAACACAAAGAACATCGCTCTCGCGTCAAGTCATCGGAAACCCGCACCTGCAACTGCTGTTGTAGTGTCTGTGAGCCACGAGGACTCAGCAATTCCATAACCATGGGTATCAAGACTAGCAGAGCTTAAAGGGTAGGAAGCGGTTAAGTGGTGAGGTTGCAGCAGCGGCTAAGCAATATGTATGGCGGCTAACTTATGAGTACAAGAATAAGATGAGCATCTACGCAAACGGTCGCAAACTAGTAATGATCGCTAAAGATCCTGAACTATTTACGAGTCAAACATAACCCCACCGTGTTCTCTTCTCAAGTGAAAAGAGACGGTCACGGTTACTCACACGGTTCGTGTATTTTACTTCGGATCCTCTGTCAAGTTTTCTACAACTGGACATTAACAAATTCCAGTCTGCCACATAACCGCGGGCACGACTTTCGAAAGATCATAACCCTGCAGGGGTGTCCCAACTTAGCCCATCACAAGCTCTCACGATCAGCAGAGATAATAATAATATTACCCCTTATCTTAGTGACAATCCGATCAGGCTCGGAATCCCGGTGCACAAGACATTTCGACAATGGTAAAACAAGTCCAGCAAGACCTCCCGGTTTGTCGACACCCAGATAGTAGCCGCGCGTATCTCGTCTCAGACCACGACCGGATGGGTGATGCTATGGGAGCCAATCCTCGAGTTTCCCCGTGGTGGCCCCGCAGGACCCCCGTTTGGGACCAACACCATCAACACTGCCCCCCCTTGTATGTAGAAGAATCCTCGGGTAGCGCTAACTCCCTATGCAATTAATTAATTAATTAAGTTTTTTTATTATGTTGCAAATTAAAACCAAAGTTGGGCCTTGCTGGAGGAGTTTTATTCAAAGACGAACTGTCAAGGGGTCCCCATATACCCAACCGTGTTAGGAACGCAAAATCAAGGAACATACCGACGGTTTATCGGCTCCTAAGGTGGCATGAGTGGAACAAAACACCGAGCAAAAGGTCAAGCCTTCCACCCATTGCCAAGTATATAGGTGTGTTAATAATAATAAGATATATTGTGATATTCCAACAACAAGTTCCAACATGGAACAATCTTCATCTTCACCTACAACTAGCAATGCTATAAGAGGGGCTGAGCAAGCGGGTAACATAGCCAAACAATGGTTTGCTGGGAAGGTCTCAAAGGTTAGAGGTTTCATGGCAACAAGGAGAGGCTGACAATAAATGATGGGTAGCGTGACATATAACGATAGCATCGAGACAAGTAGCATGGCAATGATAGTAAAGGTATCCAAGGGGATGGTCATCTTGCCTAAGATCCCGCAAGGAATAAGAATGAGTCCATGAAGAAGACGAAGAAGAATCCACGAAGACGAACCACGTGTAGTCGAACAAATCCTCACGATCGCAACGAAACATGAACTAGCGAGAAGAAGCACACAACAAGGTAAACACACAACTCAAGAACATGACAAGATGCTCAACCAAGTATGATGCAAGAGAAGTCTATATGATGCAATTCATGAAAGGGATGAAGCACACAAGAACAACACAAACCAACAAGTTTAAATGAGGCTGGAATCAACATATAACAATTGCGTTAAGTCCTCATATGCACGTTTCGAAAAGGGTCCAGATCTGAACATTAAGTTAAAGTTGTTAAACAGCAAGTTAACATGCACCATGATGATCTACTCGAAATTCTAGTCAAATTACACATAGAGTTTATTTAATTTGGAGCTACGGCCTAGAAGATATGAGCAAAACAAGTTAAGCATGGCAATTATACAAGATGCATCCAAACAACAAGAAAACACACTCCAAGCATGTAAACAACATGATATTATGCATCTACATGCAAAAACACACGAGTTTCATATAGCACACGCTCAAAACGGAGCAACGGTTCCACACATACACATGAAACAAGATATAACAACAAGCTATCCAAAAACAGCAACATAGCAACTTTGGAGCAAGGTATATTCATGCTACAGCACCCAAATATGATAAGAAAAGGCATGGATGTGAAATAGACATGATACTCAACAAACATGAACTCAGAGCACACCCAAACACTTGCTGGAACACAATTAAACTAGCATGGCAAGATTCAAGAAGTTTACTGATTTATCAGACTTAGTGAAAAAACAGAGTATGGCAGAAACAATGACAAGTAGGCATGTTTGCAAGCTTGTGCAACTCAACTCAGAGCATAACATGGCATAAGAAGATAACCAACATCAAGAAGGCATGTTTATGAAGCCACTCATGGCAAGAACATGGTCATAGGATGCATAGATCATTAGCAATTCACATGGCGAAACTGAACTTGATGATAACATGCTGACAGAAACAATTTATAGTAACTTGAGAGCAAGATATAAATAAGCTACAACGGGCTATATATGCAAACAAGGGCATGGATGGATAGAGCATAACATGGACAACAAGACATGATCATTGGGCAACCTCAAACAAGCATGGATTTGAGTGGGGCATCAAGAAAACATGGCATCAGGTTTAACAGTTTCAGACTTAGCAGTTTTTCAACAAGTCTCAGGAAACAACAACAGCGAGTAGGCTACTTTACAAGCTTGTTGCAAACACCTCAAGGCATATCATGAAAAGTGGATTGCACCACAGCAAAGATGGCATGATTGTGCTTTTAAAACATATTGACATGTGGCATAAAAGACAACACACCAATAGCTACGAACAAGACAAAACAACATCTCATAACAAGTTTTAGTACTTAACAGCCACATGCACTTTTGCAACAGAGATTAACATGGCAATATGGCACCTAACATGAATGCTACAGCAACCAACATGTAGAGCACTTGACAATGAACATTTCGACATATCACACACTCCATTTGGTCCAACATGCACAAAGATACCACCCCACGAACATGCTAATATAACAACAGTTTTCAGCATTTTAAAACATGTAGCACTCTTGCAACGATGATTAGGGCATCAAGATGAACTCAAACAAGCATGCCACAGTACAACAATATGAAGAGCATCACATGTGACGAACATTTTGACATATCATATGCTCAAAACGGAGCCACATGCACAAAGTTATCACTATGCAAACATGCACACATTTTATAACAGAACTGGGGACTTCGTCAAAAAAACTACCTCGGAGGGGCGGACGTGTCCAGGTCCGGACGGACATGTCCGTCGGTGGGTGTGCGCGGGCCCACGGGTCAATGGCACGGCGAGGAGGTGGTCGGACATGTCCGGACCCGGTCGAACATGTCCGGCAGTGGCAGAGGAGGCCCAATGGCGGCGGCTTCTCCGGCGACGAAGGGAGGCGGAGCTCGCCGGGATCGAGCCGATCCGGTCGGCGGGAGGCCGGATCTAGCCGCGATGGAGCTCGGGAAGGCGCTTGCGGGGGAGGAGGCGGCACAGGGACTCCGGCGGCGTGGGGATCCCGTCGGATCCGGTCGGCGGGGGCTGGCGGTGCGGGTCGGAGCGCTAGGACGTGCGAGCGGCGGCGATACTCGAGCAGGGCGGCGGGGCAGGAGAGGTGGTGGTGGAGGCGTTTACCGGCAACGGCGCTCGCCGGCGGCGAGGTCAGGTGGCGGGGTCGAGCGGGAGGTGGAGAGAGCTCGAGCGTCGCGGGGGAGCGGGGCGGCTCGGGGCCGCGGGTGCGCTGGCCGGCCTGGTTCGTCCCGCAGGCAGGTCGCGGCTGGGTCGAAGGGCCGGCGGCAGGGCAGGAGAGAGGAGGCGGGTGGAGCGCCGGAGGCTGACGCGTGGGGCCGGCTGACGTGGCGGGTGTGGATTGGCTAGGGGAGGCGGCCGGAGCTGAGGTGGCGGTGGCGACAAGTGGCGGAGGTGGAGCGGCTGGGCGCGGAAATCGAGGTAGGAGATGGCTGGAGGTTAGGGAAGGCTATGGAATGCCCAAAAATGGACATGTGGGGTGTTTATATAGGGTAGGGGGCTAGGGTTAGGGGATTTGGGGGGTTTTCGGACCGTACGATCTCCATCGGACGGTCCGGAGCAGAGGGGGCGTCTAGGTGGCTGCTGGTCGGCTGTGAAGAGACATTGGGCTGCGGGGAGAGGAGAGAGAGAGGCCCGGCGGCAGTTTCGAAACACCGAAACGTCCGACGTTTGACCGGCTATACTGCCGCTATAGTTTAACGGTTGGGCTATCAAACGAACTCCGAATGCGATGAAATTTGGCAGGCTGCCTGTCTACACTATAATAAGACCACATGCCAAGTTTCAACCCATTTCGAGAACATTTTTCGGCCACTCATAAAATAAATATTCGGAGATGCCGCGGGCGCATGTGAGTGTGTCTGGGCTCGGAACGGACAACGGAGAGGACGGGCGGACTCGGACTGAAGCAAGTTTTGAAAACATGAGGATGCAATGCACATAATGACAAGGCAAAGATGTGACACACAAGCAGATGACATGGCAACGGCGACATATAACTGGCTGACACCTGGCGCACCGGTCTCGGGGTGTCACACTTATCTTGAACACGCACATGTCTATTTTGGTGACCATCTTCACTTGGTACCATCCTCACATGGCCTATATGAAAACTCCATTGTGATGCAAGCCCACTAGTACCACTTAACCCACAAAATCATACCAAGCACATAGGGCATGTGTTAGTTCACAAAGGGCAATTAACAAGTACTTACCATATCGACAGATCCCATTTGGTATATCATTGTGGGAAGGCCATATAGAATACAATACACATACTCATGTTCTCAACTCAGTCAAATGTATTCAACATGGCCTCAAACCACAAGGCCCTGACAGCTTGGCCAAATGTCCTGGACAATCCACATATTGATGGCCGACCAACTCCTACTCAATGAGTTCAAACATGGCAGAACCTTAGGGGGCAGACAATCCAGGCATCACCCAGGAGGCCAGACAGTCTGGATCAAGGACGAGCACCTCGAGACACTAGCCCGAATGGAAGCCATATTAGAAATGATGCCGAGAATCACACATACCTTCTACCGCTCATGCATTAGGGCTCAGACAATCTGACCCCGCGGTAGAACATGAGAGGACCTGGACACTAGCTAGGTCAGACACTTCTGGTCGTTAACGCCATCCAATTATATTTTCTACCACATCTGAACAGTCGGGCCTAGGGGGCCAAATAGTCTGGTTGGATGAAGAAAAACACATTGACATCGTGCCCTATATTGATTTCGTGACCATATTGAGTTTCCCCTTGACATCGTTTTGGTCATCACTCGATCTTGTTGATGCTCTAACACAACCACTTGAGACACACAATGAGTTCTTCACTTGAATCCCGTGCACCAAGACTTGATCAGTCATGACTCAACTCATGATTATACCATGACCTTATTCTGACGTCAGGTCCTAAAATATTCTTCATTCTCCCAATATCCCGAAACTACAAAATCCATCACAATTCCTTCTTGTTGATCATAACGTATTCATGTCTTAGACCCAACGATCTTGATGCATATCTTAGTGTTGATGTCATTCATCACACTCATTCAATACATTTCATGCATCATTTATGAAACATATCTTTATATATAACTCAAGAAAATCATAAATCCATAGTTCCATGTGGATTGTCATTAATCATTAGAACCACACACTACAACTCTTTGAGATGACATCATTGACCTCCATGTGCCCATAGGTGCCCTCTCGGAAGTAGTTGACCTTGTGGTCTAAAGGAAGAGATACACATCGCTAGCCTCAAACCTGACACTTGCATCGTTAGTTGTGAGGAGATTGGGGAGCAATGGGGCTCTCGGTCTAACTGTTGGTCAAGTTCACTCTAGCAAAGTGTTGGTCGACTGGCCCAACCGCCCCTCATTAGTCATCCCCATGCACAACATGGCCATGTGGAACATGTAAGCAAGGGAGGAGCCACACATGGTGCCATGGTTGTTGATGTTTCCACCTCGACAATGGAGCAGAGGGTGCCAACTACATAACACATGTGGACTCTAGACCAAGGGCATTGTGCGACCACGAACTCAGATCGAAAGTTGATGTCGCCCAAGATGCGTTCGTGCTTGTCGTGCTCGCTAGGAGGTGTAGGAGCCAGGAGACATCCAACGAGAGAGATAGATAACAATGGCGACCTCTAGTGCATAGGGAGGCGGCGAGAAGATTGTCCTCCTGGAGGCCTAGCGTCATGGCAGACGCAGTTGAATGAGACGATTTGGAGATGTCACCATGTCGGCTAGGAAAGTGGATAAGGTTGAGTTGGTTGATGCCCATTTCAATGGGGTAGCTCAGACATCCGTTCGATCGATTGTACCAAATAGCGCGCATGTAATTTTTTGCGCTAAATTATGAGCCTGCTCATGGAGGAAAAACATGTTTTTTCCCGTTCCAACTTTTATAAGGCAGAGGCAAACAGTCACATTATTCTTATAGCTCTCGGCCACAACCAATATTAGGTACCATAACATTATTATAGATTTAGCAGAACGAACGGCACACTAGGCGCTGAACAGGATGCTCAAATAGAAAGGCGCACAAATACGAACAACATGAAGAACAATCTAGCAACAAACTCAAACCCAAGCGATCCTAAGAAACTATCCTCGATGATAATCAAGTAGGCGCACGCATTCTAGGAGCAAGCCAACTTAAGTATTTGCGCATAACACCTTTCATTATCGCAACAAAGCTCTCATCAACCTAGGACAGACTTCAGACTTCGCAAATGCGACCCTGAAACACAAATTCACCGCAACCATAAGCTCCACAAGGTAGCAAAAGTGATCATATTGATAACATTTTTTTTCTTCTTTTTTGCAAAATATACTCGTGACAAAAGTGTCCCCATCGTTCAGAGACGACTCGAGGCACCAAAACGCCACACTTCTTCTCGAAACATCCATCCAGCATCGTCGCCGGCGACCTCACCCGCCGCCGCCGCAGAAGATGCCGGTCAGGGTGGTCGACACCGCCACCCCTTCCTCGCAGCCATCCTCAGGTTTCGCCCGCCCTCCCCTCCTCCCATCTCTATGCTTTCCACGCGCGCCCGCTTTGGCTCGTCGCGCGGCTCCCGGCTCTAGATCCGATCGGAGGCTGCTCTGGCACCTGCCCCGGATCGATCCAGCGCGTGTCGAGTCCAGATTACTCTTAGATTGGACCGGATTGTGCGAGTAATTTGGTATACTGTTGATTTTAGGATTTGTATATGACTCTGTATCCTTCTGACCGCGTAAAGTAGGCTGCTTTAATTCGGCCACTCTTGCAGTGCGTTATTGTGATCTGGAGGAGGACCCAGATGATTCTGTGAACCTGCTGCTCCAGTGCCAGCTGGGAGTACTAGGGATTTGGGGGTAGAATTGGTCGGTTCTGACCTCTGAATTCCTTTTGATTTTGTGCCAGCTGTTTAAGGAAGATTCCTAGATAATCGAGTGTTGCGCATGTTTGACTGATTTTAATCATTCACGCGTGATGAATGTGTGTAACGGCGTTTGAGCTCCTGAATGCATTGAGCGTGTGAGAAGCTGTGCTCAATACCGTTCCAAGTTACTGTATTTGGAGAAAAAGGAGCACTATAGGGATCTTGTTATTCAAAGAACAATTTGACCATAAATTTGGTCCATGCTTTTGCATCGGGGGTCTGAAATCAATTTGGAAAAATTAACATGGTTGTTGCCTTGCAGCCTTAGCTGTTTTTATGACGCTTTTCTAGTTTGGCAGCTCATCATATAATACTGGTTGAAATTATTGTTGCAGGTCAAGACGCAAATGCTGTGCAGCCATCTCCACCAAGCTGTTCGCTCTTAACTGCTGGAAGAGTAAGTCTTTTTGGTGACATATTTGAACCTTCGATTGAGATGGAACAGTTGAAGCTTGAGTTATTGTTTATCAAAAGGGTTGTTGAAAACCGCAGTTATCATGCAATTTGACTGATTTTTGTTACTACACTGTTCTCCCATAAAACAAATGTGAAATATATTACTCCCTCCGATCCATATTACTTCTCGCTGGTTTAGTAACTTGTACTAAACCAGTGGCAAGTAATCCATATTACTTGTCAAGCTAGAGAGTGCTGTTTTTCCTCCATTTTCTCTTTGCTATCCTTGAATAAAAGATGTGGTGTTCATGTCACTGTGAATTAGCCTAATCTACTTGTATATTTCATCCAGTGTTTTGCAGGAACTCAGAATGTTTCAAGTTTACAAAAAGATGAAGCATGGAAAGTCAATGTACGTATCCATGGTTGTGATATTGAACAGGGTTATTTATGTGGAACAATGGAGGCACTTAATGTCCCCTTAGCCGACACACCTGTAAGAAACTTGTTTCTTCTTCCACTTTGCATCCCTGACTGTATATGTTATATCTTTTCCTCAAGAAACATTTATGGACAGATGAAAACCAGTTTTTCCTTTTATAAGTTACGAAATCCACTAGTTTTTTTTTTGTCTTATTATCATTACTAAATTTCCAATGTCAAGTTGTCAACATTCATTTAGATGCACCAAATTAAATATTGGGTCACCACAGACTTCCTTAAATAAACTAGAGAAATGTGTTGCTGCAGAGGCAGACTGATTTCTCTCAAAAGAGGAGACCAGAGGGGGAGAACCCCCTAGGCCTTTTACTAAGAAGAAACGATAAACTTGGGTGTGATATTCACCCCTGTGTGGGCCTAACGCGGTTCACTCAGAGTACTATGCAGTGCTTCTACCAATGAGCTAGCGCTCAGGTCTCCGAGGCAGGCTTTTTTTTTTAAGAAGTTCTAGAAACAATTGCATTACTTGAGAAGAGAATCCAACAGGTAGAAAATCAAGTATTGGGGTTTTAAAGGAAACAATAAATAAAGTACTCCCTCCGCCTAATAATGTAAGACGTTTTTTGATACTACTGTGGTGTCAAAAAACGTCTTACATTATGGGACGGAGGGAGTACTTTTTGGATAATCATCAGAGCTTCTAGATTTATAGTTGATGCATTTCCCTTACGATCTGTTTCTATTCATGAACTTTAAGTTCGCTTATTGGCTCTCTTTCTATCCATAGGTGGTGACATTCTGGGAGGGGGAGATAGTAGATGCTAAAAATTATACCTTTTTTACTGGCAAGTGGGAGGCATCGTGAGTATCATTTATGCCAATGGCATCATTTAATTTTTGTTCACACATATGTCCTGGTGCAGGATAACATTCCAAACTTACTCTTAGAAACACAATTCTTGTTTTTATTTTGCAGAGCAGAGGATGATGTAAGACACTGGTCCAAGTTCCCATCATTTACCCCTCTTCTGGTAACCAATTACATTAATTGGTGTACTCATTGAACATGAATTTGACAATGCATTACTAATTTATTTTTGTTTTGCAGAGTCAGATTGAGGCAGATGGTGGAAAGTCTGTGGACCTTAGCAACTATCCATATATATTTATGGTACTGTACCACCTGATATGTTCATATGTACATGCATCATCATATCTTAAAATGCTTATTTGTTACATTATTAACTTCCAATTTTCTGATGCTACTTGCAGAGATGGAAAGAGCAGTACTTTGTCAATGTGGGAGTGGACTGTGGGTTGACCATAGCTGGTTTCTATTACGTCTGCTTTTCTTGTAGTGATGGATCTATTAGTGGCTTTTATTACGACCCAAACAGCAGGTAATGAATAATTTGCCACAGTTTACACTTTACGCATTGCAAGCTCACTATAGAATTTCTTAATTAGGAAGTTGTTCAAAACATCTTTTGTTTTCTTTGTGTGTAGTCCATTTCAGAAGCTTGAATTGAAGTGCACCAACGAGAAACAATCTGGGTTCACCTTTTCTTCATATGAGCTGCAGTGACATGCATGACGCTATTAATTGAAGTGGCAGAGATTACACGGGCGAACTTTCTGTGCTTGCCAGTATGAACATATACTATGTGTGTATTGAACCCGTAGTTCCTGATGGTCCTTTTAAAATAGTTGAGATGCTATGTATGTATGGTTGTGCCAGTGAATGTTGCAAGAGCAAACAATTATGTAATTTATCCTTTTGCAATCTCAGTATTCTGGGAAAAAAGTGTCTGTTTGTTTATTTTATCGAAAGTTCACCTGTGTTATCTTTTGTGCTTCTTGTCATAATATGGATGTATCCATATTCAGTGTGATAGGCATTTTTTGTGCCTGTTTTCCCATAAATTAACTGAAGAGTTGAGTATTTTTTGGTTCAGTTATTGTCAATGGAATCTGTGACAGAATCATAGTGCTGAGGTTTATCTGAAGAGGAACTTGATCAAGATTGTGGTCCTTTACTTTACTCTCCTGTACAAAGGTAAAGAAACCTCCTTTGGTTTCATTTTACAACACACAAGATGTTTTTACTATCAATTCTATGAACATAGTATTATTCGGGGCATGCTCTTGGTCTTCGCCTCCAGCATCTATATACTGTAAGGTGAATAACTCTCTACTGATGCCGTGTCACTGTGTTCATCTGTTGCTTCAAGCAGTAGTTAATCCTCTAATTAATAGAACTCTTCTGCATCTGCATGTCATAAGCTTCCAGTTAGCTAATATAGTGTTCAGTAACATATTTTTGCAGATAGGATTGTCCTTGCACAATAGTGGCTTACCTTCTGCAGCACAAGGACGTGTAGACAGCGAAACAGGAGGTAATTCTACTCTCCCTTCTTGCAGGAACCAAGAAGAGATTTTCTTTGCCCTCTGCATCAAAGGCCTTTCAACATTCTCAGTCCACGCGTCTAACAGATTTAGGACAGCCTCAGTGATGACTTCCGCAAGTGCTTCGTCATCTGGACTAGGCTCCAGTTTGAGCAAAAGGTATCTATTAACTGATACTAATTTCCCTACCATGTGCCTTTTGTCGACATTGTATGCTACCATTGTATCTTGGATTCTAGAGACCATGTTGAGGGCAGCCTGGAATACTGTAGTGCACGCCTTTCTGAACATCTCGGTTGTCGATTCAGGGTGTTCCTTGTCGCTCCAGACTTTGTTTTCAATTTCTGGCCCGTATTCTAGTATCGGTGCAAATGTCACGGTCTTCTGCTTGGATGTTTTCACCCGCAGCTTCTTCGATTCCATCAGCATTTCATTGGCTTCCTTCATTTCTGACTCGAACCTGCTGCTGACCTTGAAGAATGGTTGTTCCTGGCAAGCGGTGGGGCTCGGTGCTGGCGTGTTCTGCCTTGATGATGCTTGCACGTAGACCTCAGGTTCGAAATCCAACTCAGCAACTGCAGTTCACATGGACATAAAAAATTATCATGTTTCGTGGCAACTGAACTATAAAGAATTGGTGTGTTTGCTGAACTGAACTGGAGATAGTTAGACAGGTGGTGTTTCATTTGAACTTAGCATACATGAAGGCGGGTGTAGTGCCGTGCTTGGGGTTCCAAGGCGCTCATCATCATCGTATTGTCCCCCCCTGCCGTAGGTGTCATCCGAGCTGGGCCCGATACGTGGTGTCCACATCATCATCTCATCGTGCGAGGGATGCTTCTTTTTGTGATGCAGAAGGTGCATCCATTTCTTAGCCTTGCTCTTTACCTTGCCCAGCACTGGCTTCTTCTGGCTCCCTCCTGGGGTCTTTGGCGACCCCGTGGGGCTCACCGGGGGCGCCCGCGGTGAAGGACTCGCCTGTAGCGTCCTTAGTGAAGGGCTCACCAGCGGCGTCCGTGGTGAAGCGCTCACCAGCGGCGTCCGTGGTGATGAGCTCACCAACGGTGAAGGCGAATATCGTTGTTGCTCCTCCCATTCATCATATGGAGTTTGGCCTGCAAACCAACGGTCACCCAAGGTTAAGCTATGGGCAAATTTCCATTTTCAGCAGGGTGAGCGCCCAAACATCTTTGCAGAGGAGAGAATGGCAAAACATTGATGAAGCCATGCAGCACAATGAGGAACCGGAAACATGTGCTAGGGGAAGATGAAATCCTGACAAAAATCACAATTGACACCAACAAATCTCTTACCATGTTGGGCAACGAGGGGGTCGCCTCGCTTGCCGCTGATCCCCTTCTTCAATTTTCTGAGTCCGTTCATGTCTGTGCAGGAAATGAAAGCGAATCCGGAAACTGAAATTCTGGAGGAGCCGGAGCCTGCCTTTTCAGGGGATGATGTTGTGCTGGTAAAAGGCAAGCAAAATGGGTTCTGCTGGACCTATCCTAAAGTTGGTAAAGTTGAGGTTGCCATTCCGTTTTGAAGTTATAGTGGCGACAGGGGTGGATTCTAGGAGGGGAGCGGCCGCGTTTCGCCGTGCTATTTTGGGGGTGGTGTTTGGTGGTCAAGAGACCTCCAAAACTCTGTTTTTCCATATGTTTCATAAGATCATTGCTTTACTTCTCGCTCACTCTATTGCCTTTCTCGCTCCGCCCGGTGGCTAGATTCTACCCATCATAAAACCGTCGCCCGAGACTGCGTGTGCATGTGTTCTTCATCTCAGTGTTTGGGTCATGGGTTTTGAAATAAATCATGTTAAAAGGATGGTTAGAAAAAGAATATGTTCGCTGTCTTGTGTTTGGAGCCCAAGACTACCAGGTGAATGAATGGTGAATGAATGGACAAAGACTAAATGAATCTGTTGCAGCGTCCATTGATGAAAGGTTTTAGTGGTTTGTTTCCATGTCTTTGCAGCTCTGCAAGTGAACTAGGTTTGATGACACATTATTCCACAAGTAGAGGATTATAGTTGTCCTTGAAATGTAAAGATGCAATCGGTTAAGGATCACTGTAGTGTCAATAGAAGTTACCACTCCAAGATTTATGAGCTTGTTCCATATATGTTCTATCTAGACAATTGTCTTGTGTCAAAATTACAACACGATTACTCTCTGAATTGAGAGCTTTGAGATGATGCTTCATGGTACGATTTGTGCCGGATGCAAATTTGATGCCCCGCTGCAGTTTTCGTCCAGGCATCAACGGCTTGATCAGGTGGGTCGTGCACAAATCGTCCAAGTTGCATCGTGTGTATAGCACTGTTCATCTTATAACCATGTCGTACGATCTTTGTTTATGTTTTTATCAACAAAAAGATAAACAAAAACCAACAAACATTCCTCAAGATATGATTTTTTTTATAAGTTGTATCCCTCAAACCGTTAACTTGATTGGCGATCCATTTTCACCATTGGCTTCCTCACGGTGAGACCTTTGAAACTAAATTTTATATCTACAATAATTCCATATGTTCTGACAACAGTTTTTTTTTCATCGGTGGTTGTTACATTACTCTTACTCACGGTTCAGTTAGCATGACAAAGCAAAGCAGATCCATGAACATACCATGAAAGGGGTTCTGGAAATACCAATAGATAAGCACACAAACAACGAACATACGAAAATAATAGTGCCTAATCGTAACCTTTCAACAAAATGTAGTATCTAAACAAATAATATATATCTGTAGCAATGCACAGATACAATCAATGAGAACAGAACTATGTAGAAGCATGTTATATATGTCAAACATTGAGGACCTGATGCATAAGCAACCACCTCTCATAGAACCATATCTACCTCAAGTAGCCTATAAACATGACACAGTTTAAAACCATATCTCAGTTGTCTTATTGTATGGAACTGAGCATTTTTATAAGCAACAACATAATCGTGCAAGATGTTACGAACAACTGCTGAGGACCACACACTGACACTCCTAATGGTTGCATATGTCACCCATGTCCTGTCTGCTACTAGATTTCTAGTAGTATAAAGAAGAAAAATTAGATAGAATCATCAAATAAGCACGCTGAATCACCCTAGCAGAGAATCAGAGTATATGATGTCATTAATATTCTGCAAAGAATTTCCTCACAAGAAAATATTTGGCAGGGATTTAAATACACCAAAACAGATGCTGCAAGCTTTGTTCCTTGGGGGAGGATTTAAGTTCGCCATACAACTAAGGCCATTAGTTTACCACCTGATTATAACGGTAAGAAACATGCCTGAGTTTATACAGCATCATTCGCCTTAAGAATCTTAATTTCATAGCACACACGCCATTGCTAGAGAACACAAAAATTTATAAACTTTAGAACAATCACACTACCACTAGAGCCATGATAAGCATTGAAGGGAGATGAGGTTGGGCACATGGAGGCAACTAATCAAGGAGGGAAATAGGGAAGAACTCACCAGAGCAGAGCCAACGGAATGAGGAGTACATCCAGCTTACATGCATTACTATCAGGGGTAGAAGCAGAACCGAAGAAAATGTGGTTGTTGTGCAAATGTTCTTTTGCTTGAACAAAGGATTCTGGAGAATGAAACCTGAAGGCATGATGCTTTATATTGAATCAACAGAGGAAGAAAATGAACACGGTCAGCATGCAACAAACATCGGATGCTCTGCTAGTGCACGAGGAGAAGATACCCAGGCTCGGAGAAACAACCTTGTATCTTAAACAAAAAATCATATATGAATCATCTGGAAAATAACTTTTTCTACAATGTATTTTGCAGAATTCTTCAATGTCAGACTCTGCAGTGGTCTTCAGTGTGTTTACACAAAGAAATCTGAGCTTTGGTTTAACTTCAAAAAGGGGGAAACACATGTGATTTTTTCAGTAGCATCTAATTTTATGCTCACATGTCGAAGTCAAGGAAATGCACAACTGAAACATATCAGAGACGTGCATGTATTGACTATTGAGTGCTGACACAAGGACATGAACAAGAGCACCTACCATCGAGAGCAGGCTCGTAAGAGTTCAGAGTTGATTATCTGAAGTCCAAAGCAAAAACCCAAACTCTAGCAATGCTATACGTAGTCGGAAACAAGATGTACCTTCGTGCAGACCAACTGTTTTCTGCAGATTTGCCAGACTGAGGCAGTGACACGACTCATTCAAAGACCAGGTTGTTCGGCTGGGGCTAGCGTGGATAGTACCTTTTTTTTTTTTTTTTTGCGAAATACATTGC
>LR738711.1:52302465-52368602 GCA_902687465.1 Secale cereale | reverse complement strand
AAAGCCTAGCATTCTCTGGCTATATTTCTTAAGTTTCTCTAGATTTGCACCCATATGATGTTTCTCTAGTTGCTACGCACTATCAAATTTGAGATTTCATATAAATGAATCATTTCTTGTTTCAACATATAAAAGGAAATAAGAGCAGGAATCAAGACTCCGAAGCCGACCTCCGGGCCGGATGCCTCTCGCTCTCGCGACTCCACACCTCCCTTCCGCCATAGCCACCACCCCCGCAGATCGCACCGCTCCAGGGCCGCGACATGCCTCCACGCCGGCGAGGGCCGCGGACGCCGACAGCGACCACACCTCCTCCACCCCAACAACTGCCCCCGTCCGTCCATATACGAAGCCTTCCCGGAGATTCCGAGGCTGATCTCTCCAATTCCACAAGGGGTGCTCATGGTGACCAGAGCACGGGGTTGGACGGAGCGCGCGGTCAGGATTCGCGACGCCACCATAGCGTGGATCCGGTGCGTGCAGGATTGGAAGGCGGCGGACCAGGCGGTGGCGGCGGCGACCGACCCGACTGCGAAATCCACGGCCGTGAGGGTCGCAGAGATCTGCCAGCGGAGGGCGGATTTGGAGCAGAGGAAGCTGGCGCGGCGAATCTACGACGAGGCCACGCTGGAGGAGAGGGCAAGGATGCCCCCATTTCCTCACTCTCCACCGGCCGAGTTCGTGTTTTGGGCGAGGGCGGAGGCGAACTCGGGCGAGCCGCGGCGGGTGCTTCGCTGGGGATGCATCCTGGGCGTGCTGCCGTCGAGCGCATGAGGATGGCCATGGCTAGTGCGACGGGAGGGTGCTCATTTTGCCGTGCTAGCTCCCTCCCTCGCCGCGGCATGCTGGTGCCTCCTTGGTTTGGTGACCGCGGCGAGGTTCCGCCTGGGGCTCGTTCAAGATTGCGCGGAGGGATGTGTATCCCAAGGAATCACGTGTATGCTGAGATCTCTCAGATATCAACGTCACTCGTGCAAAGGTTTGCTGTGCTCTGAGACCCAGGATTGCTCGTCGGCGGCGAAGACCGCTCCGGCGCTGGCGGGGGATTTTTCCCCTATGGCAAGGGTGGAGCCTACCGAGCTGTCTGGCAGTGGCCCCGCTGCCACACCCCTTCCACGAATTAGATGCAAGAGGATGAAGACGCCTTTGACAAATCCGTCTCCTACTTGCGACGACGCTGACGATGCTATATCTAGGGTTTTCGGATAGCTCTGGCCATTCCCTCTCCTCACCGCCGCCAGCCTCATCAGCCAAATCACATCGCCTCCACTCTGGGATGGCTCCGGAAGGATCTGGTGCAATCCGGATGCTTCTCTCCGTCTGATGTGTTCCCCATCAAGAAACTCCGCCCCTTTGATCCTCCCCCGATAAAGCTCAAGATTTTCAGAGAGGGAATCAGGGAATTGGGGTTGGATCCAAATCCTTCGCACAGGTGGTGGTCATGGCGGACAAGAGTATACAGACTGGGGCACAGAAGCAACGTGCGCCGGCCTCGTAGAAGAATCCAGCTCGTCGCCAGGGTGCGGGTGGGGCGCGGCCCAATCCTGCCCCCCCCCCAAAGATGCTGCTCCTCGTCAAGCTGAGAAGGTTGTGGATGCACCTCCTCCACCGGCTTCGCCTGCTCCAGCTGTGCAGGTTCTCGACGAGCGATACAAAGACATGGTATGTTTCACTTGTGGAGGCCCTGGTCATTATGTTGGAACTGCATCCAGAATAAAATTTGCTTCATCTGTGGTTTAGAGGGGCACAACGTCAACAATTGCACAGCCTGGGCGCAACCTCATCCGGTTGCAACCTTCTTTGGGAGTTCTACCCTGGGATTAGGGTTCTATCACATTGATGCTCCTGTGGGTCGTGAAGCAAACTGGCTAAACTTCAGGAACTTTGGAGAAGTCTGTGTTATGAAAGGATAAATTAGCAAGTCAGACTTGATCAAGAACCTGTCAGATCAAGCCTGGGTGCAACCTCATCCGGTTGCAACCTTCTTTGGGAGTTCTACCCTGGGATTAGGGTTCTATCACATTGATGCTCCTGTGGGTCGTGAAGCAAACTGGCTAAACTTCAGGAACTGTGGAGAAGTCTGTGTTATGAAAGGATAAATTAGCAAGTCAGACTTGATCAAGAACCTGTCAGGGATTTTCTGCAAAAACAAACGGTGGACTTGGCAAGTTAGGTCATTGACGGACAAGAAGTTCCTTGTCAGATTTCCACCCTGGAAAGATGTGGAGGAATTGATTGAGTTTCCTGCTTTTGACTTGCCTATCGATGGAGTGTCTGTGACAGTTGAGAAGTGGACCGGTGCGATTGATCCTTTTAGCGAACTAACTGAAGCTTGGGTTGTGATTGAGGGTCTCTCGTCCAAGTGGTGTACATGGAAAGTGCTTTCACAGATTGCTTCGTGCTTTGGTATCCTTGTGGATGTGGACTGGAATGGTTTAATGAAAAGTTTCTACGAACAAGTGAGAGTCAAGCTTGCTTGCAGGGACCCAGTGAAAATTCCTTTTGAGCGGATCATGGAAATGAGGAAAAAATTCTACATCTTGTCTTTTACAGTGGAAGGCTTTGAAAAGTTTGGCGTTGATGATCCTAATGATGACAATGGGCCGACTGACATCTCTGTGGATGATGATAACAAGGAGCTCGAAGATGAGGAGTTTGACAAGGACATCCTAGATGATGAAGAAGAACCTATAGATGATTTAGATCTGGCCAACAGAGCTACGAACTCGAAAAAGTCATCGGCTGGGAAAACAAAAGAGGAAGATGGTATTTCCTTCCACCCTGCTGCTTTGTTGGAGGCATGTTACTCTCCTGTGAGAGTGGACAAAGGGACTGAAAGAAAAACAAAAACACATGATATGTGTACTCCCATTCCATTCTCTGATGCTATCAAAATGCTGAGTGCACCCAGCAAGGAGATTAGTGTTGTGACTACCCCCGCTGTTGCAGCTAGTGTTCCTGCTAATGCCACTTCCCCCATGTCCATTTAACAAACTTACTACTCAAATCTGTTAAAGGAATTGGACAACTCTGAATCTGATACTACAAGTGAAGCCACTGATTCTGAAGAGGAAGTGGATACTTTTGAAGCTCCTGTAATCAAGGGTCTGAAGATGATGGGTTTAGTGGAAACCTTGGCTCACCCTAATGTGCAACCTGCTGCCAAGAACAAGTGGGGGCATGTTGTTGCTCCAAGACATAGTATCAGAGTCCATAATAGGCAAAACATCATGGAAAAAGCTGCTGCTTACAAAATGAAGAAAAACCTGGAGATCCCCACCACCTTCAAAAGTAAGTCCTTTACTACTGATTCTTCATCTACTTTAGAGGCTTATGCTTCTGCAATTAATATTAAAATTGGTGATACTGAGAAGGATAAGAATCAAATCATTAATTATATCATTAGAGATGAAACAAAAAATGCCTTTTATTTGCTTCCCAAAATCCCGAGATATCTTTACCTGATAATCTAGATAATGAGATATATGACAGAAATGGAGTTTGTACTCCAAGCATTTACATCCCTGACACCAACACACCAGGTGGCACTGCTGGTGGTGTGGGTGACTCTGGGAATGTTGTGGGAGGGGGGCTATTTAGCCTTACACACGCATTTAAAATTCCATGATTGTAATATTCTGGAATATTAGAGGTTTAGGACAAAAAGGGAAACTACATTGCCTGTCTGATTTGGTCAGTAAGTATAAACCTGATTTTGTAGGTTTTCAAGAGATTAAAAGAGAAACCTTATCTAATTCTCTTATTAATACCTTAGCTGGGTCTACTGCTTATGACTGGCATATACTCCCTCCTGTAGGCTCTGCTGGTGGTATCCTTATGGGTACTAAAACCAATTTTCTCGAGGTTATTGATGTAAGTCTTAAGAAATATTGCATCATTGTTTCCTTGATAAACAAAACTGATGGTTTTTACCGGCACTTGATTGCAGTATACGGGACAACTTATGATGTAGATAAAATTGATTTTATTGCTGAGTTGCATGAAAGTATGGATGGTCTGCCCTATCCTGTTTGTTTGAGGGAGATTTCAACCTAATTAGGGAAGCTATGGAAAAATCTTCTGGATACATAAATAACTCTTGGTCATTTTTGTTTAATGATTGGATTAACAAATGGGGCCTTATGGAATATAATTTGTCAAGTAGGGTTTTTACATGGAGTACAACCAGGATAACCCCATTTTTGCTACTATTGACAGAGTTTTCTCTGATACTAACTGGGATAGTCACTTCCCACTTACCACTTTATGTGAACTACCTAGAGTGGGAAGTGATCATGCTCCCATCTTGCTGGACTCTGGAGTGGGTGAGTGTAACCCATCCAGGCCTTTTAAATTTAAAAAATGGTGGCTTGGACAACCTGATTTTCAGGCTTTGGTTGAAAAAATCTGGGCCACCCCTTCACCTTTTACTACTGCGATTGAGACCTGGCAGTTTAAGACTAAACTGTTTAGGAAGCAGGTTAAAGGGTGGATCATTAACATAGAAGCTGCCATGAAAAAGAAGAAGAAAGAATTACTTCAGGAATTTGATATCTTAGACATCTTTTCTGAACATAACAGAACAAATGCTCGATATCCTCAGGATGAAACAAATTAAGGAGGAACTCCATGAGATTTGGAAAAAAGAAGAAATTGCCATGTGGAGAGATCTAGAGACAGAAAAATTAAAGAGGGGGATAGGAACACAACATACTTTCATGATGTTGCCAACCAATGTAGAAGGTAAAATCAGCTCGCTATCCTAGAGGGCCTTGATGGTCCTGTTTATTCCACCAAAGATATGCTTGAGGTTGCAACCAATTTCTACAAAAACCTTTGTGGTTTTGAACCTAAACCTAACATACACCTAGATGACCAGTTTTGGTCTGAAGAGGAGCTTGTGACAGAAGCTGAAAATGCCATGTTAGAAAGGCCTTTCTCTGAGGAGGAAATTAAGGAGGCCATTATGGGCTCTTATGCTAATGGGGCCCCTGGGCCTGATGCTCTCTCCCTTTTATTTTATCAACACTTTTGGGAGGTGGTTAGGAAAGACTTTATGGCTCTTGTGAGGGACTTTGAGAATTGGTCATTAGACATTCAGAGATTAAACCATTCTATAGCCACTCTTATTACTAAGGAACCGGATGCCAGACATATGAAAACATTTAGGCCCATCTGTTTAAGAAATTGATATGTGAAAATTTTCAGTAAGGCCATGACAAATAGGGTTTCCCCTGTGGGTCATAGGCTATTATCCCCATGTCAATCTGCTTTTGTGAGAGGCAGATTCATAATAGAAAGTGTGGTTACTGCCCATGAGGCTATTCATGAAGTTCACAAATCTGGGGAAGCTAGGATTGGTCTCAAATTAGACTACGAGAAATCTTATGATCGTGTGAACTGGGATTTCCTAGTTGAGATGTTAACATCCAGGGGTTTTGGGGCTAAATGGATTAGTTGGAACTTGTCCATTCTGCAACAAAGTTCCTTTTGTGTTAAAATCAATGATGTCTTAGGGCCGTATTTTGTGGGGGGAAAGGGTTGAAACAAGGAGATACTAGCTCCCCCATGCCATTTAATCTGGTGACATATGTGTTCTCTCGTATGTTGGTTAAGGCTTTCAATAATAACATCATTTCGGGGATTGTTCCTCACATTATTCCCCGTGGGCTTATTTGTTTACAATATGCCGATGATACAATATTGTTTTTGGACCCTCACCCTGAGTATGTAAAAAAATTAAAATGGCTACTTGCATGTTTTGAGAACCTTTCTGGTTTGAAAATCAACTACGACAAATGTGAAGTGGTTCCAGTTAATCTAAATGAAGGTGATGCTAAGTTGCTATCTCAATTTTTTCTGTTGGAAATTGGGGGATTTCCCTCTTAAATATCTGGGACTTCCATTACATTACCTCAAACTGAGAAGGGAAGATGTCCAATACATTATAGACAAAATTATCAAAAGGATCTCTGGTTGGAAAGGGAGACTACTTAGCTATGATGCGAAGTTAGTTTTGCTGAGAGTTTGTATTACCAGTATCCCTATGTACCTGATGTCTGTGATTAAGTTTCCTAAGTGGGCCATTAAAGCCATTACTTCCCAGATGGCTCATTTCTTTTGGGGAGACTTGGGAGACGAGCATAAATACCATCTTGCTAACTGGGGACTAATTTCCCAGAAAAAAAGACTTTGGTGGCCTGGGGGTACCCAACTTAAGAGAATTTAACATGGCCTTGTTAGCTTCTTGGGCTAAAAGATATTTTATGGATAGTAATAAAGATTGATGGATCATAAGTATAGAACTGATAAACCTAATCTGATGTGGTCCAAACAGGGTGTGGGATCCCCCTTTTGGAATGGGTTTACCTGGGCATTTGAAGGCATTAGGCTGTTTTTTAGATTGGAACCGGTCAACGGTGATAAAATCAGTTTCTGGAATGACGTCTGGGTGGGGGATTCTTCCCTGAAAACTCAGTTTTGGGAGGCGTTTGATATTTGTCAGCAACAACAATGTGCAATGTCAGAGGTGTGGGATGGCACCACCCTGAAGCTTACTTTCAATAGGTGTGTTGATACGGAGTTTATGGATAAATGGCAGACCTTGATCCAAACTATCTCTACCAAACACTTAACCAATGAGGCAGACCGTCCCGTTTGGCTATTGGAGCCATCAGGGACTTATTCGGTCAGCTCCATTTACAACATGATAACCGGGGAGGAGTTTCTACCCCATTCTGGATTATTATTTTTGGAAAATTGTGGTGCCTAACAGATATTTAGTCTTTGTGTGGTTGGCTTTTAATAATAGAATCCTTACCAGAGATAACCTGAACAAGAGGAGGGCGGTGGAAGACTTAACCTGCCTATACTGTAATGAGGAGGAATCGGTCCACCATTTGTTTTTTGAATGTGTTGTAGCTAAAAAAAATTGGTGTGATATTGCTGAAACTTTTGGCTTTAGTGTGCCTAGAAATATGACTGAGCTCTCTTCCTTTTGGAATATGAATAACAATAAAATTGTCGTAAACATTGCTTGTGTGCTACCATTTGGGGCATTTGGGCTATGCGTAATGATATCTGTTTTCAGGGCATGCCATGGACAAGCACCCGCGTGATCTTGGGGAGGATCAAATCTTCTCTACACCAATGGGAAGTTCTCCGCGGGACCGATCAATCAGTTCTACTACGACACTGCCTCCAGCTTCTGGACCGTCGAAGAGGCGAGTTGCTCACAATCGCGTGGGATGGGATCTGTGAGCTTGCACAAAGAGGACCAGGGGAGGGAGCGTGCTGAGAGCTCCCTCGAGATGACTCTGAAAAAGCTGATGGTCGCTCTATATTCATGTAACATAACTTGTGTTGTGCCTCGTGATTATGTGTGTCGCCCCTGCGTGGCTAATAGACTCTTTCTGGGCAGCTCGATGATGCACATCGCTTTCTAGGCTTTTTAGCTGAAGGTTCTTCCTCTGGCCTGCTAGTTCTGGTAGACCTGAATGCTATAAACAGTCTTTGAGACTTGCTTTGCCCCGTTTCCTAATAAAATGGGGTGGGGGTAACCCCTTTCGATCAAAAAAGGAAATAATAAAGGAAAAGATTGTCTGAACTGTGGCCAAACATGTAGAGAACCTCTCGTGCAAAGTTCACTTCATCGATTTACTGCACCAGTATGGACAACTTTCCTGTTTTTAGCTTTGCTCTTCTGGCTCCATTCCCAGCTGACATGCCTTGATCAATGACAACTACCTTTCCATCTCCACTTTGGCAAAGCAAGCATAGATTGCATATCAAGATGTAACATCAACAATAGAAGAGCAGATTCATCTATTAACAGTAACAGACACATTTAGGATGCAAATACTCTCGCTCAAGTAGTGCTCATGGAGCAAGAGAGCATGATCTCTTACCCCTGGCTTAGTAATCTCCAATTTACATATGACATCAATAATACTGAAACTTAAGCAGGATATGGGAATCGTTTCTTGTTGAATAAATAACACATTTGGTTGGATTTGCATCAGATTTGTTACCTGGAGATTCGGGTTCAGTGGCTACCATGATGTGTAGTTATTTCCTTTTGTGTTCAAACGTACGCAAGAGAATCAATTATTTGATACTTTTAATGCACTAGCATCTAGTATAAAGCTAGAGGCTGTCGTTGACATTTTCCTTCTTCTCTGCACGTAGAAGAAAAGCCAACTAACCGGAATAAGTGGTCTAAAGTCCGAAGAGACCGAGCTGCCTTGGGCACACATTCAGAGTTTCGAAATGAACACCAATCATTTACAGTTCACTCTCGGTTTCTACATGTTTGTTCTGCCATAAATCCTTGCAGAACTCACCGCCAGTGTGTGTGCTGCCTCCAGCCCCGGAGCTGCAGGAGTGGCATGGAGGATGTAGGAGGAGCTGCATCGGCTGGTGCGCCGAGCCGTTGCAGCCGTAGACGACGGACGGCCATGTTGCCTCTTTGCTGCCAACACCAATGATGTTGCTCTAATGTTCAGGACAAGGAGGAGAGGTGGATGCGTGTGGCCAGCCGACCGTGCGGTAGGCGATGGAGGAGCTAACCGAACGCGCGGGAGGCTGATAACCCACAAATGTAGGGGATCGCAATAGTTTTCGAGGATAAAGTATTCAACCCAAATTTATTGATTCGACACAAAGGGAGCCAAAGAATACTCTTAAGTATTAGCAGCTGAGTTGTCAATTCAAGCACACCTGAAAACTTAGTATCTGCAGCAAGGTAATTTAGTAGCAATTTAATATGGAAATAGTGGTAACAACAATAAAAGTAACGATAGTGTTTTTGTAGTTTTTGTAACAGTAGCAGCGGAAAAGTAAATAAGCAACAAGAAATATGTGAAAAGCTCGTAGGCATTTGATCGGTGATGGAGAATTATGTCGGATGTGATTCCTCATATAAATGTTATAACCTAGGGTGACACAGAACTAGCTCCAGTTCATCAATGTAATGTAGGCATGTATTCTGAATATAGTCATACGTGCTTATGGAAAAGAACTTGCATGCCATCTTTTGTCCTACCCTCCCGTGGCAGTGGGGTCCTAATGGAAACTAAGGGATATTAAGGCCTCCTTTTAATAGAATACCGGACCAAAGCATTAACACATAGTGAATACATGAACTCCTCAAACTACGGTCATCACCAGGAGTGGTCCCGATTGTTGTCACTTCGGGGTTGCCGGATCATAACACATAGTAGGTGACTATTGACTTGCAAGATAGGATCAAGAACACACATATATTCATGAAAACATAATAGGTTCAGATCTGAAATCATGGCACTCGGGCCCTAGTGACAAGCATTAAGCATGGCAAAGTCATAGCAACATCAATCTTAGAACATAGTGGATACTAGGGATCAAACCCTAACAAAACTAACTCGATTACATGGTAAATCTCATCCAACCCATCACCGTTCAGCAAGCCTATGATGGAATTACTCACGCACGGCGGTGAGCATCATGGAATTGGTGATGGAGGAAGGTTGATGATGACGATGGCGACAATCTCCCCACTCCGGAGCCCCGAACGGACTCCAGATCAGCCCTCCCGAGAGAGATTAGGGCTTGGCGGCGGCTGATACGTCCAAAATGCATCACTATTTTATATCGTAATTCATCCTTATTCATTGATATATTTCACATTACGATGATGTTCTTATGTTGTTTTGGCCTATTTTACACAGTTTGCAACTTTCCGGTGCCGAAGCAGCAGACGCAGGATTCAGCGGTAAAAAGTGGACGCTGAGTTGCTGAAGAAGAATACCTCCAAATTACTTGAAAATCGACGGAGGGTATTTTCCAGACGGATCACGAAGGCACGCAAAAGAGCAACCAGAGGGGGGCCACAGGGCGCCTAGGCGGCAACCTGGCGCGGCCCCCACACTGGCCGCGCCGGGGGGGGGGGGCGCCTGGATCCCCTGGCCCACTCCCGGCTGCCCCCTTTTGCCTATATACTCCTCGTCATCCAAAAACCCTAAAAAGGAGAGTTTTGACGGAGTTCCGCCGCCGCTCCGTGGCGGAAACCTACAGAGAAGAAAAAGCCATCTCCGGCGGGCAGATTCCGCCGGGGAGATCACCTCCCGGAAGGGGAGATCATCGCCATCGTCATCACCATCGTCACGGGCATCATCGATATCATCATCAACATCATCCCCAACATCAGCACCATCTCCATCTTCATCCAATCTCATCTCACCATTGCAACTTGTGTTGTAATCCGTACTATCTAACCTCTCTACTCTATCGGTGTTGATTACTACTTTGTGGTGAATGCTATTGAGTTTTGTTGGAGAAATATCATTATGTCCAGATTGTTTATCATCCATCTATCTCCACTAATCATGATCTCTTTTATGTCTTGTGAGTAGTTACTTTAGTTCTTGAGGACATGGGAAAAGTCTTGTTGTTAGTAGTCATATGATGTTGAAGTAATATGTGTTGTTTGATACTTAAGTTGTGTTGTTATTTTACTAGTGGTGTTGTGTGAGTCGAACACTCAACACTTCTCCTTATTAAGGACCTAGGGGAATACATTGTGTACAAAGAATGATTACGGTGGGTTGCCGGAGTGACAGAAACCTGAACCCCAGTTCGCACGCTTTTGCACAAGGGAACACTGGATCATCGATCGTATTGCTATGGTTAGGCTTTTGCCTTAAATACTATCTTGTATTTGCGGATGCTTGCAAGGTGTTTAATCATAAGAGTGCACTCATCTTAGTCTAGAGAGTGTACTAGCATAGATCCACCCACTCAACACTTATCAACACATCACATAGTACCGATACAGAATATGACGAAAGCACATGACTACCTCTCCCGTGTGTCCTCAAGAACACTTTAGCCTTTATAAGTTCAGTTGCTAGGCCTCTCCTTTGCTCAGAAAGGATTGGGCCACTTGTTACTCTCCAGTGCCTTTTACTTTGCTCGCTTTTACTTTCCTGTTGTTTATATCAAGAAAACCCCTAAAAAGATATCTTTCAGTGCTTGCAGTTATTCCTTGCTCAGAATCACTTGTCAATACCTTCTGCTCCTCGTTGGGTTCGACACTCTTACTTATCAAAAACGCTGCAATAGATCCCTTACGGTTGTGGGTCATCAGCGGCTCTGTATCGTAAAACGCGATAATTCTTCCTCTCTTATTTTTTTCTCCTCGAAAGTAAATATATGGAGTCGGGGGATACGTCGGTGGAGCAACATGGGGCCCACAAGGCAGGGGGGCGCGCCCAGGGGGAGGGCACGCGCCCCCCACCCTCGTGGACAAGGTGTGGGCCCCCGGGCTTGGTTCTTTCCGCAGATATTTTTTATATATTCCAAAATAATTCTCTGTTGAATTGCAGGTCATTCCGAGAACTTTTATTTCTGCACAAAAGTAACACCATAGCAATTTTGCTTAAAACAGCGTCAGTCCGGGTTAGTTCCATTCAAATCATGCAAGTTAGAGTCCAATACAAGGGCAAACGTGTTTGGAAAAGTAGATACGTTGGAGACGTATCAACTCCCTCAAGCTTAAACCTTTGCTTGTCCTCAAGCAATTCAGTTGATAAACTGAAAGTGATAAAGAAAAACTTTGACAAACTCTGTTTGCTCTTGTTGTTGTAAATATGTAAAGCCATCATTCAAGTTTTCAGCAAAGATCATGAACTAACCACATTCACAATAACTTTCAGGTCTCATGTCTACTCATATCAATGGCATAATCAACTAGCGATCAATAATAATAAACCTCGGATGACAACACTTTCTCAAAACAATCATAGTATGATATAACAAGATGGTATCTCGCTAGCCCTTTCTGAGACCGCAAAACATAAATGCAGAGCACCTTTAAAGATCAAGGACTGACTAGACATTGTAATTCATGGTAAAAGAGATCCAGTCACAATCATACTCAATGCAAATTAATAGCAATACATGCAAATGACAGCGGTGCTCTCCAACTGGTGCTCTTTAATAAGAGGATGGTGACTCAACATAAAAGTAATAGATAGGCCCTTCGCAGGGGGAAGCAGGGATTTGTAGAGGTGCCAGAGCTCGATTTTTAAATAGAGATGAATAATATTTTGAGTGGTATACTCGCATTGTCAACATAGCAACTAAGAATCTCGATATCTTCCATGCTACACACATTATAGGCGGTTCCCAAACAGAATGTAAAGTTTATACTCCCCCAACCACCAACAAGCACACTCCACGGCTAGCCCGAAACAACAGGTACCGTCCAAACCAGCAACAACCCTGAGGGAGTTTTGTTTAATTATTATGATTTGAGCATGGGACTGGGCATCCCGGTTATCAGCCATTTTCTCATGAATGATGAGCGGAGTCCACTCATCGTGAGAATAACCCACCTAGCATGGAAGATATAGACAGCCCTAGTTGATACATGAGCTGTTCGAGCATACAAAACAGAATTTCATTTGAAGGTTTAGAGTTTGACACATACAAATTTACTTGGAACGGCAGGTAGATACCGCATATAGGAAGGTATGGTGGACTCAT
Organism: Secale cereale; assembly: GCA_902687465.1. NCBI lineage: Eukaryota > Viridiplantae > Streptophyta > Magnoliopsida > Poales > Poaceae > Secale > Secale cereale. The sequence continues at coordinate 52,356,077 of LR738711.1, read as the reverse complement.
ATGGAATAGCTTTGGGGTTTTTGGAAGTGGATGCACAAGCAGTATTCCCGCTTATTACAGGTGAAGGCTAGAAGGAGACAGGGAAGCGACCAGCTAGAGAGCGACAACAGTCATGAACATGCATTAAAATTAATCAACAATGAATGCAAGCATGAGTAGGATATAAATCACCATGAACATAAATATCGTGGAGGCAATGTTGATTTTGTTTCAACAACATGCGTGAACATGTGCCAAGTCAGAACACTTGAATCGTTCAAAGAAGGATACCACCCTATCATACCACATCACAACCATTTTAATATCATGTTGGCATGCAAGATAGACCATTATAAACTCCTAGCTAATTAAGCATGGCATAAGCAGCTATGGTCTCTAATTGTCATTGCAAGCATGTTTCATTCATAATAGGCTGAATCATGAACGATGAACTATCATATTTACAAAAACAAGAGAGGTCGAGTTCATACCAGCTTTTCTCATCTCAATCAATTCATCATATATCATCATTATTGCCTTTCACTCGCACGACCGAACGGTGTGGATAATAATAATAGTGCACGTGCATTGGACTAAGCTGGAATCTGCAAGCATTTAATACAAGAGAGAAGACAAAGTAATATGGCTCAAGGTTAAATCAACAATAAAGCATATGAGAGCCACTAAACATTTTCATTATGGTCTTCTCCTCTCGACCCCCAAAGAAAAGAAAAGAAACTATTTACACGGGAAAACTCCCAACAAGCAAAAGAAGAACGAGAAATATTTTTGGGTTTTCTTTTAATTACTACTACTAAAGGCATGAAAAGTAAACTAGCTAAAAGGCTACAACTATTTTGTTTTTGTTTTTCTTAAGGTTTTTCTAGCACGCAAGAAAAAGACTAAGAAAAGAATTGAAACTAGCATGGATAGTACAATGAAAGAGTGTGAGCACCGATAGCTAGAATAAGTGTGTGGACATGAATGTAATGTCGGTGAGAAATACGTACTCCCCCAAGCTTAGGCTTTTGGCCTAAGTTGGTCTATGGCTAGTACTGGCCTGATGGATATCCAAATTCGTAGCTGGGGTTGTACTGAGATGCCGCGGCTACTTCCTGACGAGCTGCATCCTGAAGATGAGCTTCTCTCATCGTCTCCTGATACTCATTTACCTCCTCCCTGGTTATAATATATCTCCCTTTTGCCTGAAAGTCAAATAATGTAGGAGCAGGGAGAGCAATAGGGATAGCGTGACGCATGTCAAAGATTAGTCGATACTGGAGGGATTGTTCGTCCCTCTCCACAAACCGATGTCTAACCATAACATTACAATCTAAATGAGCAGGTGGTAATAGTGCATCATTTTCATGTATAGGCACACCAAGACGATTGGCTATGCGAGTGGCATAAATCCCACCAAATAAACCTCCATTTAAACCATTATGATGTAACCTACATGCAACAATGGCTCCCAAGTTATATTGTCTATCTCCTAACACATCACTCTTGAGAACACTAAGATCCGGGACGCACATATGGCAAGCCTCATCTTTACCGTTGATGCATCTACCAACAAAGAGAGCAAAGTAATGTATTGCAGGAAAATGAATGCTCCCGATGGTAGCTTGTGTGATCTCTCTTGATTCCGCCACAGTTATACTAGCAAGGAAGTCTTTATATTCAGATTTCCGAGATTCACTAATATTTCCCCACTACGGGAGCTTACAAGCATCATTATAATCTTCTAGGTCCATGGTATAAGATTTATCATAGAGATCAAACAGGACAGTGTGAGAATTACGTGAAGATGTAAATTTAAACCTTCTCACAAAGGTATCAGTTAAGTAATGGTACTAAGGGCACTTATCTAGCATGAAGCCCTCGAGGTTAGCATTATGCACATATGCGTCAAACTCCTCCTTAATGCCTGCCTGAACCATAAACTCCTCTGACGGCCATTCACAAGGCCGCACTTGAGCTTCCCTAGGTAATTCATCGTCTGGCTCATGCATCGCGAGCCTTGGTCCTTGCTTCCTTGAGGAACCACCTTGGAAGATTTTCCTATGCATTTTTCTGAAATTTTCTAAAAAAAATTACTAACTCAAAATAAAAGTGAACCAAACTCAACAAGATTGATAGCAACAACTCCTACAAGTGTCTAGAGACTATATCATGCATTAGAACTACTTGGGACCAAAGAAATTTGACATGCAAGCTCAAGAACAAGGTCACCACAGCAGCAAAAAATTGCAATAAATAAAGCACTAGAACAAAAACTAATTGGACCAATGGAGGAGTCACATACCAAGGAACAATCTCCCCAAACAGTTTTTTGAATGGAGCTTTGAGCAAGGAGATCGAAAATGGCAGCAAGATGAGCCAGAACTCGTGCTTGAGCTGAATAGTGATTTTTTTGGGAGAAAGAAGGAGTGTGTGGGTGCAGGAATAAGTGGAGGGGGCCACGTGGGGCCCACGAGGCAGGGGGCGCGCCCAGTGAGGGTGGGCACGCCCTGGACCCTCGTGGCCAGGTGCTGGCTCCCCCTGCTGTGTTCTCTGTGCCAAATATTCTAGAAAAAATCATATTCCATTTTCAGGGCATTTGGAGAATTTTTATTTTCGGGGTATTTTTTATTGCACGGATAAGTCTGGAAACAGACAGAAAATACTATTTTTTTCTTTATTTAATCTAATTAACAGAAAGTAAAAGGAGGGTACAGCAGGTTGTGCTATCTAGATTCACCCATCTCATGCTCATCAAAAGGAATACATTAACAAGGTTGATCAAGTCTTGTTAATAAAATCTTTCCGAATAACATGAAACTAGAGAATTTTCGAATAACACTAGGTTACCTCAATGGGGATATGTATGTCCCCAACAATAAGAATATCGTTTGTCTTCATGACAGTAGGAAGAGGTAATTCAAAACCTTCAATAATAATAGTTGAAAATTTTCCAATAGAATTGATACTGTGGACCTAAGGTTGTTTCCTCGAAAAGTGTACCGTATGCTCATTACCATTGACATGAAAAGTGACATTGCCTTTGTTGCAATCTATAACAGCCCCTGCAGTATTCAAAAAGGGTCTACCAAGGATAATAGACATACTATTGTCCTCGGGAATATCAAGTATAACAAAGTTCGTTAGAATAGTAACATTTGCAACCACAACAGGCACATCCTCAAAAATACCGACAGGTATAGCAGTTGATTTATCGGCCATTTGCAAAGATATTTCAGTAGGTGTCAACTTACTCAAGTCAAGTCTACGATATAAAGAGAGAGGCATAACACTAACACCGGCTCTTGATGTTGAAGTAATATGTGTTGTTTGATACTTAAGTTGTGCTGTTATTTTACTAGTGGTGTTGTGTGAGTCGAACACTCAACACTTCGCCTTATTAAGGACCTAGGGGAATACATTGTGTACAAAGAATGCTTACGGTGGGTTGCCGGAATGACAGAAACCTGAACCCCAGTTCGCACGCTTTTGCACAAGGGAACACTGGATCATCGATCGTATTGCTATGGTTAGGCTTTTGCCTTAAATACTATCTTGTATTTGCGGATGCTTGCAAGGTGTTTAATCATAAGAGTGCACTCATCTTAGTCTAGAGAGTGTACTAGCATAGATCCACCCACTCAACACTTATCAACACATCACATAGTACCGATACGGAATATGGCGAAAGCACATGACTACCTCTCCCGTGTGTCCTCAAGAACACTTTAGCCTTTATAAGTTCAGTTGCTAGGCCTCTCCTTTGCTCAGAAAGGATTGGGCCACTAGTTACTCTCCAGTGCCTTTTACTTTGCTCGCTTTTACTTTCCTGTTGCTTATATCAAGAAAACCCCTAAAAAGATATCTTTCAGTGCTTGCAGTTATTCCTTGCTCAGAATCACTTGTCAATACCTTCTGCTCCTCGTTGGGTTTGACACTCTTACTTATCGAAAACGCTGCAATAGATCCCTTACGGTTGTGGGTCATCAAGTACCATTTTCTGGCGCCGTTGCCGGGGAGTGTAGCGCTATTGGTAAGTGAAGCTGGTAAGAAAGTTTTTATATTTCTATTTTTATTTTGCTGTTGTTGCTCTTTGTCCTTATGGACAACCTTGCTATTGGATCGTTGCTTGTGGGAAGACGCCCCACACCTGTGGTGGTTGCTCCCCCCCCCCTACTGAAATTGTGCCCTATAAAATACCAGTTGGTATTATCGATTATGTTTTGGCTAATCGTTATGCAGGAGACAGACATCCCGGTGAACACTTGCTATATCTGTTACAACTATGTTCATTATTTAAGCTTGCAGGTGTATCAATGGAGTTTGTCAGGAAGAAATTATTCTCCGTATCGCTTATAGATAAAGCTTCAGATTGGTATAAGCTTCTCGATAACTCACACTTGCTTGATTGGCAAGAGCTTATGTCTCTCTTTTATACCAAGTTTTATCCTCTTCATGAAATTCATCGAGACAGGAACTATATCTATAACTTTAGGTCTCGTGACGGAGAAAGCATTGCTCAAGCTTGGGGGAGATTGAAGTCCCTAATGCTCAAATGTCCTATTCATGAGCTCCCCAAGGAAATTATACTTACAAATTTTTATGCCAGGCTTTCTCGTCGGGATAAGGAGATGCTGGATGCCTCCTCTAGTGGGGTATTTCAGACAAAGAGTGTTGAAGAAAGGTGGGATCTCATTGAAAGGATCCAGAGGAATACCGAAGATTGGGAAATCGATAAAGGTATTGAACCCGCTATAAATTATGAGCACGATTATATTGAGAGCTATGTGAAAACTGATTACTTCAATACCTTTTGCTCTAAGATTGGTCTTGATTCCCATCTAATGATTGATTTCTGTAAGGATTTTGCCTCTCACGTTGATTCTTTTAAAAAGAAGAAAGATCGGCCTCATGAACCTTTCAAAGAGTTACCTGTTGATATTCATGTTGCTGACCCTATTTTGCCTGCAGTTATATATGAAAAGCCTCCTTTTCCCGCAAGGATAAGGGAGCACTCTCTTGTGACAGGCATAATAAATAAAAGTGAGAGAAGAATTGATGAGCCTGAGGACCAGATCAAGGTCGATCCTCAAGTTGCATTGGTTAAAGACCTTGTTACGAATGATGTTTTGGATTCCAATGTAAATTTTTGTGCTGTTTCCACTAACCTTGTCACAGCCAAGAATAAAGGCCCAATTTCAGGTACTCCAGTAGTATCTGTTAAAATAGGAGATCATAATTATTATGGGCTATGCGATTTGGGATCAAGCACTAGTGCTATCCCCTATTCACTTTATGAAGAGATCATCGGTGAGATTTCACCTTGTGAACTTGAAGGAGTTGATGTTACCATTCATCTTGCAAACAGAGCAACCATCTCTCCTATCGGAATTGTGAGAGACGTTGAAGTCCTATGTGGAAAGGTAAAATACCCTACCGACTTTCTAGTACTTGGTTCAGAGAGGGACAATTTTTGTCCTATTATTTTTGGTAGACCTTTTCTTAGAACTTGTGGAGCTATAATAGATTGCAAGAAAGGTAAGGTTTCTGTTGAATTCAATGGTGAGCCATATGAATTTAATTTTTCCAACTTCTCTAAGCAGCCTCGTGGTACCGATTTACCTAGTGATGATAAAATTATTGAAAGTATTGCTTCTATTGCTATTCCCCCTAATGATCCTTTGCAGCAATATATGGAGGACCACGAGAATGATTTGCATATGCAGGAAAGAAATGAACTAGATGAAATATTCTTGAGACAACCTGCTATCCTAAAGCACAACCTTTCGGTTGAACCTTTGGGAATTTTATCAAAACCAAAAGAAGACCCGGTGTTCGATCTTAAACCTCTTCCCGATACGCTCAAGTATGCTTATTTAGATGAAAAAAGTATATCCTGTTATTATCAACTCTAACCTTTCAGGATATGAAGAAGAGCGACTATTGGAAGTACTTCGTAAACACCGAGGTGCAATTGGCTATACCCTTGATGACCTTAAGGGGATTAGTCCATCTATCTGTCAACATACTATCAACCTTGAGCCCGATGCTAAACCAGTTGTTGATCATCAACGACGGTTGAACCCGAAGATGATGGATGTTGTAAGAACTGAGATTCTCAAGCTTCTAGCCGCAGGTATTATCTACCCTATAGCTGTAAGTGGGTATGCCCGGTACATTGTGTTCCTAAGAAAGGAGGTACAACTGTGGTTCCTAATGATAAGAATGAACTAATACCTCAGAGAATTATTATTGGATATAGAATGTGTATTGATTACAGGAAGCTGAACAAGGCAACCAGGAAGGATCACTACCCGTTGCCATTCATCGACCAAATGCTTGAAAGGTTTTCCAAAAATACCCACTTTTGTTACCTCGATGGTTATTCTGGTTTCTCTCAAATTCATGTTAATACTGCTGATCAAGAGAAGACCACTTTTACTTGTCCGTTTGGTACTTATGCTTACAGGCGTATGCCTTTTGGTTTATGTAATGCCCCTGCTACTTTTCAAAGGTGTATGTCTGCTATCTTTCACGGTTTTTTTGAGGAGATTGTGGAAGTCTTCATGGACGATTTCTCCGTCTATGGAACTTCCTTTGACCATTGTCTCCACAACCTTAATAAAGTTTTGCAGAGATGTGAGGAGACAAATCTGGTACTCAACTGGGAGAAGTGCCACTTCATGGTTAACGAAGGAATTGTTCTTGGTCACAAGATTTCCGAAAGGGGAATTGAGGTGGACAAGGCCAAGATCGAAGCAATTGAGAGGATGCCCTATCCAAGGGACATCAAAGGTATTCACAGTTTTCTTGGTCATGCTGGTTTCTATAGAAGATTTATTAAAGACTTTTCTAAGACTTCGAGACCCCTCACTAATCTTCTCCAGAAGGACGTTCCTTTTGTATTTGATGAAGATTGTAAGGAGGCTTTTAAAGTTCTCAAGAGAGCTTTAACAACTGCTCCTATAGTACAACCACCTGACTGGAATTTACCTTTTGAGATTATGTGTGATGCTAGTGATTTTGCTGTTGGAGCTGTTTTAGGGCAAAGAGTTGATAAGAAATTGAATGTTATACATTATGCTAGTAAAACCCTTGATAGTGCTCAAAAGAATTATGCTACTACTGAGAAGGAATTCTTAGCTATAGTGTTTGCTTGTGATAAGTTTAGGCAGTATATTGTTGATTCCAAAGTTATTATTCATACTGACCATGCTGCCATTAAGTACCTTATGACAAAGAAGGATGCCAAGCCAAGGCTTATCAGATGGGTACTCCTTCTTCAAGAATTTGATTTGTAGATTGTTGATAGGAAAGGAGAAGACAATCCGGTGGCGGACAATCTTTCAAGGATGGAAGATATACCGCATGATCCCATCCTAGTCAACGACAGTTTTCCCGACGAGCAACTTGCCGTTGTAAAAGTACAATCTCTTTCCGATCCTTGGTTTGCAGATTATGCTAATTTTATCGTTGCAAAGTATTTGCCTCCAGGTTTAACATTTCAGCAAAGGAAGAAGTTCTTTCATGATTTGAGGCACTACTTTTGGGATGACCCACATCTTTTCAAAGAAGGTCCAGACGGGATCGTGAGAAGATGCATACCGGAACATGAGCAGAAGGACATTCTCAGACAATGTCATGATAGTCCCTATGGAGGACATCATGCCGGTGAAAGGACCGCACATAAGGTTCTTCAGTCAGGTTTTTATTGGCCTACTCTCTTTAAGGATGCTAGAAATTATGTTTTAGCTTGTGATAAATGTCAGAGAGTTGGTAACATTAGTAGAAGAAATGAGATGCCTATGAATTACTCACTAGTGATTGAACCTTTTGATTGCTGGGGCTTCGATTTTATGGGTCCTTTTCCTTCTTCGCACAAGTACACTCACATTTTAGTAGCTGTTGATTATGTGACCAAGTGGGTTGAAGCAATCCCCACTGAAAGTGCTGATCACAAGACATCTTTGAAAATGCTCAAAGATGTGATTTTCCCTAGGTTTGGTGTACCTAGGTATCTCATGACTGATGGAGGGTCACACTTCACGCATGGAGCTTTTAGAAAAGCTTTAGCCAAGTACGATGTCAATCATAGAATTGCTTCACCGTACCATCCTCAAACTAGTGGGCAAGTTGAGCTCACCAACAGAGAGATCAAGTTGATCTTGCAGAAGACAGTAAATAGAAATAGAAAGGACTGGTCAAATAATTTAGGAGATGCTTTGTGGGCATATAGAACTGCTTACAAAAACCCCATGGGCATGTCCCCCTATAAGATGGTTTATGGCAAGGCTTGCCATTTGCCATTAGAATTAGAGCACAAAGCTTTCTGGGCTGTTAGAGAGCTTAATGCCGACCCAAAGTTAGCTAGTGAGAAGCGTCTCATGAACTTGACTTCTCTAGATGAGTGGAGAAGTGAAGCTTACGAGAGCGCTAAAATGTTCAAGGAAAAGGTAAAGAAGTGGCATGATAGGAGGATTATGAAACGTGAATTTAATGTTGGTGATAAAGTTTTGTTGTTTAGATCCCATTTCAGGTTTTCTCCAGGCAAACTACTTTCCAGGTGGGAAGGGCCATTTCATATCGAAGAAGTCTATCGGTCTGGTGCAATCAAGATTAACAATTTTGAAGGCACCAAACCTCAAGTTGTGAATGGGCAAAGACTTAAGCATTACATAGCACGAGACCCTGTCAATGTTGATGTGGATATGATATACACAACAACTCACGAAGAACATGTTGCAGCCCTGTTTCAGACATCAGCAGAAGCAGAATAAGAAAAGGTATGTATTATGGTAAGGAAACATCGCGAACCGCCATAAAAGTTCCATATTATGAGTTTTTGCAAAATTAGTAAAATTCTAAGCCTAAGTGGAACCGGAGACAAGCTCCAGGGGGCCCAGGAGCCCCCCTGGCGCGCCCTACCTCCTGGCCGCGCCGGGAGGCCGCCTGGGCACCCAGGAGTCTGTCTCCGACCCCGTTTTATCTTGTTACCTTCCTTTCTGTGCATAAATTTTTGCTATATATTTGTCCGGATTGTTCCGGCAACGTATCTCGCGATTTCGTGTGTTTTCTTTTTGATCTGTTTCTGCCAGGAAATCTTTTGGCTGGACCTAGGTGCCATGGCTTCCCCAAGTTCCCCCAAGGACAAGTTCGTCGTCAACGTCATCAAGCCTTACCTCGCTGAGGTGAAGAAGCACCCTCAGGTTGTTCGGATGGAGGACGGTGTCCTCCATCAAGAAGATCTGAAGGGACCTATCAAGGAGGGGAGCATCCAGGCCAGGCTAGAGGAAGTGGAGCAAGAAGTCTTCAAGTACAAGAAGATGATCGAGCGTGGTGTTGAAGCTAACTTTGACATCATCAATGAGCTGAAGACCTACTTCCTGAAAGAGATGAAGGATATGTGGAAAAGCATCACCGCATCTGAAGAAAGAATTGAAGAGCTCCAAGGGCAAATTTATGATCTACATCACCAGAACTGTGAGTATGAACTAAGGTTTATGCGCATGGGTATGGGTGCTGCATGCAGGATTCAGGAGACACACTTCTCATATGAGACTGGAGAACCCCTTCCATGGAAGCGCTTCGCCGAGGACTACGCGATCAACGTCAACAAGAATGAGGAGTGAAATCTCCTTGGGTAATGGCATCTCCTTGGCTTGTTCCAAGCTTGGGGGAGTGCCCGGTATCTTTATCTTTATCTTTTGTCTTTTAGAGTCAAGTAGAGTCGTATCATGTCTAGGGAGGTTATTTTATGAAATAGGTGTGTGCATTGAGGTCTATCACTCCTTCTGTGGAGAGATTGTATCCGTGAGTGTGGAGTCGTCTATGATGGAATATTAATGAGAAGTCTATTGGTTCCTTTGCTGCACTCGGTATTCTCTTCACGCAATCGACCTTATATGATGATTCTTATGGGGAGTATTGACCTTATATCAGGTATGGCTTTGAAAACTTTATTTAATCTTGGCAAACATAGCTTTGGTCATAACAACAAGCAGGATTTTCTTAAAGTAGCGACATAGCCAAAACCTTTATGTTATTATGCTTGAAGTGTTATGCTGACAAGGAAGACAACTTGATGTGTTATGCTTATTTTAATTTTTATGCTTTATATTGCTTTGCATCTTAGTCATCATCAATTGTCTGTTCTCTCAAAGCCTTTGCTAGCCTAAACTCTGTACTAAGCGGAATTCTGCTTGTGCATCCATACCCTTAAACCAATACCTTCCATATGAGTCCACCATACCTTCCTATTCGTGGTATTCCACTACCACCTCCTAAAGTATAGAATTTGTGTGTTATCCTTGAATGTTCAAAATCTTCTATTTTGTGCCCCTGTTTTAGCTCAAGAGGAAGTAATAGTTAATTCATGATCTTTTTAAGTTGGACAAGTTTTACCCCGGGATTGCATGTCTAATCTGCAAACCCCTAATACGAGAAGGAACTGGCATGAGTGCGCCCGGCTCATAAAAGATAATACAACAAACAAACCCTCCTTCACGCTTTGTTCATGAGAAATCATAAAACTTTGGCAGCGATAAACAAAGGAGATTAAGGGGATGTGATCGTCCCCGTGCGGGAGCCGTTCCTCGAAACTTGTCCAGCTCGAGAAGTAATTGAGTTATCTATTAGCATTCGTTGACAAATCATGCACCTCTCAAAACTTGTTTTCATTCTGTTTGATTTAAGGATAGCACATGACTTTTCCCTACTTCCCTAGAGCAGGGCCTATCTCTTAGTTTTTAGGATGAGTCAGTTATTCCTACTTCCTTCTATTCTTAAAGAGAGCAGACATTTGATGTTGACGAGGATTCATTCATATAAAGTTGCATTAAGATTTGTCATATCATATCCTTGTTGACATTATCATTTGATACGTAAGTTGTTTGTCAAGCCCAGCTAAAGCAAACATCTTCCTTTGTGTTAACACTTTCACTTCTTGCCTAATAACATGTTCTTTCAAAAGCTTCAATTAATCTCATCAAAACATAAAGAGAAAGAGCAAAAGTAAAAGCTATTAGTTGTTCTTTGACCAAAGGACATGTTTGTCATGATTTGATGAGTTTCCTTAGCCCTACTTTTGATTATAAGTGTTACCACTCTTTTATAAGGGCCTTATGAGTTGAAGATTGCCGTTGAGGATATTTGAGTTTGATGAAGAGACTGTGATGCTTCTTGTCCGTAATCTATTTATCGACACTTCACTCTCTAAACTTGTGGACAGGTTTACCGAGCTCAGTATTCGCTTGGGGATAAGCGAGGTCTAAGCTTCGGGTGTTGATACGTCCAAAATGCATCACTATTTTATATCGTAATTCATCCTTATTCGTTGATATATTTCACATTACGATGATGTTCTTATGTTGTTTTGGCCTATTTTACACAGTTTGCAACTTTCCGGTGCCGAAGCAGCAGACGCAGGATTCAGCGGTAAAAAGTGGACGCTGAGTTGCTGAAGAAGAATACCTCCAAATTACCTGAAAATCGACGGAGGGTATTTTCCAGACGGATCACGAAGGCACGCAAAAGAGCAACCAAAGTGGGGCCACAAGGCGCCCAGGCGGCCACCTGGCGCGGCCCCCACCCTGGCAGCGCCGGGGGGGCGCCTGGATCCCCTGGCCCACTCCCGGCTGCCCCCTTTTCCTATATACTCCTCGTCATCCAAAAACCCTAAAAAGGAGAGTTTTGACGGAGTTCCGCCGCCGCTCCGTGGCGGAAACCTACAGAGAAGAAAAAGCCATCTCCGGCGGGCAGATTCCGCCGGGGAGATCACCTCCCAGAAGGGGAGATCATCGCCATCGTCATCACCATCGTCATGGGCATCATCGAGATCATCATCAACATCATCCCCAACATCAGCACCATCTCCATCTTCATCCAATCTCATCTCACCATTGCAACTTGTGTTGTAATCCGTACTATCTATCCTCTCTACTCTATCGGTGTTGATTACTACTTTGTGGTGAATGCTATTGAGTTTTGTTGGAGAAATATCATTATGTCCAGATTGTTTATCATCCGTCTATCTCCACTGATCATGATCTCTTTTATGTCTTGTGAGTAGTTACTTTAGTTCTTGAGGACATGGGAAAAGTCTTGTTTGTTAGTAGTCATATGATGTTGAAGTAATATGTGTTGTTTGATACTTAAGTTGTGTTGTTATTTTACTAGTGGTGTTGTGTGAGTCGAACACTCAACACTTCGCCTTATTAAGGACCTAGGGGAATACATTGTGTACAAAGAATGCTTACGGTGGGTTGCCGGAGTGACAGAAACCTGAACCCCAGTTCGCACGCTTTTACACAAGGGAAAACTGGATCATCGATCGTATTGCTATGGTTAGGCTTTTGCCTTAAATACTATCTTGTATTTGCGGATGCTTGCAAGGTGTTTAATCATAAGAGTGCACTCATCTTAGTCTAGAGAGTGTACTAGCATAGATCCACCCACTCAACACTTATCAACACATCACATAGTACCGATACGGAATATGGCGAAAGCACATGACTACCTCTCCCGTGTGTCCTCAAGAACACTTTAGCCTTTATAAGTTCAGTTGCTAGGCCTCTCCTTTGCTCAGAAAGGATTAGGCCACTTGTTACTCTCCAATGCCTTTTACTTTGCTCGATTTTACTTTCCTGTTGCTTATATCAAGAAAACCCCTAAAAAGATATCTTTCAGTGCTTGCAGTTATTCCTTGCTCAGAATCACTTGTCAATACCTTCTGCTCCTCGTTGGGTTCGACACTCTTACTTATCGAAAACGCTGCAATAGATCCCTTACGGTTGTGGGTCATCAGCGGCTCTGTATCGTAAAACGCGATAATTCTTCCTCTCTGATTTTTTTCTCCTCGAAAGTAAATATATGGAGTCGGGGGATACGTCGGTGGAGCAACAGGGGGCCCACAAGGCAGGGGGGCGCGCCCAGGGGGAGGGCGCGCGCCCCCCACCCTCGTGGACAGGGTGTGGGCCCCCGGGCTTGGTTCTTTCCGCAGATATTTTTTATATATTCCAAAATAATTCTCTGTTGAATTGCAGGTCATTCCGAGAACTTTTAAATCTGCACAAAAGTAACACCATGGCAATTCTGCTGAAAACAGCGTCAGTCCGGGTTAGTTCCATTCAAATCATGCAAGTTAGAGTCCAATACAAGGGCAAACGTGTTTGGAAAAGTAGATACGTTGGAGACGTATCAACTCCCTCAAGCTTAAACCTTTGCTTGTCCTCAAGCAATTCAGTTGATAAACTGAAAGTGATAAAGAAAAACTTTGACAAACTCTGTTTGCTCTTGTTGTTGTAAATATGTAAAGATCATTCAAGTTTTCAGCAAAGATCATGAACTAACCACATTCACAATAACTTTCAGGTCTCATGTCTACTCATATCAATGGCATAATCAACTAGCGATCAATAATAATAAACCTCGGATGACAACACTTTCTCAAAACAATCATAGTATGATATAACAAGATGGTATCTTGCTAGCCCTTTCTGAGACCGCAAAACATAAATGCAGAGCACCTTTAAAGATCAAGGACTGACTAGACATTGTAATTCATGGTAAAAGAGATCCAGTCACAATCATACTCAATGCAAATTAATAGCAATACATGCAAATGACAGCGGTGCTCTCCAACTGGTGCTCTTTAATAAGAGGATGGTGACTCAACATAAAAGTAATAGATAGGCCCTTCGCAGGGGGAAGCAGGGATTTGTAGAGGTGCCAGAGCTCGATTTTTAAATAGAGATGAATAATATTTTGAGTGGTATACTCGCATTGTCAACATAGCAACTAAGAATCTCGATATCTTCCATGCTACACACATTATAGGCGGTTCCCAAACAGAATGTAAAGTTTATACTCCCCCAACCACCAACAAGCACACTCCACGGCTAGCCCGAAACAACGAGTACAGTCCAAACCAGCAACAACCCTGAGGGAGTTTTGTTTAATTATTATGATTTGAGCATGGGACTGGGCATCCCGGTTATCAGCCATTTTCTCATGAATGATGAGCGGAGTCCACTCATCGTGAGAATAACCCACCTAGCATGGAAGATATAGACAACCCTAGTTGATACATGAGCTGTTCGAGCATACAAAACAGAATTTCATTTGAAGGTTTAGAGTTTGACACATACAAATTTACTTGGAACGGCAGGTAGATACCGCATATAGGAAGGTATGGTGGACTCATATGGAATAGCTTTGGGGTTTTTGGAAGTGGATGCACAAGCAGTATTCCCGCTTAGTACAGGTGAAGGCTAGAAAGAGACAGGGAAGCGACCAGCTAGAGAGCGACAACAATCATGAACATGCATTAAAATTAATCAACAATGAATGCAAGCATGAGTAGGATATAAATCACCATGAACATAAATATCATGGAGGCAATGTTGATTTTGTTTCAACAACATGCGTGAACATGTGCCAAGTCAGAACACTTGAATCGTTCAAAGAAGGATACCACCCTATCATACCACATCACAACCATTTTAATATCATGTTGGCATGCAAGATAGACCATTATAAACTCCTAGCTAATTAAGCATGGCATAAGCAGCTATGGTCTCTAATTGTCATTGCAAGCATGTTTCATTCATAATAGGCTGAATCATGAACGATGAACTATCATATTTACAAAAACAAGAGAGGTCGAGTTCATACCAGCTTTTCTCATCTCAATCAATTCATCATATATCATCATTATTGCCTTTCACTCGCACGACCGAACGGTGTGGATAATAATAATAGTGCACGTGCATTGGACTAAGCTGGAATCTGCAAGCATTTAATACAAGAGAGAAGACAAAGTAATATGGCTCAAGGTTAAATCAACAATAAAGCATATGAGAGCCACTAAACATTTTCATTATGGTCTTCTCCTCTTGACCCCCAAAGAAAAGAAAAGAAACTATTTACACGGGAAAACTCCCAACAAGCAAAAGAAGAACGAGAAATCTTTTTGGGTTTTCTTTTAATTACTACTACTAAAGGCATGAAAAGTAAACTAGCTAAAAGGCTACAACTATTTTGTTTTTGTTTTTCTTAAGGTTTTTCTAGCACGCAAGAAAAAGACTAAGAAAAGAATTGAAACTAGCATGGATAGTACAATGAAAGAGTGTGAGCACCTATAGCTAGAATAAGTGTGTGAACATGAATGTAATGTCGGTGAGAAATACATACTCCCCCAAGCTTAGGCTTTTGGCCTAAGTTGGTCTATGGCTAGTACTGGCCTGATGGATATCCAAATTCGTAGCTGGGGTTGTACTGAGATGCTGCGGCTACTTCCTGACGAGCTGCATCCTGAAGATGAGCTTCTCTCATCGTCTCCTGATACTCATTTACCTTCTCCCTGGTTATAATATATCTCCCTTTTGCCTGAAAGTCAAATAATGTAGGAGCAGGGAGAGCAAGGGACAGCGTGACGCATGTCAAAGATTAGTCGATACTGGAGGGATTGTTCATCCCTCTCCACAAACCGATGTCTAACCATAACATTACAATCTAAATAAGCAGGTGGTAATAGTGCATCATTTTCATGTATAGGCACACCAAGACGATTGGCTATGCGAGTGGCATAAATCCCACCAAATAAACCTCCATTTAAACCATTATGATGTAACCTACATGCAACAATGGCTCCCAAGTTATATTGTCTATCTCCTAACACATCACTCTTGAGAACACTAAGATCCGGGACGCACATATGGCAAGCCTCATCTTTACCGTTGATGCATCTACCAACAAAGAGAGCAAAGTAATGTATTGCAGGAAAATGAATGCTCCCTATGGTAGCTTGTGTGATCTCTCTTGATTCCGCCACAGTTATACTAGCAAGGAAGTCTTTATATTCAGATTTGCGAGGTTCGCTAATATTTCCCCACTGCGGGAGCTTACAAGCATCATTAAAATCTTCTAGGTACATGGTATAAGATTTATCATAGAGATCAAACAGGACAGTGTGAGAATTATGTGAAGATGTAAATTTAAACCTTCTCACAAAGGTATCAGTTAAGTAATGGTACTAAGGGCACTTATCTAGCATGAAGCCCTCGAGGTTAGCATTATGCACATATGCGTCAAACTCCTCCTTAATGCCTGCCTGAACCAAGTGTCTAGAGACTATATCATGCATTAGAACTACTTGGGACCAAAGAAATTTGACATGCAAGCTCAAGAACAAGGTCACCACAGCAGCAAAAATTTGCAATAAATAAAGCACTAGAACAAAAACTAATTGGACCAATGGAGGAGTCACATACCAAGGAACAATCTCCCCAAACAGTTTTGTGAATGGAGCTTTGAGCAAGGAGATCGAAAATGGCAGCAAGATAAGCTAGAACTCGTGCTTGAGCTGAATAGTGATTTTTTTGGGAGAAAGGAGTGTGTGGGTGCAGGAATAAGTGGAGGGGGCCACGTGGGGCCCACCAGGCAGGGGGCGCGCCCAGTGAGGGTGGGCGCGCCCTGGACCCTCGTGGCCAGGTGCTGGCTCCCCCTGCTGTGTTCTCTGTGCCAAATATTCTAGAAAAATCATATTCCATTTTCAGGGCATTTGGAGAATATTTATTTTTGGGGTATTTTTTATTGCACGGATAAGTCTGGAAACAGACAGAAAATACTATTTTTTTTCTTTATTTAATCTAATTAACAGAAAGTAAAAGGAGGGTACAGCAGGTTGTGCTATCTAGATTCACCCATCTCATGCTCATCAAAAGGAATCCATTAACAAGGTTGATCAAGTCTTGTTAATAAAATCTTTCCGAATAACATGAAACTAGAGAATTTTCGAATAACACTAGGTTACCTCAATTGGGATATGTATGTCCCCAACAATAAGAATATCGTTTGTCTTCATGACAGTAGGAAGAGGTAATTCAAAACCTCCAATAATAATAGTTGAAAATTTTCCAATAGAATTGATACTGTGGACCTAAGGTTGTTTCCTCGAAAAGTGTACCGTATGCTCATTACCATTGACATGAAAAGTGACATTGCCTTTGTTGCAATCTATAACAGCCCCTGTAGTATTCAAAAAGGGTCTACCAAGGATAATAGACATACTATTGTCCTCGGGAATATCAAGTATAACAAAGTCCGTTAGAATAGTAACATTTGCAACCACAACAGGCACATCCTCAAAAATACCGACAGGTATAGCAGTTGATTTATCGGCCATTTGCAAAGATATTTCAGTAGGTGTCTACTTACTCAAGTCAAGTCTACGATATAAAGAGAGAGGCATAACACTAACACCGGCTCCAAGATCACACAAAGCTGTTTTAACATAGTTTCTTTTAATGGAGCAAGGTATAGTAGGTACTCCTAGATCTCCTAGTTTCTTAGGTATTCCACCGTTAAAAGTGTAATTGGCAAGCATGGTGGAAATTTCAACTTCAGGTATCTTTCTTTTATTGGTAATAATGTCTTTCATATACTTAGCATAAGGATTTGTTTTAAGCATATCAGTCAAACGCATACACAAAAAGATAGGTCTAATCATTTCAGCAAAGCGCTCAAAATCCTCATCATCCTTTTTCTTGGATGGTTTAGGAGGAAAAGGCATGGGTTTTTGAACCCATGGTTCTCTTTCCTTGCTGTGCTTTCTAGCAACAAAATCTCTCTTATCATAACGTTGATTCTTTGATTGTCGGTTATCAAGATCAACAACAGCTTCAATCTCTACATTGTTATCATTGCTAGGTTGAGCATCATTATGAACATCATCATTAATATTTTCACTAGGTTCATGTTCATCACCAGATTGTGTCTCGGCATCAGAAACAGGGATATCATTGGGATTCTCAGGTGTGTCAGCCACAGGTTCACTAGAAGCATGCAAAGTCCTATCATTTTTCTTTTTTCTTCTTCTTAGAAGAACTAGGTGCATCTAAATTAGCTCTCTGAGAATCTTGCTCAATTCTCTTAGGGTGGCCCTTAGGATACAAAGGTTCCTGAGTCACTTTACCACCTCTAGTTGCAACTCTAACAACAAAGTCATTATTCTTACTATTTAATTCATTGAGCAAATCATTCTGAGCCTTAAGTACTTGTTCTACTTGAGTGGTAACCATAGAAGCATGTTTACTAATGAGTTTCAGTTCACCATTAACTCTAGAGATATAATCACTCAGGCGTTCAATCATATAAGCATTACGTTGCAATTGTCTACTGCTACTTCTCGAGCTTGCGTTGTATTCCCTCGAAGAGGAAAGGGTGATGCAGCACAGTAGCGTAAGTATTTCCCTCAGTTTTTGAGAACCAAGCTATCAATATAGTGGGAGACCA
The DNA here is from genome assembly GCA_902687465.1 of Secale cereale. Lineage (NCBI taxonomy): Eukaryota > Viridiplantae > Streptophyta > Magnoliopsida > Poales > Poaceae > Secale > Secale cereale. Next base: position 52,337,807 of record LR738711.1, on the reverse strand, counting down.
CGCGCAAGTCCCTCGCACTTGCACAAACAAATAAGAACTTCGCAGCCAATGCGATAAGGGGTTGTCAATCCCTTTACGATCACTTACGAAAGTGAGATCTGATAGATAGGATAGTATAATATTTTTGGTATAAGAACTAGAAGTAAATAAAGCAAAGTAAAGTAGATGGAAGATTAATATGTTGAGAATAGACCCCGGGGGCCATAGGTTTCACTAGTGGCTTCTCTCATGAAAGCAGAATTCTACGGTGGGTGAACAAATTACTGTCGAGCAATTGATAGAAAAGCGCATAGTTATGAGAATATCTAGGCATGATCATTATATATAAGCATCACGTCCGTGACAAGTAGACCGAAACGATTCTGCATCTACTACTATTACTCCACACATCGACCGCTATCTAGCATGCATCTAGAGTATTAGGTTCATAAGAACAGAGTAATGCTTTAAGCAATATGACATGATGTTGAGGGATAAACTCAACAATATGACATAAACCCCATCTTTTTATCCTCGATGGCAACAATACAATACGTGCCTTGCTGCCCCTGCTGTCACTGGGAAAGGACACCGCAAGATTGAACCCAAAGCCAAGCACTTCTCCCATTGGAAGAACTATAGATCTAGTAGGCCAAACCAAACCAATAATTTGAAGAGACTTGCAAGGATATTATAATCATACATAAAAGATTTCAGAAAAGAATCAAATATTGTTCATAGATAATCTTGATCATAAACCCACAATTCATCGAATCTCGACAAAAACATCGCAAAAAGATTACATCGAATAGATCTCCTCGAAGATCGAGGAGAACTTTGTATTGAGATCCAAAAAGAGAGAAGAAGCCATCTAGCTAATAACTATGGACCCGAAGGTCTGTGGTAAACTACTCACAACTCATTGGTGAGGTTATGGCGTTGATGTAGAAGCACTCAGTGGTAGATCCCCCCTCCGACGGAGCTCCGGAATAGGCCCCAAGATGGGATCTCACGGGAACAGAAGGTTGCGGCGGTGGAATTAGGGTTTTCTCTGTTGCCTCAACGTTTTCAGGGTACATGGATATATATATGACATGATGTTTTCCGGGTGGAATTAGGAGTAAGGAGGGCATCGGGGGAGCCAGAGAGGGCCCACGAGGGTGGGGGGTGCGCCTAGGGGGAGGGGCGCGCCCTGGACCCTCGTGGCCACCTCCTTCGTTCCCTCGCGTGTACTCCAAGTCTTCTGGGTAGATACAGTTCCAAAAATAACTCTCCCGAAGGTTTCATTCCGTTTGGACTCCGTTTGATATCCCTTTTCTGCGAAACTCTGAAATAGGCAAAAAAACAGCAATTTGCACTGGGCCTTGGGTTAGTAGGTTAGTCCCAAAAATAATATAAAGTGTATAATAATGCCCATTAAATATCCAAAACTAAATATATAATAGCATGGAACAATAAAAAATTATAGATACATTGGAGACGTATCATCTACCAACATAAGCATTGAAGTTTTCTTGCTTCACAATAAAATTGTCAAACTCATCTAAGCATTGGCTAGCAGACTTATAACAAGGAATATCACCTTCATCAAATCTATAAAGAGAATTTACCTTTACTACCTGTGTCGGGTTATCAAGACCATGTATTTCTTCAATAGGCGGTAAATTCTTAACATCTTCAGCTTTAATACCTTTCTCTTTCACATATTTATTTGCCTCTTGCATATCTTCAGGACTGAGAAACAGAAAACCCCTTTTCTTCGGAGTTGGATTAGGGGCTGGTTCAGGAAGTGTCCAATTATTTTCATTGGTCAACATATTATTCAATAGTAATTTAGCTTGATCAACTGTTGTTTCCCTGAAAACACAACCAGCACAACTATCCAGGTGGTCTCTGGAAGCATCAGTTAGTCCATTATAAAAGACATCAAGTATTTTATTCCTCTAAAGAGGATGATCAGGCAAAGCATTAAGTACTTGGAGAAGCCTCCCCCAAGCTTGTGGGAGACTCTCTTCTTCAATTTGCACAAAGTTATATATTTCCCGTAAGGCAGCTTGTTTCTTATGAGCGGGAAAATATTTAGCAGAGAAGTAATAAATCATATCATGGGGACTACGCACACAACCAGGATCAAGAGAATGAAACCATGTCTTGGCATCACCCTTTAACGAGAACAGAAATAACTTAAGGATATAGTAGTAACGAATCTTTTCCTCCTTGCTGAACAGGGTGGCTATATCATTCAACTTAGTAAGATGTGCCACAAAAGTTTCAGATTCATAGCCATGGAAAGGATCAGATTCAACCAAAGTAATTAACTCAGGATCAACAGAGAAATCACAATCCTTATCAGTAACAAAGATAGGTGAAGTAGCAAAAGCAGGGTCATATTTCATGCTAGCATTCAAAGACTTTTCTTTCATCTTAGCTAATAATCTATTAAGGTCATATCTATCGTTGCAAGCAAGGAAGTATCTAGCAGTTTCCTCATCCATAACATAACCCTCAGGAATAACACGCAATTCATATCTAGGGGGAGAGTCTTCATCATCACTTTCATCAATATTATTAGTTTTAATATTTGCATTCTCCCTAACCTTAGCAATTTGTTCATCTAGAAATTCACCTAGTGGCACAGTATAATCAAGCATAGAAGTAGTTTCATCATACATAGCAGAAGTAGCATCATCAAGAACATACGACATATCAGATTCAATAGCAGGAGTAGGTATCACAAATTTACTCATAACAGAAGGTGAATCAAGTGCAGAGCTAGATGGCAGTTCCTTACCTCCCCTCGTGGTTGAGGGAAAGATCTTGGTTTTTGAGTCATTCAAATTCTTCATAGTGATCAACAGATATAAATCCCAAGTGACTTCAAGAATATAGCTATGCTCCCCGGCAACGGCGCCAGAAAATAGTCTTGATAACCCACAAGTTTAGGGGATCGCAACAGTTTTCGAGGGTAAAGTATTCAACCCAAATTTATTGATTCGAAACAAGGGAAGCCAAAGAATACTCTTAAGTATTAGCAGCTGAGTTGTCCATTCAACCACACCTGGAAACTTAGTATCTGCAGCAAGGTAATTTAGTAGCAAGGTAATATGGAATAGTGGTAACATCAATAAAAGTAACGATAGTGTTTTTGTAGTTTTTGTAACAGTAGCAGCGGAAAAGTAAATAAGCAACAAGCAATATGTGAAAAGCTTGTAGGCATTGGATCGGTGATGGAGAATTATGTCGGATGCGATTCCTCATGTAAAAGTTATAACCTAGGGTGACACAGAACTAGCTCCAGTTCATCAATGTAATGTAGGCATGTATTCCGAATATAATCATACATGCTTATGGAAAAGAACTTGCATGACATCTTTTGTCCTACCCTCCCGTGGTAGCGAGTTCCTGATGGAAACTAAGGGATATTAAGGCCTCCTTTTAATAGAGTACCGGACCAAAGCATTAACACATAGTGAATACATGAACTCCTCAAACTACGGTCATCACCGGGAGTGGTCCCGATTGGTGTCACTTCGGGGTTGCCGGATCATAACACATAGTAGGTGACTATTGACATGCAAGATAGGATCATGAACACACATATATTCATGAAAACATAATAGGTTCAGATCTGAAATCATGGCACTCGGGCCCTAGTGACAAGCATTAAGCATGGCAAAGTCATAGCAACATCAATCTTAGAACATAGTGGATACTAGGGATCAAACCCTAACAAAACTAACTCGATTACATGGTAAATCTCATTCAACCCATCACCGTCCAGCAAGCCTACGATGGAATTACTCACGCACGGCGGTGTGCATCAGGGAATTGGTGATGGAGGAAGGTTGATGATGATGATGGCGACGATCTCCCCTCTCCGGAGCCCCGAACGGACTCCAGAACAGCCCTCCCGAGAGAGATTAGGGCTTGGCTGCGGCACCATATCGTAAAATGCGTTAATTCTTCCTCTCTGATTTTTTTCTCCCCGAAAGTGAATATATGGAGTCGGGGGACACGTCGGTGGAGCAACAGGGGGTGCACGAAGCAGGGGGCGCGCCCAGGGGGAGGGGACGTGCCCCCTACCCTCGTGGACAGGGTGTGGCCCCCCTGGCTTGGTTCTTTCCACAGATATTTTTTATATATTCCAAAATAATTTTCCATTGAATTTCAGGTCATTCCGAGAACTTTTATTTCTGCATAAAAATAACACCATGGCAATTCTGCTGAAAACAGCGTCAGTCCGGGTTAGTTCCATTCAAATCATGCAAGTTAGAGTCCAAAACAAGGGCAAAGTGTTTGGAAAAGTAGATACGTTGGAGATGTATGAGGCCGCCCCGGCCAGTGGCCGCGGCGTCATCGCAGGCCGACGACCACGGCTACCAAGCGCGCCGGCCAGCACGCACGAGGTGCAAGGGCCACAGCCAGGACACGGAGACGCGCGGGAGGCCGTGGAGGAGGAAGCATGATGCGCTGGAGGCCGCTCCGATGTGCATGGGGACGCCGCGCCGGGAACCCTCGCGGCCGCAAGGCCACGCGCGAGGCATAACGAAGAGCAGGCGCTCGGGTGACAGGACTAATTTGAACAGAGAAGAATTCACACTCGAACTAGCCCTGACTTCATGTAGCAGCGGAAAGTTACAGATACAAGTTTGAGGATCTACCTCATCTGCCAAGTAGTTCTAGGATTCTAAGCTATGAACTAATAAAACTTGGAGAAGGGGAAAGATGATTTCTAGATCCGTTGGTTGGTCCCTATAACGGGAGGGTTGGTGGATACGGCGTGTAGTTGGTGCTGAGCTGTGGCTTCTCTTACGTCCTTCGATCTCGGTCGTCCATTTCCCAGGTACTGAACCTCTCTTCCTCAGTGTCACCTTCTTCAGTATTTTTTAGAAAAGGAGTCACCTTCTTCAGTATAAGTGTCGATTTCTTCATTTAAGTCATCAGGGTCCTGACAATTGCCCTCCCCTGAAGACGATTCTTGCCCTTGAGGATCTTGCGTTGGAAACCAGGAACGAATGGTGCTGCTGAAGAATTCTGGGAAGGTGAATTTGATGAATCAACATCTTCCCTGGTGGCCTCTTCCGGTGACATGTTAAGCCATTGCACCAGCCATTGGGTGACCAGGCGAGGTGGTCTGGGAACAACCCTTGTCTCCAGCACCTTGATAGGAGCTATTTTGATCTTAGCAGAAGCATCCACCAAGGGAAGGTCCGGGGCAGGAACTGTGTTGGGTCCCAAGTGTATTTTCAACTGACTCACATGGAAGACATTGTGTATCTGTACATCAGTAGGTAGTTGGAGTTTGTACGAAGAATTCCCAATTTTCTGTAAAATTCTGTAAGGGCCATAGAACTTTGTGGCCAATTTAAGTCATGTTCTTATGCCAAATGCAGCTATCCTATAAGGTTGCATTTTCAAATAAACCATATCTCCTTGGAATTGTCTGTCTGTCCTTTTATTGTCTGCATATTTCTTCATCCTTTCTTGTGCTACTAGTAAATTATGCTTGAGTTGTTGCTGTACATGTTCCTTCTGTTCCAAAAAGGACTTTGCTTCTGCATCAGGTGGCCCAGGTATGGAGACTTCCCCAATTTGAGGTGGAGGAAAGCCATACAAGGATTGGAATGGTGTGAATTTGGCAGCAGTGTGATATGATGTATTAAACCACCACTATGGCATAGAAAGCCAAGAGTACCATTTTTTGGGTTCGTTGAAAGCCATGCTTCTAAGATAAGTTTCCAGACACTGATTCACTCTTTTCGTCTAGCCATCAGACTAAGGGTGGTGAGCTGTACTCATGTAAAGTTTAACTCCCAAAGATTTAAACAATGCTTGCCAAAAGTTGCTGGTAAAAATCATGTCTCTATCTATAACTATGGACACTAGCATGCCATGTAAGTTGAAAACATTGTTAATGAATGCTTGCAGTATAATGATGACAGCGAAAGGGTGTGACAGGGCAATGAAATGGGAATATTTGGTGAATATGTCAACTACCACCAGAATAACATCCTTGCCCTGTGATTTAGGTAGTCCTTCCACAAAGTCCATGGATATGTGTCTCCAAGCCATATCAGGGATGGGCAGGGGGTCCAACAAGCCTGGGTAGTGACAGTGTTCGCCCTTTGCTCTGTGGCAGATAGGGCATTGTTGGAAAATTTGGTCCACTGTTTTCTTCAGATTTGGCCAATAAAAAATTATCTTGATTCTTTGATTAGTAGCTATAATTCCTGAATGACCTCCCAGAGGAGAAGCATGAAATGTATGCAGTAGTTGTTGTTGGAATTCTGTTTCCATGCCAATATAGATCATGTTTTTGTATCTCAACACACAAGCAGTGTAACTGTACAAGGGAAGTGTTGATGTTCCAGCAGTGAGTTGAGCTATCAAATTTTTGCATTTGTCACCAGCTTTGTAAGAGTTCTCTATTTGATTAGTCGAGCTTGGTATTGCTGTGGAGATGGACATGAGTTGTGGTTTCCTAGAGAGTGCATCAGCAACCTTATTCTCCTTGCCTTTCTTATACTCAATAGTATAAGTAAACTCTAAGAGTTTCAGCATCAGCTTGTGTTGTATTCCTTCAGATATTCTCTGCTCAGTAATAAATTTGAGGCTCTGATGATCTGTCTTAATGATTAGAGGGGATCCCAAGAAGTAATTCCTCCATTTCCTGAGAGATTCCAGAATTGCAATTGCTTCTTTTTCATAAGTTGAGAGAGCAACAGCTTTTGGTCCTAATGACTTGCTGTAGTAAGCAATAGGTTTATGCTTTTGCATGAGGACAACTCCCACTCCGGATCCAGAAGCATCACATTCCAACTCGAAAGGAAGGGAGAAATCAGGGAGTGTTAGGACTGGTGCATTAGTCAAGCTATGTTTCAGTTTCTCAAAGGCCAATGTTTGTGCTGAAGTCCATAGAAAGGAATCCTTCTTGAGAAGATCATGAAGTGGTGTACAGATTAAGCCATAGTCACGGATGAATCTCCTATAGTAACCAGCTAGGCCCAAAAAACTTCTTAATTCAGTGGTGTTGGAAGGTAGGGGCCAATTCTTAACAGCCGTTATTTTTTCAGGATCTGTGGCTACCCCTTGTGTAGATAAGACATGTCCCAAATATTCCACTATAGGAGTCCCAAAAGTGCATTTAGACTGGTTCAACAACAAATTGTGTTTCTTGAGTAACTCCATTACTGTAGCTAGGTGTTCCTTGTGCTCCTCCATTGTCTTGCTGAAAATGAGGATGTCATCAAAAAACACGAGTACAAACTTTCTCAAGTAGGGTGCAGATATCTTGTTCATGAGAGCTTGGAAGGTTGCTAGAGCATTTGGGAGACCAAATGGCATGACCAAGAATTCAAAGTGTCTTGAATATGTTCTGAAAGCAGTCTTGTGGATGTCTTCAGGTTTCATTCTAATTTGATGGTAACCAGATTTCAGATCCAATTTGCTGAAAATGGCTGCTCCATGTAATTCGTCCAGTAAATCTTCTATTACAGGTATAGGGAACTTATTTTTAATAGTCTGTGCATTCAACTTCTTTTAATCTATGCATAATCTCCAAGTGCCTCCTTTCTTTCTAACCAATATAGCTGGAGATGCATATGGGCTCATACTATGTTGTATGATGTGTCTGGAGAGCAAGAGTTTTAGTTGTTGTTCCATTTCATTCTTCTATAAGTGAGGTACTCTATATGGTGTGACATTAGGGGGTGTGGAATTTTCTTTGAGTGGTATAGTGTGATCACACTCTCTAGCAGGAGGTAGCTCAGTTGGTTCTCTGAAAAGTTCCTTATACTGCTCCAGAACTGGTAAGAATTCTTCTGTGACCTTCTGCTCAGGTTGTGTGGAAGGACAATTGTAGTTTCTAGGAATAGTCATGAAGTGTAAGCTCATGGCAAAACCAACCGCTCCCTGGGAGCACAAGTTATCCATTTTGTCAGCAGATATTAATTCAGGTGACTCTGTAGTTGTACAATCTGTGAATGTTACATTGTAGCTCTTGTCCTTATTGAGAGTGATAGTACTGGCATCAAAATCCATGTAGATGGAGCTATGTTTCTTGAGGAAATCACAACCCAGAACCACATCATAGCCCTGTAATTCCAACACTGTTAGGTCATTGGAAAATGCTTCCTGGTGTATGCTGAAGTTTGTCTTGGGGGCAAAAGCTCCAGAATTAAGTGAAGCCCCTCCAGCAACTGTAACTTTTTGTGTAGGGGTATTGACCAAGTGACAAGTAGTTTTGAGTGCGAATTTGAGATCAATAAAAGTGTTTGTACTGCGTGTATCTACCAGAGCTATGCCACTTTTCCCTCCAAGTGATATCCCGACTGCTATGGTAGATTCAAAAGTATTTCCTGAAACTGCTTGTGCAGAAATATGCATGCACTTGTCTGAAGCATCTAAGAATTCACCTTTTGCAGCTAAAACTGCCAATTGAGCTTCTTCATCGGGAGAAATATCTTCAGTGTCATTGTCACTGGCAATAGCATGAACAGTAGGTGCTTGCCTACACTTGTGACCTGGAATCCATGGTCCATTACATCACCAGCAGACTCCCGGTTTTCTTGTTGCTGGAGCTGCAGGTGGGATTTGTAAGTTTGGGGCTGTAGGGATTGCTGCTTTATGTTGTTGTGCATTATGGTATTAGGATTGTCTTTCCTGCTGAGACACATAAGATTGGTACTTGGCTTGTAATCCATTTTCGTAATCCCTGGCTAGCCAATATGCTTGGTTGAGAGTGGTAGGTCTTCGTGGTCTCAGATTACACCTTATGTTGGGTTTCAATCCATTCACAAAGCTCACTATATAGTAATTCTCTTGCAGATAGGGGTGTTCATCTCTGACAACAGCCATGACTTATGTAATTTGTCAGTATAAGAAGCTACAAATAGGTTTGTTTGTTTCAGATTATGGAATTTCTCCAGTACTTCATATATGCTAGAATCAGCTAATCTATCACACAATGCTCTGCAAAATTCCTGCCAAGACAACCTCTTATTATCCATTTGAGCACTTCTGACCCAATTATCAGCTCTGCCTACAATATAAGTAAGTGCTAAATCTACTTTGCACTCCTCAGGTGTTTGTGCTAGATGGAAGTACTTGTTCACCTGTCTAATCCAACCAAGTGGATTCTCCCCATTGAAGCTAGGAAAATCCAGTTTGGGTCCTCTGGAAATAGACTTCGTAAATTGTGCTACCCTATCAGACTGATATTGTGTTGTAGTGTTGTTGATAGATTGACTTTGTTGTCCCAGAGTTCTCTCAGGTGGTGTAGCCCGATCATGCTGTGGTTGGAGTTACTGGAAGCGTTGTTGAAGTGTTGTTTCCCCTTCAGTTACTGTTTCCTTTGCACTTGGACCTAGCTGAATAGGCTGATTTTGTTGTTGGAGTGTGTTCACTTGTGCGGCTGCTGCTGACGAACCAGGGGAGGGAGGGTTGGGATTTTCAGCACTCATTTCTCTCAAGATACTGAAGATCTCTTGTTGTATTTTTGTGTTGTTCTCCACTAATAGTTCCGCCTTGCCCAATTGCTTGTCCAAGGATTCCATAGACTGTAGACGCGTGTTCACCTGGTCCATTTGGTCTTGGATCTTGTCTTGCTTCAGCACCAAAGCAATGATATCGGTCTAGAGTGCTTCTAGCTCATCTGAGATCTTGTCCGTGTGCTTTATTCTAATAGGCATGGCAGTCACCGCGGTTCCGTAATTTTACAACAACACTGGTCTGAAACCCTTGCCGGTGACCTCTCCCTACCGCCGCAAAAAATACTCCACGCCGTGCTCACCTCCGATGCTGCACGAACCAGTGATACACTACGGAATTTTACGACGGTGGAATTGTTCCGACCGCAACCGAGTTTCTCCCCAATTTGCAGCCGAACGATGCCTACTCCAGGACGCCTCCGATCTGATGGTTTGCACCGCCGCCGGGACCTGACACTGAATTGGGGAATTTTATGAGAGATCCCAACCCCAAATAGTGTTCAAATCCGATTCACCTCCGAGGATTCACTGGCTCATGATACCAATTGACATGACTAATTTGAACAGAGAAGAATTCACACTCGAACTAGCCCCCACTTCATATAGCAGTGGAAAGTTACAGATACAAGCAATGTTGAGGATATCGCTTATCGTTATCGTCTCGGACAACTGTGGATTAGAGATTAATCGGAAATCGGCCGATTAATCGATTTTATCGGTCGACTATTAATCGGCCATTTTTTGCAAATGTTAGGTTCCCAACACTAAAATATGCTATATTCAACACCAAAACAATATCAGACGTAAGTGTTATCTTGATTCCTAGCGTTTGAATCCTTGTATAATGACGAACAAAATAGGACAACAGTACGAGTAGGGCATTTTGGAGACCGAGCTCCATGGAGCCCTTTATTTGAATAGTTCAAAATTCATAAATATTAGTTTCAAAAAATTCTGAAAAAAGTACACATGTATGCAAGGATGTAAAGTGTATGTGTGAAAAATTTCAAGATGAAATACCTTGAATTGCAAGCTGTACAAAAAAACCAAAATCATGGACTTTATAGATAAACAGTACATATGCTAAAAGGCCCTAGATTTGTCTTTTTTTGTGTAGCACACATTTTAATGTATTACGACCTGAAAATTTGCACACGTATACATCATGTATCTAGGTATATGTGTATTTATTTTCAGAATTTTTTGAAACTAAAAAGTTTGAATTTTAAAGTTTTCAAATAAAGGCCTTCATGGAGCTCGGTCTCCGTTTGGCATTTTCGCAACAGTACATATTACATAACAAGGTCCACAAAATGCAAATAAACATAGTTTTTGCCAACATAGTGCTATGAATAGGCCTGATTTATCGGTAGATTCCTGATAAATCGCTTGTCATAGCGATAAATCGGACAAAATGATAAATGGTGAAGATAAGGCATAATCTTATCGGTCACCCCAAGAGTAGCGATAAATCGGACGATAAATCGTTGAATCGGAAGATTTCTTTAACAGTGGATACAAGTTCGAGGATCTACCTCATCTACCAATTAGTTCTAGGATTCTAAGCTATGAACTAATACAACTTGGAGAAGGGGAAAGATGATTTCCAGATCCGTTGGCTGGTCCTTATAACGGGAGGGTTGGTGGAGACGGCGTGCAGTTGGTGCTGAGCTGTGGCTTCTCAGCTGTTGATCTTCACTTACGTCCTTCGATCTCAGTCGTCCATTTCCCAGGTACTGAACCTCTCTTCCTCAGTGTCACCTTCTTCAGTATAAGTGTCGATTTCTTCAATTAAGTCATCAGGGTCCTGACATCGGGGTGGAGCGGCGACGGGGGAGAGAAGCGCGGAAGACGGCTGGCGGCGGCGGCGGCGCTCGGGAGAGACGGGGGTGTTACTACAGGGGTGAGTGTTGGCGGAGGGGACCGGGCTCCGGGTGCCCAGAAAAGGTTGGAGCGGGCCTCGGCCGAGTTTTTCAGGGTTTTCATGGGCCCGCGTAGGATGACATCCTCATTCCTCAAGTTGTCATACTTCACATTCAAAGCAAATATCTTCAGGCCCGTTCGTAATGGATGTTTGAAACATAAATCTTTATAGGAATAGTGTTGAGATGCTAGTAGAAAACTATGTGAATAAAAAAAAGACAGCAAAAAAATAGACCATTCCGTTCACAAGGAAGGGAACACAGAACATGCAAAAGGTTTGGGACCCACCAATCGCTACACAGTCCATTTTAATAATTGCATCCATGACCAAAGACCCCATGTTGTGTGAGCCTTTACGGCTTTTCCTCTGTTTTGCCTCAGGACTCTGCGCAAAAAGGAGCTCTGGGCACGAAAAGTGCTTGCAGCTACCGAGCTTCACTGCTCTTGATATTTGAAATATTTAAAAAACACACTTTTGTTACTCAAGAAAAATCTTAAAACAAATACATGGATACATACACATATTCCTAAGGCCTGGTAAAAATTTGGGAAAGAAATACTTTGTATTTTGGGAAATACAAAAAAGAGAAATTTCTGACATAAATGACACCCTTTTTATCCTATATAATGTCAGGAATTTATTTATTTTCCTATGGCCCAAAACAAAACGAGATTTCTACCGAAACTTGATGCGTGGAATCGGAATGTGTATATGTATCCCGGAAAAAAAGTTCACATTTTTTTGAAACTCAAAAAATCGAATTTTAAATTGTTCAAATATAGAGAGCAGTGGATCTCGGTAACTGCAACGCCTCTCTCGCTCTGGGCAGATGTTTTGTTTCCCTTGTAATCGAAGGCTATTGAAACTTTCCTTCAAAATACTAGCAGGCCATTCCTGTAAACCAAACGCTCTTTCCCTAAAAAATCCTCTGTTTTACTTTTCCGTACTTTTCCTCCACAATTCCTTCAAACTGAACACAACCTCAACGGTGTGATTGTAATTACATATCCTTTACGTATAGCAGGACAGGAGTATAACATCGTATGCATCATAGTCTCATAATTTATCTGCTACGGACAGAGACATGGTTTTATTTAAGGTGACGATTACTGTTGAGCTGTCTATTATTTTTGTGTTGAATCTGTTATTATAGTGCATGTGAACATGTGGCTCTGAGTAGTTATCAACCTTTTATCATCGACCAGTCGCCATCGATAAAGCCATCATGAACAAATTAAGAGAAAATCGTGATCTCTCAGCCATACAGTAATAAGGTCACATGAACACGACAATTAGCTTAAACCGATTTATTTTTGTTGGTTTGTTTATATGAACTAAGTAGGATATTGCATATTTATATGAGATAAAAATATTGACATGACATCAAATTAGCTTGCTAGCTAACTAAGCGAGTTATAAAACCAACTGACAACCACAATTCTTCTCTAATAAATTCCAAAGCATATGAATCAAACTATAGTATCACTGGGTACTAGTCTATGCCCGAGCGTGATATGAGGTATATATCGTCATGTGCAAATCATGCAGCTGCGTCGAGGCTTTTGGCATTGTGCGCGCTTTCTGTGGATCGACCGGGAATCCGAAACGTCCATAATGCGGGCTCTTGCCCACACTTCTATAGATAAGTTCTATTAAGGTGTTGCAACTACACATCCTGGCAAAAAAATGGGTAGTGATTATATCGAATATCATTTAAAAATTAAACTGATGATGTCATGCTTCTAGGTATAGCTATGGAGGACGAAAGGTACCAACAACCACGGGTGAACCAAGCCTACTTCTCGGGATGGGCAGAGCCAGGGTATTCCATAGGATACCAATGATTTGGCCCGAAAATAGATATAATTAGAGTTGATCCTAGTTGATCTAATTAGAGCTAGACAGATCCTCTAATCCTCATAATTAGAAACCAAGCGTGGTTCTAATCTGCTCCCTCTAATTCTCAGGCAACGATTAGCTCAAGACGATGAAGCACTGCAGATTGTGAACAGGCCCGTCGAGGGGCATGTGCAAACGGTGCGACGGCACAGGGGCCCCCGATATCCTGGGGCCCCCGATAGGAGCAAAAACCCCAGGAAAGCAAGACCCAATCGATCCTCAAAAAAAAAAAAAACAGGACCCAATCGAGAGAAAACTACAGAAAACGTTGGCGTATAAGTTTATTTTCTATCCCCAACACATACTCGTACGTAACGCCTTCTCCTCTATTCACGCTGCCACCAGGAGAACGATGGCGCCTAGGGTTCCAGCTTCCCCTCCTACAACTCCAGCGTTCAGTCGCGAACAGCCGCCCCCCATGCTAGATTTGTTCAGCGACCAGTCTCCTCTATTCAGGTAACCCCTCCACCCTCCTCCCTTCCTTCCGTTCCTTGATTGGTTATGCTATTTCCTTCTTTCTTCTGATTTTTTTTTGTTTCTATAATTTTGCAATTGTTGCATACACTAAGATTATACTCTTTCCTTGCACGATTTGTTTGAGAACTATGATGGTTTCTTGCTTTGGAGTGTATAATGTGAGTTTATACCTGGAATGAGGTTTGTTTGCAAGGTGTTTGTGATAATGTGTGCATGAAAAAAATGTATTCCTTGTATTCAATATTTCTATAGAAATTGACAGTCGAATTCCCACTAGTCACATTATGTGAGGCATGAGCATGCTGCTCATGCCTGACAAATTATCAACACCTGATGAATGTCCTATACAATCGATCACCGTGAACATGACGTCGGACGCCAAAGTAGCATTCCACGCTTGTACCCGCCTAATGATCGGCTTAGATTCAAATAATTCTTTAGTTATATGCTCGAGTAATATTGGTTCTTTAGTTATATGAATTTTTAAGTTTTAGGGTCTTCCTTTCCATTTCGCACCGGGGCCCCAAATTCCTAGAGACGGCCCTGATTGTGAAGGCTGCTCGCTTGCAACCAAGTAGAGAGGTCATGCTTTCGGTCTTCAGTTCGAGGGATCATTAGTGGGCGGTTTGCGCGATCGTTCATCGATAGTTCGAGGGACTTCAAGTATGATCTACACCGACATGTTCTTCTTCTGCTGCAATTCACTGATGGTAATGATCATGATCACAACTCCTTATGCATCTTCATATTGATCTTGGTTGTGCATAGGTGTGAATTTTTTGTTTTCTGTTACGTTTCCCAACAATTTTCAGTAGAGACATCTCTCTTAAAAACATAGCACACGGTGGGTAAACAAACTATTGTTGGGCAATTGATAGAAAACGCATAGTTATGGCATTATTTATGGCATGATCAGTGCATAGACATTACGTCCCTAACAAGTAGACAATTAAATTTTCTGACGCCTACTACTATTACTCCAGTTCGAGAGCGCTTATGCTTGCCTATCTAGGTATGAAGTTCATGACAAATAGAGTAATAAATGAAGTATGATGACATAATGTAGACAGAATAAAATCAAGCAATATGTTTAAACCCCGCTGGTTTACCTTTAGTAGTAACAATATAAATATGTGCCTGGCTACTCCTCATGTCATGGATTCTATGTCGTCCACCACATGCTGGAGTACAGACGGGGTCACCAGAACCTACACATGTCACCTAGATCCGGCGATGCCAATGTTCTGCGATGGGCAAAGAATCTAGGAGATGTCCCGGATCATCGAATCTGAGCTGAGTTCTATCACATATAGCGTGAACATGCCCAAATCATCAAGAAGGAGGTCCTTGAAAAACAGGGTTGTTCTACGAAGAAGGGCAAATGTCGCGGGAAGACGTCCGAACACGCGTAGCCGCTCATCGTCTCGACCTGAAGCCTTTCACTGCGCTCGGGGATTATCTCCCTAATTTGGATGGATGGCACGACAAGATCGAGTGGTTGACGATATATGACAATATGTCTGTTTAGTCGATACTTTCTCTATGAATATTTTTTAAGTTATGCACAACGAAACTTTGTGATTTAATTAAGCAACTAGCAAAGATCACTCAAGTTAGGGCATTGTGGATACGATGAACTTTGTTATTTAGGCTTATGATATGTTGCCTCTATTTTTGTCAACTACTCCCTCCGTCCCAAAATAAGTGACTTAAAAGTGATTCAACTTTGTACTAACTTTAGTACAAAGTTGAGTCATTTTTGAGTCACTTATTTTGGGACGGAGGGAGTATGTCTCTTTCTGTTGCTCAACTATATATGTCGTTGCATATTATCGACTCATGTGACGATGCAGGTACATAGATCATCGATGGCGAAGAAGTGCTATGCCAGGAATATACGACGAGTGGCCGGAGTGTCAGGCCCAGGTGTACCGATTTTCGAACGACAGCCAGAGAGGGTTCGATAGCAGAGCAGAAGCGGAAAATAGTTAGTTTAGGTTCACGCTAGTGCGAGAGAGGGATACAAACCGGCGCCTCAAGAAGTACTACATTATGGATGATGAGACATGTCATGCAACTTGTATAGCTATATCGTGATTATGATGTGACAACATGATTTGTGTCGGATCATATGACGAGACTATTATGTGTATGATATGATGAGCATATTACATGTTTATGATATGATCAGAATATTTTATAAAACCTATAAAAAACATCGCAAATACGTAGCAAAAAAGAGTGAAAATATAGTAATAGCGCTCTTTAGTGCTAGACACGAAAACGCTACTGCTAAGGCACGTAGCAGTAGCGCTGGTACAAAACGCGCTACTGCTAAGTAGGTATAGCGGTAGCGCGTGTCAAAGCGCGCAACTGCTAAACGTTAACTCTAGCGCCGTATCAGTAGCGTGGTGTCCCGCGCTACTGATAGCCTTTATACCCGTGCTACTGCCAGGGTTTTCCCAAGTAGTGATTGCATAAATTTGATTATATATATACTCATCAATTTGATATTTAATAGAAAAAGGTAAATGATTTAAAATATAAAGGTACTCCCTCCAGTCCTTTTTACTCAGCACATCAGAATTTTCAAAGTCAAACTTCGCAAAGCTTGACCATATTTATATGAAAAAATATCAACATCTACAATACTAATGTTATACCATATAAAAATTGAAATCATGACACATCTAATAATGTCGATTTCACATTGTGAATGTTGATATCTTTTTCTGTAAAATTGGTCAAACATTACGAGGCTTGACTTCAGACAAATCTTATATGCGAACTAAAAAGGACCGGAGGGAGTAATGACAACAATGCAATAACAGAGGGTGTCGATGTTATATGTTTACACTCTGCAGTTGCTGCAACCCAACCAATGAAGAAGATAGTGGCCATGACATGCACCAAGCGGTTCCCCATCATAACGACTTTTTACAACTTGATTATTTAGCCAGGCTTTACCAGCATAGCATCGCAAGTGGGAGCATCTCCAGCCGCGCTCCCAACAGCCCCCAGACCACTTTTTCTGCGCCAGCGTCGAAAAACGCCCCAGTCGCGCCCCGAAGACCCTGAAATGCGTCGTCTCGGCCCGTTTTTTGGCCCGGCGGTCGCAGGCCGAACCCGGCGCACTGTGGGTCGCTTGGGGGCTCCGGCGCAAGTGGAAAGCACGTCTGGCCCACGCTGTCAGGCGAAAACGCGAACCAACCGTCCATTTTCGCCCCTCCCCTCGCTCGTTCGGCCGCTGGACTGCCGATCCCGACGCTGCCCGCCGCCCACCACCGCTAGATAGGCCGTCCCGCGCCTGGAAAGAGAAGAGGTTTCAGCGGTGCTGGAGTATTTATGTAAAAGAGTTGGTAAATTAATGCATGTGAACCTAACACCTTTGGGCGATGGAAATTTTGTGCGAATTCGCATGAGGATAATGAGACGTGGTATCAGGACTCAAAGCGAAAAAACCTTGTACAATACCACTGGCACTGTTGATGACATGATCACGTCGGACAGTAACAGTAGAAAGTGGTAGAGTGCTCCTTCTTTGGCGAAAAGATTTGAACGTGATGTCTTCGAAAGCGCATGATCATTACCTTTTTTTTTAAAAAAAGAGGAGCACTCTACCACTTTCTACCACTTCGAAAGTGGTAGATGTTGATATGTTTTTTTATAAAATTAGTCAAACTTTGTAGTTTGATTTTGATCAAATCTTATATACTGACTAAAAATAAACGGAGGAAGCTCTGCTTGTTCCACGTGGGCTTGTATTGTTGTTCATGATACGAAGGAATTCATGGTGACCTCGGTACTGCGGGCATGGTCCAGTACGCCGACCTATATATGGCACGATCTTCGGTCTTCCTCACTCTCTCTCTCTCTCTCTCACACAGAGCTCTGCCGCCGGTGGATGGATTCCAGTCAATACGCCACCAAGTCTTGTGATGCGGCACTTTTTTTTAGTTCTGTCATGAATCCCAACCGACGTCTCACTTGGAAAACATGGGTGTTGTTGGACACTTGCACATCAAGATTTTCGCCTGGCTCGCCTCCAGAATAGGTGTTGGACGGCTGACCGCATGGTTCCACGAGGTATGCCGCATGCGGACTATTGTGCCCTTTGGGACCATGAGTTAGCTAGAAAGCATGCAACACCTATTGCTGGATTCTCTTTCTCCAGGTAGCTATGGCATGAAGTCCTCTCATGGTGCAGATCCACTATTGTTGTGTTGCCTAGCCAAGACTTTTCCTTCAAGATGTGGTGGGCGGGCTCCTTTCCGTCAGACGTGGGATGCCCTTTGCAAGGTATTCGCCTCCATCGTGATGCTCATGGCCTGCTAGCTTTGCAAGCTCAGGAACAAGTACAACTTCCATGACAAGCGCCCTTTGTGAGGCACCTGATCCTAACCATTCAAGAGGATGTGCATCTTTGGGAAGCCAAGGGTTCAGATATCATCCTACCACCGAGGTAGCTATCCTTTTATGGGGCCGAGCATCCCCTTTTGTTCTGCTCATGCGACCATATCATGTCGTCTTCTGTGTACATGTATTTGCGCATTTGCCTACCTATGCTTTCTCATACTATCAACGGAATGATACACAAGTTTTGCATATTCGCGAGCGGGCGTTGGGTCAGGCAAGACGATGAACAAGGTCGGTGGGCTCCAGTGGATCCATCGTAGTGGCGGTGGAAGGTGGAAAGAGCGTGGGTTGCTGCTTGTCAAAAACTTGCATGAGAAAAGAGAAGGTGGATTGCGAAATCCCGAGGGCACTGGCTGGGTTTTCCGTGGGTCTAGACAGTCAGAGCTCTAAATCCACTCGACTTCACTGATCCCTTCTCCTCTTCTCCACTTCCCCGAATCTCTCCGCTCCTCCGCCATGGCCAAGTTCAGCGATGAGTCCAGCAGCAAGTACAATCCCATGGACCGGGACGACCTCGTGAAAGAGGAGGACTCTGGTTCTGGCAACAACGCACCCGACGATGAGGAGCTCGCGCTCCACATTACCATCGAGCGGTCGTGGCACGACACCGGTGGAAGCTCGAGCTCATTGGCTTCCGCCGACAGCCCCTCCAAACCACGCCACGGCAATGCTGCCCGGGCTCACCCTTCTCCTTCTGCCCCGCTCTAGATTAGGAGCAAGGCGGCCCACTTCCTTCCCCTTCGGCTCCGGCACCACCCGGGAAGCGCTGAGTGCTTGTGCCTGTGGCTTTGGTGCACATGCGCATACAGGAGTGGAGGCGAAGGAGTTGATGAGATTAACCCGGGCCACCTTCGAGAGCCACCTCCCCTTCCAGGGCTCAACCCGGTGCTGCATCCGGGTCACTGTCGGGCGGAGGTCAACCACGGTGAGCCTAGAGTCACTAATGGGTATCCCCAAGTAATACGTGGAGAAGGTACCCAAGCGGAAGTTCAACCGATCCGCAATAGCCAGAGCCTCATCCGGAGGATAGCCAAGGATCATCACTTCACTCTTATCGAAGTTGATCGTGAGCCCGGACATCTGCTAAAAGCATATGAGGAGGAACTTCAGGTTGACAATATCGGTCGCGGAGCCCTCCACCATTATTATTGTCTCGTCGGCATATTGGAGGAGGGAGACCCCTCCCCCACCTAAAAGGTGAGGGACAGTTCCATGGATATGGCCAACAGATTTGGCCTTATCCATGATGACCGCAAGGGCATCGACCACCATGCTGAACATAAACGGGGAGAATGGGTCGCCTTGGCGAACCCCACAAAGGGTGGTGAAGAAAGGCCCGACCTCGCCGTTAATGTTAACCCCGGTCCGACTACAAGAGACCAGTTGCATAACTCTGGTCACCCACCGGTCGTCAAAGCCCTTGCGGAGTAAAAGTTCCCGAAGGAAGGGTCAGGAAACCGTATCATAGGCCTTATGAAAGTTAAGCTTCAGGAAGACCACACGGTGGTGTTTGGACCGGACTTTGTGAAGGACCTCGTGGAAGACCAGCACCCCATCCAGAATAAACCGGCCTTGAATGAAGGCGGATTGGTTGGGGTGAGTGATAGTGTCAGCTAAAAGGGTAACCCTATTGGCGTACCCTTTAGCCAGGATCCGGAATATGACATTAATCACGGTGATATGCCGAAACTGGCGGATGTTAGAGGCACCCGGAACTTTGGGGATGAGGGTGATGACCCCATAGTTAAGGCGGCCAAGATGCATAGTCCCCAAAAAGAACTCCTCGAAGAGGGCCATGATTTCTAGCTTGATGGTCTGACAAAAGGATTTGAAGAAAGTCACAAGAAGGCATCAGGCCCCAGGCCCGAGGAGAGGTTCATGCCCTTTATGGCCGCGAGGACTTCGTCCTCCGAGAAAGGTGCCACCAGACCCAGACATTTACACAGCTAGACTTTTCTTCTTAGTGTGTTCTCTCTACCTATTCATACTAGCTGTTGCTACATCTGTATTTGTTTAAAAGATATGGATGTGCAACCACGAAAGACCGAATGATTCAGGTTCTATTTACTGACATGATAAACCATCTACTGTACTACTAATCTCTAGCTTTTACTGGTTCACTTTTCTCATTTGTCAATATTTATATTTGCAACCAATATCTTGTAGAATTTTTCACTTAGAAAATAAAAGCATCGATGTGTTCAACCCATACCTTATTATAAGTTCCACCTTTCGCCTCGTCACTGACAATATTACACTTGTCTTTTTTTATTTGTCCAAAGTCATACATTCTTGGTCCATATATATGGCTCCATATATTCTCCTCTTAATGTAATTTCTATGTCTGTTTCTAGTATATACCTATGTATTATATGGATGGTGTGGAAATTTTCTAAAATATTCTCTAATTGGCATATGTCAGCTTGTTACTTCTGATTTGTGCTTTTTCTTTTGCATTTAAGTGTAGTTCTAAGAAAAAAAATAAAGTGATACATTGACTGAAATGGTCCTTCCTTTTTTTGTAAAATAATCTCGATAATTCTCTCACATCTTATAGTTAGATTTGATATTATTTGCGCGCAAGTATTTGCCCCTCGGGCCAAATATTATTGAATTTATATTTGTCATCGCAGTCCCATCAAAATATCATCTAAATCATAGAAAAAAGGTAAAGAGTCACATAAGAGGGGATGGATCACTGCACCGCTGACCGCAAGTTCAAGGGCCAGGGCAAGGGCCCGACCAAGAAGTGGTGATCTTGCCCTCCGCATTGTCTTTTTTATTTGTATCAAGTTTAATCCAATGTACTTTGTTTATTTTGGGTCTGATTAGTCTGTCGGATTAACTATCTATTACGGTATCTATATTTCTCTATCTGGTGAACTTGTTTGTGATGTTGATCTAAGTGCACTAGTGCAGAACCGGGCTATAGCACCAGTTCGTAAGGCCCTTTAGCACCGGTTCTGCAACCGACACTAAAGGGTGGAGACTAAGGTCCCCCTTTAGTATCGGTTCAACACGAACCGTCACTTAAGGTCACCACGTGACACGAGCCAGCGCCGGGGCCGGGGAGACCTTTAGTATCGGTTGGTAACATCAACCGGTACTAAAAGATTTAAGGGGTTTGGGTTTATGATTTCTTTTCCTTTAATTTTGTGTTTTTCATTTAATTTTTTATCATTTGCTGGTATTTTACGTACTAACGATCGCCGCCCGCCTAGCCATTGGAATCGGCACTAATGTGATCATTAGTGCCGGTTCAGTTACAAACCGAGACTAATGTGCTTCACATTAGACCCTTTTCCTACTAGTGCATGAACATGGATTAGATTCAAGTGGAGGCAACATGTGGTGCATGTCGAAAGTACTACTAATCCAAACTTGATATTGTTTGGATTAGTAGTATGTGCACCACACATGTTGCGTCCACTTCAAACTAGTTCATGTTCATTTCACCCACTGATACATATATATATATATATATATATATATATATATATATATATATATATATAATAAGTCATCATGCTCATATAACAACTTAGCATCATGCATCATCATAATTAATAATAACTCATCATCGTTGTCATAATAACAAGTCATACTCAACATCATCGTCATCTCACAACTTCTACTCGTTGTCATAATAACAAGTCCTACTCATCATCATCATAGTCATATAACAACTTCTTAGCACATGATCATGAGTAGCTAGGACCTAACCACCCTCTTTAAGGTAAAATAGCATAAAACAAGATAGGCTCCGACTCTCCATTATGGAGAATGGAGATTATCGTGTCTCCAATTCTTGTCCTTCGCACAATGCTTCTTCCAAGTAGCTCCCTACGATTGACCATACATTTTTTTCAGTCTTTGATTGTCATGCCTTCATCTGTTCTAGAAATCCGGTATGAACAGTGATGCGTAAGATGATTACCTGACGTCGACGGTAATAAGCCCATAACATGATGGTGACCTTTCCGAAACATCAGATGAGGCACACAATCCGAAGAGATTTTCTGTTGAAAAACATAGTAATAACTTCATAGTTAGCAATGTAGTTTAGTTTTAGAAAAGTTTATGCAAAATATGATCAAGCCAGCAATCTTATCATGACATCTCCATGGATGTTACCGTAGTTCAACACGTGCACTAGTGGCACGTATTGACCATAATGTGCAGGAGTTTTAGAATAGATATTGTAATTCTCAAAATAAGTATAAAATGAGACAAGATGATCTTTTTCTGACAAGTTAATTCTGCACCATCAGTGTAGTGGGTTCTGTTTATCATCTTCCGTACATTTCTTGAAGAATGCAAATAAGTTGTTAATGAAAATAAGCTGTCGATTATTTTGAAATAAACAATAAAAATTAGTTAATAAATATGTTTGAGAAACTCACATAGAGGTAGAACTTGAAGCATATCAACAAGGATCCAAATGTCATTGTCATCATCACCAAGGTCAAAGTTGACATACATACCCTCCTGAAAACCATATGCCTTGCACAGTGCTTTCCAGTTCGAGCAACCAAAATGGGTTACGCTCTCCGAATTGTATAGCTTTACAAGAAAATCATAATCATGATGGGTCCTGAGATGGATTCTCTTTGTCACCATACTTTCATGATCTTCGAAATCCAGATGCTCCAAGACATAGCGTCTTGCATGGCATAGGATAAGCTAGTCGAATTGTAAAAGACGAAAATTACACGTTCAAGAAGCATAAGTAATGCTTAATTATGAAAAAAGACTATATATATATATATATATATATATATATATATATATATATATATATATATATATATATATATATATATATATATATATATATATATATATATATATATGTATATATATATATATATACACAGCCGGTCTATTCTCATAACATTATGAGAATAATATTCTCATAACACTTCCGAACTGCATTGTAAAACTGCATTGGAAAGCTATACGCACCGCACCACAGAGACCAGCGAACTTCATGTTTAAAAAAATTGTACGTGTTGTTTTTTCGGTACCTTTTTTGCTCTAGTTTTTTAACCGTTTATCGGAATTATGCGTGTAATATACCGTTGAAAAGCTATGGAGTAGACGCAACTTCGCCATGTTGAACACTTTTATAAATTAATCATAATTTAAGAGCAGTTTCGAAAATCGTGCGGCTCACAACGAATGGCAGCGAGCGTTTTTTGGCATTTTTTTCTAGACCGCTCGTCGGAATGAAACATATGATACACCGTTGGAAAGATATCGTCGGCGCGCATCTTTTTCGTATTTATTATTTTTTTCTAATTCGCTACGGTTTAAGAGCAGTTTTGAATTTACTAAATCGCGGAATTGTGTTTTTCGAATTTTTTCAAATTTTCGGTACTGTTTTCACTCCAGTTTTATAATCGTTTGTCGAAACAAGGCGTGTAATATACCGTTGGAAAGCTACGAACGAGGCGCAACTTTCATATGTTGAAATGGTTTTGAGATTCTTTACGGTTTTTAGTTAAATTTGAAAATCATGCGGCTGACTACGAACGGCAGCAGCCGATTTTTCGTGAAATTTTTACAAAATGTTGGCCAAAATGATCCAAATGATACACCATTGGAACGATACCGTCGAGACGCTACTTTTTCATATAGAACACGCCCTCTAATTCATTACGGTTTAAGAGCAGTTTTGAAATTACAAAAACGCGAAAAGCGCACTGCTTCAAACTCAAGAACGCACTGCATCAGACAGTCAACCGAACCTCATGATTTATTTTGTTAGACGTAGATTTTTCTCAGAGGAGTTTTGTTTTCTTTTTTTCAACTTTTTTTTCGAAGGAAAGTGGACCGCAACACTCCCCAAAGTGAAGCGGAACAATAACAAAAGTGAACCTCATTAATTTTTTGCGCGCGTTGAGAAGTGTTTGAGGAGTGAGCTGCTTTCCGATGTGTGTTTTGTTTTTTATCACCAAGTGAACCGCATTACTTTTTTGTGTTGTTTTGGTAACATTTTTTTTTTGAGATTCCACTAATTTTTTTTTTTTGCATTTTCATGTTGGGGGCAAGTGAACGACATCACTTAAAAAGGGACATAAATAGTACACACGAGAACACACCTAACTCAGTACCCAAAAGAACACACCAAATTCAGTATACACATTTTTCTTCATCACATAATGACCAAGTGCACTGCAGATGGAGCATAGGGATAAGGAGCTGCTACACAAATTGCAAACGCCCACACCTCCTTAGTCTCAGAAAGTGCATTAGACAAAGAAGTGAACCTCTCATGGGAAATTCTATTTTTTTTACAAAGCGAACCACCTAGATGAACTGAACAAAACATGCACGATGATGGAAGGACAACGCGAGCGAACTGCATTCAATGTTTTATTTTTGTTCGCCGCATTCTATAGGAAACAAAAAATTAAAGTAAATGAAAATCGGTGCGCAAGTGAACATCAACACTTTTGAAAGTAAATCGTAACACTCTCGAAAGTGGACCGCATTTTTTTTTGCTAGTGAAGTTGGAAACATTTTTCTTCAATTGTCGCACAAACAAAACAATGTGCATTAAGAAAAGAAGTGAACCTCTCATGGGGATTTGTTGTCATCTTTTTTGCAAAGTGAACCGCCAACCACCAACCGTAACACTGTTTTTTTTGTGCTGCAAAAAAACAATGGACCGCAAGAACAACAAACACTGGAACCGCATTTGCACTCAACTTTTTTCACCAAAAAAGTCAACCGTATTCGATTTACCTAGGGTCATACAATCATCAAACCACGTAAAAAATTGGCACTGGAGCACCCCAAATAGTTGACTGAAGGGCACAAGGCACAACCACTTCATAAATGCAAACGCAAATAAACTACACCAACATATACAACCATTTTATACATCAAAAAATATACACCAATTTTTTGACTACACATACACACTTCACTGCAAAACTGAATGCCCCCCCCCCAAAAAAAAAATTTACCAGCAATAGTCTCTTAACCGAACTGATGTTTTCTCCGACGAAATGCAATGCGCTGGCTCGAGAACCTGCTACCCACCCACATCCGCACTGCAGCGTCACATGCCTTCAGAGTAACACCTGTGTAGTTAAGAGTATGGCTTATCTTAACTAGCACCAGACAACTAAGCTCAAAGAGAGTAGCCTAATAAATACTACAACTTAAAATTTGCTGCGCAGACTCGGCAGACCAACCAAGTACCTGCTCAGTCGATCATGAATCAGCAGCAGCAGCACCAGAGGTCCCAGCAACGACAAGTGCCACATCAAGCAATTTGATGCGCAGACTCAGCAGACCAACCAACAACGAACTCTGGAAAACAAGCCACGCCCAGAAAGAAAATCAGTGAGTATCTAAGTAGAGAGGGAGAGGGAGAATAATCTAGTTTGATAAACTGTGAGAAGGAATAGCTAGAATTTCAAAACAGTGCCTAATACAACAGACGGACAAGGAACAGTTTCAGCATAAGCAGGTCCCAAACTGCAACTTAAAATCAAACATCATCGCCAAACATTGCAAACATCATTTCAGGTTACTTGTCGGGAATATGTAAAAATGGGGCACTGATCACATAAAGAATGCCACCGGCCACAAAACAAGTGTGCTGCATAAGCAAAGTGTTCTTTTTCAATGGACAAAACAAAACAGAGTGAACCCCAATGTTTTGCAATCCGGAAATCAAGAGTAACACTTGAAGGGCATATGCTCATATACACTGCAACAAGATGGGCTTCTACAGGTTCAATGGACAACTACGGGGGCGGGGAACTGCATGCCCGTGTCCTCTCCACTGCTCGCCCCGGAGCCAATGAACTACATGAAGAGGCGTGTTGCACTGCATGAACAACAACCATAATTCCCTCAAGGAGGGAGGGTGGAACAGTTGCTACGCCTATCAATTATGAATTGCCCTGTAAAGCCAAATCACACTGCTGTTAGTTGAGAACCCACAAATTGCGTCGTTGGAGTACACACCCACGAGCTGAACTACCGGAGATGCCACCATGCACTGCAGTGGTAAACCTGAGCTGATCCTCCATGCTAAACATGAACAACAACCAAAAAATATTTCAGAGAATATGGGAAGAAGAAAAATAGGGAGTAGGAGTTCTACAAATCAAAAGAACTAAATACATCTACCCACCTTCACCGCCCTGGAATGCCAAGCAACAAGGGGGCGGAGGTAGAAAGTCGTCGCCTCCAGCCATTGGGGAGCTCCGGCTTGCGAGCCGCCGCCCACGAGCCACAGACTGCACACGCGTGCGCGCTGCACTGCACAGATCCGGCGACAAACCTGGTCGCCTCGCGCGACGCAATAGGTGAAGTGGCGGAGCGGGGTCGCATCCCGAAGAAGGAGGTGGGGGTGGGGCGGGACTCCAACCGAGCTGGAAGAAGGTGAAGAAGGCTGGGAGAGGGGGAGGAGCTCGCCGGCGAGGGAGAAGAAGCTCGGCCGGCATCTACCGATGCGCTCAATTCCAATCTGGATCAAGATAGGAGCGGCCGGCGAGGCTCCAGGGCGGCGCGACCATGGCACGGGAGCCATAGGAGGAGGGGAGGTAGGCCAAGAGAAGTTACCGGTGGCGGCAGGGCGGTTCTGGCTCGTGGCGGCCGACCTCAGAGAGGAACGTGGTGGGGCGGCTTGCGAAGGCCGCGCGTGGAGAGGAAGGTTCCGGGGCAGCTTGCGGCGACCACGAGCGGAGAGGAAGGTGGAGGGACGGCTTGCGGCGACCGCGCGGGAGGAAGGAGGTGGGAGGCGGGGATCTGGTCAGTGATCCAGGTGGTGGGAGCGAGAAGACGGGGTGGGGTCCGTCCAGAGGTGGGTGGATAGGTATGATGTGGTGGGCTGGGGTGGATAAGGTTGGACGTGGGGCTGGGGTGATGTTATGAGAATAGGGTGATGTTATGAGAATAAGGTCTTAAGGGGTGTTATGAGAATAGACCCATCCTATATATATATATATATATATATATATATATATATATATATATATATATATATATATATATATATATATATATATATATATATATATATATATATATATATATATAAATAAAAGTCATGCATTCAAAATAAGAGTAGTTCTCCAATTTGAGCATTCAATAAGCAAAACTAAATCATAAATTAAATTAGTATTCAAATTAGCATGCATTCAATAAGCAAAACTAAATGATCTCTTGCGTCCGTACATCATCGAATATTATCACTAATACATCTCGAATAGTATCATACATATAACATCACTAATACAGCTAAAAACCTAGCGAACGACGGTATCGGCGCGGGCGGTGGACACCCAAAGAGAAGGAACCATCACAGGATCATAGCTCCAGTGAGATCCCTGAATAATTTGCCAGGTATTGTCGAACCTGCCCTCCAACGCAACCATTTAGTGACGGACGTGCTCGTCCTCCTCGCTGACACGGTGACGTACCACCTCCGTGGGGTCTTCAAACCTCCGCACCATCACTGACCCATGCGACCGCCACCAAACAAGGTTCGGGTCAACAACGGGCTGACTCCTCACTAAGTTACGCCCCTCGGAAGGAAGCACCTCCCAGTACCAACCCGACGGAGCCCAGTCCCGAACATGGCCCCTCTGATCAAGCAGGCCTCCTCCGCTGAGTCGACGACGAGGATGCGGCATAGGCATCGTCGACGTCGATGGGGAATAATTGCTTGAACTAAAAGAATAAACTAATTCATCAACTAGTTCTAGCTATGTCCACTTCAAAAAGAATCAACCTAGACTTATGTTAAATACACCTAAAAATAAACTAGTTCTATTAATTCAACTAAGCACTTACTATAAATAAAAATGAACTAGTTCTTTATAAAAATAAACCAGTTCTTACTAAAAAAAACTACATTCTATAACTAAAACTATAAAAAACTATAAAAAACTAGAAAATTCATCTAACATTTAATTTCCATATAACTAAGTAACATTTCTATATATATGTAATGCATCTACATTTCTATAACTAAAACTTTAAAAAGCTAAAATGTATTAATTAATTAATTCATCTAAAACCTTTGTATAAAAAATCTAAAAAACAGAAGAAAAAAAACCCTAAAAACCTAACATATCTAAGTGAGTGTGTGTGTGATATGTGTGTGTACGGGGCGTGGCGACGGGGCGGCCGCGGACTCACAGCGCGGGGCGACCGGGGCCGGCGGTGAGGAGACGCGGCGACGACGGCGATGGGGACGGGCCGGGGCTGCGACGGCGATGGTGCGGGACGGGGGCGGCGACGGTGCGGGGCGGCGACGGAGCGGGACGGGACGGCGACGACGCGGGACGGCGACGGCGACGGGGCGGCGGCGACGTCGAAGCAGAGGAGATGAGAGGAAGTGGGGGAGAAGAAACTGAAATTTTCGCAAGTGTTGTATATATAGGACTGACCTCTAGTACCGGTTTAAGCCACCAACCATTACTAAATGTCAAATTTGGCCAGGCCAAACGGCGGGAAGCGCACCCCTTTAGTACCGGGTGGTGGCTGCAACCGGTACTAAAGACCCCCCCCCCTTAGTATCGATTGGAGCCACGATCCGGTACTAAAGGTGTGCGCTGGCGCAGGTGCTGTGCGGCAAGTTTAGTCCCACCTCGCTAGTTGAGGAGTGCTGACACCAGTTTATAAGCCCCGGCGCGGGCACTGCATTGAGCTCCTCTTAAATGCAGGCCTTCTGGTCCTACCTCTCCTACTCTGCCCTGTGGGGCTTACTGGGCTTGCGGGCCGGCATCCTCGCCCAACTACACGTTGGGTTTCTCGTCGTATGCAGGCCTTTGTGGCCTAGTAGTCGGGCTTTTTTTAATTAAGTTATTTTTCTTTTCTGTTTTATTTAATTTCTTTTATTTATTTCTCAATTGTTTTTTTTTTCTGTATTTAGAGTTTCTTTGTGAATATTTTTGCTTTAGGTACAAAAAATTACAAACTTTCTGTTAGTGCCCGTAGTTTTCCAATTTGAATAGTTTAAATTTGAATTGTTTGAAGTTTGTGTGAATCACTAGTTTGTGAATAACTTAACTTTAAAAATATATTTTCTAGTGATTCTTTTTCCAGATGTTTAATATTACTGTGTTGTATCATTACATTCAATTTGGTAATACTTAGGTTATTTAAAAATGGAATGCCTTTGTAACAGATGAGTTTTCGTCCGAAACCCTGATACTTCGAAAGAGATTGTCCATTTTGTACACGAAGTGCATCCAATTTTTGCCGTAACCCTCTCAACTTTTCTGCACATGCTATGTGGGTGAAATGATGATACCATGCCAACTTTCAACCTTCTCAGAGTTCATTTGAAGTGTTTTTCAATTTTAGGGACATTTAGCTCTAAAAAATCAAGAAATGCATGAAAAATAGCAAATGATGTCAGAAAGGGTTGAAAATTGATGACGTGGCTTTGAATGGTGCATACTGAACTCACAAAAAGTATGGTGTTGAAATAAGTTTTAAAAAATAAAATACCTTTGCAACAGATGAGTTTTCGTCCGAAACAATAATATACTTCGAAAGAGATTGTCCATTTTGTATACGAAGTACATCCAGTTTTTGCCGTGACCCTCTCAACTTTTTTGCACATGCTATGTGGGTGAAATGATGATGTCATGCCAACTTTCAACCTTTTTAGAGTTCATTTGAAGTGTTTTTAAATTTCAGGGTCATTTAGCTCTAAAAAATCAAGAAATGCATGGGAAATAGCAAATGATGTCAGAAAGGGTTGAAAAATTGATGACGTGACTTTGAATGGTGCATACTGAACGCACAAAAATTATGGAGTTGAAATAAGTTTAAAAAAATAAAATGCCTTTGTAACAAATGAGTTTTCGTCCGAAACCCTGATACTTCGAAAGAGATTGTCCACTTTGTACACGAAGTGCATCCAGTTTTTGTTGTAACCCACTCAACTTTTTTGCACATGCTATGTAGGTGAAATGATGATACCATGCCAACTTTCAACCTTTTCATGATTCATTTAAAGTGTTTTTCAATTTCAGGATCATTTAGCTCAAAAAAAAATCAGTAAATGAGCTGAAAGATAGCAAATGATGTCAGAAAGGTACACGTTTGTCCGAAGCACATAAGTACACATTTCCAGCATAGCATCGCAAGTGAGAGCATCTCCAGCGGCGCCCCCAACAGCCCTCCCCCTAGAGCACATTTTCCGCGCCGGCGCCGAAAAAACGCCCTAGTCACGCCCCCAAGACCCCGAAATGCGTCGGCTCGGCCCGTTTTTTGGTCCGGCGGTCGCAGGCCAAACCCGATGCACTGGGGGTCGCTTGGGGGCTCTGGCGCAAGTGGAAAGCACGTCTGGCCCACACTGTCAGGCGAAAATGCGAACCAACCATCCATTTTCCCCCTCCCCTCGTGCGTTCGGTCGCCGGACTGCCGATCTCGACGTTGCCCGCCTCCCACCACCGCTAGATAGGCCGTTCCGCGCCAGGAAAGAGAAGAGGTTTCGGCGGCGACATGCACTCCGTCACCGCCTGGGCGATTTTTCTGGCATTGCGGCCGCGCAGGGTAGTGTGCTGGCGGGTCTGCGTCCAGCACGCCCGCAAGGTGTTCGGCGGTTTGCCTACCACGGCAATGGACTCGGACGACGAGGAGGTGCTCGTCGCGCTGTTGGAGGAGGAAGCCCATGCCGACGTTCAGGAAGTGGAACATCTCATGGTCCTTGCCGCCCTTGCCGCCCTGCTCGCGAGCAATGAAAAGCCGCGGTGAGGTGGCTCGGCGCCGGGGCGGATGAAAGCAAAGAACCGTCATCGTCTGGAAGGCTACTGCATGCTCTACTCCGACTACTTCGCCGATGCTCCACTGCACGTCGACAAAGTATTTTACCGCCGTTATCGGATGAGCCGAAAGCTTTTCCTCGGTATTGTGAATTCCATCCGAGAGTTTGACAGATACTTCAAATGCAAGAAGGATTGCACCGGCAAACTTGGATTCACCTTAATTCAAAAATGCACGACAGCGATGCAGATGCTTGCATACAGAGCTCCCGGTGATTCACTCGACGACTATGGGCGCATGGCCGAGTCCACCACCATTGAGTGTTTCTACAAGTTCTGCAGGGCAGTGGTGGCAGTGTTTGTAAAGCAATACTTGCGAACACCCAATGCGGAAGACACTACTCGGATCCTAGCACAAAATGCAGCGATAGGATTACCTGGGATGCTTGGAAGCATCGAATGCATGATTTGGAAATGGAAGAACTGTCCCTTTGCTTGGCAGGGGATGTACAAAGGCGGTTGCAATGTGGTACTAGAGGCCGTGGCCACACAGGACCTCTGGATTTGGCACTCCTTCTTTGGTATGCCGGGAACACACAATGACATTAACGTGCTGCAGTGCTCCCCTGTCTTTGCCAAGCTTGTCGAAGGTCATTCTCCTCCGGTGAACTTCGAGGTCAATGGGCGGCAGTACAACAAGGGGTACTACCTAGCTGATGGCATCTATCCAAGATGGTCGACATTTGTGAAGACTATCTCAAACGTTGTGCCAGGAGGCAAGAAGTCCCACTTTGCCAAGGTTCACGAGTCATGCAGGAAGGATGTCGAGCGGGCGTTTGGTGTGCTGTAGTCTCGATTTACTGTTGTCCGGTACCCTGCTCAGACATGGTCGAAAGATCAAATGTGGGAGATCATGACTTGCTGTGTCTTCTTTCACAACATGATCATTGAGAGCGAGCAGGAAGAGCCAGTGTTTGACACTGAACCATACTACAGGCAGGGTCCTCTTGCCCAAGTCGATCACCAGCTACTGGCAACCTGGAGTGCCTACCTCAACATGCGTCAGGAGATCCGAGACCCATAGGTGCATCAACAACTGCATGAGGATCTGGTGGAGCACCTGTGGAGGATCAAAGGCGACGCCTAGCTCGACGTGTGAAAAAATATGAGTTTTATTTGTTGAACTATATAATTTGTGTTAAACTATTTTTTGTTGAACTATATATTTTTATTGATTTTCTGTGATGAATAATGCGATAGATAAATTATTTGTGTTGAGAATTCACGGTGACCCACGCCCATCCACACCGAAAATAGGCCGATTCGCGCCGCTATCGGGCCATTTTCACCCTTTATTGGGCCGAAAAATGGGCCTGCTTCGGCGCCTGGGTGCGACCTGGGGGCGACGGCACCGCCCCCAGGGTCGACTATACCGCCGGCTCGCCCCCAGGCGGCGGTTTTTATGCCTCCTGGGGCGCCAACGGCTAGAGATGCTCCGAGGCATGCAACGATGACTCCACACTGGCCACTTCTCTTGCTTCAATATGTATTGGATGTAATCAAAGAATATATGGTAAGTTTATTTGAAGATCATGCAATTAGTGGTGAGATAATTCCATAGATGATTGGTGAACCGACCGATATCCCGATTGATGCATACAATCTGCTATACTATCAATTGCAAGATTGTATAGTGGTAATTACCCTGGCGTTAGTATTGTATGTTTTATGTAATATATCTGTCAAAATCAAGAGTATATATGCTGATAATTGCCATATTAATTACCAGGCATGCATTATGTCGGATATTTATAGCTATACCTTGTGTTTGGGGACTACATGCAAAAGATCTATTGTATTAATAAGGAAAAATAAACCACCAAATTTATTCAAATAGACTAAATTATCTTTAACTTTAATCTTTGTGGGCTCTAATTATAGACGTGTCGATTTAGAGATGAAAGGCTACCAAAATATGCGGTAAACGTGTTTGTATCCGAAACAAATAGATTAAAAGGATAAGTCGACCAGCAATAGGCATTTGGTGATATCCTATTTTGTGGCAGGGTCAACTCATCTATTTTGGTTACACATTATTGATTGAAGCACCTAACTCTCCGCTAATTACAAGCCCAACTGTAGCCCAACTCACACACAAATATTCAACACAATTACAACACCTTTCAAAATTACATGACAATCTAAGATAATATCAGCAAAGGTATGATAACTACGATCATTCATGGGTAAAACAATCCAACAAAATATGCCAATCTAAGATCATTTTGCTCAAAAAGGGAAATTCTTGCTAATACAAAATCATGATGCCTCAATTAAAAACAAAATGCACCAGTACATTATTTTTCCCAATACGGATCTATATTTAGGTGCACACATGCTCCTTTCTTCTTTAAACATTTGATTAAGAATTTCCGTCTCAGGAACCTCAATGGGAAATTCTTAATCTCTACTCCTAATGGAGCAGTTGGTAGTCTTTGTTCCAGGTTTTTTTCGTCCCACCTTCCACTTCGTCTGGTTATATTTCGCCTGGTTTATTTTCGTCCGGTTTATTTTCGTCTCACATCCCACCACCATATCTCCTCACATTGATTTTTTTACCCTCACAATAAAAACTTCCCTAACATTTCCAAAGTTTTCTAACTAGACACGTTATAAACGGCAGGAACTGATAGCACATTACCAATCAATAAAATTTAGTTTTATGACGATCAATTCCAAATCCTAATTTGCCTAATGCACCGATCTTTGCTTTTTCTAAGTGATTGTTTGGATAAGTAGGATTAGCTATGGATATATCTTGAATGATTTCTTTTTTGGTAACCCAACTAACGGATGGTAATCAATCTTCAAATACCAAAACCAAACGTATAGGGCAACAATCTATTCATTTTTTTCTGACCGGTTATTTTTCGTCTCCTCTCCCACCTGCCTTTTCGCTTCACCGCCCACATAAACCCATTGGATTAGTTACCACATAAAAAAATAATCACAATCAATCAAGCATTGATGGGATATTTCCTTTACATTGATGTGATTTTCATTTCTTATCAGGAATCATACACGTCAAAAAAAAAGGTAGGGCGTGCGGGGATCGTGGGCACATGCCCTATAAATCCGAAAATGCCTATAAAAAATAAATCAGAATCAATCAAGCATTGCTGGTATATTTTACTTGCTTTGATGGGATTTTTTTACACGATACCTTTAACGCGATCCTCCCATCGCTGCCCTCCTCACGAGCCTGGACGACCGATCCTCTCGACTCCTGCCCTCATGTGTCCTCACGCCGGCGCACCGTCATCCTCTTCTTCTCTCCGATTTCCTTGACCAGGAGGACTCCTCTGTGCCCCAGGCCCTGGCCGACCTCGGCGACTCCTCGGTACTCCGCCCGCGCCATCACATCCGATGTAGGCGAAGCTCCAATTCACCATACTACCACGCCGCCGCCGCCACCAGCGCGGAACCCTAGGGCAGGGCACTAGGATCCCCAGAGCAGGGTGGGCAGCGAGGAGCGGCGCAAGGAGGTTGTGTCGGTCGTTCCCGCCACCAGCGCTAAACCCCTGGTATTTACGTTCCATGTCCTCCCCACACTCTATGCTGATACATCAGCGAGGAGCTGACGGTGGAAATGCTACTCCTCCCCGAACTCTATGGTGCTTGATTCGATCTTGTGGACTGGAGCCATGAAGGTGGGCAAGGCTATTGAGTTTGCTTCTAACGCCGGCTTGGGCGATGGGTGGGACGAATGCGAGCAGCGGCCAACGGCGGACATGGACTCAAGCCAGCACAGGTCCACGGCGGAGCAGCTCCCTACTGGTCTTCACTTGGTAGGCGGCATCAGTTTCCGCATCAAGGTATGTGCTCTTTTTTACATTCTTGTCATTTCTGATTGAGAATCGTTGTATTAGCTCATGGGCGCCCGTACCAGCAGTCCAGATTTGATTCCCGGTCAGCTCGGGTGTTGTGGAGCACAGGGAAGGAGGAGAAGGAGGGCAGGTGTTTACAGTTCGGTGCCAAAGAAGATAATCGAGATGGTGGCGCAGAATTAGAGGATGCCAGGTGACCAGGTAGAGGAGAGACACCACCCAACACCCATCGATGCAGTGAGGAATGTGGTGTTCTAGAGTATGGTAATTGATAAAAAAAATTGGTCCTATAATATCAGAGTGTGTGTGTGTGTGTGTGTGTGTGTGTGTCAGTGTGTGTGTGTGAGAGTGTGTGTGTGTGAGAGAGAGAGAGAGAGAGAGGGGGGGAGAGGATTTAGATAAAGATAATGCATATTACATAAAAATAACGCTGAGAATTTAGATGTATTGTTTGTCATGGAGCTGTGGTGGCAAATATAATAGACATAATCCATATTGTGATGCACTAGCGTGTGTGTGTGTGAAA
>LR738711.1:52267008-52292569 GCA_902687465.1 Secale cereale | reverse complement strand
TGGGTGGGTGGGTGCGGCGGATGTGGAGGAGAGGAGAGGAGAGGTCGTGGGGTTGGGGAGGAATGGGTAGGTTAGGTTAGGTCGTGGGGTCGGGGGGTGGCTGCGGATCTGGTCGTGGGTTTGGGGGTTGGATGGACCGGTGGATGGTGTATGGATGGACAGATCTTCACCATGTCATCGATCCATGCCATAGTTGTATCCACCAATCAAAATTAAGGTTTTGTAAAAAAAACTGTTGTTTTTCTTATAGTTTTTATTCTCTTATTCAGGGCAAACATTCAACATATTAACAACTTGTAGTTTGTTAAAATAAATCAATATAGTGCACTGTTGTTTTGGACGAAAAAATCATTTTCCATTTTTCGAGTGCCCAAAAGGAGGTTTTTTTGTGAAGGACCTCCCAAATAATTGTTGCAAAATTTGACAAAATCATTTTTCTAAAATACTAGGACATATTTAATGCACAATTGACAAAATGGTTGGGTGTAAAAAGTTTTGATCCACCTTTCGTGAAAAAGACAAATTTCCGTCGATTCAGCTGGAAGCGGGTCAAATTTGAACTGTGGCTGCCTCATAGTTTGCTATTTATTTTTTCCAAAAATCATTTCTAGGTACATAAGTATCTATTTAATCAGAGAAACACCAAAAAAATTCCAAGATTCTACCACTAGCTAGGAACGGTCATTCCCGCCGTTTTGACCGCATTTTGAAACGGGCATAAAAAATTCAAAAAAAATCAAAAAATTGGAAAACCTTCACATTGTGTCATTATATATGACCAAGTTACCAGGAAAAATAATAAACTTGTAATACGGCAATTCTATTAAAAAGTTTTCTCGGAAATGAGCTATCATGCGTGAAGATTCATGGCTTTCAAGCCAAATGATCAATCCTATGGCCACATTCATGGCATAGTTTGTTCAAATGATCTCATATTGTGCACAAGGGTGCATCTTGGAATGGCAAACAATGTTGCCTAAGGAAGTTTTCATTTTCTTTGGACAAAAAATTCATTTTCCATTTTTCGAGTGCCCAAAAGGAGGTTTTTTTGTGAAGGACCTCCCAAATAATTGTTGCAAAATTGGACCAAATCATTTTTATAAAATAATAGGTCATATTTAATGCACAATTGACTAAATGGTTGGGTGTAAAAAGTTTTGATCCACCTCTCGTGAAAAAGACAAATTTCGACCGATTCAGCTGGAAGTGGGTCAAATTTGAACTGTAGCTGCCTTCTAGTTTGCTATTTATTTTTTACAAAAATCATTTCTAGGTACATAAGTATCTATTTAATCAGAGAAACACCAAAAAAATACCAAGATTCAACCACTAGCAAGGAACGGTCATTCCCGCCGTTTTGACCGCATTTTGAAACGGGCATAAAAAATTCAAAAAAAATCAAAAAGTTGGAAAACCTTCGCATTGTGTCATTATATATGACCAAGTTACCAGGAAAAATAACAAACTTGTAATACGGCAATTATTTTTAAAAAGTGTTCTTAGAAACGAGCTATCAAGCGTGAAGATTCATGGCTTTCAAGCCAAATGATCAATCTTATGGCCACATTCATGGCATAGTTTGTTCAAATGATCTCATATTGTGCACAAAGGTGCATATTGGAATGGCAAACAATGTTGCCTAAGGAAGTTTTCATTTTATTTGGACGAAAAATTCATTTTCCATTTTGCGAGTACCCAAAAGAAGGTTTTTTTGTGAAGGCCATCCCAAATAATTGTTGCAAAATTGGACCAAATCATTTTTATAAAATAATAGGCCATATTTAATGCACAATTGACTAAATGGTTGAGTGTAAAAAGTTTTGATCCACCTCTCGTGAAAAAGACAAATTTCCGCCGATTCAGCTGGAAGCGGTTCAAATTTGAACTGTAGCTACCTGGTAGTTTGCTTTTTATTTTTTCCAAAAATCATTTGCAGGTACATAAGTATCTATTTAATCAGAGAAACACCAAAAAAATACCAAGATTCAACCACTAGCTAGGAACGGTCATTCCCGCCGTTTTGACCGCATTTTGAAACGGGCATAAAAAATTCAAAAAAAATCAAAAAATTGGAACACCTCCGCATTGTGTCATTATATATGACCAAGTTACCAGGAAAAATAATAAACTTGTAATACGGCAATTCTATTAAAAAAGTGTTCTCAGAAATGAGCTATCATGCGTGAAGATTCATGGCTTTCAAGCCAAATGATCAATCCTATGGCCACATTCATGGCATAGTTTGTTCAAATGATCTCATATTGTGCACAAGGGTGCATCTTGGAATGGCAAACAATGTTGCCTAAGGAATTTTTCATTTTCTTTGGACGAAAAATTCATTTTCCATTTTTCGAGTGCCCAAAAGGAGTTTTTTTTGTGAAGGACCTCCCAAATAATTGTTGCAAAATTTGACCAAATCAATTTTCTAAAATACTAGGACATATTTAATGCACAATTGACAAAATGGTTGGGTGTAAAAAGTTTTGATTCACCTCTCGTGAAAAAGAAAAATTTCCGCCGATTCAGCTGGAAGCGGGTCAAATTTGAACTGCGGCTGCCTCATAGTTTGTTATTTATTTTTTCTAAAAATCATTTCTAGGTACATAAGTACCTATTTAATCATAAATACATGGTTTGGTGGCGATACGTCGAGGTTTGGGCGGTGGTCGAGGGCCCCAACTCTAGAGTGCGTAAACTCGCATGCCCGCTGCGTGGTCACGGCGTGACTGTGGCGTTGCCATGTGTTCTGGGCGGCCTAGGCATGTCTAGTGGGTTGGCCACTCCCCAGGTAGGTGCTAGGAAGAAAATTACAACATAAGATTCTCACGAGGAGACCGATCGATGCTCAAACATGAATTAGCAGCCAAGTGTTTGATTAGCGGTACGTAAAATGCACATGGCTAATGGGCGTGAGTTTTGGTTGAGGATGATCAGTTACTAAGAAGACCGTCTTCACAAATTTTCAGCTCAAAAGGAGGAGTCTAGGTGGTACTTGATTTGCAAAGTACCACACTGGACATAAATACGAATGTTGAAGATGGGCTCAAAATAATGAATGGATTGAGCTGGAATTTGGTGGAGGATAGTTATTTGGGCATAGGAAAGCACTGTAGAAAATTCTTTGGGTCAGGAGAAGGAATTAACCACATGGCACCACACACCAACTTCTCCTAGCCAAACGGCGCCCCCATGGAGGTAACGACACCGAGCGCCGCCGCCGCCGCATCCGCAAGGGATAACAGGAATTAACCTTGGGTCGGAGAAGAGGGGATGGGGAGAAGGGATCTCGCCGATGCCTCCAGGGAGGGAAGCAGCGCCCGCAGGCGGTGTCACCGACGTGGATGGCCAAGCCACCAAAGGATTTCTCCCGAACCCGACTCACACCACCGTGCCCAGCCACCATCAGCCCGGTGAAGATCACCGATGCGAGATCCGGCGGGAAGTGAGCCAGATGGAGAACTTCAGATCTGACGCCAGGAAAACCGCCGAAACAGACCGCCGGCCGCATAACGAACCGCGCCTGCCGTCGCCGCCGACGCCAGCACCAACGACGGACGAGGCCCGCCCAGGCCCATCGGCCCTACAGACCCGCAGATGCCAGATCTGGATCCTGCAGGGGTCGGGCTCGCCGGACGTCACCTCGAAGCCCCATGGCCGGCGGCAGCCACCGTAGGGCGGAGGGATGTTGACGCGCCGCCGCCTCGCTGCCGAAGGCGCCGCTGCGTCGGGGAAGACCACCGCGGGCCAAAGCTCAGACTGCACCCTCTCCCAGGGCGAAACGGCCCCGCCGCCGCCGTCCTTGGCTGCGGCTCGGACTTGGCCGGCGTCAGCCTCAAGCGGCGGCGAGGGATCGATCTGATGAGGCCCGGCGGAGGCGCTCGCGTTCGCCCTCGAGTCGCCCGCGCGGATATCTGTTTTGATGAATCGGTAGTTGCGTGTTGTCGCATCACCGACATTTATGGAGAACTTAGCAGAGATTGTATGCACATGACTTGGGAGTATCTTCATGACTTGAATAAAATTCCTTATGGAACTGAGAAGGAAGGGGTCGCTCTTCACCCCCAAAGATGAGTGGAATGTAAGCTTTTCTCAATGTTCTCAACGAATGTGACCTCTTTGATTTTGGGATACGTGGGTGATATCTTAACGTGGAGGCAAGGTCAGAACCTATCGCATATTGTCCAGTATATCCATCTGATGTCACTGCATCCCATGTCTAATGTTTCTCTATACAGATGGGCTCTGCTTTGTGGCGCAGTCTGAATTCTTTGCCTACCGATCCTATCTGAAGCATGAACTAATGCTGCTCGTTTCAGAATGCAAAAATAAATAAGTTGAGGGGACGTTTCAAAATAAAAGTATGTCAAGAGTGGGATTTGAACCCACGCCCTTTCGGACCAGTACCTGAAACTGGCGCCTTAGACCAACTCGGCCATCTTGACGTTTGGCGGTAATGTCGACAAGAAACTACATAAGCTATAAGCTAGGTCTCAAACCCACGAATGTCACTATGTTTTCGTTTTACTTTTCATCTGATGTGGTTGAGTTATTTGCTCAGGTAAGGTTGCACAGTGAATGCAAAGATGTATACCGTAATTGAGCAATTCCTTAGCATCATCCACAATCTTAAGGGGCCGCGTAACCTTCTCAAGCTTGGCATCGCCTGGTTTCGACTCCGGTCTTGGTCCCATCTTCCGCGCCTTCACTTTGTGGCGTGTTGGGGACGGGAGCTCCGTTCGGTCCCGGACCGATCACTGGATCAATGGGAAGTCAAACTCTGAGATCACAATTCTCATTTACTCCCTCCTCCCTCCGTTTCTTTTTTGTTTGCATATAAGATTTGGTCAAAGTCAAAGCTTTTAAAGTTTGACTAGCTTTGTAGGAAAATATATCAACATTAACGCTATGAAAACGATATTATTTGATGCATGATGAATTATTTTTCATAAGATATAATTTTAGTACTGTAGATGTTGATATGTTTTTCTATAAAATTAGTCAAACTTTGTAGTTTAATTTTGATCAAATCTTATATGCAAACTAAAAAGAAACAGCGGAAGCTCTGCTTGTTCCATGTGGGCTTGTATTGTTGTTCGTGATTCGAAGGCATTCACGGTGACCTTGGTACTGCGGCCATGGTCCAGTACGCCGACCTATGCCACCATCTTCGGTCTTCCTCACTCTCTCTCTCTCTCTCTCTCTCTCTCTCTCTCTCACACACACACACAGAGAGCTCTGCCGCCGGTGGATGGATTCCGGTCAATACGCCACCAAGTATTGTGATGCGGCACTTTTCTTGAGCTCTGTCCCGAATCCCAACCGATGTCTCACCTGGAAAACATGGGTGTTGTTGCAGACTTGCACATCAAGATTTTCATCTGGCTCACCTCTGGAATTGGTGTTGGACGGCCGACCGCATGGCTCCACGAGGTCTACCACATGTGGACTATTGTGCCCTTTGGGACCATGAGCTAGCTAGAAAGCATGCAACACCTGTTGGCTGGATTCGCTTTCTCCAGGTAGCTATGGCATGAAGTCCTCTTATGGTGCAGATCCACTATTGTTGTGCTGTCTAACCAAGACTTCCCCTTCAAGCTGTGGTGGGCGGGCTCCTTTCCGTCAGATGTGGGATGCCCTTTGCAAGGTATTCACCTTCATTGTGATGCTCACGGCCTGCTAGCTTTGCAAGCTCAGGAACAAGTACAACTTCCATGACAAGCGCCCTTTGTGAGGCACCTGATCCTAAACATTCAAGAGGATGTGCATCTTTCGGAAGCCAAGGGTTCAGATATCATCCTACCACCGAGGTAGCTATCCTTTTGTGGGGCCGAGCATCCCCTTTTGTTCTTCTCATGCGACCATATCATGTCATCTTCTGTGTACATGTATTTGCGCATTTGCCTACCTATGTTTTCTCATACTATCAACGGAATGATACACAAGTTTTGTATATTCGCGAGCGGGAGTCGGGTTAGGCAAGACGATGAACAAGCCAGGTGGGCTCCAGTGGATCCATCGTAGTGGCGGCGGAAGGTGGAAAGAGTGTGGGTTGCTTCTTGTCAAAAACTTGCATGGGAAAAGAGAAGGTGGATTGCGAAACCCCGAGGGCACTACCTGAGT
This sequence comes from Secale cereale, assembly GCA_902687465.1. NCBI lineage: Eukaryota > Viridiplantae > Streptophyta > Magnoliopsida > Poales > Poaceae > Secale > Secale cereale. The sequence goes on along the minus strand of LR738711.1, from coordinate 52,286,449 downwards.
TTTCGGTGGGTCTAGACAGTCGGAGCTCTAAATCCACTCGACTTCACTGCTTCCTTCTCATGTTCTCCACTTCCCCGAATTTCTCCACTCCTCCGCCATGGCCAAGTTCAGCAATGAGTGCGGCAGCGAGTCCAATCCCATGGACCGGGACGACCTCGTGAAAGAGGAGAACTCTGGTTCTGACAGCAACGCACCCAATGACAAGGAGCTCGCGCTCCACATCGCCGCCCAACGGTCGTGGCATGACACCAGTGGAAGCTCAAGCTCAGTGGCTTCCACCGCCAGCCCCTCCAAGCCGCGCCGCCACAATGCTGCCTGGGCTCACCCTTCTCCTTCTGCCCCGCTCTAGATTCGGAGTAGGGCGGCCCACTTCCTTCCCCTTGGGCTCCGGCACCACCCGGGAAGCGAAGAGTGCTCGTGCCCGTGGCTTCGGTGCACATGCGCATACCGGAGTGGAGGCGAAGGCCGCCCGACTCGTCCTCGCAGCACGCACCCTCCATGCTGGTGGATCTGGAGGAGGCGCTCCTTCACGAGGTTATGTGTGGCGCTCGCTGTAATGCCCAGGATGGGACTATATCTCCCACGTGTCGAGGCACGACTTAAAGATATAAGCCCATTCTGGAATGATCTCAAGTTTGGTATCTTTGCACGACTCATGTAAAAGAGGGATTAAATTGCAAAAGGAGATAGTTGGCTTACACTCGCCACTTCACACAATACATTACATAAGCAAAACATCATACAAAACATCACAGCCCATCTAAGGGTAAGATCCAAAAGAAAGATACCAAAACAACATAAAGCCACAGGTCTAGATCGAATCCTATTAGAAACCACTACTGATCGTCGAAACGACACAAGCATACGGCCACACTCTTCATCGAGCTCCCGGGTGGAGCTCTGAACCAGCTCCTGCTTCAATCTCGGCTGAACCTGCATCTGGTGTTGTAGTATCTGTGAGCCACGAGGACTCAGCAATCCCATAACCATGGGTATCAAGACTAGCAAAGCTTTATGGGTAGGAAGAGGTAAAGTGGTGAGGTTGCAGCAGCGGCTAAGCATAATATGGTTGCTAACTTACGAGTACCAGAATAAGATGAGCATCTACGCAAAAGGTCGCAAAAGTAGTGATCGCTAAAGATCCTGAACTACATACGAGTCAAACATAACCCCACCGTGTTCTCTTCTCAAAGTGAAAAGAGACAGTCACGGTTACTCACACAGTTGTGTGTTTTACTTCGGATCCTCTGTCAAGTTTTCTACAACCAGACATTAACAAATTCCAATCTGCCACATAACCGCGGGCACGGCTTTCGAAAGATCATAACCCTGCAGGGGTGTCCCAACTTAGCCCATCACAAGCTCTCACGATTAGCTGAAGTGATAAATATAATATCATCACTCCTTATCTTAGGGAAATCCGATCAGGCTCGGCATCCCGGTAGCACAAGACATTTCGACAATGGTAAAACAAGTCCAGCAAGACCTCCCGGTGTGTCGACACCCTGATGGTAGCCGCGCGCATCTCGTCTCAGGCCACGTCTGGATGAGCGCTACGTACAGTAACCGAAGACCCCAGATAACTGGGTGGTACCGCAAGTGGCTCTAGTTTGGGACCAACACCATCAGCACTGGCCCCCCCTGCTATGTAGAATTAAGAACCCGAGGGTGCGACCCCCTATGCAAATTTAATTATTTAATTAAGTTGTTATTATGAGGCAAATTAAAACTAATGTTGGGCCTTGCTGGAGGAGTTTTATTCAAAGTCGAACTGTCAAGGGGTCCCCATCCACCCATCGTGTAAGGAACGCAAAATCAAGGAACATAATGTCGGTTTATCGGCGCCTAAGGTGGCATGAGTGGAACAAAACACCGAGCAAAAGGCCAAGCCTTCCACCCATGCCCAGTATATAGGTGTGTTAATAATAATATAACATATTGTGATATAACAACAACAAGTTCCCTCCTGGAACGAACTTCATCTTCACCTACAACTAACAACGCTATAAGAGGGGCTGAGAAAGCGGGTAACATAGCCAAACAGTGGTTTTGCTAGGAAGGTGTCAAAGGTTAGAGGTTTCATGGCAACAAGGAGAGGCTGACATAAAAGATGGGTAGCGCGACATGTAACGATAGCATCGAGACAACTAAGCATGGCATTGGTAGTAAAGGTATCCAAGGGTATGATCATCTTGCCTGGGATTCCACAAGGGAGAAGAACGGGTCCAGGAAGTAGACGGAGCAACATAGTTGAGCGAATCCTCACAACTCCAGAACGAAACCGAAGCTAACAAGAGAAGCAACCGGAAAGAAACAAACAACACGGTAAACACACAAGCATAACATGACATACGATGCACATCCAAGTATGATGCATGTCCGGTTTAACTATGCATGTCATGGCAAAGTGCACAAACAAGACTACAAGTTAAGTGGAGCTCAATATGCAACGAGTTGCATATTGACGAAACACCACATGTTATTTATTTAGTTGACTCTCGTTTATTTACAAGACAAGATTAAATGTTGGTTAACATGGCATGAGGTGAAGCATAATAAAACTACGCTATTTAGACATTTTAAATGAGGCCAGAAAATAACAACAACATATCCGGAAAATCCCCATGAGCATGTTTAGCAATTATTAAAGCAACAACAACTCACACATATAATGTTGTTAACATGATGCGGATGACATGATCAAGTTTATGCAATTTTTAGTTAAAGGTTAACATGAAGAGATATGCAGAATATGTCACCGTGGTGGAAAGAAAAGGTGCCACGGCAACGATCCGAAAATGATGCACGGCACATCTCGGTTCCGGTAACTCGTTGAGAGACCGGTGCAAAAGATGACGGAGAGCGAGAACGTGTCGAACAAGGTGATGGGGTGCTCCCGGCTTCCGGATTCCCACGGGTCGGCGACAAAAGAGGGCACAACGGACACGGTGCAAACAAGGGATGCATCTCATACAACACAAGCATCACACAGGTCATCGTTTCGGGTTATACCTTCGAAACAATCGTTTCGGGGCGGCTCGAGAGCGATTCGAGATAGTAGTGGAAGTAGACGTTCCGGGGCGTAGTGGAAGTAGTTGTACACGGTCATCGAGGAAGTAGTGGTACATGGCGTCCGTTGTGTAGGTGTACTCGGTCGTAGATGTACTTGAGGGTCTTCGGACTTGCCGGACCCGGTTCTCGCGACGGTAGTCGTTCGGGCGTCGAGGTGTACTTGGCGCATCCATCGTTTCCGGGGCGACGGTAGTGGTACTTGTTCGCGAAGTCGTTCACGGGTCTCGGTCTCGCATCGATCTTGCCGGTCTTGGTGTAGATGTACACGTTCATCCTGGTACTTGGCAAAAGAAAAACAACAACAACAGCCACGGTGGTCTCGGACTCGCCGATCCAAACAAAACAAGACGATGCAGCAAGGCAGGGCAGCACGTGCACGGACTTGGCGTCGGGTGGAGCTCGGTGGCGGGCAGAGGAGGCACGCGCGGGGCAGAGGCGAGGCGCGCTGGAGCCCTGGTGACGGAGGAGGCGCTCGGGGGCGATGCCTTGGCGCTGGTGGCGAGACGGACGCGTCGGGCGCTGGTGCTGCTGTTGCTGGAGGACGGGGAGGGAGGCCATGGCGAGGAGAAGAAAGGCAGCAGGGACTTGGCGGGGCGCGGCGCTGGTCTGGTGAGGGACGGTGGCGACGAGCTCCTATCGCGGGAGGAGGAGGGCCGACACGACGGATGCGCAGGGGCCATGGCGCGGTGGCGCCTGGCCTGGCGATGCGGCTTGGGTGGCGCGTCGAAGAGCTGCTCGAGGTGGCGGCGGGGCGCCGGGCCTGGCCGGCCGGGCCGGCTCGCAGGAGATGAAGGGAGCGGGGCGGCTTGGTGCGGGTGCTCGAGGGGAGGCCGCAGGCTCGGGCGCACAGAGAGATGCGACGGGGAAAGCGAGGTGATGGAGGGCATGGGCGCGAGGAATCGCGGGAAGGGGTCGAGCGCGCTGGGGCGATCGAAGGGAGGAAAGGAGCGAGAGGATCGGGGCAGAGGAAGAACTGACGAGGGGAGATGGAGATCGAGACGATGGGGTGCGAGGGAGAAGGCTGCGGCGCACGGGAGGAGAACGAGGGGAGCGATGGATGAGAGTGAGCGCTGCGCTAGGGTTAGAAGGGGGCGGGCCAGAAGGAGTTGGGTCGCGCCTAGGGAAGTGGCCGACTGGGCCTGCGGCTGGAGGAAGGTCTTGGGCCGGCTGGCTCTCTGCTCTCTTCTATGAAGTTGCTCTCCCAATAAAAAAACAGAAAACAACACCGAAGCAAAAGAAAAGGAAGGAGGTGGCTAGGGAAGAACTAGGACATTAGGTCAATTTTACTGTACTCTCAAAAATGTAAGGAATTAATTAAAAATGTTGGAGGGTCTTTTGGAGGAACCTCGATAAACGGGAAAAGAATATAGGGAGGGTTTAAGGCAAGGAATTGAGAAGAAAAGGCATGGGAAAAAATATGCAAGTGTGTTGCGGTTAATTCCAAAGAATGGAATATTAATATAATATAGCTCCCTAATAATATTGAGAGGCTTTTATATGTTATAAAGAGAAGTCATTCTTCCCTCGATTTAAATGGACCGAAGGTCCACACGATTTATTTAAGTTGAGATGCAAAGATTAATGACATGATGGCATGATGACATGATGCAATGCAAAAATAAATAACACAAGCACAAAAGAAACACACGGGAGAACCCGGAACATCTGGAATCTTCTGGGATCTTCTGGGACGTCGGTCTTCGGGCGTCACACTCGCTCACCACAACGGAGACTGACGCGAAGCGCCTCCGGTGGAAGAACACGAAGACGCTCCGCCTCGGCCTAGAGGCTTCAGAGTGCCTCGCGAGGTAGAAGGAGAGCGCAAGGTGAAGGCGGCATGCCATGCTCAGGAGCAGAGCCACGCCATCTGCTGTCTGGTGAGCTACATATCCTCTGTGTCGAAGAGCACACCACCAGCTCGGACGACGACGACAACGATCCTCTCACTGCAAACACATACACACGAAGGAGTTGGACCACCGTGCCGCCGACTGCAAGGGTAAGGGACCTGCCATGAAGTGGTGATCTCGCCCTCCGCATTGTCTTTTTTATTTGTATCAAGTTTAATCCGGTGAACTTTGTCTATTTTGGGTTGTCGGTTGGATAAACTATCGTATCGATCTATATTTCTCTATCTGGTTAATTTGTTTGTGATGTTGATCTACGTGTTACGTTGCTGCATAATTTATACTCCCTCCGTTCCTTTATAAGGTGTATTTGTTTTTGATAAAATTCCAAAATGTAAGGTGCATTTGTTGTAATTCCTCATAATTCCTTTGTTAGCCCTCCAGAAATAAAGAAAGTATCACTCTCCTGATTGTCTGTTTGTGTCTCTCCTTGTAGCAAAAGAAGAAAACTATCTCTCTGTTGATTGGATGAATCTCTTACTTTCCTGGAGTTATTGATTTACTTGCCACTATAACCAATATATTGGCCAAAGATAATTTCGTCCTAACATGTGTATAATTATGTGTCTTAGTCACCGTGCCGGAAATAATACACCTTACATAAATGAACCAAGGGAGTATGAATTTGGGTGTGGGGATCTGAATAGTACTATGGTTGCGGACATAGATATATGAGGACTGTCGGTCAGTGCCATCCGGCGCGTCGGGATGCGGCGTATACATACTCGGATATGAACACTAGTAGAAAACAGGGCATTGGACCAGCCCATTAGCCCCGGTTCAATCTAGAACCGGGTCCAATGGGGGCACTGGACCCGGTTCGTGAGCCCAGGGGGCCGGCCGGGCCACGTGGGCCATTGGTCCCGGTTCGTTTGGACCTTTTGGTCCCGGTTGGAGCGACAAACCGGGACCAATGGCTCTTGGTCCTGGCCCACCACCATTGGTCCCGGTTAGTGTTATGAACCGGGACCAAAGGCTCCCCTTTAGCCCCGGTTCATAGCACCAACCGGGACCAATGAGGTGCCTATATATAACCCCTCACTCAAGAGCAGAGCTCACTGCTCTGTTTTTTTTTCTGGCCGAGGAGGAGAGGGGTTAGTGGTGCTCTAGCTCACCTCCTATGCACACAACGTGTTCGGTGGAGTGCCCGAGCCACACTAGTTAAGCTTTTCTCCTCTCGAAGCTCTATTTTCTCCGAGATTTGTCTAGGTTTAGCGGTCCGTCACGTCCCGTCCCCGTCTTCGCCGCCGTCGATCGCCCCCGCCGATCTCGTCACCGGCACCACCGTGGTGAGCCTCTTGTTATGTCCATGCTATTCTTACTTTTATTATTGCTTGTTATTATTGCTTTAGATAGATATTTGTCTAATTTTCTTATGTTTATTATTGCTTGTTATTATATAGTGCGATGGTTTTGATATCCGCCCACGTGGGCCCTCGTCCTGTCTACGATTCGGATGTGGTATATTATCTTTAATTTATAACTAATTGTTTTAGTGTTTATGATAGTTATGCCGACCAACCTGACATGCATATATGTTTTATTATGTCTAGGAGGTAGTTGAACCGAAAATTCCAACCGACCCTCTTGTGGAGAGGTTAAATTTAGTTGAAGAGGAAAACATTTCCTTAAAGAAAAAATTGGAAAAAATGGAGGAGGAGAAGATGGAATTGGAGTTGCATGTTGCGGAAGTCATCGATGATCACTAGATCAAGATGGACCCTATTGTCGAGAGGTTAAATTTAGTTGAAGAAGAAAACAAATTCTTGAAGGAAAAAATAAAAAAAAATTGTGGACGAGAAGATGATATTGGAGTTGCATGTTGCGGATGTCGTCGATGATCACAAGATCAAGATGGATGCAATGCGGTTGAAGATTAAAAAGATTAGAAAATATGCCATTCATACCGAGGCTTGGTATCATTATGCCGTTGGATCAATTGTTACCTTGGTTGCGATTATGATCGCATTTGTTTTCGCATTGAAAAGTTTTACATAGTTTCGATGTGTATGGAGAGCTATATGTTGTTAGATGAGAACTATATATGTATGTACTTTGGTTTTAATGTGATGATGAACTTTTATCCATTTGGTCACTTAATTATCTATTTATGTTGTTCTGTAATGGTTTTTGACACACTTAATTATATATAATGCACGCAGATGAACCGGCAATGGATGTACGGTGACAGACACACCTCCGAGTACATTAAGTGTTGGGGAACGTAGTATTTTCAAAATTTTACTACGATCACGCAAGATCTATCTACTAGATGCATAGCAACGAGAGGGGAGAGTGTGTCTACGTACCCTCGTAGACCGAAAGCGGAAGCATTTATCAACGCGGTTGATGTAGTCGTGCACCTTCACGATCCGTCTCGATCTAGTACCGAACGTACGGCACCTCCGCGTTCAGCACACGTTTAGCTCGATGACGTCATCGCCTTCTTGATCCAGCAAGACGGGCGAAGTAGTAGATGAGTTCCGGCAGCACGACGGCGTGGTGACGATTGTTGATGAAGAACAATCTCTGCAGGGCTTCGCCAAGCACTACAGAAACTAGACGGAGGATAAACTAGAGGGTCGGGGTAGCCGGCACACGGCTTGGTGTATCTTGATCTGTCTTGGGTGCTAGCCCTACCCGTCTATTTATATGTTGAGCCCTGGGGTCGAAACTTGGAGCAAAAGCCTCCTCAAAGTCGGTTTTACCCGAAAGGAAAGAGTCCCACTCGGACTCCAGGGCTAGACGCCAGGGTTCCCGGCGTCTACCCCCTAGACGCCAGGGTTCCTGGCGTCTAGCCTCTGGTCTCCGCAAAACTTCCTTTTGCACTTTCCTAAAGCCTCGTGGGCTTTCCCCTTTGGCCCAAATAAAGTGTTCTCGTACCCAAACACTTCGGGAAACATCCGGAACCCCTTCCGGAGGTCAAACACTATTATCCCATATATTAATCTTTATCTCTGGACCATTCCAGAGTTCCTCGTCATGTCCGTGATCACATCCGGGACTCCGAATAACATTCGGTCACCAACATACATAACTCATTAAATACTATATCGTCAACGAACGTTTAAGCGTGCGGACCCTACGGGTTCGAGAACTATGTAGACATGACCGAGACATCTCTCCGGTCAATAACCAATAGCGGAACCTGGATGCCCATATTGGCTCCTACATATTCTACGAAGATCTTTATCGGTCGAACTGCATAACAACATACATTGTTCCCTTTGTCATCGGTATGTTACTTGCCCGAGATTCGATCGTCGGTATCTCAATACCTAGTTCAATCTCGTTACCGGCAAGTCTCTTTACTCGTTCCGTAATACATCATCTCGTGACTAACTCATTAGTCATTTGCTTGCAAGGCTTATTATGATGTGCATTACCGAGAGGGCCCAGAGATACCTCTCCGACAATCGGAGTGACAAATCCTAATCTCGAAATACGCCAACCCAACAAGTACCTTCGGAGACACATGTAGAGCACCTTTATAATCACCCTGTTACGTTGTGACGTTTGGTAGCACACAAAGTGTTCCTCCGGTATTCAGGAGTTGCATAATCTCATAGTCATAGGAACATGTATAAGTCAAGAAGAAAGCAATAGCAATAAAACTAAACGATCAAGTTGCTAAGCTAACGGATGGGTCTTGTCCATCACATCATTCTCCTAATGATGTGACCCAATTGATCAAATGACAACTCATGTCTATGGTTAGGAAACATAACCATCTTTGATCAATGAGCTAGTCTAGTAGAGGCATACTAGGGACACTCTGTTTTGTCTATGTATTCACACATGTACTAAGTTTCCGGTTAATACAATTCTAGCATGAATAATAAACATTTATCATGATATAAGGAAATATAAATAACAACTTTATTATTGCCTCTAGGGCATATTTCCTTCAGTCTCCCACTTGCACTAGAGTCAATAATCTAGCTCACATCGCCATGTGATTTAATACCGATAGTTCACATCGTTATGTGAATAACACCCATAGTTCACATCGCCATGTGACCAACACCCAAAGGGTTTATTAGAGTCAAAAATCTAGTTCACATCGCTATGTGATTAATACCCAAGAGTAATAAGGTGTGATTATGTTTTTGCTTGTGAGAGAAGTTTAGTCAACGGGTCTGCCACATTCAGATCCGTATGTATTTCGCAAATTTCTATGTCTACAATGCTCTGCATGGAGCTACTCTAGCTAATTGCTCCCACTTTCAATACGCATCCAGATTAATACTTAGAGTCATCTGGATTTAGTGTCAAAGCTTGCATCGGCGTAACCCTTTATGACGAACTCTTTATCACCTCCATAATCGAGAAACATTTCCTTAGTCATCCAGTTACTAAGGATAATTTTGACCGCTGTACAGTGATCTACTCCTGGATCACTATTGTACCTCCCTGTCAAATTCATGGCAAGGTACACAACATGTTTGGTACACAGCATGGCATACTTTATAGAACCTATGGCTGAGGCATAGGGAATGACTTCATTCTCTCTATATTTTTCTGCCGTGGTCTGGCTTTGAGTCTTACTCAACTTCACACCTTACAAGTCAGGCAAGAACTCCTTATTTGACTGATCCATTTTGAACTACTTCAAAATTTTATCAAGGTATGTACTCATCGAAAGTCTTATCAAGCGTCTTGATCTATCTCTATAGATCTTGATGCTCAATATGTAAGCAGCTTCACCAAGGTCTTTCTTTGAAAAACTCCTTTCAAACACTCCTTTATGCTTTCCAGAAAATTCTACATCATTTCCGATCGACAATATGTCATTCACATATACTTATCAGAAATGGTGTAGTGCTCCCACTCACTTTCTTGTAAATACAGGCTTCACCGCAAGTCTGTATAAATCTATATGCTTTGATCAACTTATCAAAGCGTATATTCCAACTCCGAGATGCTTGCACCAGTCCATAGATGGATCGCTGGAGCTTGCACATTTTGTTAGCACCTTTAGGATTGACAAAACCTTCTGGTTGCATCATATACAATTCTTCTTTAATAAATCCATTAAAGAATGCAGTTTTGTTATCCATTTGCCACATTTCATAAAATGCGGCAATTGCTAACATGATTCGGACAGACTTAAGCATCGCTACGGATGAGAAAGTCTCATCGTAGTCAACTCCTTGAACTTGTCGAAAATCTTTCGCAACAAGTCGAGCTTTGTAAACAGTAACATTACCGTCAGTGTCAGTCTTCCTCTTGAAGATCCATTTATTTTTGATGGCTTGCCGATCATCGGGCTAGTCAACCAAAGTCCACACTTTGTTCTCATACATGGATCCCATCTCAGATTTCATGGCCTCAAGCCATTTTGCGGAATCTGGGCTCATCATCGCTTCCTCATAGTTCGTAGGTTCATCATGGTCTAGTAACATGACTTCCAGAACTAGGTTGCCGTACCACTCTGGTGCGGAACGTACTCTGGTTGATCTACGACGTTCAGCAGAAACTTGATCTGAAGTTTCATGATCATCATCATTAGCTTCCTCATTAATTGGTGTAGGAATCACTGGAACTAGTTTCTGTGATGTTCCACTTTCCAATTCGGGAGAAGGTACAATTACCTCATCAAGTTCTACTTTCCTCCCACTCACTTCTTTCGAGAGAAACTCCTTCTCTAGAAAGGATCCACTCTTAGCAACAAAGACCTTGCCTTCGGATCTGTGATAGAAGGTGTACCCAATAGTTTCTTTTGGGTATCCTATGAAGATTTACTTCTCCGATTTGGGTTCGAGCTTATCATGTTGAAACTTTTTCACATAAGCATCGCAGTCCCAAACTTAAAGAAATGACAGCTTAGGTTTCTCATCAAACCACAGTTCATACGGTGTCATCTCCACGGATTTAGATGGTGCCCTATTTAACGTGAATGTAGCTATCTCTAATGCATGACCCCAAAAGCGATAGTGGTAGATCGGTAAGAGACATCATCGATCGCACCATATCTAATAAAGTACGGTTATGACGTTCGGACACACCATTACACTATAGTGTTCCAGGTGGCGTGAGTAGTGAAACTATTTCACATTGTTTTTACTGAGGGCCAAACTCGCTAACTCAAATATTTTACCTCTACGATCATATCGTAGAAACTCTTATTTTCTGTTACAATGATTCTCCACTTCACTCTGAAATTCTTTGAACTTTTCAAATGTTTCAGACTTGTGCTTCATTAAGTAGATATACCCATATCTGCTCAAATCATGAGTGAAGGTCAGAAAATAACGATACCCGCCGCGAGCTTCAACACTTATTGGTCCGCATACATCAGTATGTATGATTTCCAACAACTCTGTTGCTCGCTCCACAGTTCCGGAGAACGGAGTTTTAGTCATCTTGCCCATGAGGCATGGTTCGCAAGCACCAAATGATTCATAATCAAGTGATTCCAAAAGTCCATCACTATGGAGTTTCTTCATGCGCTTTACACCAATATGATCTAAACGGTAGTGCCACAAATAAGTTGCACTATCATTATTAACCTTGCATCTTTTGGCTTCAATATTATGAATATGTGTATCACACGATCGAGATCCAACAAACCATTTTCATTGGGTGTATGACCATAGAAGGTTTTATTCATGTAAACAGAACAACAATTATTCTCTAACTTACATGAATAACCGTATTGCAATAAACATGATCAAATCATATTCATGTTCAACACAAACACCAAATAACACTTATTTAGGTTTAACACTAATCCCGAAAGTATAGGGAGTGTGCGATGATGATCATATCAATCTTGGAACTACTTCCAATACACATCGTCACTTCATCCTTTAACTAGTTTCTGTTCATTATGCAACTCCCATTTCGAGTTACTACTCTTTAGCAACTAAACCAGTATCAAATACCGAGGGGTTGCTATGAACACTAGTAAAATACACATCAATAATCTGTATATCAAATATACCTTTGTTCACTTTGCCATCCTTCTTATCCACCAAGTATCTAGGGCAGTTCCACTTCCAGTGACCATTTCCTTTGCAGTAGAAGCACTTAGTTTCAGGCTTGAGTTTAGCTTTGGGTTTCTTCATGGGAGTGACAACTTGCTTGTCATTCTTCTTGAAGTTCCCCTTCTATCCCTCTGCCCTTTACTTGAAACAAGTGGTCTTGTTAACCATCAACACTTGATGCTCTTTCTTGATTTCTACCTTCGCCGATTTCAGCATCGCGAAGAGCTCGGGAATTACTTTCGTCATCCCTTGCATATTATAGTTCATCACGAAGTTCTACTAACTTGGTGATAGTGACTAGAGAACTTTGTCAATTACTATCTTATCTGGAAGATTAACTCCCACTTGATTCAAGTAATTGTAGTACCCAGACAATCTGAGCACATGCTCACTGGTTGAGCTATTCTCCTCCATCTTGTAGGCAAAGTACTGTCAAAGGTCTTATACCTCTCGACACGGGCATTAGTATGAAATACTAATTTCAACTCTTGGAACATCTTATATGCTCCGTGGCGTTCAAAACCTTTTTGAAGTCCCGGTTCTAAGCCGTAAAGCATGGTGCACTTAAACTATCAAGTAGTCATCATACCAAGCTTTTGTCAAAACGTTCACAACGTCTGTATCAGCTTCTGCAATAGGTCTGTCACCTAGCGGTGCATCAAGGACATAATTCTTCTGTGCATCAATGAGGATAATCCTCAGATCACGGAACAATTCCGCATCATTGCTACTAACATCTTTCAACTTAGTTTTCTCTAGGAACATATAAACTAAACGGGGAGCAACATCGCGAGCTATTGATCTACAACATAGATATGCTAATACTACCAGGACTAACTTCATGATAAATTAAAGTTCAGTTTAATCATATTACTTAAGAACTCCCACTTAGATAGACATCCCTCTAGTCATCTAAATGATCACATGATCCAAATCAACTGAACCATGTCCGATCATCACGTGAGATGGAGTAGTTTCAATGGTGAACATCTTATGTTGATCATATCTACTATATGATTCACGCTCGACCTTTCGGTCTCCAGTGTTCCGAGGCCATATCTGCATATGCTAGGCTCGTCAAGTTTAACCCGAGTATTCTGCGTGTGCAAAACTGTCTTACACCCGTTGTATTTGAACGTAGAGCTTATCACACCTGATCATCACGTGGTGTCTCGGCACGAAGAACTTTCGCAACGGTGCATACTCAGGGAGAACACTTGTACCTTGAAATTTTGTAAGGGATCATCTTATAATGCTACCGTCGTTCTAAGCAAAATAAGAAGCATAATAAGATAAACATCACATGCAAATCAAAATATGTGACATGATATGGCCATCATCATCTTGTGCTTTTGATCTCCATCTCCAAAGCACCGTCATGATCACCTTCGTCACCGGCGCGACACCTTGATCTCCATCGCAGCATCGTTGTCGTCTCGCCAACTATTGCTTCTACGACTATCGCTACCGCTTAGTGATAAAGTAAAGCAATTACATGGCGATTGCATTTCATACAATAAAGCGACAACCATATGGCTCCTGCCAGTTGCCGATAACTTTACAAAACATGATCATCTCATACAAAACCGTATAACTCATCATGTCTTGACCATATCACATCACAACATACCCTGCAAAAACAAGTTAGACGTCCTCTACTTTGTTGTTGCAAGTTTTACGTGGCTGCTACGGGCTTAGCAAGAACCGTTCTTACCTACGCATACAAAACCACAACGATGTTTCGTCAAGTATGTGCTGTTTTAACCTTCACAAGGACCGGGCGTAGGCACACTCGATTCAGCTAAAGTGAGAGAGACAGACACCCACCAGTCACCTTTAAGCAACGAGTGCTCATAGAGGTGAAACCAGTCTCGCGTAAGCATACGCGTAATGTCGGTCCGGGCCGCTTCATCTCACAATACCGCCGAAGCAAAGTATGACATGCTGGTAAGCAGTATGACTAGTATCGTCCACAACTCACTTGTGTTCTACTCGCGCATATCATCTACGCATAGACCTGGCTCATGATGCCACTGTTGGGGAACGTAGTATTTTCAAAATTTTCCTACGATCACGCAAGATCTATCTACTAGATGCATAGCAACGAGAGGGGAGAGTGTGTCTACGTACCCTCGTAGACCGAAAGCGGAAGCGTTTATCAACGCGGTTGATGTAGTCGTGCACCTTCACGATCCGTCCCGATCTAGTACCGAACGTATGGCACATCCGCGTTCAGCACACGTTCAGCTCGATGACGTCCTCGCCTTCTTGATCCAGCAAGACGTGCGAAGTAGTAGATGAGTTCCGGCAGCACGACGGCGTGGTGACGGTTGTTGATGAAGAACAATCTCTGCAGGGCTTCGCCAAGCACTACAGAAACTAGACGGAGGATAAACTAGAGGGTCGGGGTAGCCAGCACACGGCATGGTGTATCTTGATCTGTCTTGGGTGCTAGCCCTACCCCTCTATTTATATGTTGAGCCCTGGGGTCGAAACTTGGAGCAAAAGCCTCCTCAAAGTCGGTTTTGCCCGGAAGGAAAGAGTCCCACTCGGACTCCAGGGCTAGACACCAGGGTTCCCGGCGTCTACCCCCTAGACGCCAGGGTTCCTGGCGTCTAGCCTCTGGTCTCCGCAAAACTTCCTTTTGCACTTTCCTAGAGCCTCGTGGGCTTTCCCCTTTGGCCCAAATAAAGTTTTCTCGTACCCAAACACTTCGGGAAACATCCGGAACCCCTTCCGGTGAATTCCGGAACCCTTCCGGAGGTCAAACACTATTATCCCATATATTAATCTTTATCTCTGGACCATTCCAGAGTTCCTCGTCATGTCCGTGATCACATCCGGGACTCCGAATAACATTCGGTCACCAACATACATAACTCATTAAATACTATATCGTCAATGAACGTTTAAGCGTGTGGACCCTACGGGTTCGAGAACTATGTAGACATGACCGAGACATCTCTCCGGTCAATAACCAATAGCGGAACCTGGATGCCCATATTGGCTCCTACATATTCTACGAAGATCTTTATCGGTCGAACCGCATAACAACATACATTGTTCCCTTTGTCATCGGTATGTTACTTGCCCGAAATTCGATCGTCGGTATCTCAATACCTAGTTCAATCTCGTTACCGGCAAGTCTCTTTACTCGTTCCGTAATACATCATCTCGTGACTAACTCATTAGTCATTTGCTTGCAAGGCTTATTATGATGTGCATTACCGAGAGGGCCCAGAGATACCTCTCCGACAATCGGAGTGACAAATCCTAATCTCGAAATACGCCAACCCAACAAGTACCTTCGGAGACACCTGTAGAGCACCTTTATAATCACCCAGTTACGTTGTGACGTTTGGTAGCACACAAAGTGTTCCTCCGGTATTCAGGAGTTGCATAATCTCATAGTCATAGGAACATGTATAAGTCAAGAAGAAAGCAATAGCAATAAAACTAAACGGTCAAGTTGCTAAGCTAACGGATGGGTCTTGTCCATCACATCATTCTCCTAATGATGTGACCCCATTGATCAAATGACAACTCATGTCTATGGTTAGGAAACATAACCATCTTTGATCAATGAGCTAGTCTAGTAGAGGCATACTAGGGACACTTTGTTTTGTCTATGTATTCACACATGTACTAAGTTTCCGGTTAATACAATTCTAGCATGAATAATAAACATTTATCATGATATAAGGAAATATAAATAACAACTTTATTATTGCCTCTAGGGCATATTTCCTTCATTAAGGGCGTGCATGAGTTTGTAAATGCGGCTGAGGCAAACAAGCAGAATGGTTTTATGTGTTGTCCATGCACTAAATGTGTGAATACGATGTCTTACTCTAACCGGAAAATCCGTCACTCCCACCTGCTTTACAAGGGTTTCATGCCACACTATAATGTTTGGACGAGGCACGGAGAAATAGGGGTTATGATGGAAGACGACGAAGAAGAAGAGTACGATGACAACTATGTGCCCGCTGAATACGGTGATGCTGCAATGGGGGCAGCTGGTGAAGATCAAGAGGAACCAGACGATGTGCCCAATGATGCTGCAACGGGTGAAGCTGCTGAAGATCAAGAGGAACCAAATGATGATCTCCGCCGGGTCATTGTCGATGCAAGGACACAATGCGAAAGTCAAAAGAAGAAGCTGAAGTTCGATCGCATGTTAGAGGATCACAAAAAAGGGTTGTACCCCAATTGCGAAGATGGCAACACAAAGCTTGGTACCGTACTGGAATTGCTGCAGTGGAAGGCAGAGAATGCTGTGGCTGACAAAGGATTTGAGAAGCTACTGAAAATATTGAAGAAGAAGCTTCCGAAGGATAACAAATTGCCCGACAGTACATACGCAGCAAAGAAGGTCGTATGCCCTCTAGGATTGGAGGTGCGGAAGATACATGCATGCCCTAATGACTACATCCTCTACCGCGGTGCATACAAGGATCTGAACGCATGCCCGGTATGCGGTGCATTGCGGTATAAGATCAGACGAGATGACCCTGGTGATGTTGATGGCGAGCCCGCCAGGAAGAGGGTTCCTGCGAAGGTGATGTGGTATGCTCCTATAATACCACGGTTGAAACGTTTGTTTAGAAACAGAGAGCATGCCAAGTTGATGCGATGGCACAGTGAGGACCGTAAGAAAGACGGGAAGTTGAGAGCACCCGCTGACGGGTCGCAGTGGAGAAAAATCGAGAGAAAGTACTGGGAGGAGTTTGCAAAGGACGCAAGGAACGTATGGTTTGCTTTAAGCGCGAATGGCATTAATCCTTTCGGGGAGCAGAGCAGCAATCACAACACCTGGCCCGTGACTCTATGTATGTATAACCTTCCTCCTTGGATGTGCATGAAGCGGAAGTTCATTATGATACCAGTTCTCATCCAAGGCCCTAAGCAACCCGGCAACGACATTGATGTGTACCTAAGGCCATTAGTTGAAGAACTTTTACAGCTGTGGAATGGAAACGGTGTACGTGCGTGGGATGAGCACAGACAGGAGGAATTTTACCTAAAGGCGTTGCTGTTCGTGACCATCAACGATTGGCCCGCTCTCAGTAAGCTTTCAGGACAGACAAACAAAGGATACCACGCATGCACGCACTGTTTAGATGACACTGAAAGTATATACCTGGACAAGTGCAGGAAGAATGTGTACCTGGGCCATCGTCGATTTCTTCCGACCAACCATCAATGTCGAAAGAAAGGCAAGCATTTCAAAGGCGAGGCAGATCACCGGAAGAAGCCCGCCATGCGTACCGGTGATCACGTACTTGCTATGGTCATTGATTTACACGTAATCTTTGGAAAGGGCCCCGGCGCACTAGCTGTTCCGAATGACGCTGAGGGACACGCACCCATGTGGAAGAAGAAATCTATATTTTGGGACCTACCCTACTGGAAAGACGTAGAGGTCCGCTCTTCAATCGACGTGATGCACGTGACGAAGAACCTTTGCGTGAACCTGCTAGGCTTTTTGGGCGTGTATGGAAAGACAAAAGATACAGCTGAGGCACGGGAGGACCTGCAACATTTGCACGAAAACGACGACATCCCTCCGAAGCAGTATGAAGGTCCTGCCAGCTATGCTCTTACGAAAGAAGAGAAAGAAATCTTCTTTGAATGCCTGCTCAGTATGAAGGTCCCGACTGGCTTCTCGTCGAATATAAAGGGAATAATAAATATGGCAGAGAAAAAGTTCCAGAACCTAAAGTCTCATGACTGCCATGTGATTATGACGCAACTGCTTCCGGTTGCATTGAGGGGGCTTCTACCGGAAAACGTCCAATTAGCCATTGTGAAGCTATGTGCATTCCTCAATGCAATCTCTCAGAAGGTGATCGATCCAGAAATCGTACCAAGGCTAAGGAGTGATGTGGCGCAATGTCTTGTCAGTTTCGAGCTTGTGTTCCCACCATCCTTCTTCAATATCATGACACACGT
Organism: Secale cereale; assembly: GCA_902687465.1. Classification (NCBI taxonomy): domain Eukaryota; kingdom Viridiplantae; phylum Streptophyta; class Magnoliopsida; order Poales; family Poaceae; genus Secale; species Secale cereale. The sequence continues at coordinate 52,268,526 of LR738711.1, read as the reverse complement.
CCTAGTTCATCTAGTCGACGAGATTGTCATTCTGGGGCCCGTATTTCTACACAATATGTTCCCCTTTGAGAGGTTCATGGGAGTCCTAAAGAAATATGTCTGTAACCGCGCCAGGCCAGAAGGAAGCATCTCCATGGGCCATCAAACAGAGGATGTCATCGGGTTTTGTGTTGACTTCATTCCTGGCCTTAATAAGATAGGTCTCCCTAAATCGCGGTACGAGGGGAGACTGACTGGAAAAGGCACGCTTGGAAGGGACTCAATAATATGCAGGGACGGATATTCTTGGTCTCAAGCACACTACACAGTTCTACAGAACTCTACATTAGTGACCCCGTATGTCGATGAACACAAGAACAGTCTGCGCTCCAAACACCTAGAGCAGTGCGACGACTGGATTACACGTGAACACATCAAGACTTTCAGCAGTTGGTTGGAAACACGTCTCAGAGGTGACAACACTGTTTGTGATGAGTTGTACTTGTTGTCCAGGGGACCATCTTCGACTATATTGATTTACAAAGGATACGAGATAAATGGGAATACATTTTACACGATTGTCCAAGATCAAAAGAGCACCAACCAAAAGAGCGGTGTACGCTTTGATGCAACAACCGAGAGGGGAAAGGACACACATTATGGTTACATAGTGGACATATGGGAACTTGACTACGGACATGATTTTAAGGTCCTTTTGTTTAAGTGCAAATGGGTCAATCTGTCAGAAGGCGGGGTACAGGTAGACCCACAGTACGGAATGACAATAGTGGTTCTGAAGAATCTTGGATACACTGACGAACCGTTCGTCCTAGCCAATGATGTGGCACAGGTTATCTATGTGAAGGACATGTCTACCAGACTGAGAAAAAGAAAAGATAAGGAAGCGAATACATCATACGATGAGCCAAATCGCCACATAGTTCTTTCAGGAAAAAGGGACATCCTGAGAGTGGAGGGCAAGACAGACATGTCTGAAGATTATGAAAAGTTTCACGAAATTGCTCCCTTCAAAGTCAAGGCTAACCCAAGCATCCTGATAAACGATGAAGATTATCCATGGTTACGGCGCAATAAGCAAATGACACAAGCGAAGAAAAGTGAAGACTTTTTTCGGCAACTATTATGATGATACCATGCCAACTTTGTAACAAACGAGTATGATACCATTGTCCGTTTGTACTATTCAAATTTGCACTAACAGAAAGTTTGTAATTGGTTTTACCAGAAAGAATTAAAAAATAAAACAAAAAACAAAAGAAAATAAATAATGCAGAAAACAAAAAAAACTTGCAAAAAAATAAAAAATAGCAACAATAAGTATTTCATTGTAAGTAGAAACAAAATAAAATAAATAAAGCAACAAAGAAAACAAATAATTTCAAATTTAAACTATTCAAATTTGAATACTACTTGCACTAACAGAAAGTTTGTAATTGGTTTTACCAGAAAGAATTAAAAAATAAAGCAAAAAACAAAAGAAAATAAATAATGCAGAAAACAAAACAAAAAAACTTGCAA
>LR738711.1:52238294-52264257 GCA_902687465.1 Secale cereale | reverse complement strand
CCTAATGATGAAGTATTGGTTTTGTTGAATCCTTTGACACTAGACAAAATGTGACATGAGGGGGTCTAGGGTTGTGGATCGCCGAGCAGTCGGGGGTCGAGGGGTCGAGAGGTTGCCTAGCTAGTGTCAAAGTATTGAAGAATTCCATGACTTCATCATTTTCCAGAAGTAACCGGGGCATGTTGGTACGAAGTTATGCAAAGTTGTTTTGGAACGGAGTTCCTGATAGGATAATCCGTCTTTTGTTACGAATTATCCTATCCGGGACTCCGTTCCAAAACCACTTTGGAGAGCTTCGTACCATCATGCTACTGTTACTTTCGCCTAATGATGAAGTATTGGTTTTGTTGAATCCTTTGACACTAGGCAAAATGTGACATGAGGGGGTCTAGGGTTTGTGGATCGCCGAGCAGTCGAGGGTCGTCCAGGGGTCGAGGGTCGAAGCTAGTTCTACGTTTGCCATTAATATATCCATCTGTCCTGTTTGAATAATAATTGGCATGTTGTAAATATTTGTAGAAACTATGGACGACAACACCCGAGACCTAGCACAAGAAGCGATGTTGTTGGACATAATCGCAGACGGACAAAATGCCGTCTTGTCGTTTCTCAACGACACCGATGAGCAGGTCGAAAGAGAGCTGCAGCTGGAAGATCTAGGCTATGATATTGATGGATCCGGTGACCCAATGCCCATGGAAGAAGTAGACCGTGAGGACGGCTCCGGTGACCCAATGCCGGTGCAAGAAGGAGACCGTGATGCTGGCTCCGGTGACCGAACCGAGTCCGGCCAGGAGGTATATATGTTAGTTAAGCCTGTGATGACTAGTTAATTGATGCATTCATTAACTCTCGTCTTTGTTCCTTTTTCTAGCCCTCCGGATCGAGCAAATCTTCGGTAAAGAGACGAGGCGCGAAGAAAAAGTTGAGGCCGGATCAAAAGTTTGAGATCTCAGAAATCTCGCGCTCCGGCGAGCCGATTGACCCCATCCGGACAAAGAACGCATTTGTTAATCAGTGCGGGGTTCTGGTTAGGGACAAGATCCCGATCAGCATCCATCAATGGTTAAAGCCGGCTGCAAATGACGCTCAGGTGACTTATGTCACTGATATGCAGAAAGAAGATCTTTGGACTGAGCTGACGTCAAATTTCATCCTACCGCGAGAGGATGATCCGGCGAATCCAGTTAAAGAGGAGTTAATCAAGTCTGCTGCACTTTCGAAGATGGCAGACCAATTCAGGGCATGGAAGAAAAAACTGAATACGTTTGTCAAAGATAAAAAGACTCCAGAATTCGTGGGCATATATGAGAAGATCAAAGATGACTAGCCCGCATTTGTGGCCCATAAGAGATCGGAAAAGAGTCAGAAGATGTCGGAGACAAACCGGATAAATGCTGCGAAGAAGAAGCATCACCATCGCACGGGGTCAGGTGGCTACCTCAGAGCCTGGCCTAAGTGGGCCAAGGCTGAGAATGATCTGCTTGGGAAAGGGATCGAACCAAAGACAATTCACTGGTGATGACCCTCAACCGTAAGGGATCTATTGCAGCGTTTTCGATAAGTAAGAGTGTCGAACCAAACGAGGAGCAGAAGGTATTGATAAGCGATTCTGAGCAAGAAATTACTGCAAGCACTGAAAGATAACTTTTAGGGGTTTTCTTGGTATAAGCAACAGGAATGTAAAGGCAAGTAATGTAAAAGGTACTGAAAGTAACAAGTGGCCCAATCCTTTCTTAGCAAAGGAGAGGCCTAGCAACTAAACTTATAAAGACTAAAGCGTTCTTGAGGACACACGGGAGAGGTAGTCATGTGCTTTCGCCATATTCCGTATCGATACTATGTTATGTGTTGATAAGTGTTGAGTGGGTGGATCTATGCTAGTGCATTCTCTAGACTAAGATGAATGCACTCTTATGATTAAACACCTTGCAAGCATCCGCAAATACAAGATAGAATTTAAGGCAAAAGCCTAACCATAGCAATACGATCGAGGATCCATTATTCCCTTATGCAAAAGCGTGCGAACTGGGGTTCAGGTTTCTGTCACTCCGGCAACCCACCATAAGCATTCTTATACACAATGTATTCTCCTAGGTCCTTAATAAGGCGAAGTGTTGGGTGTTTGACTCACACAACACCACTAGTAGAATGACAACGCAACTTAAGTATCAAACAACACATATTACTTCAACAGCATATGACTACTAACAACATGACTTTCCCCATGTCCTCAAGAACTAAGGTAACTACTCACAAGACATAAAAGAGATCATGATCAGTGGGGGTAAATATGTGATAAATAATCTGGACATAATAATATTTCTCCAACAAAACTCAATAGCATTCACCACAAAGTAGTAATCAACACCGATGGAGTAGAGAGGATAGATAGTACGAGTTACAACACGAGTTGCGATTGTAAGATGAGATTTGGATGAAGATGGAGATGGTGATGGTGTTGGGGGTGATGTTGATGATGATCTCGATGATGCCCGTGACGATGGTGATGACGATGGCGACGATCTCCCCTTCCGGGAGGTGATCTCCCCGGTGGAATCTGCCCGCCGGAGATGCCCTTTTCTTCTCTGTAGGTTTCCGCCTCGAAGCGGCGGCGGAACTCCGAAAAAAGTCCCGTGCCTAGGGTTTTCGGGGAACGGAGAACATATATGCAAAAGGGGGCGACCAGAGGTGGGCCAGGGGCCCCAGGCGCCCCCCCCCCCGGCGTGGCCAGGGAGGGGCGCGCCCCCAGGCCGCCTGGGCACCCTGTGGCCCCCCTCTGACTCCCCTTTTGCGTGTCTTCGTTATTTGTCTGAAAAATACCTCCCGTCAATTTTCAGGTAATTTGGAGGTGTTCTTCTTCAGCAACTCAGCATCCACTTTTTCCTGCTGAATCCTGCGTCTGCTGTTCCGGTATCGGAAAGTTGCAAACTGTGTTAAATGGACCAAAACAACATAAGAACATCATCATAACGTGAAATATATCAATGAATAAGGATAAATTATGATACAAAATAGTGATGCATTTTGGACGTATCAACACCCCCAAGCTTAGAACTCGCTTGTCCCCAAGCGAATATGAACTCGGTAAACCTGTCCACAAGTTTAGAGAGTGAAGTGTCGATAAATAGAATACAGACAAGAAGCATCATAGTCTCTTTACCAACTCAAATATCCTCAGCAGCAATCTTCAACTCATAAGGCTCTTATGAAAGAGTGCTAACACTTATATTCGAAAGTAGGACCAAGGAAACTCATTATATCATGGCAAACATGTCCTTTGGTCAAAGAACAACAACTAATTTTAACTTTTGCTCTTATATTTTGATGGGATTAATTGAAGCTTTTTGAAATAACATGTTAATAAGCAAGAAGTGAAAGTGTTAACACGAAGGAAGATATTTGCCTTAGCTGGGCATGACAAACAACTTACTTATCAAATGATAATGTCAACAAGGATATGATATGACAAATCTTAATGCAGCTTTATATGAATGAATCCTTATCAACATCAAACGTCTGCTCTCTTTGAGAAATAGAGGGAAGTAGGAATAACTGACTCAATTTAAAATTAAAAGATAGGCCCTGCTCTAGGGTAGTAGGGAAAACTCATGTGCTATCCTCAAATCAAACAGAATGAAAACAAGTTTTTAGAGGTGCATGATTTGTCAACGAATGCTAATAGATAACTCAATTGCTTTTTGAACTGGACAAGTTTCGAGGAACGGCTCCCGTATGAGGACGATAACATCCTCTTATTCACCTTTGTTTATCACTGCCAAAGTTTTCTGATTTCTCATGAACAAAGCGTGAAGGAGGGTTTGTTTGTTATATAATTTTTAAGCCGGGCACACTCAATGCCAGTTCCTTTTCGTATTATGGGTTTGCACATTATACATGCAATCCCGGGGTGAAGCTTGTCCAACTCAAAAAGGTCATGAATTAGCTACTACTTCCTCATGAGCTAAAGCAGAGGCACAAAATAAAAGATTTTGAACATTTAAGGATAACACATAAATTATATACTTTAGGAGGTGGTAGCGGAGTACCACGAGTAGGTAGGTATGGTGGACTCATATGGAAGGTATTGGCTTAAGGGTATGGATGCACAAGCAGAATTCCGCTTAGTACGGAGTTAGGCTAGCAAAGGTTTTGAGAGAGCAGACAATTGATGATAACTAAGATACAAAGCAATATAAAGCATGAACATTGAAATAAGCATAACACATCAAGTTGTCTTCCTTGTCAACATAACACTTCAAGCATAATAACATAAAGGTTTTAGCTATGTTGATACTTTAAGAAAATCATGCTTGTTGTTATGACCAAAGCTATGTTTGCCAAGATTAAATAAAGTTTCATAGCCATACCTGACATAAGGTCAATGCTCCCCATAAGAATCATCATATAAGGTCGATTGCGTGAAGAGAATACCGTGTGCAGCAAAAGGAACCGATAAACTTCTCATTAATATTCCATCATAGACGACTCCACACTCACGGATACAATTCTTCACCAAAGGGGTGATAGATCTCAATGCACATACCTATCTCATATAATAACCTCCCTAGACATGATACGACTCTACTTGACTTCTAAAAGACAAAAGGTAAAAGATAAAGATACCGGACACTCCCCCAAGCTTGGAACAAGCCAAGGGAATGCCATTACCCCAGGAGATTTCACCCGTATTTGTTGGCGTTAATCACGTAGTCCTTGGCGAAACGCTTCCATGGATATCTTGCTAAAGTATCATATGAGAGGCTCATCTCCTGAATCCTGCATTCAGCACCCAAACCTATGCGCAGAAATCTTAGTTCATACTCACAGTTCTGGTTATGTAGATCATTAATCTGCCCTTGGAGTTCTATAATTCTGTCTTCAGACGCGGTGATTCTTTCCCACATCTCCTTCAGGAAGTAGTTCTTCAGCTCGTTGGTGATGTCAAAGTTAGCTTCGACACCACGCTCGATCATCTTCTTGTACTCGAAGACTTCTTGCTCCACTTCTTCCATCCTGGCCTGGATGCTCCCCTCCTTGATAGGTCCCTTCAGATCTTCTTGATGAAGGACACCGTCCTCCATCCGAACAACCTGAGGGTGCTTCTTCACCTCGGCGAGGTAAGGGTTGATGACGTTGACGACGAACGTGTCCTTGGGGGAACTTGGGGAAGCCATGGCACCTAAATTTAGCTGAAAGATTTCCTGGCAGAAACAGATCGAAGAGAAAACACGCGAAATCGCAAGATACGTTGCCGGAACAATCCGGACAAATATATAGGAAAAATTTATGTACAGAAAGGAAGGTAACGGACCAAAGCGGGGTCGGAGACGGGCTCCAGGGTGTCCAGGCGGCCAGCCGGCGCGGCCCAGGGGGGGCGCGCCAGGGGGGCGCCTGGACTCCCTGGAGGTCTTCTCCGGCTCCACTTCGACTCGGAATTTTACTAATTTTACAAAAACTTGTAATACGGAACTTTTATGATGGTTTGCGGTGTTTTCTTACCGTACTACATACCTTTTCTTTATTCTTCTTCTGCTGGCGTCTGAAACAGGGCTGCAACATGTTCTTCGTGGGTTGTTGTGTATATTATATTCACATCAACATCGACAGGGTCTCATGCTATGTAATGTTTAAGTCTTTGCCCATTCACAACTTGAGGTTTGGTGCCTTCAAAATTATTAATCTTAATTGCACCAGACCGATAAACTTCTTCAATATGAAACGGTCCTTCCCACCTGGAAAGTAGTTTACCTGGACAAAACCTGAAACGGGATCTAAACAACAAAACTTTATCACCAACATTAAATTCACGTTTCAGAATCTTCCTATCATGCCACCTTTTTACCTTCTCTTTGAACATTTTAGCGCTCTCGTAAGCTTCACTCCTCCATTCATCTAGAGAAGTCAAGTTCATGAGACGCTTCTCACCAGCTAATTTTGGGTCAGCGTTAAGCTCTCTAACAGCCCAGAAAGCTTTGTGCTCTAACTCTAATGGCAAATGGCAAGCCTTGCCATACACCATTTTGTAGGGGGACATGCCCATGGGGTTTTTGTAAGCAGTTCTATATGCCCACAAAGCATCTCCTAATTTATTTGACCAATCCTTCCTATTTCTATTTACTGTTTTCTGCAAGATCAACTTAATCTCTCTATTGGTGAGCTCAACTTGCCCACTAGTTTGAGGATGATACGGTGAAGCAATTCTATGATTAACATCGTATTTAGCCAAAGCTTTTCTAAAAGCTCCGTGCGTGAAGTGTGATCCTCCATCGGTCATGAGGTACCTTGGCACACCAAACCTAGGAAAAATTACATCTTTAAGCATTTTCAAAGACGTTTTGTGATCAGCACTTTCAGTGGGGATTGCTTCAACCCACTTGGTCACATAATCAACAGCTACTAAAATGTGAGTGTACTTGTGTGAAGAAGGAAAAGGACCCATAAAATCAAAACCCCAACAATCGAAAGGTTCAATCACTAGTGAGTAATTCATAGGCATCTCATTCCTTCTACTAATGTTACCAACTCTCTGACATTTATCATAGACTAAAACATAATTTCTAGCATCTTTAAAGAGAGTAGGCCAATAAAAACCTGATTGAAGAACCTTATGTGCAGTCCTCTCACCGGCATGATGTCCTTCATAAGGACTATCATGACACCGTCGGAGAATGTCCTTCTGCTCATGTTCCGGAATGCATCTTTTCACGATCCCGTCGGGACCTTCTTTGAAAAGATGTGGGTCATCCCAAAAGTAGTGCCTCAAATCATGAAAGAACTTCTTCCTTTGCTGAAATGTTAGACCTGGAGGCAAATACTTTGCAACAATAAAATTAGCATAATATGCATACCACGGATCGGAAAGAGGTTGTACTTTTACAACGGCAAGTTGCTCGTCTGGAAAACTATCGTTAACTGGGATGGGGTCATGCGGTATATCTTCCATTCTTGAAAGATTGTCCGCCACCGGATTGTCTTCCCCTTTCCTATCAACAATCTGCAAATAAAATTCTTGAAGAAGGAGTACCCATCTGATAAGCCTTGGCTTGGCATCCTTCTTTGTCATAAGATACTTAATGGCAGCATGATCAGTATGAATAATAACTTTGGAATCAACAATATACTGCCTAAACTTATCACAAGCAAAAACTACAGCTAAGAATTCCTTCTCAGTAGTAGCATAATTTCTTTGAGCACTATCAAGGGTTTTACTAGCATAATGTATAACATTCAATTTCTTATCAACTCTTTGTCCTAAAACAGCTCCAACAGCAAAATCACTTGCATCACACATAATCTCAAAAGGTAAATTCCAGTCAGGTGGTTGTACTATGGGAGCAGTTATTAAAGCTTTCTTAAGGACTTGAAAAGCTTCCTTACAATTTTCATCAAACGCAAAAGGAACATCCTTCTGGAGAAGATTAGTGAGGGGTCTCGAGGTTTTAGAAAAGTCTTTAATAAATCTTCTATAAAAACCTGCATGACCGAGAAAACTGCGAATACCTTTGATGTCCCTTGGATAGGGCATCCTCTCAATAGCTTCGATCTTGGCTTTGTCCACTTCAATTCCCCTTTTGGAAATCTTGTGACCAAGAACAATTCCTTCATTAACCATAAAGTGGCACTTCTCCCAGTTGAGTACCAAATTTGTCTCCTCGCATCTCTGCAAAACTTTATTAAGGTTGTGAAGACAATGGTGAAATGAAGTTCCATAGACGGAGAAATCGTCCATGAAGACTTCCATAATATCCCCGCAGAAACCATGAAAGATAGCAGACATACACCTTTGAAAAGTAGCAGGGGCATTTCATAAACCAAAAGGCATATGTCTGTAAGCATAAGTACCAAAAGGACAAGTAAAAGTGGTCTTCTCTTGATCGGCAGTGTTAACATGAATTTGAGAGAAGCCAGAATAACCATCGAGATAACAAAAGTGGGTATTTTTGGATAACCTTTCAAGCATTTGGTCGATGAACGGCAACGGATAGTGATCCTTCCTGGTCGCCTTGTTCAACTTCCTGTAATCAATACACATTCTATATCCAATAATAATCCTCTGAGGTATTAATTCATTTTTATCATTAGGAACCACAGTTGTACCTCCTTTCTTAGGAACACAATGTACCGGACTTACCCACTTACTATCACCTATAGGGTAGATAATACCTGCGGCTAGAAGCTTGAGAATCTCAGTTCTTACAACATCCATCATCTTCGGGTTCAACCGTCGTTGATGATCAACAACTGGTTTAGCATCAGGCTCAAGGTTGATAGTATGTTGACAGATAGATGGACTAATCCCCTTAAGGTCATCAAGGGTATAGCCAATTGCGCCTCGGTGTTTATGAAGTACTTCCAATAATCGCTCTTCTTCATATCCTGAAAGGTTAGAATTGATATTAACAGGATATACTTTCTTTTCATCTAAATAAGCATACTTGAGTGTATCGGGAAGAGGTTTAAGATCGAACACCGGGTCTTCTTTCGGTTTTGATAAAATTCCCAAAGGTTCAACCGGAAGGTTGTGCTTCAGGATAGTTGGCTGCCTCAAGAATATTTCATCTAGCTCATTTCTTTCCTGCATATGCAAATCATTCTCGTGGTCCTCCATGTATTGCTGCAAAGGATCATCAGGGGGAATAACAATAGTGGCAATACTTTCAATAATTTTATCATCACTAGGTAAATCAGTACCACGAGACTGCTTAGAGAACTTAGAAAAATTAAATTCATATGGCTCACCATGGAATTCAACAGAAACTTTACCTTTCTTGCAATCTATTATAGCTCCACAAGTTCTAAGAAAAGGTCTACCAAAAATAATGGGACAAAAATTGTCCCTGGCTGAACCAAGTACCAGAAAGTCGGTAGGGTATTTTACCTTTCCACATAGGACTTCAACGTCCCTCACAATTCCGATAGGAGAGATAGTTGTTCTATTTGCAAGATGAATAGTAACATCAACTTCTTCAAGTTCACAAGGGGAAATCTCACCGATGATTTCTTCATAAAGTGAATAAGGAATAGCACTTGCACTCGATCCCAAATCGCATAGCCCATAATAATTGTGATCTCCTATTTTAACAAATACCACCGGAGTACCTGAAATTGGGCCTTTATTCTTGGCTGTGACAAGGTTAGTGGAAACAACACAAAAAGTTATATTGGAATCCAAAACATCATCAGTAGCAAGGTCTTTAATCAATGCAACTTGAGGATCGACCCTGATCTGGTCCTCAGGCTCATCAACTCTTCTCTCACTTTTATTTATTATGCCTGTCACAAGAGAGTGCTCCTTTATCCTCGTGGGAAAAGGAGGCTTCTCATATATAACTGCAGGAAAAATAGGCTCAGCAACATAAATATCAATAGGTGGTTCTTTAAAGGGTGCATGGTGCTGGTCTCTCTTCTTTTTAAAAGAATCAACGTGAGAGGCAAAATTCTTACACAAATCAATCACTAGATGGGAATCAAGACCAATCTTAGAGCAAAAAGTATTGAAGTAATCAGTTTCCACATAGCTCTCAATATAATCATGTTCATAATTTATAGCGGGTTCAATACCTTTATCAATTTCCCAATCTTCGGTATTCCTCTGGATTCTTTCAAGGAGATCCCACCTTTCTTCAACACTCTTCTTCTGAAATACCCCACTAGAGGAGGCATCCAGCATCTCCTTATCCTGACGAGAAAGCCTGGCATAAAAATTTGTAAGTATAATTTCCTTGGGAAGCTTATGAATAGGGCATTTGAGCATTAGAGACTTCAATCTCCCCCAAGCTTGAGCAATGCTTTCTCCGTCACGAGACCTAAAGTTATAGATATAATTCCTGTCTCGATGAATTTCATGAAGAGGATAAAACTTAGTATAAAAGAGAGACATAAGCTCCTGCCAGTCCAGCAAGTGTGAGTTATCGAGAAGCCCATACCAATCTGAAGCTTTATCTATAAGTGATACGACAAACAATTTCCTCATGACAACCTCCCTCGATACACCTGCAAGCTTAAATAATGAACATAGTCGTGACAAATATAGCAAGTGTTCACCAGGATGTCTGTCTCCTGCATAACGATTAGCCAAAACATAATCGATAATGCCAGCTGGTATTTTATAAGGCACAATTTCAGTAGGAGGAGGATCAACCACCACAGGTGTGGGGCGTCTTCCCGCAAGCAACGCTCCAATAATAGGGTTGTCCATAAGGACAAAGAGCAGCAATAGCAAAAAAAAAATAAAAAAAAAGAATTATAAAAAGACTTTCTTACCAGTTTCACTTTACCAATAGCGCTACGCTCCCCGGCAACGGCGCCAGAAAACGGTACTTGATGACCCTCAACCGTAAGGGATCTATTGCAGCGTTTTCGATAAGTAAGAGTGTCGAACCCAACGAGGAGCAGAAGGTATTGATAAGCGATTCTGAGCAAGAAATTACTGCAAGCACTGAAAGATAACTTTTAGGGGTTTTCTTGGTATAAGCAACAGGAATGTAAAGGCAAGTAATGTAAAAGGTACTGAAAGTAACAAGTGGCCCAATCCTTTCTTAGCAAAGGAGAGGCCTAGCAACTGAACTTATAAAGACTGAAGCGTTCTTGAGGACACACGGGAGAGGTAGTCATGTGCTTTCGCCATATTCCGTATCGATACTATGTTATGTGTTGATAAGTGTTGAGTGGGTGGATCTATGCTAGTGCATTCTCTAGACTAAGATGAATGCACTCTTATGATTAAACACCTTGCAAGCATCCGCAAATACAAGATAGAATTTAAGGCAAAAGCCTAACCATAGCAATACGATCGAGGATCCATTATTCCCTTATGCAAAAGCGTGCGAACTGGGGTTCAGGTTTCTGTCACTCCGGCAACCCACCATAAGCATTCTTTATACACAATGTATTCTCCTAGGTCCTTAATTAGGCGAAGTGTTGGGTCTTCGACTCACACAACACCACTAGTAGAATGACAACGCAACTTAAGTATCAAACAACACATATTACTTCAACAGCATATGACTACTAACAACAAGACTTTCCCCATGTCCTCAAGAACTAAGGTAACTACTCACAAGACATAAAAAAGATCATGATCAGTGGGGGTAAATATGTGATAAACAATCTGGACATAATAATATTTCTCCAACAAAACTCAATAGCATTCACCACAAAGTAGTAATCAACACCGATGGAGTAGAGAGGATAGATAGTACGAGTTACAACACGAGTTGCGATTGTAAGATGAGATTTGGATGAAGATGGAGATGGTGCTGGTGTTGGGGATGATGTTGATGATGATCTCGATGATGCCCGTGATGATGGTGATGACGATGGCGACAATCTCCCCTTCCGGGAGGTGATCTCCCCGGCGGAATCTGCCCGCCGGAGATGCCCTTTTCTTCTCTGTAGGTTTCCGCCTCGAAGCGGCGGCGGAACTCCGAAAAAAGTCCCGTGCCTAGGGTTTTCGGGGAACGGAGAACATATATGCAAAAGGGGGCGACCAGAGGTGGGCCAGGGGCCCCAGGCGCCCCCCCGGCGCGGCCAGGGGGGCGCGCCCCCAGGCCGCCTGGGCACCCTGTGGCCCCCCTCTGACTCCCCTTTTGCGTGTCTTCGTTATTCGTCTGAAAAATACCTCCCGTCAATTTTCAGGTAATTTGGAGGTGTTCTTCTTCAGCAACTCAGCATCCACTTTTTCCTGCTGAATCCTGCGTCTGCTGTTCCGGTATCGGAAAGTTGCAAACTGTGTAAAATAGACCAAAACAACATAAGAACATCATCATAACGTGAAATATATCAATGAATAAGGATAAATTATGATACAAAATAGTGATGAATTTTGGACGTATCAACTAGCCAGACCGTTGCCGGACTTGGTTCTTCGGGGCTGGCGGAACCTTGGACCCTGTATCAGGGTGGTGCATTTGGACGGATAAGCAATTGGAAACACCACTCAGGAAGATGCGGCAGTATATCAAAGCAGCGCATGAAGGGACGTTCTTCCCCGACAGAGAGAACGACGAGCTGACAATGGCCCTCGGGAATCCTGAGCACCCTGGAGGGACACGAGGCACACCAGGCTCCCTTCCGTGGCGTGTTGGGTTTCCGGACGCAGGCGGCTACAAAAGCCACGAGAGGAGGAAGAAAATGGAGCAGACCGAACTGCAGGCGCTGCGGGCCAGAATACAAGCGATAGAGGAACGGGAAGCAAATCGGGACAAAAGAATTGCCGAAGCTTCCCCCGAAGCTACCCCGCCATCTCAGCGGAGAAGCAGCGTGGCTTCCACCGAGCTGCTTCAGCCGGAGCCTGTCTTGACGGCTACTGCCAGGTATCCCGTGGATGCTATCACGCAGGCACAAAATTGCCACCTTATGGCGCAGTGGATGAATCTGAAGGTCAAGGCGGCTGCTGGCTCTGTTTATCCTTCTGGACCCGGCGACACTTTTCACTGCAGGCCGATTCTAGAAGGATATGCTAGGGTGATGGTGGATGAAATAACGGAGGGATTTGAGGAGCTCCAGCTTGACCACCCTACCGGTGAAGGGGAGACTCGGCTGGGTTCTTCACTGAATACTCCATGCCTATGGCGGAAGGACCTCATCAACATTCTCAACTGGACGCCTCCGCCTCCTCCTCCTCCCCCTCTGGCGAGTCAGGGCACTCCGCCTCCTCCACCGCCTCCTCCTCCGGCGAGTGACTATCAGGGCACTCCGGCTCCTTCTCCGGCGCGTGGAGGCACTCCGCCTCCTTCGCCGCCGGCGTGCCCGAGCAGCCAGCCTGCTCCTCCTTCTCCGCCTAGTCAGCAAGGGCGGAAGAGACCTGCCGCCGCTCCGGCTGCTCCTGCTCCGGCGCGTAAGCAATGAAAAAAGACAGCCGCTTCGTCTGGTCTGGCGACGTCTAGCAGTACAGCCAGAGGCGGGAGGCGATGCAGATTCGGTCCGTCTCTCACACCTCTAGAGAAGTTACCATATGAGAGGTCCGACAAGGAAAACACGAAGATAGCTCAAGGCGAAGTGAAGGACTGGCTTGAAGGGTTGAAAGCACAGAGACATCCACCTCCTGAGGAGAAGATAGATGCGGTGAAAGCAAAGCGCACTCTTGCTGCCCTGAAGCTACCCGCGAAAAGTAAGCCGAAGGGCAACTATGACCGCATGATTCAAAAGACATTTCAAGAAGCGAAGCGGTCGGGAAGTAATAAAAGTGATCAAAGGTTAGCAGAAGGACGAGCTGGGAAACAAATTGTCCAGCTCGGCGAACAAGCGGACCAATCGTGCCCCCCGCTCAAGGTGTCTAGCGACATGGTCGCTAATGATCCGAGGATGGTGCGCGGTTATACCAATCTTGCAGATTACGTGTCCGACGATGTACACTATGATTTATTGGACGTGCAGATAGAAAGATACGAGTACAAAAAGCCTCTCGTCAAAAATGAAAGATCTCTATCAACGAATATGCAAAGATTGCATGATTAGTACTTGAAAATCTCCAGAGAGTCTGGGGGGAGGGATAGCTTGTATTTGAGAGTTAAACCCGAGCATGACCTCGTTGGAATCGAACTGTTGCCTGTTCCATTTGAGGAGTTCTATCAGTTTTTCAATCAATTGGCCCTCGATAAAACAACGGTCACCTGCTACTGTCTGTAAGTAGTACTACTTCTGTCATTAAGTCTCTCTATATAGCTGATCTTCATTGCATGTATTTATAATTATCCTCACTATATTATGCAGATTGAAGATCGTCGAATTGAAGAAAAGACAAGTAGGTGATATTGGGTTCATTAACACATACCTCATAGATGCAACCGAGGTTAAATTGCGTCCCGACGATACCGAGACCAACTTGCTACGATCGTTGGTGGTAAATGAAAACAAAGATATAATACTCTTTCCTTACAACTTCAAGTGAGTGTTACTGTCTTGTGCATATTTGGTTTCCCTTATATATCACTCAAGGTTATAGTGATGTAATTGATGAGTTCATGCATGCGTGCGCAGCTTCCACTATATTCTCTCAGAGATTAAGCTTGAGAAGGGAGTAGTAACTGTCTTGGACTCTAAACGTAAAGATCCCAAGGAGTATGCGGACATGACTCAAATGCTCGTCAGGTAAGTTAAATCGATCAATATTATCCACCATGCATATATATCAGCAACTTCATTTCTGATATCAACTAATTGTTTTCTTTGTCTGGTAGGGTTTGGAGAAAATTCACCAAAAAAGCTCTGGGACTGCCGAAGAAGCTAGAATTTAGATACCCGAAAGTAAGTACTATATAGTAGCATGTTCCGCGCGCGCATCTCCTATATCTTGATTCAAGCGCTAGTTTCATCAATACCAATTTGGCATTCTTGCTTATCAGTTTGATTGACCTCTATTTCTAGTAAAGTGGTTGTGGCAGGAACCCGGGAATGATTACTGTGGATACTACATTTGTGAGTCCATCCGCCACACGACCTGTGAGCAGGGCTACTCTGAAGCACAATTTGAAGTGTGTAAGCAATCAATAATATTCACAAATTTATAGCATCATTTCATGTATTGACCCCCTACTTCAAATTAGATGTTTCGGATGCGGGATGAACTCCTAACACCAGATCGTCTGCGAGCAATTCAAGAGGAATTGGCGGCATTCTTCCTTGAACACGTGATCGCTGAAGACGGAGAATACTATGTGGACCATGCATCCATATGATAGGAGATTATATTTGTAAGAGATAGTTATTGTATATATGTACCTGGTAGTGTCAGATAGATATACGAGAACTTGTTGTTCGACCAATCTCTCGGAGAAGGAGAGGTGGTCGATATTACTTCTCTCTGTATGCATATATATATATATATATATATATATATATATATATATATATATATATATATATATATATATATGTTGATTATACGATCTTCTGTTTCCTTCGTTTGCTTTACTAGCTAGCTAGCTAGCGTGTCTAGTCCTCTCTAGCGTCGACGAAGCACGGACATAAGAGAGGACACTTCTCTCTATTAATTAGCTAGCTAACACAATATGAAACACCTAAATTAACCCCCCAAAACCTCCAACCCCCCTTCCCTTTCAAAAAAAAAAACAAAAACCACAGCTACAGAAATGCTGACGCGTGGATGCCTTTTGGTCCCGGTTGGTACCATCAACCGGGACCAAAGCCCCTCCTGCCTGGGCTCGATGCAAGGGCCACGTGGACACGCATCTGCCCCGGTTCTGGATTGAACCGGGACTAAAGGGTCAGAGCATTAGTACCGACGCTCTTGTCCCGGTTCAGGAACCGGGGTTAAAGGCCCAAACGAACCGGGTCTGATCGACCCTTTATCTACTAGTGGAATAACCGCACGAGCGTTTAGCTAAGACTCATAAACCACACAATACACCATTGCATAGTTGTTACAGGTTGACAGCGTCTTTATCTTATTATTATTACAGAGGGGGAGCGGGTTAATTAATGAATTCGGTGACCAGTTCATCGATTGGTCAGCCGATAATATGTTTTCTTTAGGGGTGGTCAGCCGATAATATGTTGCACGACGTAGACGACAGCCTGCACGACGTAGGCCATCCAGAAGAAGTCGTTGTTCTCCATGGGAAGCGGAACGTCACCGGCCAAACTGGTGCACTCGCCCGAGACGTGCATAGAGGCCGCCTCTAGCACCTCCGAAACGCCGCTATAGCGCCCCGCAGCGACCGACTGCGCCACCCACTGCAGCCGCGGGATGGCGCCGACGTAGAGCTGCAGGCACGACCGCATGACCTTCTTGACCTTGGCGTCCTTGGCGTAGGCGAGCGCAGACTCGATGCTGGCCTTGGTTACCGTGGCGTTGACCACCGTCAGCCTGGTGGCGAGCACCGCGAGCTCCGGCAAGCTGCGCGCAGAGCGGCAGGAGGGGTCGATGCAGAGCGTGGACACGCAGAGATCTCGCGTGACGTAGTGGCTGCCGAGCCTGATGCAGAGCTCGTCCAGGGGGGAAAGTGGCACGGCGCTGGAGCTTGATCCGCCGTGAACATCAATGGCCGAGGAGAGGACGAGGACGAGGAGGAGGGAGCCGCCGAGAATCGTAGAGGATGTGCCCATGGCCATGGTGTTGCCGTATTGTCTCTCGGTCTCTCCCTCCCACTGCCCTCCTTGTTTCTTCTTAATAGTTGACCTTAACGGTGCGGTGTATCATATCATAAATAAAAAGAAAATAAATCCAGCAGCTTCGATCGAATCATTTGAGAAATGCTCCATAAATCCATACTATTCATAGAAAGTGTATATCTCAAACATCGATATATTCATTCACTATTCATAGGAAGCGAATCGCGGAAGATCTCAAGATTACACGCCATATCGTCAGCATGAAATGAGTGTTTACAGCTTTACATACAATACTCCCTCCGTTCCATAATGTAGTGCCTATAGATTTTATTTAAAGTCAAATCTTACAAACTTTGACCAAGTTTGTGGAGAAAAATATTTACATCTAGAGTGTGAAACATATATCACTAGATTCATCATCTCTAGTCCTAATGGAGCAGTTGGTAGTCTTTGTTCCAGGTTTTTTTTCGTCCCACTTCGTCTGGGTTTTTTTCGTCCCACTTCTTCTGGTTTTTTTTCAACCGGTTTTTTTCCCTACAATTACCCCACCCCAACCCCACCCCACGCAGCCAAAACAGGTCTATCCATCCATCCCGGCGAGAACGACGCAGCACACCTCGCAAAACAGGTCTATCCATCCCGGCGAGAACGACGCAGCCGCCGCCGAGTCTCGCCTCCACGTCGGGTCTCGCCACGCCTCCCCGACGCGTCTCGCCAGATCCCCTTCCTAATGATCCCTTCGAGACCGCCGCCGCCGCCGCCGATATGACTGGGACGCCGCCGCCGCGGACATAAGATTTTATGACGGCGGGCTCCGCGGACGCAGGGCGGTTTCAACCCAGGTATGCTGTACGAGATCTATTACATCCTCATGACCAGGTAAAAGTAGAGTCTCATGTACAGATCTTCCTGGGCAGTCAACACTTTGTACATTGGAAATAGTATCAGTTTACACTCCTGATGAAGTACGGTAAACACTTGGAGAGGACCAACAGGTTAGAACATGGAAACTGAGATCAACACTTGGAGAGGACCAAACAAGAGAGCTTGATTGGATCGTACCTGATTGAGAAGAGACCATGGTTAAAGCATATCTGACTGGATCAGTTATGCTGTACGAGATCTATTACATCTCATGACCAAATAAACAGATCTGACTGGATCTGACTGGGAATAGCCCACCCCATGTAAGAGTTCAAAAAGTCTTTTGTGGAAGTGTACTTTAGCTCTGGCGGGGTGCATGAATCCTGTACTTTACCTGCGGCGATCCTTTTATCCGCGTACTGTACGTGCCTAAATGTTGTTTATACCAAGGATCGGATCAAACTGTCTTCCATGTGAGTCTTTGCATAAGGCCACAATGTTGTGAATCAGACCGAGAGGAGGCAAACAATTATGGGGTTCATGCAAATGACTACCCAAGTGTAATGAAGTCCTGTACAGAAACAAGCTGCAATCAGATGAACAGAATATGTTAGCGTTTTGAATTTTTATCATGAAAGCAGCTATCATATGAACTTCGTCTTTGCAAAGTAGCTGGCAGAGTCCGTTAGACATGTCTGTATTTTGTTACCTCTACAGTCTCTACTCCTCTATAAGCAGCAAAGTAAGTTTACAGGTATTTGCTAATAACCTGAGTCTGTTGGACATGTCTTTCTTTATTTATAGTTACGTATGGGGAATCCACACAGCAAGCCAACGGAACAGACGACATCGTCACACGTACCTCCAGGTTAATTTTTACAGAGCTTAATTTTATGTGATCAATCATACCTAAGAGACTTGGGCACCACCGATGCTAATGGATCAAACATGTCCATTGTAGGAGTCCTTCTTAATCCCGCGAAACGGGTGAGCGCTGAACAGACCGATGGTGATATCTACTATGATACTCCAGGTATATTTGAACCTCCAGGTATATGTTCAGCTACAAATTTTGCTATATGCATGTGAAGCACCCCCACATGAGAATGCATTTGTTGCAGAACCGATGGATGGGACAACTGTTGATGACATCAACCCGGAGATTCTACCCATATCCGACGATTTTGAAAAGTTTTACCCAGACTGTGCAAATTTACATAACTTAATTTTATGCGTTTTACGTGATCAATCATAGCTAACAGACTTGTGACTTGTAGGAGTCCATATTACTCCCTCGGAACGGATCATACTTGAACAGCCTGATGGTGATAGCAAATATGTTCATCAACCTTCCCATCTGGTTTCGGGTATGCATTCTTTTCACATATGAGATAACACCATGTGCCTACAACTTTCCCTTGTATGTTTCAGACCAATATTTGTTATGTTTAGATGATGCAGACAACCCTCCTCTCTCATTCCTATATAATGAAGATTCGTTGCCAGCTCCCAGTAATCTGACACGAGATTATGCGACAGATGCGCCACAAAGTTCAAATGGTATTACCTCATACATCTTGGATCTGATCTAATTTGTTCTTAGAGTGGATTATTTTCATAAATTAACCTATCTTATGGCTTTTATGTTTTGCGAGTAGCTTCGAATGGCGCCAAGCAAACTTTGTGGTATGGGAGGTCAGACGAACAAAGGGAGCAATACAACGCCCAGAGGCGAGCTGCTTATCGGAATAAAAAAAGGATGGGACGGTCAACCGCCAAGATGAAAATCAACCTTCCCTAATAATGTCTGGTATGATTGATTAATGTTACAGCAATACAATGAACACTGAATTGCATACGTTACATGCACTGTAGTGGTTCATCTTGCTACATTCCTTCTCGACAGATCTATCTTTTTAAAATATAATGTCCGCTGTTTGTTATTAACACTTGAATGAGCCAACAAATCATTGTACCCTTCTCACTATGGTTTCTTTAATGAAAAAGAACTAGCTAGCGTGCAACGGTGCCAGGAGGAAAAGAGGGAGCTTAAAAGCGCAAGGCGGCGGGCAACTTATCGAAAGAAAAACTTAATGCGTGGTTTATGGGATAGGCATTTTGAGGCTATGTCTGATGACTATCGTCGATCACACACGTGCCCAAATGAGGTGGAGCAAATGGTGTTGCTTGACATTAGGGGTATGTTGCAGTCCATGGGCAAAGACATAGTTGATTTTGATCTACCGAGCATCGATAATACGTTCGACCCAAACGATGGCGAGGCCAGAGAGGTTATCGAGGAATCCAACATCGAGTTTGACATAAACAACACTAAATTGGCATCATTGCTAAACTATGAGCAGAGAGTTGCATACGACGAGATACTAGCGGCGGTTGACCGCGGTGATGGGGGTCTATTCTTTGTTGATGGGCCGGGAGGTACATGGAAGACCTTCCTGTACAGGGTGCTACTCGCCAAGGTTCGGAGCGAGGGCAACATTGCTATCGCTACCGCAACATCGGGTGTCGCCGCTTCTATCATGCCTGGAGGCAGGACTGCCCACTCGAGGTTCAAGATCCCTTTGAGCTGCGGCGATGGTGCCTCATGCAGCTTCACCAAGCAGAGTGGGACCGCCAAGCTACTAAGGATGACTTCATTAATTCTATGGGACGAGGCCACCATGACTAAGCGACAAGCAGTCGAGGCACTGGACAACAGCATGCGCGACATCATGGGAATACGGGACCGACCCTTTGGAGGAAAGACTGTTGTTTTTGGCGGGGACTTCAGGCAGGTGCTTCCGGTCGTCAGGAGAGGGTCTCGGGGTCAGATAATCGACGCAACCATCCGAAGTTCTCATCTCTGGAAGGGTATGCGCCAGCTAAGGCTCGTCACTAACATGAGGGCTCACAATGACACGTGGTTTGCGGAATACTTGCTCAGGGTAGGCAATGACACCGAGGAAGCTGACGATCAAGGCAACATACGCCTCCCTGAGGATATTTGTGTGAAGTGTAGTGGCGAGGATGATGACCTGGAGAAGCTGATTGACCATGTTTTTCCAAGTCTAGATGACAACATGTCTGATCCGAATCACATGACTTCTCGCGCAATCCTCTCCACAACGAACGACAACGTCGACAAGATAAACATACGCATGATAGAGCGTTTCAAGGGAGTAGAAGTGATCTACCATAGTTTTGACAGTGCAGAGGACGACCCATATGGCTACTACGCTCAAGAGTTCCTAAATGGATTGACTCCCAATGGTCTGCCACCACATGTACTCAAACTCAAGCTGAACTGCCCTGTCATACTTCTGAGGAACATTGATCCGGCAAATAGACTGTGTAACGGTACGAGACTTGTGGTCCGAGGTTTTGAGAGGAACGCCGTTGACGCAGAAATCGTGATAGGACAACACGCGGGTAGGAGGGTCTACCTTCCTCGAATACCCCTATGCCCGTCTGACAACGACATGTTTCCATTCAAGTTCAAGAGGAAGCAATTTCCTATAAGGCTTAGCTTTGCTATGACGATTAACAAGGCTCAAGGTCAGACCATCCCGATTGTTGGCGTGTACCTACCTAATCCGGTGTTCTCTCATGGTCAACTCTACGTCGCGTTGTCTCGAGCCACCGCAAAGGGAAACATAAAGATCCTCATTGAGACGGAGAAGGAGAAGGAGAAGGGCAAGAAGCAAAACAGTAAATCAAAGAAGAGAAAAAGGCCTACCGTGTTCTTACAGACCTTGATGAAGAACATCGTTTATAAGGAAGTCCTTACAGGCTGAATAATAATTATCTTTATCTTTGGTGGTCAAGGAAGCCCATAAGGAAGCCCTATCGTGCCACTCTTCGGAGTTTTTGTACACATCTTTATCTTTGGTTGTTAGCAATTGAGCTTTAATATGTTTATAAGAAAGTCAAATATGATTAATATTGCCTCAGATTTGTGACATTGCAAGTTGTCAATTCTACACGGGCGTGACAGACCTGGTACTTGCATCCTAAGTATTTATAAACGTACGCGAACACTTTTTCTTTGCACACTTATTGCACACTGTATGGGTCATGATGTGGTTTTGAAACTAGACTCAACTTGAGTGTTCTTTTCCAAATCAGGCACGCACAATGTCACTAATTTTTTTTTTTTTTGCAGTATAGTTGTTTCTTAGTTCATTTTTGCTGGGTCTGCTTGTTACTTTTACCTTTCTTTTAGGTGGCTTCAGCTAGACTCCAATCTGGTTGACTCCAAACTAATGTTTAGGAAATGTAAACATTAGCAGCTTATATGTTGTTGAGGCTTTCTAATTGACGGCCTTGTTTCTGGTATAGTCATGGTCGACTCGTGGTACAGAGATTTAGTTGTAGTCAAGCTTATTTTTCCTTTTGATAGATTGTTTATGTATATTATTTCCTTGATATTATTTTCTTGACAGTATGCACTAATTTGTCGATAGTTGTTTTGAGGTTGCTGACCATTAGCAGAAGATGTGAAGTAACCAAGCTCACATCACTCTGAATGGATCTATTAGCTATTTTAACAAGAAAGGGACATTCAGAACGAAGCAACAAGTGATTTGTTCATACCAGTGTACGCAGCGAATGTAGGAGGTTTCTCGCAGCACTTGTGGTCAGCAAAGGATGAGCACCCACGCCCGCTCATTGTTGCCGGCCTCTGCTTCCTCCTCACTTGACACGGGTCTTGGCGGGGAGTTGAGCTGGAAAATCCTCCTGTTATATATAAGTGACAAAATATAATATGTTGAATCACTAATATAATGTATATGCAGGGAGTTGAGCAGTATACTTTGAAATGTGTAATATGATGTACTAATATCCATACTGCATCTAAAGTTGTAAACTCAAAGAACATATGCTTGATGGACGCGAAACTGAGCAAGAACAGCAGACTATAACAGAATGGAGGATACAAGTAGGCAACAAAACTGACCTTCCAGTGCAGTCCTCAGGGGCTCTACAAACTCGGGGAACTCGATCTCATCGAGCGCCTCGAAGACGTCCTCGGCATTTATTGCCTGCCTCTTTCCGTCCTTGCACACATCATTAGCCCTCAAAATAAGACCACAACCATATCACTATCATCATCCCAAAAGCATCACATCGCAGGGACAGAGAAGCCTAATACTATGCGGAAACTATCGGCTCCTCCTGCATTCCATACACAGCAGAGCAATTAGCTGAAGAACTATGTCAGTAATGTAGATTTTGAACAAGTACTAACTGATGCCAAGAAATTAACTACTACTGCTGTCTTCCCCCAAAACACCCAAACATTTCAGACAAGCATCAAATTCATCACTCGGACCCACCCAGTAAATCGAATCGACCAAGGACAAGTGATTTGCTATTGCTCATTTCATATAAGCATCAAGGGTCAGTGTGGTTGCCTGAGAAAAATGGATGCCTGGTGTGGACATGAAAATGTTGGGGAATCTTGCCTAGCCAGGCTAGCCTGGAGAAATTTTGTTTGGTTGAAGCCTGGCCTGGTGAGTTGTTAATCATGCTAAAAAATGAATCTTGGGCTGTGTGTAGCCTGTACATATGGTGCTGCTATTTTGCTTGCCTTCCTGATTTGTTGCCAGGCAGCTATTAGCCATCAGGCAGCACAACCAAGCGTATGGAATTGGTCGCCTGTGCATCCCAGTCACGCTCCAGGCCCAACCAGGACGCAAACCAAACTAGCCACAAATTCGCCACCCGGATCCACCCAAGACACCAGATCAATCAGGATTGCTAGCAGGAATCGGCCAGAGCAAGATTCAGGGGGAGGGGAAGAAATGGAGGTTGGGGGAATTTGAACGCACGTGGCAGAGAGGTAGTGGATGAAGATGCGGGCGATCTCGGCGAAGGCGGCCATGGCGTCCTTGTTGACGATGACCTCCGCGGCTCCCTCTCCTACCTCGCCGCCGGACGCGACCCGAGCGAGTTTGTCCTTGACCAGCCGCCGCACGATGGCCTTGGGCAGCTCCTCCACCTCCGCCTCCGCCATCGCCGCCACCGGCGCGGCCGCGGCCGCAGCCGCAACCTTCTTGGCCTTGGCTGCGGTGGGGAGAGGAGAGGGAGGAGAGTGAGCATTTGTGTTGGGGAGGAGAGAGGTGAGGTTTGAAGATGTGGAGGTTAGCCCAAACGCCAGATGCGGGCGCCGCCGTCGCGTCGGAGAAGAGGAGGCCGGCGACGCGGCGGGGAGAAAGTGAGCTGATGCAAGGGAGAGAGTGAGCGGCTGTGAGGGGGAGAGATGGGGTGGGGATAATGTTGGGTGGGTGAAAAATAATTATTCTTTTTGCAAATAAAAAAATACTCCATTTCTAGAGATTGTATTTTTATATAATGCAGTATAAAATATCATTTATATTTTACTTCCTCTGTTCCCAAATATTTGTCTTTCTAAAGATTTCAACAAGTGACTACATACGAAGTAAAATGAGTGAATCTACACTCTAAAATATGTCTACATACACCCGTATGTTGTAGTCCATTTGAAATGTCTAGAAAGACAAATATTTGAGAACAAAGGGAGTATATGTTTCACTTTGTCCATCAGAGATAAAAAGTGATGGATTTGGATGGTGTTTTAAAAATATCAACTGACATACATACACATTGATGTAATGACCGGCTGGATTGAAACACCACGAGAAGAGATGCATATAACTAATCCTTCTTTGTATGAATGTTACAAATGATAATACAAAATGTGCATTTTTTATATTATTTCTTCAGAATGCAGGAGACATGCATGTGGATTTGGGAGACGTTCAAAAAAAGTCCATCGACAAGGGTTCCGAAGCGACGTCGTTGGAAGGGGCCGAAAATTGACCGAGTTTTTTTACAATGGAATGGTGTGTAAGCGGTGATATATCTCATAAAAAACAAAAAATGATGCCAGTTTAAATGTTATCACACAAGGTATTTTTTTCCAATGTTATTATCAATCTTCCTTCGTCGTATTGACTTTTGTATTCAACTAATTTTGCTCATTTTTTATATTGTTTTGACTCGTTTTTGTATCATACCGACAAACAAGTTTGTACCCCTAAAGATATTACAGTCATCGAATCAATCATGTCTGCCCCTAAGAAAACCAAGTTTTTGGACGTTGGAGATGCCTTGTTATCAATTGACGATTTGGAATGCCTTAAGATGATATGTTCTTGCACCATGGTGTAAGGCCAATTGCACAAACTTCGTATTTAGTAATATAAACCATATATAATATATAATAACATACGTATATTATAAACGTGAAATTGCATATAACAAATGCTTACATATATTGTATGCTTGATCATGATCATCTACGAGACAGGGCGGATGAAAAGGTACATATTATTAGCACATTTATATCTGGCCAGATAAAAGAAGACGAAGACAAATAGGGCGGGTGAAAAGGTACATATTACTTACCCATCAAAATATCGTCACATCATACAACATGTTAATACTTATGTATAACAAGATATGGTTAGTTTCCTCTCATTATCAATGCGCATAATGATGTATTGTTTTTAATTAATCCATGATAATAATGATTTATTATTATTTATACTTCCTTCCTTTTTAAATTTAATATGCATTATATTTATATAACTCCAGGAAAAATATTTCAAGAGCCCGTGGCAACGCACGGGCATTCTACTAGTAAGATGTAGTTTCACACTATATATTTTTGCTACTGTAGATATAAATATGTAAAATATAGGCACTACATTGTGGAACGGAGGGAGTACCATCTATATCACTTATTATTGGGAGCCCTTGTGCCTCAGGTGCCTGATTTCTTTTGTACGTATCAGTCACTTTTCTTTCACCCCGCCAGATTTCAATCTAACAACTGGTTTCATCTCTACGTATGTTTCAATCACGTTTTTCTTCCATATGCTCCTGTACGACTTGAATGCCTATGTTGTACGTGTTCCCGGCTCGTAGCTGTCCTTTTGCCTATGCTACGGCCCATTATACTAATTAAAATCTTTGATCATAAAGAGATAGTATAAACTATAAAATCTTGCGGCACTTAAACAAAATTTGTTGCAATTTAAAGTACTTCATCAAATTTCAATATGGCAGACTTCTATGTATCTACCTATTATATCATTAATACTAGCGGGGTGACCCGGACATTACCGAAAAATGCTTTTGCCCCGTTTTATATATAAAGCAAACCGCCCGAGCCAAACATCCAACATAGTTCATACAACACACACAGGGGGCTCACCCCAATACGAGTACAAGGTTCAATGCTGAGGGCACAGCTTACTACGAAAAACAAACACAAGAGTAGCCCCACATGAAGTGGGCTCAATCGGGCTCCGGTGGAGGAGGCGGCAGCGGAGGTGCCACGCGGAAGGCCATTGAGCGAAGTTCGGCGAGGAGGGTGTTGATGGCATCCCGATCCTGAGGGCGGCGAAGCGGCCGCCAGAACTGCAAGTAACCACATATTTTGAAGATTGCATCAGTCGCACATCGAAGGGGCACTTTCTGGATAACGAGCTTGTTGCGGATGGTCCAAAGCGTCCAGGCGAGGACTCCAACGCACAGCCACCTAACATGGCGGTAGCGAGGAGGGGCGGCGCGGATCTCCTCAAGCAGGTTGCGGAAGTTGGTGTTACACCACTGTCCACCAACCGTCTCGTGGAAACAGGACCACGGGAATTGGGCGGTGGAGCAGGAAAAGAAGATGTGGCTAGAATCCTCCACCGTGCCGTACAAGGGGCACATCCCATCTCCCGGTCCATTGCGTTTGAGAACCTCGATCCCAGAGGGAAGGCGTCATCTGACCCACTGCCACAAGAAAATCCTAATCTTCAGAGGAAGGCGAATGTCCCAGATCAGGCTAAAGGTCTTAGGAGCCAACGAGGGGGCGACTGCCGCGTATAGGGACTTAATGGAGAAGTGGCCAGATGGCTCTAGGCGCCAGGAGATGGAGTCGTGGGCACCCTCGACGTCCATCGGGAGAAGGGCGATGTCCTGGAGGAGGGAGTTCCACGTGGCCACC
>LR738711.1:52177151-52221173 GCA_902687465.1 Secale cereale | reverse complement strand
GTTTCTATCCTTCCTATTCGAGATCATGGTAGAATTCATGTTCCTAGTATGTGCCCTAGATGTGATCTGTTCATCTAATATGCTAGTTCGCATGATTAGTTTAATCTCTGCTTTTGCTATCATGATTTACCTTCTGTTTATTCGAATTAAATCTCGTAGTAATTTGCTCATATCTCCAACAATCCAAAAACCTGATCATAGGCAAATTACTCCGAGTGGTTTTACTGCGTATTTGTTCCTAGTATGTGCCCTAGATGTGATCTGTTCATCTAATATGCTAGTTCGCATGATTAGTTTAATCTCTGCTTTTGCTATCATGATTTACCTTCTGTTTATTCGAATTAAATCTCGTAGTAATTTGCTCATATCTCCAACAATCCAAAAACCTGATCATAGGCAAATTACTCCGAGTGGTTTTACTGCGTATTTGAAGCCGCCTGCCTTTAAGGGGGTGCAATATAAGAGGTGGCGCACGAGAGCAGTCTACTGGTTTTAAACCATGGGTTGTTATGACGCCACTAAGGGCAAGCCTGAGGGGGATCTTAATCCAGCACAGCTGGAAGCTTTTGAGAAGATCGACATTCTCTTTAAAGGCGCCCTTCTGAGTGTTCTTGATGATTCCATTGTGGATTCATATATGTCGTTTGACAACGGCAAGGACATGTGGGCTGCGCTCGAGGCCAAGTTTGGTGCCTCGGACGCCGGCAGCGAGTTGTACGTCATGGAGCAATTCTATGACTACAAGATGACTAATGAGCGCCCTGTTGTAGAACAGGCTCATGAGATACAGTCACTCGCCAAGGAACTTGAGTACTTTAAGTGTGTTTTGCCGGAAAAATTTGTCGCCGGCGGCATCATTGCCAAGCTTCCACCTTCGTGGAACAATTTTGCTACTTCCCTGAAACACAAGAGACAAGAGTTTTCCGTTTCAGATCTCATTGATACTCTTGATGTTGAAGAGAAGGCGAGAGCAAAAGACACACGTGCTCGAGTTGCTGAGGGATCTTCTAGTGCCCACATGGTACAGAAGAAGAACTTCCAGCCCAACAAGTTCAAAAATAACAAGAACAAAACTCAGGGCAAAGGCAAGTTTGATGCAAAGAATAAGCTGTCACATCTTATCAACTTCAAGAAGAACTCTCATAAGAAGGGGAAGGGACTTTGCCATGTCTGCGGTGATCCTAATCACTGGGCTCTGAAGTGTCCTAACCGCTTTGAGGAGCGTGAACATGAGAAAAGCGGCAAGTCCGCTAATGTTGTCATCGGTGATACTGATATGAAGGAATCTGGGTACGGTATTCTTCCTACCATCCTTTCAGTATTTCAATCTCCTGATTGGCTAATTGACACCGGTGCCAATGTACATATTTGTGCTGACGCCTCCATGTTTTCTTCTTACCAGGTCACAGGGACTTCTCTCGTGCTGATGGGGAACGGGTCACATGCCATCGTTCGAGGTGTTGGTGCGGTCGATCTAAAGTTTACTTTGGGGAAGATCGTGCGTCTGAAGAACGTTCATCATGTGCCCTCCATCAATAATAATCTCGTCAGCGGTTCCTGCTTGTGTCGAGATGGTTTTAAGTTGGTTTTCGAGTCCAATAAAGTTGTAATTTCTAAGTATGGACAATTTGTTGGAAAATGCTATGAGTGCGGAGGCTTGTTCCGCCTATCTTTGTCAGATATTTGCACTAAAGTTATTAATAATGTTTGCCACAATAATGAGTCTAATATTTGGCATTCACGACTTTGTCATATTAACTTTGGTTGCATGACGCGGCTAGCCAATATGAGTTTAATTCTGAAATTCACTAATGTCAAGGGCTCCAAGTGCCAAGTGTGTGTGCAAGCTAAGCAACCTCGCAAGTCCCATAAGACTGCAGAGGCTAGAGACTTGGCGCCACTGGAGCTTATACATTCTGATCTATGTGAGATGAATGACGTGTTGACAAAAGGTGAAAAGAAATACTTCATGACGTTGATTGATGACTCCACTAGATTTTGTCATGTGTATCTTCTAAAATCAAAAGACGAGGCTTTAAATTTCTTAAAAGTCTATAAAGCTGAAGCAGAGAACCAACTTGATCGAAAAATTAAACGGCTTAGGTCTGATCGTGGTGGAGAATATTTTTCCAATGAGTTTGGTTTGTTTTGTGTGGAACATGGTATAATCCATGAGAGGACGCCTCCCAACTCACCTTAGTCAAATGGGGTGGCCGAAAGAAAGAACCAAACTCTAACTGATTTGGTTAATGCCATGTTGGACACATCGGGTCTTTCCAAGGAATGGTGGGGGGAGGCGCTAATGATTGCATGTCATGTCCTAAACCGAGTTCCCACAAAGCATAAAACCATGACTCCTTTTGAGGAATGGGAA
The DNA here is from genome assembly GCA_902687465.1 of Secale cereale. Taxonomy (NCBI): domain Eukaryota; kingdom Viridiplantae; phylum Streptophyta; class Magnoliopsida; order Poales; family Poaceae; genus Secale; species Secale cereale. The sequence goes on along the minus strand of LR738711.1, from coordinate 52,218,799 downwards.
AGGAAAAGATTGAAACTCTCCTACCTACGTACTTGGGGTTGTTTGGCGAAAGTCAATACACCAATTTCCAAGAAGCGCAAGCTTGGACCAAAAACCGTGGATTGTGTTCTTCTGGGCTATGCTTTTCATAGAATTGGCTATAGATTTTTGATAATAAATCTAAGGTATCCGACATGCATGTTTGTACAATTATGGAGTCGAATGATGCGACTTTCTTTGAGGACATATTTCCTATGAAGGGTATGTCGAGTTCATCAAATCAGGAGTACCTATTCCATCTAGTGAGGAATTTGTTGTAATTCATGAACCCACCGTTGCGATGGAACACATTGCGAATCCTGTTGAGGATGACAATGGAACTCCTGTAAGGAGTAAGAGACAGAGGACTGCAAAGTCCTTTGGTGATGGTTTTATTGTGTACCTCATGGACGACACACCCAGGACTATTTCAGAAGCCTATGCATCTTCTGATGCTGACTATTGGAAGGAAGCTGTCCGCAGCGAGATGGATTCCATCTTATCTAATGAAACCTGGGAAATCACTGATCGTCCTTATGGGTGAAAACCTGTAGGATGTAAGTGGGTGTTCAAGAAAAAGCTTAGACCTGATGGTACGATTGAAAAGTACAAGGCACGGCTTGTGGCTAAGGGTTATACCCAAAAAGAAGGTGAAGACTATTTTGATACTTACTCACCTGTGGCTAGACTGACCACTATTCGGGTGCTACTATCACTGGCTGCCTCACACGGTCTTCTCGTTCATCAAATGGACGTTAAGATGGCTTTCCTCAATGGAGAGTTGAAGGAGGAAATTTACATGGATTAGCCCGATGATTTTGTAGTACCTGGTTAGGAAGGAAAGATGTGCAAGTTATTAAAGTCTTTATATGGCCTTAAACAAGCTCCTAAGGAGTGGCATGAGAAGTTCGAAAGAACATTAACTGCTGCAAGCTTTGTAGTAAATGATGGTGACAAGTGTGTGTACTATCGCCATGGTGGGGCGAAGGAGTTATTATTTGTCTGTATGTCGATGCCATACTGATCTTTGGAACCAAACTTGATTTAATCAAGGAGGTTAAGGATTTCTTATCTTGTTGTTTTGAGATGAAGGATCTAGGAGTGGCTGATGTTATCTTAAACATCAAGCTATTGAGAGATGAGAATGGTGGGATTACAGTGCTTCAGTCTCAATATGTGGAAAAGGTCTTGAGTCATTTTGGGTATAGCGATTGCCAGCCTTCTCCAACTCCATATGATGCTAGTGTGTTGCTTCGAAAGAATCGACAGATTGCTAGAGACCAACTGAGATACTCTCAAATTATTGGCTCGCTTATGTATTTGGCGAGTGCAACGAGGCCTGATATCTCGTTCGCTGTGAGCAAATTGAGCTGGTTTGTGTCAAAACCGAGAGATGATCATTGGCGTGGGCTTGAGAGAGTTATGCGCTACTTGAAAGGCACTGCGAGCTATGGGATTCACTACACCGGGTATCCAAGGGTATTGGAGGGTTATAGTGACTCAAATTGGATATCTGATGCTGATGAGATTAAGGCCACAAGTGGTTATGTTTTTACACTTGATGGTGGCGCTGTTTCCTGAAAGTCTTGCAAGCAGACCATCTTAACGAGGTCAACTATGGAAGTAGAACTCATAGCATTAGACACTGCCACTGTTGAAGCAGGGTGGCTTCGTGAGCTCTTGATGGACTTACCTATGGTTGAAAAACCAATACCCCATATCCCGATGAACTGTGATAATCAAACTGTGATCGTTAAGATAAACATTTCTAAGGATAATATGAAGTCCTCAAGGCATGTGAAGAGGAGATTGAAATCTATCAGAAAATTGAAGAACTCCGGAGTTATTATGTTGGATTATATCCAAACGTCGAAAAACTTGGCAGATCCCTTCACAAAGGGTTTATCACGTAATGTGATAGATAATGCATTGATGGAGATGGGATTGAGACCCACCGCATGAGTTGTCCACAGTGGCAACCCACTCTATGTGATCGGAGATCCCGTGAAGTAGAAGTGGGAGACAAGCTGTTGGTCAGCTGGAAGGAGAGTATCCTTGTATTAGTTATCCCACTCCGTGAAGATGCAATACTCTCCTGATCTGCATGGCAGGTTGATACTTATATTAATGTGTTCCAAGTGGCTTATTCGGGTAAGCAGAGATGTTTCCCCGCAGAGCATCTCCTGAGGAACACACCTATATGAATTTGACTGTTAACGTCGCAGTCTGTGAGAATTGGTGATACGTCCAAAACGTATCTATAATTTCTGCTTGCTCCATGCCTCTTTTGTGTGATATTGCTATGATATTTATACACTTCCATACACTTTTGATCATATTTGGACTAACCTATTAACTCAGTGCACCCCAGTGCCAGTTTCTGTTTTCTGCTGTTTTTTATTTCAGGTTTTCCCATCACGTAAACTGCCAGAAAAATCCCGGAAAAATTATATAAAAAATCAGCGTTCCGGAAGCTTCCATACGGCCAAAGTAGGGCCGGAGGGGGGCCACCAGGTCTCCAAGCGCCCTGGTGGCGCGGCCCCCCTCCTGGCCGCGCCGGGGGCGCCTTGGCCCCCAGGTCTCCGCTGATGCCCCCCTTTGGCATATATTTACACCGCGTCTCGAAACCCTCGAGGACGAAACCCTTTTTCGCGATCTCATCTCTGTTTCGCCGCCGCCGCGCTTCCAAGATCGGGAGCACCAGGAGAACTCTTCCCGGCACCCTGCCGGAGGGGAGAACCACCACCGGGAGCCTCTCCACCACCATGGACGCCTCCCGGATGAGTTGTGAGTAGTCTCCCTTGGACCATGGGTCCATGACCAGTAGCTATGTGATGTTCTCCTCCCCTCTTTGTGCTTCACTAATTAGACCTCGTGAGCTGCCCTACATGATCGAGGCACATATGTAATCCTTATGCTGTTGCTATGTTGAGTTTGCTGGGATCCGATGGATTGTGAGATTATGTTCAGATTGTGTGTGAGTAATATATTTGATTTACCTCTTTTATATTTATGTTCTTGAGTAATTCTTGCATGTTCTCCGTTGCTATTTATTGCTTTGGCCGAGTAGTAGGTAGTAACTCCAAGAGGGAACGTTATGCTTGATTGTGGGTTCATGCCCCTCGATGACTAGCTTGAGTGACAGAAACATGAGTCTAGGGGATGTGATGTTGCCACAAGGGGGAAAACAACGGTGCTTGTACTCGCGGGTGCAAGGATTGTTTACTTTACGCAAAGTTCTTTTAATGCAGTTGTCTGTTGCTTTGAGTTTACACTATGGGTGGGACTCGCAACTTAATACCAGCGAGATGTTCTGGATAGATATCTCAAGGTGGATGATTAGTAGTAGATGCAAATGGATTTCGGTCTACTTACCTTGGCGTACCGCCCATGCTTTTGAGCCTCAACCTTTCTTGCAGCATAGTTAGCATTGGTTTGCGCACATAATCCTGTCAATTGCCCAGCTGTAATTCGTTTACCTCACATAGCTGTTTTATCGTCTTTTGGGAGAGAGACATCACTAGTGAACATCATGGGACCCCGGTCCATATTACCATCACTGATCACATCCGTTATTTACTTTCTGCTTTTACTTACTAGTTGCAATTATACCTATCACTACTATCTCTTGCGTTGATCCTTTGTAAACGACAAGGCCGGAGGGATTGACAACCTCTCTGTACTCGCTAGGAGCAAAGTTATTTGTATCTGTGTGTAGGTCCAAGTTGATTGCTAAGTATCTGGCGCCGTTAGCAGTTGACACCTTCTTGTTGAACCTTGGAGTCTCAGGGGAATTCGATCCTTGGTATCTTTGCCAAGGGAAAACTTCCGCTACACTGCATCTCAAACCTTCCACTTGGGGTAACCAACGAGGGGCGAGAAGCCATCAAGCAAAGTTTTCTGGCACCGTCGCCGGGGACTCCACTCTTCAAGATAGGGGAGTTGCATGCTATCTTTTATCTTTGCTTTTTAGTCTTGTTAGTTTACCTTTCAGTTTTCTTTATGTCTTTTCACTAGTTTTGCTTAATGGAAAACAACAAAAATATGAGAGAGCTTTATAAGCTCTACTTTGCTTTGGGACATGATGTGTTTGAAGAGAAAATTAAAAAACCTATGGAACTTTATTATTTGCATAACAATCATGATGGTGATGATGTTATTAGTATGCTTTCTTTGAATATCAATATTGCTAATGACATGGAAAGCTCTAAGCTTGGGGATGACACGTTTGATGAACATGATATTTTTAGTCCCCCAACTTTTGAAGAGAAAATTTACTTTGGTGATACTTTGCTTCCTATATATGATTACAATGATGAATATGATGTTTTCAGTCCACCTACTATTGAGGATAAAATTTATTATGATTATGATATGCCTCCTAAATACAATGATTACCATGATGGTTATGATTGCTTTACTCTCACTATTCCTAATGAGAAAGATTTTGCTTATATGAAGAGTAATGCTACCTTTTTGCATGTGGATCATGGTAACAATGCTTTATGTGATGCTTATATTGTTGAGTTTATTCGTGATCCCACTGAAAATTATTATGAGAAGGGAACATATGCTTATAGATATTTCAATAATATCAAATTCCCTCTCTTTATGTTGAAGGTTTTGAAGCTGCACTTGTTTTGTCTTCCTATGCTTATTGGTTTGTGCTTCAATGAATTATTGTATTGCAATATTCCTATGCATAGGAAGCATGTTAGGCTTAAATGTGTTTGGTATTTGCTTCTTGATGCTCTTTTTTGTTCTTCAACTTTTATTCCTACGAGAGCATCATTAAAGTCTTAAGCCTATCTTTATGGCTATAAAGAAAGAGCTCTAGGGAGACAACCCTTGTTATCTTTGCTTTCAGTTTTTAGTGGTCTTGATGTTTGTTACTACTGTAGCAACATCATTGTATCTTTACTTTTCAGCTTTGTGCCAAGTGTAGCCTCTGATTGCAAGAAAGTTCAAAAGTTGTGACGTGCTGTCCAGGAAACAGATTCTGTCCTTGGATAGAAAAATTCGTATAAAATCACCATATCATCGTTTTGGTCTGAATTTTTTCGACAGCGTGCTCTATACAATTGTCTTTCGGGCACCTGTTTTGAGTTTTTTGATTAGAGTTGCAGAAGTGCCCCGAAAAAATCATTTACTACCTGCTCGTCTGTTTTTCACAGATTCTGTCCTGTTTTGCCTTTCCTTCATTTTGCAAATCTTGAGCTTGCTTTTTCTTTGCAAAAACCTTTTGGCAATCTTGAGAAACAATAGACCTTCAAGAATATACTTATTTCCAGCAAGGAACAATTATTTTGTTAAGGGTACTAACCTCGCTAATCAGATTATGATGAGTTATGTATGAAGGGAGTTTTCAAGTGTGCAAGGGAAGATGATAAAAAGATTCAGGAGTGTCAAACGCTCAAGCTTGGGGATGCCCCCATGCACCCCCAAGAAATATTCAAGAAGACTCAAGCGTCTAAGCTTGGGGATGCCCCCGTGCATCCCCTTCTCCATCAACATTATCAGTTCGTCTTTCGTTCCACTATAATTTTATCACTTCATGTGTTATGTGCTACGCTTGGAGCGTCTTGCTTTTAGTTTCCTTTTTAGTTTTCTTTAGCTTTGCTTGCTTTTCATAATGAGTTGGAACTCAGCTTTCTTTGTGTGGGAGAGAAACACGCTCCACTTCAACCTAGAACATAACATAGAATTTTCATGTCTATCTTTGCTGTGTGTGTTCTTTGTCTTTCAATAACTACTATCATGTTTAGCTCTTAGCTTTCACGCTTATATTTTTAAAGAGCCTTTGTTTAGTTGGTCGCCGGAACTCTCTTTAGTTATCATGCTTATCTTGTTAAGAGAGTTGGCTTCTGTTGCACTGGTTGATATGTCTATGATAAATACTATGAGCATAATGATGCTTAGTAGTTCATGTTTTCTTATGGTTAGTCTCAAATAGCTGGGGGGTTCTCAATATGTTATTGGAGTACCAACATGATTTGTTTGCCTATGGTGTGGTATGGTTTAGTGATACCTTCCTTCAAGAATTTATTTTGATTGACTTGGCGTATGCTCACGCATATTTAAGACTGTAAAAAAGTCTATCAAGCCTTGATGATCTTTAATTTCTGAGTAGCGATATAACTTCCATGCCTGATTCAATTGCTTTGTCGCTCTGCATGATTATGACCGTCATTGCTCTTTTAGTTGGTCGCTCCCAGTCTTTTGCTAACCTTCGCCTGTACTAAGCGGACTGACTGCTTGTGCATCCAAAATCCTTTAAACCAGTTATGCCATATGAGTCCACCATACCTTCCTATACATGGTATTTACCTGCCATTCCTAACGAAGACTTTCATGTACCATCTCGAAATTATTCAAAAAAGCATTTCTCTTTTGTGCCTCTGTTTTAGTTCATGAGGAAGTAGTAGTTAATTCATGATCTTTTTAAGTTGGACAAGCTTCACCCCGGGATTGCATGTCTAATGTGCAAACCCATAATACGAGAAGGAACTGGCATAGAGTGCGCCCGGCTCATTAAAAAATAATATAAACAAACAAACCCTCCTTCACGCTTTGTTCATGAGAAATCAGAAAACTTTGGCAGTGATAAACAAAGGAGATTAAGAGGATGTGATCGTCCTCATTCGGGAGCCGTTCCTCGAAACTTGTCCATCTCAAGAAGTGATTGAGTTATCAGCATTCGTTGACGAAACATGCATATTCAAAAAAATAATTGTTACCTCTGTTTTTAAAACCAAGAGCTCTGGTACATGTTTAGTTTTTGTTTCCGACCACGGGTTTTCAACCTTGCCATCAAAAGCCACGGTTCGAGAGTCTCCACCTTCTTTAAAGCACCAACTATTGAGAGCATGATTGTCATTCCGAGTGTAATGTGCATTGTCCCAAAGTAGCATTGTCTTTTGCATGATTATGATATCGTTTATTCTGAAATCATTGTATCTAGTCGTCACTTAAACCTTGGAGGTGCCCCTGCATTTATGTTTTGCTTCACTAAAGGGGGCAAGCGAGATATCACTTTGTCATATTTGCACACCATGCTCATTACAAATCTATTGAGTGTTTCGGTATCATATTGTAAAACTTTCAGTTCTTTGTGATTTTCTCATAAGGCAACTTAATTACTACCGATTCATTGTTGAGGGATCGAAGAAGGTGAGAGTGTCTAGAGGGGGGGGGATTAGACTACTCGACAAGATAAAAATTCTGTCTTTTATCAAGGACAGATTTTGGCAGATTTTGCATAACACACAAGTCAAGTAGCACACTACACATGCAATTCTAGAGTATGGGCAGCGGAAAGTAAATTGCACAAGTAGTAAAGAGAGGTGGAGAAGATCAAACGCAATTTGGAGACGCAATGATTTTTCCTGTGGTTTCGATAGGTAGTGCTATCGTACATCCACGTTGATGGAGACTTCAACCCACGGAGGGTAACGACTGCGCGAGTCCACGGAGGGCTCCACCCACGAAGGGTCCACGAAGAAGCAACCTTGTCTATTCCATCATGGCCTACGCCCACGGAGGGCTAGCCTTACTCGGGGTAGATCTTCACGAAGTAGGCGATCTCCTTGCCCTTACAAACTTCTTGGTTCAACTCCACATCTCGATGACGGAGGCTCCCAAGCGACACCTAACCAATCTAGGAGGCACCACCCTCCAAAAGGTAATAGATGTTGTAGATGATGATGAACTCCTTGCTCTTGTGCTTCAAATGATAATCTCCCCAACACTCAACTCTCCTCACTGATATGGCTGTGGTGGAAGAAAGGATTGAGTGGAAAGCAACTTGGGAAGGTTAGAAATCAAGTTTCATATGGTAGGAATGGAGCAACTTGATCTCAACACAAGGGTAGGTAGTTCTCTTCTCAGAAAGTGTAAGGTAGGAGTGGTAGTTCTTTCTGATGGCTCTCTCCACGAATGAAGAGGGGGTGGAGGGGTATATATAGCCTCCACACAAAATCCAACCGTCACACACATAATTGAGCAATCTCGGTGAGACCGAAGTGGAAACTCGGTCAGACCGAAAGTTCAAATATAGTGAACGTTGGGGTTTTCGGTGGGACCGAAAATACCATCTCGGTTTGTCCGATTTGAGCAAAGACAGGAACTTGCCAGTTTTGGTAAGACCGAAATCATCAACTCGGTTATTCCGAAATGATGACAAACGGTTACAGAAGCTTGGCAGCCCGTATTTCGGTGAGACCGATCTCAAACTCGGATTGACCGATTTTTCTAGGGTTTGGCTTATGGCTGAGGTGGTTCATCTCGGTGGGACTGAGTTTGGAAAATCGGTTGGTCCGAGATTACTTATGAGTGTGTATTGTAGTGAAAGTTGCTGATAGTTGAAGGAGATATATCACTAAGCACTTGAGCAACCAGATCATCAACACAACCTCATCCCCTTTTAATAGTATTGGCTTTTCCTATGGACTCAATGTGATCTTGGATCACTAAACCAAAAATGGAGTCTTGAGCTTTTGCCAATGCTTGCCTTAGCATTTTGAGGGGTCCACTTCTTCAGTCCTTTTACCATAGCCAATGTGATTGGATTTCCTGAAACATACTTGATAAAGGCATTAGTCCAACCATAAAGTATGTTGTCATTAATTACCAAAACCACCCAGGGAGCAAATGTGCTTTCAATCTCCCCCTTTTTGGTAATTGATGGCAACACACTAAAATCACACTAAACAAGACATCAAAGCTTATTGAAAGAAAGACAGAATTATCACGAAAGCTTTGACAAGCATGTAGTACACAGGCTCCCCCTACAAGTGTGCAAGATTTTCATAGATTTTGGTTTTGGACTACCTCAAGCACACGAGAGAGATAAGCAAGATGTGCTACATGCAGCTTGGCTATATGCATCAGAGCAGATGAAAAGAAGTGAGTGATAATACATATGTGCATGGTGATTTCTTGCAAACAAGTATTTACAAGCAAGTCACCATCATGCACATTCTGCAAGATGTATATACTTACCTTGAGGTTCCTTGGCATTGTACCTGAAGGGATATACTTAGGAAAACAAGGTTAGATAACACAAGAGTATTCCTTCAACCAACTGCAAGAACATCAAGAGTACCAAGCCAGGGATGACATGTATAAGGAGTGTCTCATATTGAGCACAAGCTTGAATCAGCAAACATGTCTCCGAAACTAAAAGATTTTCAATGAACACCGATAGATTTTGCTTTCCATAAGATATCAATTGTGAAGATTCCTCTCCCTTTGAGTTCTCTCAGACAGGAGTGATGGAAACAGCAAAATCAAAAGAATGATGCCAAAAGAGAATGATGTCCGGTGTAAGATACGGCAAAGCTTTGATGTGATTCTCTCCCCCTTAAGATAAGATTGCTTTTCTTCTCCCCCTAAGTCTTCTCTTATCCCCTACTCCCCGTAAGTCTTCTCCCCCTTTGACATCAAGTGCCAAAAAGGACAGCAAACTAGGAAGGTTAGGAAAGATGGAAAGAAAGAGGTGGGATCCTTAAGAATCACAACAGGGCAAATAAGAACATGCATAGAGAAACAATGAGTGGAGCTGCAGGAGATGATATCCTGGAGGAAATAAATCAGTGACACCGAATTGAGTTAGGGTAGACCCTTTTCGGTTAGACCGAAATAAATAAATCGGTGACGCCGAGTTTAATTCCAAGGAAATACAGAAATAATTCAGCTCACTTTGCGAGGAATGTTTCAAAGGATTTGCAATGAATTTGTGAAAGATTTTCGGGGAATTGATCAGAGCCATAAGGATATACAAAAAGTCATAAGAAATAGAAATAAAAAGATTCCTAGATGAAGTTTTTTTTTTAAAGAAAAACTCAATGAGAGAACATAAGGGAAAATAGAAAAACTCCAAAATATATGTACTTCATCTAGATAAAGGTCGGCGACAAGGTCACCTATGTTTGAGTATATTGACTTAGGAGTCAAATGAGGACATTTGATCATAGGTCATACTCATCATTTAAGCTCAAAATGGGGTTGCCATTTTTCGATTAAGCATTCGATGTGATCACATCTTATGAAGCTGCTTGTACTCATGACTTTGAGCAAAGCTCCTTAAAGATGTGAAGAACATACCTTGGGCTTGTTGTTGCTTTACTCATGTAGGTAAGCTTGATGTAGGTGCTCATTGAATGTGAAGTTGGAGCGCCATTTTACTTGTGTAGTTCATCTTCCTACATGGGTTAGGCAAGCAAGGAAATACTCGAGGATATCCAAGATGACAAGAGTGAAATACTAGATGTATAAGATGTCAAAAAGGATATGTGGAATTTTGTTCCTTGAACTCAACATCCCAAAGGGCTAGATACTTGGTTAATGACAAGATTACTCATGATTTGAGTGTGTGGTAATCTTGTGGAATGTAGATCATCCAAGTACATGCAAGGAGTTAGATGCAATACAAGGAGGCAAATGTGTCCAAGACATATGGTCATCATCATAAGAGAAATATCAAGGATTAGTCAAGAGGGCTCATGCCTTGCATGCATCAATGGAGTTATCACTCCAAGTTTGAAGCATCAATGATGTTCAACTCACTCCTTAAGCGACAAAACACTTTCTCATCAAGAGGTTTTGTAAAGATATCAGCAAGTTGTTTGTCAGTACGAACATGCTTAAGATTAATGTAACCCTTGGCAATATGATCACGAATAAAATGGTGACGAACTTCAATATGCTTTGTTCGAGAGTGTTGCACTGGATTGTGTCCAATTTTAATTGCACTCTCATTGTCACAAAGCAAGGGAACATGTCTCACATGTATCCCATAATCTTTAAGCGTTTGTGTCATCCATAGCAATTGAGCACAACACGAACCAGCAGCAATATATTCCGCTTCGGCAGTGGATAATGATACCGAATTTTGTTTCTTGGAGGACCAAGATACAAGGGATCGACCAAGGAATTGACATGTACCCGAAGTTGACTTTCTATCAACCTTGTCACCGGCATAGTCCGAGTCGGAATAGCCAACAAGGTCGAAAGAGGCCCTCTTAGGATACCAAATGCCAAAGTTTGGTGTGTGTATCAAATATCTCACTATTCTTTTAACAGCTTTAAGATGACATTCTTTAGGGGCTGCTTGATATCGTGCACACATGCATACACTTAACATTATGTCAGGACGAGAAGCACAAAGATATAGTAGAGAACCAATCATAGAACGGTAAACCCTTTGATCAACGGGTTCTCCATCTTTTGTCAAGTCATTATGTCCACTTGTAGGCATGGGGGTACTCATACCTTTACTTTCTTGCATGTTGAACTTTTTGAAGAGATCCTTGGTGTACTTTGTTTGTGAGACAAAGGTACCCTCCTTAGATTGCTTGATTTGCAACCCAAGGAAGAATTTGAGTTCACTCATCATGGACATCTCATACTTCTCCGACATGAGCTGTCCAAACTTCTTGCTAAAATGAGGGTTAGTTGAACCAAAGATAATATCATCAACATATATTTGGCACACAAATAGTTCACCATTAACCCTTTTCGTGAACAGCGTTGAGTCTATCTTTCCAATCTCAAAGCCTTTTTCAAGAAGAAAGCTAGTTAAGCATTTGTACCAAGCTCTAGGAGCTTGTTTAAGACCATAAAGAGCTTTGTGCAACTTGTAAACATGATTAGGCTTTTTGGGATTCACAAAACCGGGAGGTTGTTTTACAAATACTTCCTCCTCAATTTCATCATTTAGGAAAGCACTTTTGATATCCATTTGATAGAGAGTAATATCATGGTGATTGGCATAAGCAAGAAGAATGCGAATGGACTCAAGTCTAGCAACGGGGGCATAGGTCTCACCATAGTCCATACCTTCGACTTGTGTGTAACCTTGAGCTACGAGACGAGCCTTGTTGCGGATGACTTGTCCATCTTCATCTTGCTTGTTCCGAAACACCCATTTGGTTCCAATGTTGTTTTGATCATCCTTGGGCTTCTCTACCAAAGTCCATACCTTGTTCCTCTCGAAGTTGTGTAGTTCTTCGTGCATAGCGTTCACCCAATCCGGGTCTTCAAGTGCTTCTTCTACCTTCATAGGTTCAATACTAGAGATAAATGAGTAATGCTCACAAAAGTTAGCTAAGCGAGTTTTAGAGCGAGTAATTCTCCCGGAGTTGATGTCGTTCATCATTTGTTCCACGGGATGATTCTTCTTGACTCTTGCTCGAACTCGGCATAGCTTTTGTTGATGTTGTGGCTGAGCTTCCTCATCATCTTCATCTTCCTCTTCTTCTTCTTCATTGTTGTTGGTGTTGTCTTGAGGCGGTGGAGAAGGAGGTTGTGGTGGATCTTCTTGTTGCACTTCCTCATCTTGGTGAGTTCCACTTGTGGAGGCCTCCATGTTGCCTTGAGGTTCATCTCGCCGTGAGGTAGGTGGCTCCACATATGTAGATGAGGTACTCTCCTTCACTTCCATGGGACGGATCTTTCCAATAGATAAGTCTTGGATAGCTTCCGATGGGTCCTTGTCTCCTACATCAATAGGCATTTGCTCTACTTGCGAGCCATTAGATTCATCAAACTTCACGTCTACCGTCTCTTCAACCTTTCGGGTGAAATTATTGTAGACACGGTAGGTGTGGGAGTTTGATCCATAACCAAGGAGAAAGCCTTAATGAGATTTAGGAGCAAATTTAGACCGACGATGCTTATCAAGGATATATCATTTTGAACCAAAGACACGAAAGTATCCCACTTGGGGTTTGTTACCGGTGAGAAGCTCGTATGATGTCTTGCCGAGGAGCTTATGAAGATAAAGCCTGTTGATAGCATGACAAGCTGTCTCGACCGCTTCTCCCCAAAAATGCTTCGGTGTCTTGTATTCATCAAGCATCGTTCTTGCCATCTCTATGAGTGTTCGGTTCTTCCTCTCAACAACTCCATTTTGTTGAGGAGTGTATGTAGCCGAGAACTCATGTAGAATCCCTTCCTCATCGAGAAAAGAGTCTACATTGGCATTCTTGAACTCCGTTCCATTGTCACTCCGAACTTTCTTGATCTTCACCTCAAATTGATTTTGGGCCTTTTTGGCAAAGGTCTTGAAGATTCTCTGAACCTGCGATTTATCATCATGGAAAAATACCCACGTAAATCTGGAATAATCATCAACTATAACTAGACCAAAGGAGTTACCACCAAGGCTTTTGTAAGCATTGGGACCGAAGAGATCCATATGAAGAAGCTCAAGCGGTCTCCTTGTGGTCATGATGTTCTTCACGGGATGACTTCTACCTACTTGTTTTCCTGCTTGACAAGCACTACAAAGTCTATCTTTGTCAAAGAGAACATCTTTAACACCAAGAATATGATCACCTTTGATCAGCTTGTCTAGATTACGCATACCAACATGTCCCAGCCTTCTATGTCATAACCAACCTTTAGAAGATTTAGCAATGAAACAAGCTCTAGGTTGGGCTTTCTTAGTGAAATCAACAATATATAGATCACCTCTATGGATACCGGTAAATGCCATGTTTTGATTGTCACGAGGAAAGACTTGGCAATCTACTTTGGTGAATAGCACATTGAATCCAAAGTCAGCTAATCTAGACACGGAAAGTAAATTGTATCCAAGAGATTCTACAAGCATGACATTTTGAATAGAGCTATCATGAGATATGGCCACCTTACCAAGGCCAAGTACCTTACCCTTGGAGTTGTCTCCAAAAGTCACATACTTGCGTGGACCATCGTTCTTTGCAAGCTCTCGAAACATGTCTTTATCTCCGGTCATGTGATCGGTGCATCCACTATCAAGAATCCACTCTTTTCCGCCGGACATGTAGTCTCTCAGGTTTGCCATGAGATTGAGACTCTTCATGACCTTGTCTAGCTTGGCGTCCGAATTGAAGTAATCATCATCATGCTCATGCTCATCATCATATCGACCCATAGATTGTTCATCATCAACACCTAGGTCAATTCGATAAGTGCTTGCATTAGTTTTGTCAATGTGACAATAATCTTCGAAATGCAATGCAAGAGCATTTCTAATTAAAACATTGATAAGAGCGGGATCACCCTTCTTTTTCATAAGATCACGAAGCTCAAAGAAGCATTTATCAAAGTTAGGATCATTGGGGTGCATCTTATCAAATTCAATAGTCTTGTATAGAATTTTATCAAGACCTCTCATAGAGTAGTCCGGATAAAGTTCTTCCAAGAACTTCCACATAGCATAGGCACACTCAAAGTTTGTAACAAGCTTAAGCAAATCATCGGGTAACCCTCTAATGATAAGATTTACAGTTCTAAGGTTACAAAGCAAATCAAGCTCTTCATCCATGGTAGGGTTCAAGGGATCAAAAGGGGGCACATAGGGGTTCTCAATATATTTGCACAAATTGTACTTCTTAAAGATACTAAGCATTTCAAACCTCCATGAGTTATATGACTCTCCATTAAGAATAGGCACTCTATGGCTAATACTCCCAAACGTAGACACGTCCATCTTCCTCCAATGGTGTGTAAACCAAAGCAATGGAGACCAAGGCTCTGATACCAATTTAGGGATCGAAGAAGGTGAGAGTGTCTAGAGGGGGGGGATTAGACTACTCGACAAGATAAAAATTCTGTCTTTTATCAAGGACAGATTTTGACAGATTTTGCATAACACACAAGTCAAGTAGCACACTACACATGCAATTCTAGAGTATGGGCAGCGGAAAGTAAATTGCACAAGTAGTAAAGAGAGGTGGAGAAGATCAAACGCAATTTGGAGACGCAATGATTTTTCCCGTGGTTCCGATAGGTAGTGCTATCGTACATCCACATTGATGGAGACTTCAACCCACGGAGGGTAACGGCTGCGCGAGTCCACGGAGGGCTCCACCCACGAAGGGTCCACGAAGAAGCAACCTTGTCTATTCCATCATGGCCTACGCCCACGGAGGGCTAGCCTTACTCGGGGTAGATCTTCACGAAGTAGGCGATCTCCTTGCCCTTACAAACTTCTTGGTTCAACTCCACATCTCGATGATGGAGGCTCCCAAGCGACACCTAACCAATCTAGGAGGCACCACCCTCCAAAAGGTAATAGATGTTGTAGATGATGATGAACTCCTTGCTCTTGTGCTTCAAATGATAATCTCCCCAACACTCAACTCTCCTCACTGATATGGCTGTGGTGGAAGAAAGGATTGAGTGGAAAGCAACTTGGGAAGGTTAGAAATCAAGTTTCATATGGTAGGAATGGAGCAACTTGATCTCAACACAAGGGTAGGTAGTTCTCTTCTCAGAAAGTGTAAGGTAGGAGTGGTAGTTCTTTCTGATGGCTCTCTCCACAAATGAAGAGGGGGTGGAGGGGTATATATAGCCTCCACACAAAATCCAACCATTACACACATAATTGAGCAATCTCGGTGAGACCGAAGTGGAAACTCGGTCAGACCGAAAGTTCAAATATAGTGAACGTTGGGGTTTTCGGTGGGACCGAAAATACCATCTCGGTTTGTCCGATTTGAGCAAAGACAGGAACTTGCCAGTTTCGGTAAGACCGAAATCATCAACTCGGTTATTCCGAAATGATGACAAACGGTTACAGAAGCTTGGCAGCCCGTATTTCGGTGAGACCGATCTCAAACTCGGATTGACCGATTTTTCTAGGGTTTGGCTTATGGCTGAGGTGGTTCATCTCGGTGGGACTGAGTTTGGAAAATCGGTTGGTCCGAGATTACTTATGAGTGTGTATTGTAGTGAAAGTTGCTGATAGTTGAAGGAGATATATCACTAAGCACTTGAGCAACCAGATCATCAACACAACCTCATCCCCTTTTAATAGTATTGGCTTTTCCTATGGACTCAATGTGATCTTGGATCACTAAACCAAAAATGGAGTCTTGAGCTTTTGCCAATGCTTGCCTTAGCATTTTGAGGGGTCCACTTCTTCAGTCCTTTTACCATAGCCAATGTGATTGGATTTCCTGAAACATACTTGATAAAGGCATTAGTCCAACCACAAAGTGTGTTGTCATTAATTACCAAAACCACCCAGGGAGCAAATGTGCTTTCAATTGTCTTAGTAAGCACTTGTCATGTGACTGTGAAAAGTTCTTATATGGTTAATAGCATGTCACCACAGAAATTATGCTTGTTATCATTTACCTACTCGAGGACGAGCAGGAATTAAGCTTGGGGATGTTGATACGTCCAAAACGTATCTATAATTTCTGCTTGCTCCATGCCTCTTTTGTGTGATATTGCTATGATATTTATACACTTCCATACACTTTTGATCATATTTGGACTAACCTATTAACTCAGTGCACCCCAGTGCCAGTTTCTGTTTTCTGCTGTTTTTGTATTTCAGGTTTTCCCATCACGTAATCTGCCAGAAAAATCCCGGAAAAATTATATAAAAAATCAGCGTTCCGGAAGCTTCCATACGGCCAAAGTAGGGCCGGAGGGGGGCCACCAGGGCTCCAGGCACCCTGGTGGCGCGGCCCAACTCCTGGCCGTGCCGGGGGGGCGCCTGGGCCCCCCAGGTCTCCGCTGATGCCCCCCTTTGGCATATATTTACACCGCGTCCCGAAACCCTCGAGGACGAAACCCTTTTTCGCGATCTCATCTCTGTTCCGCCGCTGCCGCGCTTCCAAGATCGGGAGCACCAGGAGAACTCTTCCCGGCACCCTGCCAGAGGGGAGAACCACCACCGGGAGCCTCTCCACCACCATGGACGCCTCTCGGATGAGTTGTGAGTAGTCTCCCTTGGACCATGGGTCCATGACCAGTAGCTATGTGATGTTCTCCTCCCCTCTTTGTGCTTCACTAATTAGACCTCGTGAGCTACCCTACATGATCGAGGCACATATGTAATCCTTATGCTGTTGCTATGTTGAGTTTGCTGGGATCCGATGGATTGTGAGATTATGTTCAGATTGTGTGTGAGTAATATATTTGATTTACCTCTTTTATATTTATGTTCTTGAGTAATTCTTGCATGTTCTCCGTTGCTATTTATTGCTTTAGCCGAGTAGTAGGTAGTAACTCCAAGAGGGAACGTTATGCTTGATTGTGGGTTCATGCCCCTCGATGACTAGCTTGAGTGAAAGAAACATGAGTCTAGGGGATGTGATGTTGCCACAAGGGGGAAAACAACGGTGCTTGTACTCGCGGGTGCAAGGATTGTTTACTTTACGCAAAGTTCTTTTAATGCAGTTGTCTGTTGCTTTGAGTTTACACTATGGGTGGGACTCGCAACTTAATACCAGCGAGATGTTCTGCATAGATATCTCAAGGTGGATGATTAGTAGTAGATGCAGATGGATTTCGGTCTACTTACCTTGGCGTACCGCCCATGCTTTTGAGCCTCAACCTTTCTTGCAGCATAGTTAGCATTGGTTTGCGCACATAATCCTGTCAATTGCCTAGCTGTAATTCGTTTTTACCTCACATAGCTGTTTTATCGTCTTTTGGGAGAGAGACATCACTAGTGAATATCATGGGACCCCGGTCCATATTACCATCACTGATCACATCCGCTATTTACTTTCTGCTTTTACTTACTAGTTGCAATTATACCTATCACTATTATCTCTTGCGTTGATCCTTTGTAAACGACAAGGCCGGAGGGATTGACAACCTCTCTGTACTCGTTGGGAGAAAAGTTATTTGTATCTGTGTGCAGGTCCAAGTTGATTGCTAAGTATCTGGCGCCGTTAGCAGTTGACACCTTCTTGTTGAACCTTGGAGTCTCAGGGGAATTCGATCCTTGGTATCTTTGCCAAGGGAAAACTTCCGCTACACTGCATCTCAAACCTTCCACTTGGGGTAACCAACGAGGGGCGAGAAGCCATCAATTGGGTGTTCTCTAATAAATTCGTGAAAGGCCCTGGAGTATGACGTATACGCTCCACCCGCGGGAAGCCTTGCGACAGCCCAGTATCGGTCAAGAATTTGTGTGAAACTAGTCTCGTAGAAAACTTGTAGTTCAAGGCATAGTCCACTATTCAAGTTGTGATCTAGTGTAGCATAAATCTCTGAGTGGAAGTTCAACTTTACAGTCTCCACTGAGAACCGGTATATAAACAATATTTTGGAACTAAATGATGAGATGTGCCAATGAGACTTTGTGGGGGATTGTTGGAATTTTGATAGTAGGCCTTTGGCCCAAAGCCCAACTAAAATTCTGAAATTCTCTCGGCCCATTCATGCACACATGTGAGTGGAGTGAGTGACACTAAAGTTTAGTCCCACCACGGAAGTTGAGAGAGAGTTGCACCTCTTTATAAGGTTAGCTCTTCTACCGCTTGTATGAGCATGAGAAGATGAGACCTACACGCGCGCTCCTCCTCCTCACTCGCCTTGCCACGCCACACCTCGTCACGACGCGCCGCGGGTTACGGGAATGAGCCGAGCCAAGGACAGCGCTATGCACGTTGTCTATATTTTTGTTGCTCAAGAATAATTAATAAATCGTAATTAACGAACGCGTTAATTGCTCAGCCGTTTCCGATCCTTTTGGATCGTGGGGCTGTTACTTGGACGTGGGGTTTTCTCCACGACCTACCCGACCCGCATTATATAGCCAGGCAGACGTCTACCCTAACCGCCGCCACAACATATTGTTTCGCACCACCGTTCGAGATCATTGCGCCGCCATGCAAGTCTTCTCCATCCCTCCTTCCGACGTGCACCGCGAGAAGGGACAGCAGGCCTCCGGAACCCCGTCACTTGTGATCCTATACGGGAGAGGGGCGATCAGGTTTTTGGGGAGCGCACTCGCGCGACTGCTGGCAGCGATGACTTCGCCAACGACGACTTCTTCCCCGACCTCGGCAACCTCATCCTCAACGACATGGGCGACAACACCGGCACCGGCGGTGCTGCTCCCGCTGCATCGTACGTGTTTCTATCCTTCCTGTTCGAGATCATGGTAGAATTCATGTTCCTAGTATGTGTCGTAGGTGTGATCTGTTCATCTAATATGCTAGTTCACATGATTAGTTTAATCTCTGCTTTTGCTATCATGATTTACCTTCTGTTTATTCGGATTAAATCTCGTAGTATTTTGATCATATTTCCAACAACTACTTCCTTGGCCGCCATGCACTCGGCCCCATCCCCGGCGGTGCTTGGTACATGGACTCGGGCGCCACCGCCCACATGACATCTCATCCCGGTACTCTAACCTCCTCCACTCCGGTGCATACTCCTACTGTTGGAAATATGCCCTAGAGGCAATAATAAAATGGTTATTATTATATTTCCTTGTTCATGATAATTGTCTGTTATTCATGCTTGAATTGTATTATCCGGAAACAGTGATACATGTGTGGATACATAGACCACAACGTGTCCCTGGTAAACCTCTAGTTACTACCTCGTTGATCAATAGATGGTTACTACCTCGTTGATCAATAGAATGATGTGATGGACAAGACCCAATCCCAAGCCTAGCACAAGATCGTGTAGTTCGTAATGCTAAAGCTTTTCCAATGTCAAGTATCTTTTCCTTAGACCATGAGGTTGTGCAACTCTCGGATACCGTAGGAATACTTTGGGTGTGCCAAACGTCACAACGTAACTGGGTGGCTATAAAGGTACACAACGGGTATCTCCGAAAGTATCTGTTGGGTTGGCACGAACCGAGACTGGGATTTGTCACTCCGTATGACGGAGAGGTATCTCTGGGCCCACTCGGTAAGACATCATCATACTGAGCTCAATGTGACTAAGGAGTTGGTCACGGGATGATGTATTACGGAACGAGTAAAGAGACTTGCCATGACGAGATTGAACAAGGTATCGTATACCAACGATCGAATCTCGGGCAAGCACAATACCGATAGACAAAGGGAATTGCATACGGGATTGATTGAATCCTTGACATCGTCATTCATCCGATGAGATCATCGAGGAGCATGTGGGAGCCAACATGGGTATCCAGATCCCGCTATTGGTTATTGACCGGAGAGTCGTCTCGGTCATGTCTACGTGTCTCCCGAACCCGTAGGGTCTACACACTTAAGGTACGGTGACGCTAGGGTTGTAGAGATATATGTATGCGGTAACCTGAAAGTTGTTCGGAGTCCCGGATGAGACCCCGGACGTCACGAGGAGTTCCGGAGTTAAAGATTTATATATAGGAAGTCCGTTTTCGGCAATCGGGAGAGTTTCGGGGGTCACCGGTATTGTATCGGGATCACCGGAAGGGTCCCGGGGGTCCACCGGGTGGGGCCACCTATCCCGGAGGGCCCCGTGGGCTGAAAGGGGAAGGGAACCAGCCCATAGTGGGCTGGTGCGCCCCCCTTGGGCCTCCCCCTGCGCCTAGGGTTGGAAACCCTAGGGGTGGGGGGCGCCCCACTTGCTTGGGGGGCAAGTTCCCCCCCTCTGGCCGCCGCCCCCTAGGAGATTGGATCTCCTAGGGCCGGCGCCCCCAGGGCCCCTATATATAGTGGGGGGGATGGAGGGCAGCCGCAACCATGCCCTGGCGCCTCCCTCTCCCCCCTCGTGACACCCCTTCCTCCTCTAGTGCTGCTTGGCGAAGCCCTGCTGGAATACCGCTGCATCCACCACCACACCGTTGTGCTACTGGATCTCCATCAACCTCTCCTCCCCCCTTGCTGGATCAAAAAGGAGGAGACGGCGCTGCTCCGTACGTGTGTTGAACGCGGAGGTGCCGTCCGTTCGGCGCTAGGATCATCGGTGATTTGGATCACGACGAGTACGACTCCATCATCCACGTTCTCTTGAACGCTTCCGCTCGCGATCTACAAGGGTATGTAGATGCACTCCCCTCTCCCTCGTTGCTAGATGACTCCATAGATTGATATTGGTGAAGCGTAGAAATTTTTGATTTCTGCTACGTTCGCTCTATGCGTACACTAGTAGAAAACGGGGCAATGGTCCAGCCCATTAGTCCCGGTTGAGTCCAGAACCGGGACTAATGGGGGCATTGGACCCGGTTCATGAGCCCAGGGGGCCAGCCGGGCCATGTAGGCCATTGGTCCTGGTTGGTGCGACGAACCGGGACCAATGGGTCTTGCTCCTGGCCCACTACCATTGGTCCCGGTTGGAGACATGAACCGGGACCAAAGGCTCCCCTTTAGTCCCGGTTCATATCACCAACCGGGACCAATGAGGTGCCTATGTATACCCCCTCGCGTAAGAGCAGAGCACACTGCTCTGTTTTTTCTGGCCGAGAGGGGGAGAGGGCTTGGTGGTGCTCTAGCTCACCTCCTATGCACACAACGTGTTCGATGGAATGCCCGAGCCACACTAGTTAAGCTTTTCTCCTCTCGAAGCTCGAACTCGAAGCTCCATTTTCTCCGAGATTTGTCTAGGTTTAGTGGTCCGTCACGTCCCGTCCCCGTCTTCGCCGCCGTCGATTGATACGTCCAAAACGTATCTATAATTTCTGCTTGCTCCATGCAACTTTTGGGTTATATTGCTATGATATTCATACACTCCCATACACTTTTGATCATATTTGGACTAACTTACTAATCCAGTGCACCCCAGTGCCAATTTCTGTTTTCGGCTGTTTTTGTATTTCAGGTTTTCACGTTTCGAGAACTGCCGAGAAAAATCCAGAAAAAATATATAAAAAATCAGCATTCCGGAAACAACACTGCGTCCGAAGGGCAGCCTGGGGGGTCCACCAGGGCTCCAGGCGCCCTGGCGGCGCGCCCCCCCTGGGCCGCGCCGGGGGGGGGGGGGGGGGCGCCCGGGCCCCCCGAAGCTCCCCCGATGCCCTACTTTGGCATATATATAAAGGGTCCTCCGTAACCCTCAGAACAGGAACTCTTTTCGCGATCCCATCTCTGTTCCGCCGCCGCCGCCGCTTCCAAGATCGGGAGCACCAGGAGAACTCTTCCCGGCACCCTGCCGGAGGGGAGGATCACCATCGGGAGCTTCTCCACCACCATGGACGCCTCCCGGATGACTCGTGAGTAGTCTCCCTTGGACCATGAGTCCATGACCAGTAGCTATGTGATGTTCTCCTCCCGTTCTTGTGCTTCACTAATTAGTCCTCGTGAGCTGCCCTACATGATCGAGGCACCTATGTAATCCTTATGTTGTTGCTATGTTGAGTTTGCTGGGATCCGATGGATTATGAGATTATGTTCAGATTGATCTTGAGTAATATATTTGATTCACCTCTTTTATATTTTTGTTCATAAGTAATTCTTGCATGTTCTCCGTTGTTATTTATTGCTTTGGCCGAGTAATAGGTAGTGACTCCAAGAGGGAACGTTATGCTCGATTGTGGGTTCATGCCCCTCGATGACTAGCTTGAGTGACAGAAACATGAGTCTAGGGGATATGCTGTTGCCACAAGGGGGAAAACAACGGTGCTTGTGCCCGCGGGTGCAAGGATTGTTTACTTTACGCAAAGTTCTTTTAATGCAGTTGTCTGTTGCATTGAGTTTACACTATGGGTGGGACTCGCAACTTAATACCAGCGAGATGTTCTGGATAGATATCTCAAGGTGGATGATTAGTAGTAGATATTGATGGATTTCGGTCTACTTACTTTGGCGTACCGCCCATGCTTTGAACCTCAACCTTTCTTGCAATGTAGTCAGCATTTGTTTGCGTTCGTGGTCCTGTCAATTGCCCAGCTGTAATTTGTTTACCTCACATAGCTGTTTTATCATCTTTTGGGAGAGAGACATCACTAGTGAACATCATGAGACTCCGGTCCATATTACCATCATTGATCACATCCACTATTTACTGTTCGCTATTTACTTACTATTGCAAAACATTATCTATCACTACTATCATTGCTTTTAATCCTTTGTGAACTACAAGGCCGGAGGGATTGACAACCTCTCTGTACTCGTTGGGAGCAAATTTATTTGTATCTGTGTGCAGGTCCACGTTGATTGCTACTAATCTGGCGCCGTAGCAATTGACACCTACTTGTTGAACCTAGGAGTCTCTAGGGATTCGATCCTTGGCATCTTTGCTAAGGGAAAACACTTCTACTTACTGCATCTTACACCTTCCACTTGGGGTAACCAACGAGGGGTTCGAGGCCCATCAAGGAGTATTTTCTGGCGCCGTTGCCGGGGACTCCACTCTTCAGGATAGGGGAGTTGCATGCTTTCTTTTACCTTTGCTTTTTAGTCTTGTTAGTTTACCTTTCAGTTTTTGCTTTAGTTCCTTTTATCAAAAATCACAAAAATAGTTATCTTGCTTGCTTGCTATTATGGGTTCCACCGAGAACACCAAGTTGTGTGACTTCACTAGTCACAACAACGATGACTTTATCAGCACACCTATCACTACACCTGCCACTTCAGCACCTTCATATGAAATTAAACCTACTTTACTGAACTTAGTCATGAAAGATCAATTCTGCGGTGCTGGAGATGATGCTGCTTTACACTTGAACAACTTTGTTGAACTTTGTGATATGCAAAAGTACCAAGAAATAGATGGTAATATTTTTAAGCTTAAGCTTTTTCCTTTCTCCTTGAGAGGAGGAGCTAAAATATGGTTTCAGTCTTTGCCTAGAAATATCATAGATTCATGGGACAAGTGCAAAGATGCTTTTATCGGAAAATACTATCCACCTGCTAAAATTATCCAACTTAGAAGTAACATTATGAATTTTAAACAATTGGATAATAAACACGTTGCCCAAGCTTGGGAACGTATGAAGTCTCTTATCAAGAACTGCCCTACTCACGGTTTGACTACTTGGATGGTTATCCAAACTTTTTATGCAGGCTTGAACTTTACCTCGCGGAACTTGTTAGATTCGGCCGTGGGAGGAACTTTTATGTCAACTACACTCGGTGCTGCCACAAAGCTTCTCGATGAGATGATGACCAACTATTCCCAATGGCACACCGAACGCGCTCCAACAGGTAGGAAGGTAAACTCTGTCGAGGAGATTTCCTCCCTTAATGAAAAAGTTGACTTGATCATGTCTCTACTTTCGAAGCAATCTACTGTTGATCCTCGTGATGTTCCTTTAAATTCTTTGATTGCTCAAGAACAAGTAGATGTGAACTTTATCTCTAGAAACAATTTTAACAACAATGCTTATAGGAGTAACTTTGGTAACAATCCTAGACTGTTCCCCTCTAATTCCTATGGGAACAATAATGCTTATCCTAGTACCAAGAACCCCACTACTGAACTAGAGATCATGCTTAGAGATTTCATCACTACCCAAAAAGCCTTTAATAAGAGTGTAGAAGAGAAACTACATAAACTAGATGATCTTTCTTTTAAGGTAGACCATTTAGCCAATGAGGTAAAACTACTAAAAATTGAAACTTCTCCTCTTAAGGAGAGGGAAGTCATCCCTATTAATGCTACTCAAGTGCAAATTAATGAAAATATTAGGATGATGCTAAACTCAAAGAAAGATGGGCTAGAGAAAGGGAGGAAGAGGAAAGAATTAAGAGCCTTCCTACCCACCAAACTGTTGCTACTATCCAAGTTATTGAGGATGTTCACACTCTTAGCACCCAATGTACTCCTGGTCCCAATGGACCTATTAATGGAGATGCTATGACTATAGAAACTACCAAACAAGTGAACCTTAAGGACACCACTACCACTTTACTTGATGCTCGTGACCTTGATTTTGATAATTGCACTCTTACCGAAGTTATTGATTTCCTCCACAAGATGTCTAGAGATCCCCGCACTAGCACGCTTAACCTTGCCTTCACAGAGCATATCACTAATGCTCTCATCAAAGCTAGGGAGGAGAAACTTAGAGTAGAAGCCTCCATACCTAGAAAGCTAGAAGATGGTTGGGATCCTATGATAAAAATTAATTTGAATGACTTCTCTTGTTATGCATTATGTGATGTTGGTGCTAGTACCTCTGTTATGCCCAAAAGAATATATGATGTGCTTAAATTGAAACCTTATGATTCTTGTTCTTTTGGTGTTCGTTTCGTTGATTCTTCCATAAAGAAACCTTTGGGGAGGATCGATGATGTTCTTATTGTTGTCAATGATAATTATGTGCCCGTTGATTTCACTATTATGGATATTGAATGTGATCCTTCATGTCCAATTATTTTGGGACGTCCCTTTTTGCGCACCGTTGGTGCTGTCATTGACCTGAAAGAGGGTAATATAAAATTTCAGTTTCCTCTCAAGAAAGGGATGGAACACTTCCCTCGTAAGAAGATCAAGTTACCTTTTGAGTCCGTTGTACGGGCTAGTTATTCTTTTACTCTTGATAAAACTTGATCTCTATGCATTATGCCTAGCTTAAAGGCATAAAAGAAAGCGCTTTTGGGAGGCAGCCCACATGAATAATTTTTTTGCTTTTGTTGTGTCTTGATGTTGTTTACTGCTGTAGCATCATCATTGTATCTTTGCTTTTCATACTTGTGCCAAGTATAGCCTCTGATTGCTAGAAAGTTCAAAAGTTGTGAGGTGCTGTCCAGGAAACAGATTCTGTCCTTGGATAGAAAAATTCGTATAAAATCACCAGATCATCTTTTTGGTCTGAATTTTTTCGACAGCGTTCTCTATATAATTGTCTTTCGTACATCTGTTCTGAGTTTTTTTATTTGAGTTGCAGAAGTATCCCGAACAGATCAATTACTACCTGCTGTTCTGTTTTTCACAGATTCTGTCCTGTTTTGCCTTTCCTTCACTTTGCAAATCAAGAACTTGCTTTTTCTTTGCAAAAACCTTTTGGCAATCTTGAGAAACATTAGAACTTCAAGAATATCCTTATTTCCAGCAAGGTATAATTATTTTATTAAGGGTACTAACCTCGCTAATCAGATTATGATGAGTTATGTATGAAGGGAGTTTTCAAGTGTGCGAGGGAAGATGATAAAAAAGATTCAGGAGTGTCAAGCGCTCAAGCTTGGGGATGCCCCCGTGCACCCCCAAGAAATATTCAAGGAGACTCAAGCGTCTAAGCTTGGGGATGCCCCCATGCATCCCCTTCTCCATCAACATTATCAGTTCGTCTTTCGTTCCGCTATATTTTTATCACTTCATGTGTTATGTGCTATACTTGGAGCGTCTTGCTTTTAGTTTTATTTTTAGTTTTGCATAACGAGTCGGAACTCAGCATTCCTTTATGTGGGAGATAAACACTCTCCACCTCTACCTAGAACATAACATAGAATTTTCATGTCTATCTTTGCTGTGTGTGTTCTTTGTCTTTTAATAGCTACTATCATGCTCTGCTCTTAGTATTCATGCTTATCTGTTCAAAGAGCTTTTGTTTAGTTGGTTGCTTGAACTCTCTTTAATTATCATGTTCACCTTATTAAGAGAGTTTGCTTCTGTTGCATTGGTTAATGTGTCTATGATAAAGACGCTACTTGCATGATGGTGCTTAGTAGTTTAGGTTTTCTTATGGTTAATCTCAAATAGCTGGGGGGTTCCCAATGTGTTATTGGAGTACCAACATGATTTGTTTGCCTGTGATGTGGTATGGTTTAGTAATATCTTCCTTCGAGAATTTATTTTGATTGACTTGGCGTATGCTCACGCATATTCAAGACTGTAAAGAAAGTCTGTCAAGCCTTGATGATCTTTTATTTCTAAGTAGCGATATAACTACCATGCCTGATTCAATATTGCTTTGTCGCTCTGCATGATTATGACCGTCATTGCTCTCTTAGTTGGTCGCTCCCAGTCTTTTGCTAACCTCCACCTGTACTAAGAACTAACCATGCAATACATAGCTCATGGGAAAGTAGCCTAAAAACTATTGTGGTAAAGAATATGTTGCCTATGTATCTTATTTCTTATGAGTTGCTTGCTGAGCGGTAACCATGTTTCTGGGGGCGCCATCAACTGTCACACTTTTGTTGAATATCATGTGAGTTGCTATGCATGTTCGTCTTGTGCGAAGTAAGGGTGATTTGCCGTGGGTTGAATTAATATGCATATTGTTAGAGAAGAACATTGGGCCGCCAACCAAAGCCATGCATCATGGTGGAAGTTTTAGCTTGGACCTTAATCCTCAATCTCTTATGAGAATATGCTTACGCATTGAAGAGGAGTCCATCATCTATTTTCTATGTTGTCCCGGTATGGATGTCCTCAAGTTGAGATCTATCAAAAAACGAGAAATCAAATGCGATTTATCTCCTTGGACCTTTGTACAGGTGGCATAGAGGTACCCCTTTGTGACACTTGGTTGAAACATATGCAATGCAATGATAACCTATGGAAATCCGAGCTAATTAGGACAAGGAGCGAGCACTATTGATATACGATGCATGAGGCTTGCAACTTATAGGATGTTTTATACATGACACATATGAAGTACTACTACCGTTGACACAATTGCTTCCATGTTTTCAAAATAAAAAGCTCTAGCACTTAACCTTTCTTTTACTTTTATGTCGAAGCACCAACTACTGAGAGCATGATTGTCATTCTGAGTGTAATGTGCATTGTCCCAAAGTAGCATTGTCTTTTGCATGATTGTGATATCGTTTATTCTGAAATGATTGTATCTAGTCATCACTTAAACCTTGAAGGTGCCCCTGCATTTATGTTTTGCATCACTAAAGGGGGCAAGCTAGATATCACTTTATCATATTTGCACATCATGTTCATTGCAAATCTTTTTGATGTTTCAGTTTCATACTGTAAAACTTTCAGTCATTTGTGATTTTCTCATGAGGCAACTTAATTACTTTATAATCATTGTCTCAGTAAGCTTTTGTCATATGACTATGAAAAGTCCTATATGGTTAATAGCATGTCACCACAGAAATTATTCTTGTTATCATTTACCTACTCGAGGACGAGCAGGAATTAAGCTTGGGGATGTTGATACGTCCAAAACGTATCTATAATTTCTGCTTGCTCCATGCCACTTTTGGGTGATATTGCTATGATATTCATACACTTCCATACACTTTTGATCATATTTGGACTAACTTACTAATCCAGTGCACCCCAGTGCCAGTTTCTATTTTCGGCTGTTTTTGTATTTCAGGTTTTCACGTTTCGAGAACTGCCCAGAAAAATCCAGAAAAATTATATAAAAAATCAGCGTTCCGGAAACAACACTGCGTCCGAAGGGCAGCCTGGGGGGAGGGGGGGGGGCACCAGGGCTCCAGGCGCCCTGGCGGCGCGCCCCCCTTGGGCCGCGCCGGGGGGGCGCCTGGGCCCCCCGAAGCTCCCCCGATGCCCTACTTTAGCATATATTTAAAGGGTCCTCCGTAACCCTCAGAACAGGAACTCTTTTCGCGATCCCATCTCTGTTCCGCCGCCGCCACCGCTTCCAAGATCGGGAGCACCAGGAGAACTCTTCCCGGTACCCTGCCGGAGGGGAGGATCACCATCGGGAGCTTCTCCACCACCATGGACGCCTCCCGGATGACTCGTGAGTAGTCTCCCTTGGACCATGAGTCCATGACCAGTAGCTATGTGATGTTCTCCTCCCGTTCTTGTGCTTCACTAATTAGTCCTCGTGAGCTGCCCTACATGATCGAGGCACCTATGTAATCCTTATGCTGTTGCTATGTTGAGTTTGCTGGGATCCGATGGATTATGAGATTATGTTCAGATTGATCTTGAGTAATATATTTGATTCACCTCTTTTATATTTTTGTTCATAAGTAATTCTTGCATGTTCTCTGTTGTTATTTATTGCTTTGGCCGAGTAATAGGCAGTGACTCCAAGAGGGAACGTTATGCTCGATTGTGGGTTCATGCCCCTCGATGACTAGCTTGAGTGACAGAAACATGAGTCTAGGGGATGTGTTGTTGCCACAAGGGGGAAAACAACGGTGCTTGTGCCCGCGGGTGCAAGGATTGTTTACTTTACGCAAAGTTCTTTTAATGCAGTTGTCTATTGCATTGAGTTTACACTATGGGTGGGACTCGCAACTTAATACCAGCGAGATGTTCTGGATAGATATCTCAAGGTGGATGATTAGTAGTAGATATTGATGGATTTCGGTCTACTTACTTTGGCGTACCGCCCATGCTTTGAACCTCAACCTTTCTTGCAATGTAGTCAGCATTGGTTTGCGTTCGTGGTCCTGTCAATTGCCCAGCTGTAATTTGTTTACCTCACATAGCTGTTTTATCGTCTTTTGGGAGAGAGACATCACTAGTGAACATCATGAGACTCCGGTCCATATTACCATCATTGATCACATCCACTATTTACTTTTCGCTATTTAGTTACTATTGCAAAACATTATCTATCAGTACTATCATTGCTTTTAATCCTTTGTGAACTACAAGGCCGGAGGGATTGACAACCTCTCTGTACTCGTTGGGAGCAAAGTTATTTGTATCTGTGTGCAGGTCCACGTTGATTGCTACTAATCTGGCGCCGTAGCAATTGACACCTACTTGTTGAACCTAGGAGTCTCTGGGGATTCGATCCTTGGCATCTTTGCTAAGGGAAAACACTTCTACTTACTGCATCTTACACCTTCCACTTGGGGTAACCAACAAGGGGTTCGAGGCCCATCATCGATCGCCCCCGCCGATCTCGTCACCGACACCACCGTGGTGAGCCTCTTGTTATGTCCATGCTTTTCTTACTTTTATTATTGCTTGTTATTATTGCTTTAGATATATATTTGTCTAATTTTCTTACGTTTATTATTGCTTGTTATTATATAGTGCGATGGTTTTGATATCCACCCACGTGGGCCCTCGTCCTGTCTACGATTCGGATGTGGTATATTATCTTTAATTTATAACTATTTGTTTTAGTGTTTATGACAATTATGCCGACCAATCTGACATGCGTAGATGTTTTTATATGTCTAGGAGGTAGTTGAACCGGAAATTCCAACCGACCCTCTTGTGGAGAGGTTAAATTTAGTTGAAGAGGAAAACATTTCCTTGAAGAAAAAATTGGAAAAAAAGGAGGAGGAGAAGATGGAATTGGAGTTGCATGTTGCGGAAGTCGTCGATGATACCAAGATCAAGATGGACCCTATTGTCGAGAGGGTAAATTTAGTTGAAGAAGAAAACAATTTCTTGAAGGAAAAAATAAAAAAAATTGAGGATGAGAAGATGATATTGGAGTTGCATGTTGCGGATGTCGTCGATGATCACAAGATCAAGATGGATGCAATGTGGTTGAAGATTAGAAAGATTAGAAAATATGCCATTCATACCGAGGCTTGGTATCATTATGCCGTTGGATCAATTGTTACCTTGGTTGCGATTATGATCGCATTTGTTTTCGCATTGAAATGTTTTACATAGTTTCAATGTATGGTGAAAATTAATTATATGCTCTGGAGAGCTATATGTTGTTAGATGAGAACTATGTATGTACTTTGGTTTTAATGTGATGATGAACTTCTATTAATTTGGTCACTTAATTATCTATTTATGATGTTCTGTAATGGTTTTTGACACACTTAATTATATATAATGCACGCAGATGAACCGGCAATGGATGTACGATGACAGACACACCTCCGAGTACATTAAGGGCGTGCATGAGTTTCTGAATGCGGCTGAGGCAAACAAGCAGAATGATTTTATGTGTTGTCCATGCACTAAATGTGGGAATACAATGTCTTACTCTAACCGGAAAATCCTTCACTCCCACCTGCTTTATAAGGGTTTCATGCCACACTATAATGTTTGGACGAGGCACGGAGAAATAGGGGTTATGATGGAAGACGGCGAAGAAGAAGAGTACGATGACAACTATGTGCCCCCTGAATACGGTGATGCTGCAATGGGGGGAGCTAGTGAAGATCAAGAGGAACCAGACGATGTGCCCAATGATGCTGCAACGGGTGAAGCTGCTGAAGATCAAGAGGGACCAGATGATGATCTTCGCCGGGTCATTGTCGATGCAAGGACGCAATGCGAAAGTCAAAAGGAGAAGCTGAAGTTCGATCGCATGTTAGAGGATCACAAAAAAGGGTTGTACCCCAATTGCGAAGATGGCAACACAAAGCTTGGTACCGTACTGGAATTGCTCAGTGGAAGCCAGAGAATGCTGTGGCACATCCCTAGCTTCTGTCTGCCTAGTGCTAGATTGGTTGTTGCATCATGTCTAAACTTTTCTTTAAACTGGAATTGAGGATTGTTCAAACCCTAGCACCAAAACAACCCAACTAGGTTCAACCTAAAAATATTTTCATTGTACCCAAAGTGCCTCAAGAAAAGTTCATGATTTTTGGTTAAGGTAGAAACCCCTGCCAAAAATGATGAATATATTTCTAGGACATTTTTGGATTTTTGAATTAATCCATTTTGTATTTGAATTGGGGCATTTAAATTCTTTAAATAGTTTAAATGCTCTAATAATTGTGAAACTAGTTGAGGGCTGTTAGAAATAATTCAATAGGTGCCCACAATTTATTTCATGATGTATCAAAATGGTTTGGTCTTTGAACTAAATCAAAAACATACAAAAGAAATAGAAAACAGAAACAAAACCAGAGTTAGAGAGAGGGAGAGTTTTACCTGGCAGCCCACTTACCTAGTGGCCCAGCCGAAACGGCCCAGCTGCAGGCCCAGCCCGCTACCGCCTCCTCCCTGTTGTCTTGCTCCTCTCGCCAGGAGGACGGGAGGCGCGTGCCCGGCGCCTGCGGCCACACGCCATGGCCACCTCCTCTCCCCTTGCCTGCCTGCCCTCCCAAACGTCGATGTGGACGCCACACACACCCCTGGAACCCCCTCGACCTATCCCCGTGCTTCTTTCCCCTCCTCTGTCTCTCTCCCCCGCTTCCCTCGCTTGCGTCCGAGGCCGCCGACGAGCACCACCGTAGCCACCGCGCAAGTCTCGCCTCTCCGCTGCGTCCAGTCGCTCAGCCGACGTCCGTGTCCCCTCCACGCCGACTGAAACAAGCCGAGGAGCACTAGGTCGTCGCCTTCGAGCTCGTCACCACCGCATCTGCTCGCCGGACTTCACCGATCGATTCGCCGCCCCGACGCGTCCCCGAGCCCACTGACACTCCCAACGGACTCGCGGTGAGCCCCCGAGCCGTTTCCCCCTTCTCCCCTAGTCGCGTTCGACCTCTAGGCCATAGCTCCGCCATGGTAGAACCCCGGCCGCCGCTGAACTTGTCGCCGCCGTGGCCACAGCCGCCTCTACCCATTTTTGAGCGCGTCACCGTGCTCAGCACATCACCAGGAGGCCGTAGCACCCAGCCGTTCGTCCCCTCGTGCACCACAGCATCGACTCCGTCGATGCCCGACCGCCGGCCGCCGCCGCGAGCTCGTTTCCAACGAGTTCCGGCCACCCCAGTGACCGCTTCCACCACCAACCGACGCGGCCCGATGTGCTGCGTCCGTAGAACCCAGCCACGCGAGCTCCCGTCACCGGAAACGGCCGGGAGGGCAACTCCGGCAAGCCACCGCCGTGTTTTTGGTCGCCGGCGCCTATCGCTAACGTGGCCGCTTACTTAGGGGCTAATCACCCCACTAACTAACCACCTGGACCACTGACACATGGGCCCCACACACTTAATTAAGCACAGTTTAGTTTCTGTTTAGTTTTAACTAAGGAGAGTGGCCCCACGCGTCAGCATTGACCACGCTGACGTGGCCCTTGACCGGCCCCACATGTCAGCGACCCTAACCAGCCCTGGGTCACTGACCAATGGGTCCCACGCGTCAGGTTTGACCCTGGCCGACCCTTTTGACTAGGTGATGTCAGAGTGACACAGTGCTGATGTCATAAATGCTTTTCTGGAATTTTAAATAAATCAGAAATGATTTATTTATTTCAGAAAATAGCCAAAACTTCTAAAAATCACAGAAATTAATCTATAACTCAGATGAAAATAATTTATATATGAAAATTGATCAGAAAAATCCAAGGATTCTGTTTATGGCATTTTCATGCATGTTTGAATAACTTACCGCCACTGTTTAGGACAATTTGAATAATTGGCGTTTGAATAATCACATATGGAGTTTGAATTTGAACCTTTGGTTCAAACCAACTTCATTTAATTTGGTTGCTAGTTGCATTAGGCCAAATCACATCATATTGCCATGTCATGTTCATGCATCATATTCTTGCATTGCATTGATTGTGTTCTTTCTCTGTTTGTCGGTTTTGTCCCCTCTCAGTAGACGATGTTCCGACGATGAGTTCGATGACACCGATGAAGAACTATTACTATCTTCGGAAGTGCCAGGCAAGCAAACCCCCATTGAGCATCCCGATACAATCCCACTCTCTCGCTCCTGCTCTCTTTTACTGCATTAGGACAACAACATTTTGAACTGCTTTTTGCTGCGGTAGCTGAACCCCTTTCCTCTGCATGACCTGTCATTGCCACAATAAATAGTTGAAACCCACTAGCATGAGTAGGAGTTGTTTGAGCCATGTTGTGCCTACTCATTCATGCTTTCTGGTTATGCCTGCTATTGCTTAGAGTTGTGTCAGGTCTGATTCATCAGGGATGAATTGGAAAGTTATGAACATGTCCTACTGTTGAGAGCTAAAGTGTGTGAACACGTTTTGGTAAAGGTAGCGGTGAGAGGCCATGTAGGAGTACATGGTGGGTTGTCTCACTGGAACCGTCCTTAAGAACTGAGTTCTGTGTAAGTTGTCCAATGACTAGCTACTACCACACATTGGGTTCCGGTAACTCGACCCCTCTCGACTTATTAATCAACTAGATCTCTGTCCAGGAGTTGCAACTCGTTTCTGGTGTTTGTAGATAATGCTAGTAGTCTACCAAGTGGCACCCGGTACAGGTGGGCTTGGGACAGACTAGGTGCAGTGGCCCGGTGTGCCAAGTGGCACCCGGTTGGTGGGCTTGGGAACCCTGCACACATCATTTGGGGCCGTGAGCGATGATGTCTACACACGCTTCTACTCTTGTAGACTATGTTGGGCCTCCAAGCGCAGAGGTTTGTAGGACAACAACAATTTCCCTCAAGTGGATGACCTAAGGTTTATCGAACTCAGGGAAGTAGAGGTTGAAGATGGTCTCTCTCAAGCAACCCTGCAACTAAGATACAAGAAGTCTCTTGTGTCCCCAACACACCTAATACACTTATTAGATGTATAGGTGCACTAGTTCGGCGAAGAGAGGTTAAATGGCAAGTGATATGGATGGCAAAACAAGGTAATATAAATATGTAATAAAAAGTGCAGCAAGCAAACAAGTAGTAAACGTGAGCACAAACGGTATTGCAATGGTGGAAACGAGGTCTAGGGTTCATACTTTCACTAGTGGCAACTCCCAACAACATTAACATAATCGAATCACATGATATTTCCCATAAAACATGCAAAGGGGACGCACTCGGAGGTCATTCCTTCGTGGTCAAGAGAGGACGAGAATTATGTAGGGCTACAAAAACACACCTCAAAGTTCGTAGTTCTCAATCTAAGGATTTCCCAATGTCACCGCGGCCATCCAAAGAGAGTCCCACAATCACCACAACATATCTAAAGGATAGTCAAAGACAAGCACCAAGAGACTCTCAATCTTCAATCAACACACAAGAGAGGAAATCACTCATGAATGTTCTAATCCATGTCCAATAGACCGCTGTCACCTTGGTCTCGGGGATTATACTAGATAAAGACAAGTGAGTACATCAATCCAATACATAGAGGAAGGGGAAATATCATGGGATCACCCTAGATTAACATAGCCTATGATCACAACGAAGATCACATCATGGGAGAGAGAATTGACCACATAGCTACTGGTAAGAACCTCAGCCCCGAGGAGGAACTACTCCCGCATCATGGAGGGAGGAAGCAACGTCGATGGAGATGAATCCGGGGGCACTTTCCCGTCCCGACAGGGTGCCGGCGCAGGAATTCTGGTCCCCCGAAGCTTGATGGCGATGGCGGCGGAGATCGGAATCGCGTTTGGAGAAAAGGGGTCCGGAATCAGGGTTTTCTCGACGGACCTTAAATATATGCCAAAGGGGGTCACCGGGGGAGTCCTGGGGGGCCCAGGCGCCCCCCCGGCGCGGCCCAGGGGAGGGGGGGGCGCCACCAGGGCACCTGGAGCCCTGGTGGCTCCCCCGGCTGTCCTTCGGCCGCACGGTAGCTCTTGGAACGCTGATTTTTTATATATTTTTTCTGGATTTTTCCTGGCAGTTCTCGTAATGTGAAAACCTGAAATACAAAAACAGCCGAAAACAGAAACTAGCACTGGGGTGCACTGAGTTAATAGGTTAGTCCAAATATGATCAAAAGTGTATGGAAGTGTATAAATATCATAGCAATATCACCCAAAAGAGGCATGGAGCAAGCAGAAATTATAGATACGTTTTGGACGTATCAACATCCCCAAGCTTAATTCCTGCTCGTCCTCGAGTAGGTAAATGATAACAAGAATAATTTCTGTGGTGACATGCTATTAACCATATAGGACTTATTCATAGTCATATGACAAAAGCTTACTGAGACAATGAATCTGTAGTAATTAAGTTGCCTCATGAGAAAATCACAAAGAACTGAAAGTTTTACAATATGATACTGAAACATCAAATAGATTTGCAATGAACATGATGTGCAAATATGATAAAGTGATATCTAGCTTGCCCCCTTTAGTGAAGCAAAACATAAATGCAGGGGCACCTTCAAGGTTTAAGTGATGACTAGATACAATGATTTCAGAATAAACGATATCACAATCATGCAAAAGACAATGCTACTTTGGGACAATGCACATTACACTCAGAATGACAATCATGCTCTCAGTAGTTGGTGCTTTAAAAGAAGGTGGAGACTCAACATAAAAGTAAAAGAATGTCCCTTCGTAGAGGGAAGCAGGGATTACTCATGTGCTAGAGTTTTTTTTATTTTGAAAACATAGAAGCAATTTTGTCAACGGTAGTAATACTTCATATGTGTTATGCATAAGACATCCTATAAGTTGCAAGCCTCATGCATCGAATACCAATAGTGCTCGCACCTTGTCCTAATTAGCTCGGATTTCCATGGGTTATCATTGCATTACATATGTTTCAACCAAGTGTCACAAAGGGGTACCTCTATGCCACCTGTACAAAGGTCCAAGGAGATAAATCGCATTTGATTTCTCGTTTTTGATAGATCTCAACTTGAGGACATCCATACCGGGACAACATAGAAAATAGATAATGGACTCCTCTTTAATGCTTAAGCATTCATAAGAGGTTGAGGATTAATGTCCAAGTTAAAACTTCCACCA
Organism: Secale cereale; assembly: GCA_902687465.1. Taxonomy (NCBI): domain Eukaryota; kingdom Viridiplantae; phylum Streptophyta; class Magnoliopsida; order Poales; family Poaceae; genus Secale; species Secale cereale. The sequence continues at coordinate 52,182,704 of LR738711.1, read as the reverse complement.
TGATACATGGCTTTGGTTGGCGGCCCAATGTTCTTCTCTAATAATATGCATACTCAAACCATTCAACTCATGGCAAATCACCCTTCGGACAAGACGAACATGCATAGCAACTCACATGATATTCAACAAAAGTGTAACAGTTGATGGCGTCCCCAGAAACATGGATACCGCTCAGCAAGCAACTTATAAGAAATAAGATACATAAGCGACATATTCTTTACCACAATAGTTTTTAAGCTACTTTCCCATGAGCTATGTATTGCAAAAATGAAGGTTTTTAAAGGTAGCACATGTAAATTTACTTGGAGTGGCGGTGAAATACCACATATAGGTAGGTATGGTGGACTCATATGGCATAACTGGATTAAAAGAATGTGGATGCACAAGCAGTCAGTCCGCTTAGTACAGGTGGAGGTTAGCAAAAGACTGGGAGCGACCAACTAAAAGAGCAATGACGGTCATAATCATGCAGAGCGACAAGGCAACATTGAATCAGGCATGGTAGTTATATCGTTACTCAGAAACAAAAGATCATCAAGGCTTGACAGACTTTCTTTACATTCTTAAATATGCGTGAGCATACGCCAAGTCAATCAAAATAAATTCTTGAAGGAAGATATTACTAAACCATACCACATCATAGGCAAACAAATCAAGTTGGTACTCCAATAACACATTGGGAATCCCCCAGCTATTTGAGACTAACCACAAGAAAACATGAACTACTAAGCGCCATTATGCACGTAGCATCTTTATCATAGACACATCAACCAATGCAACGGAAGCAAACTCTCTTAATAAGGTGAGCATGGTAATTAAAGAGAGTTCAAGCAACCAACTAAACAAAAGCTCTTTGAAAAGATAAGCATGAATACTAAGAGCTGAACATGATAGTAGCTATTAAAAGACAAAGAACACACACAGCAAAGATAAACATGAAAATTCTATGTTGTGTTCTAGGTTGAAGTGGAGCGTGTTTCTCTCCCACACAAAGAAAGCTGAGTTCCAACTCGTTATGAAAAACAAGCAAAGCTAAAGAAAACTAAAAATGAAACTAAAAGCAAGACGCTCCAAGCATAGCACATAACACATGAAGTGATAAAAATATAGTGGAACGAAAGACGAACTGATAATGTTGATGGAGAAGGGGATGCACGGGGGCATCCCCAAGCTTAGACGCTTGAGTCTCCTTGAATATTTCTTGGGGGTGCACGGGGGCATCCCCAAGCTTGAGCGCTTGACACTCCTGAATCTTTTTATCATCTTTCCTCGCACACTTGAAAACTCCCTTCATACATAACTCATCAGAATCTGATTAGCGAGGTTAGTACCCATAATAAAATAATTGTTCCTTGCTGGAAATAAAGATATTCTTGAAGTTCAACTGTTTCTCAAGATTGCCAAAAGGTTTTTGCAAAGAAAAAGCAAGCTCTTGGTTTGCAAAATGAAAGAAAGGCAAAATAGGACAGAATCTGTGAAAAACAGAACAGCAGGTAGTAAATGATTTGTTCGGGGCACTTCTGCAACTCTAATAAAAAACTCATAACAGACGCACGAAAGACAATTGTATAGAGCACGCTGTTAAAAAAATTCAGACCAAAAAGATGATCTGGTGATTTTATACGAATTTTTCTATCCAAGGACAGAATCTGTTTCCTGGACAGCACGTCACAACTTTTGAACTTTCTTGCAATCAGAGGCTACACTTGGCACAAAGCTGAAAAATAAAGATACAATGATGATGCTACTGTAGTAACAACATCAAGACACAACAAAAAGCAAAATAAAATTTTATTCATTGTGGGCTGCCTCCCAAAAGCGCTTTCTTTTATGCCTTTAAGCTAGGCATAGGACTTTAATGATGCTCTCGTAAGAATAAGAGTTGAAGAACAAAAAGGGCATCAAGAAGCAAATGCCAAATACATTTAAGCCTAACATGCTTCCTATGCATAGGAATATTGCAATAGAATAAATCATTGAAGCACGAAGCAACTAGCATAGGAAGGCAAAACAAGCATAACTTCAAAATATTCACCATAAAGAGAGGAAACTTCTTATTATTAAGATATTTAGAACCAAGCCTCCCTCTCTCATTATAAATTCCAGTGGCATCATGGATGAACTCAACAATATAAGCATCACATAAAGCATTGTTACCATGATCCACATGCAAAAAGGTACTCTCACTCCCCACATAAGCATAATTTTTCTCATTGGTAATAGTGGGAGTAGGACTATCATAAACAACTTGAACACTATAGATTAGTTGTATATTAGGAGGGTGGTGTTCAACAAGGGAGTAATTCCCTTCATGATTATGACAAGTTTCATAAGGATAATTTCTCCTTATGTCATAGGTACCTTTATAATCACTATAGATTGGAGTTATAACATCATCATGGTAGAGAAGAGCATTATCATTGCTAGCAACTATATTTGTAAACATGTTGTCTTTATTCTTACTAGCAAGAGAATTATCAATTATCACATCACTAGTGGGGATAGGATTTGCAATCCTATCATCCCCAAGCTTAGAGCTTCCCATATCTTCACTTTCAGAGTTGGTACCAAAAAGATTTTCAAGATCATAAGGAGCATTATCATCATTTTCCCAATCACAATAAGTAACATGCATATCATAATCAAAATCATCTTCAATAGTACCTACGGACGTATCATCAAGATGATAATTAAGGCAATAAACTTCACCTTCTTCTTTAAACTTACAACCGTTAGGATAAAAGTTGATGGGAGGAATATGCTCAGGCCAGGTTGATACCCATTCTTCTTCCTTCTTGCTCCTTCTCCTCCTCCTCTTCTTTTTCTTCTTCTTCACCTTAGGAGGGGGTAGTTGGAGATGAAGCTTCTCCACATATCCTGGTTTATCATTAGAAACAATAGGGGAAACTTGGGAGAAACTCTCCTTTTTATTAGCAGAAATATAAGAGACATTTTTATACTTTGGTAAAGTTCCCTCCTTTCTAATCTTACTTATGTAATCATTTTCATGGCAATTAACAACACAATAGAGATGGCAATTTTGCAAAGTGTTTTTTATTCCTATGGCATTATCATCCGGCCAAGAAGTATTTTCTGATAACTCTTCACACATAAAAAATAACATAAGCTCATCATAAAGATCAGAGGTGATCATGTTATCACACAACCGGTTAATAGTTATGTTTTGAAAGTTCATGCATTGAAAATTAAAAGTGACCCTCTATACGGCAAAGTTCACAAGTAAAAGGATAAAGGTCACACAATTCTCTAGCAATTTCATTTAAATCTCTGACCCAAGTGATTGTTCTTTCATGCTTATGTTGCTTACAATACTTCTCTTCTTCAATCATAGGCCTTTCACAAGGTCTATCCACTCCACAAAAATTAACATGCTTATATAAAACTTCATTTTTAGGAATTGGATCATGCATGTTGCAATCATCATGAACAATTTCATTTTCTTTGCAAGTCTCTTTAAAAGGTTTATGATACTTGATCCAATCCTCCTTAGGCATATTAAGATGTGAAGCAAAAGATTTGAGGAAATCAACAAGGAGTTGAGAATCAAGCCCAAACTTAGCACTAAACTTATTAAAACTTGTAGTTTCAACAAAGGACTTAATGCAATCATACTCATAAATTATACCTGACTCTTTATCTTTGTCGATCTCCCAATCTTCAGTGTTGCGTTGAATTCTTTCAAGGAGTTCCCATTTAGCATCAATCTTTTTGTTTGTGAAAGAACCCATAGAGGAAGCGTCGAGCAAATCTTTATCCTGTCGAGAGAGCCTCGCATAGAAGTTAGTAATAATAATATCTTTGGGGAGCCCATGGTTAGGACATTTTAGCATTAACGTTTTCAGTCTCCCCCAAGCTTGAGCTATGCTCTCTCCGTCACGAGGATACAAATTATAAACATAATTCCTATTCTCATGGACTTCATGAAGAGGATAAAACTTGGAGTAAAAGAGAGACTGGATCTCTTCCCACTCCAGCAGGTGAGAGTCATTTAGTAGCCTATACCATTCCAATGCTTTTCCTTTCAGTGACAAGGCAAATAATTTCCTCATGACAAACTCCCTCGATACACCTGCAAGCTTAAATAATGAACATAGTTGTGACAGGTATAGCAAGTGTTCACCGGGATGTCTGTCTCCTGCATAACGATTAGCCAAAACATAATCGATAATACCAGCCGGTTATTTTATAGGGCACGATTTCAGTAGGAGGAGGAGCAACCACCACAGGTGTGGGGCGTCCTCCCGCAAGCAACGATCCAATAGCACGGTTTTCCATAAACATAACTAGTGAAATAAAAACAAGAAACAAAAAGATTTAATTGCAAGATCTAAAGATATACCTTCAAGCGCTCACCTCCCCGGCAACGGCGCCAGAAATAGCTTGATGTCTACACACGCTTCTACTCTTGTAGACTATGTTGGGCCTCCAAGCACATAGGTTTGTAGGACAGCAGCAATTTCCCTCAAGTGGATGACCTAAGGTTTATCGAACTCAGGGAAGTAGAGGTTGAAGATGGTCTCTCTCAAGCAACCCTGCAACTAAGATACAAGAAGTCTCTTGTGTCCCCAACACACCTAATACACTTATTAGATGTATAGGTGCACTAGTTCGGCGAAGAGAGGTTAAATGGCAAGTGATATGGATGGCAAAACAAGGTAATATAAATATGTAATAAAAAGTGCAGCAAGCAAACAAGTAGTAAACGTGAGCACAAACGGTATTGCAATGGTGGAAACGAGGCCTAGGGTTCATACTTTCACTAGTGGCAACTCCCAACAACATTAACATAATCGAATCACATGATATTTCCCATAAAACATGCAAAGGGGATGCACTCGGAGGTCATTCCTTCGTGGTCAAGAGAGGACGAGAATTATGTAGGGCTACAAAAGCACACCTCAAAGTTCGTAGTTCTCAATCTAAGGATTTCCCAATGTCACCGCGGCCATCCAAAGAGAGTCCCACAATCACCACAACATATCTAAAGGATAGTCAAAGACAAGCACCAAGAGACTCTCAATCTTCAATCAACACACAAGAGAGGAAATCACTCATGAAAATATTGTTCTAATCCATGTCCAATAGACCGCTGTCACCTTGGTCTCGGGGATTATACTAGATAAAGACAAGTGAGTAAATCAATCCAATACATAGAGGAAGGGGAAATATCATGGGATCACCCTAGATTAACATAGCCTATGGTCACAACGAAGATCACATCATGGGAGAGAGAATTGACCACATAGCTACTGGTAAGAACCTCAGCCCCGAGGAGGAACTACTCCCGCATCATGGAGGGAGGAAGCAACGTCGATGGAGATGAATCCGGGGGCACTTACCCGTCCCGGCAGGGTGCCGTCGCAGGAATTCTGGTCCCCCGAAGCTTGATGGCGATGGCGGCGGAGATCGGAATCGTGTCTGGAGAAAAGGGGTCCGGAATCAGGGTTTTCTCGACGGACCTTAAATATATGCCAAAGGGGGTCACCGAGGGAGTCCTGGGGGGGCCCAGGCGCCCCCCCGACGTGGCCCGGG
>LR738711.1:52148770-52177095 GCA_902687465.1 Secale cereale | reverse complement strand
GGGGCGCCACCAGGGCGCCTGGAGCCCTGGTGGCCCCCCCGGCTATCCTTCGGCCGCACGGTAGCTCCTGGAACGCTGATTTTTTATATATTTTTTCTGGATTTTTCCTGGCAGTTCTCGTAATGTGAAAACCTGAAATACAAAAAACAGCCGAAAACAGAAACTGGCACTAGGGTGCACTGAGTTAATAGGTTAGTCCAAATATGATCAAAAGCATATGGAAGTGTATAAATATCATAGCAATATCACCCAAAAGAGGCATGGAGCAAGCAGAAATTATAGATACATTTTGGACGTATCAAGCGACACCCCGGCCGGATCTCCTTACGGACGGAACCCGAATAGGCGATAAACCTGGACTAGAGTCTTGTGTGGTTAGTCAGGTCGTGGCCGACACCCTCGCCAAGCTTCCGCTTGAAGGTTGCCGAGATACACGACATGTACATGGCGGTAAATGGCGAGAGCGTGTGTGAAGGAGTACACCCCTGCAGGGTTAACATGATCTATTCGAATAGCCGGGTCCGCGGTTATGGACTTCTTGGATGCTTATGTGGTACATAGACAAGTGAAAGTGGATACTCTAAAATGCTCAAGGCAAGCGTGAGTGCTATGGATGGCCTTCTCGTAGGTAGACGGGAATGGATCCATAGTGGTGTATTGATTGGTGAATTTGTGGACTCGTGTGCGCCACCTCAAAAGAGTTACTTGCAGTCGTAGTTCAGGATAGCCACCGAGTCAAAGCTGGCTTGCTGCTGTTAAGCCCCACCATCCCTTTGTTGATACTGATGCATATGTAGCTAGTTCCGATGTAAGTCTTGCTGAGTACCTTTGTACTCACGTTTGCTTAATTTATGTTTTTGCAGAGAGACTTTAGTCTCGCTAGAGTTTCCGCGTGGACTTCGACGTTTAGCTTGTTACCTCAGCTACGATCTTGTGCCCTTGGGAGGGTCTTGTAGTTAGTCAGGCTTCTCAGCCTTTTTCATTTGTAGTTGTCTGTACTCAGACATGTTATGCTTCCGTTGCCTGTATGCTATGTATGTTGGGTCATGTGACCCCTGTTTGTAATAAATGCTATGATGGCTCTTCTGGGCCTTTATCTATATGAGTTGTTGAGTTATGTTGTGACGCTATGTTGTACATCACATACTTGCATGTTATGCGTACGTGTAATGTGTATTGCTATGTGTGGGATCCCACACCTAGTTGTTTACCCTTGGTAGCCTATCTTACAGGGAAATGTCTCCTAGTGCTTCCACTGAGCCTTGGTAGCTTGCTACTGCTCCGGAACACTTAGGCTGGCCAGCATGTGTCCTGCTTCATTCCTGTGTCTGTCCCTTAGGGGAAATGTCACGCGTTGTTCCTTTAAGTCCTTGTAGCTTTCTACGACTTGGGTTCATACGTTGATGACCGACACGTTCGTTGCTGGGTCATGTATACTTGTCTCTGTAATTTAGTGCCACTTTTGGTTTATAACTGGTCATGTCGGCCCGGGTTCTCTGTCATATGGATGCTAGCGACACTATCATATACGTGTGCCAAAATACGCAAACGGTCCCGGGCCAGGTAAGGTGGCTCCCGTGGGGATACCGTGCGTGAGGCTGCAAAGTGATATGAGGTGTTACAGGCTAGACCTGTGTGACTTAGGATCGGGGTTCCGATAGGCTGACAAAGGATTTGAGAAGCTACTGAAAATATTGAAGAAGAAGCTTCCGAAGGATAATGAATTGCCCGACAGTACATACGCAACAAAGAAGGTCGTATGCCCTCTAGGATTGGAGGTGCAGAAGATACATGCATGCCCTAATGACTGCATCCTCTACCGCGGTGCATACAAGGATCTGAACGCATGCCCGGTATGCGGTGCATTGCGGTATAAGATGAGACGAGATGACCCTGGTGATGTTGACGGCGAGCCAGCCAGGAAGAGGGTTCCTGTGAAGGTGATGTGGTATGCTCCTATAATACCACGGTTGAAACGTCTGTTCAGAAATGGAGAGCATGCCAAGTTGATGCGATGGCATAGTGAGGACCATAAGAAAGATGGGAAGTTGAGTGCACCCGCTGACGGGTCACAGTGGAGAAAAATCGAGAGAAAGTACTGGGAGGAGTTTGCAAAGGACCCAAGGAACGTATGGTTTGCTTTAAGCGCGGATGGCATTAATCCTTTCGGGGAGCAGAGCAGCAATCACAGCACCTGGCACGTGACTCTATGTATGTATAACCTTCCTCCTTGGATGTGCATGAAGCGGAAGTTCATTATCATGCTAGTTCTCATCCAAGGCCCTAAGCAACCCGGCAACGACATTGATGTGTACCTAAGGCCATTAGTTGAAGAACTTTTACAGCTGTGGAATGGAAACGGTGTACGTGCGTGGGATGAGCACAGACAGGAGGAATTTAACCTAAAGGCGTTGATGTTCGTCACCGTCAATGATTGGCCCGCTCTCAGTAACCTTTCAGGACAGACAAACAAAGGATATCATGCATGCACACACTGTTTAGATGACACTGAAAGTATATACCTGAACAAATGTAGGAAGAATGTGTACCTGGGCCCTCGTCGATTTCTTCCGACCAACAATCAATGTCAAAAGAAAGGCAAGCATTTCAAAGGCGAGGCAGATCACCGGAAGAAGCCCGCCATGCGTACCGGTGATCACGTACTTGATATGGTCAATGATTTACACGTAATCTTTGGAAAGGGCCCCGACGCACTAGCTGTACCGAATGACGCTGAGGGACACACACCCATGTGAAAGAAAAAATCTATATTTTGGGACCTACCCTACTGGAAAGACCTAGAGGTCCGCTCTTCAATCGACGTGATGCACGTGACGAAGAACCTTTGCGTGAACCTGCTAGGCTTCTTGGGCGTGTATGGAAAGACAAAAGATACAGCTGAGGCACGGGAGGACCTGCAACGTTTGCACGAAAAAGAAGGCATGCCTCCGAAGCAGTATGAAGGTCCTGCTAGCTACGCTCTTACGAAAGAAGAGAAAGAAATCTTCTTTGAATGCCTGCTCAGTATGAAGGTCTGATGGCTTCTCGCCCCTCGTTGGTTACCCCAAGTGGAAGGTTTGAGATGTAGTGTAGCGGAAGTTTTCCCTTGGCAAAGATACCAAGGATCGATTTCCCCTGAGACTCCAAGGTTCAACAAGAAGGTGTCAACTGCTAACGGCGCCAGATACTTAGCAATCAACTTGGACCTGCACACAGATACAAATAACTTTGCTCCCAATGAGTACAGAGAGGTTGTCAATCCCTCTGGCCTTGTCGTTTACAAAGGATCAAACGCAAGAGATAATAGTGATAGGTATTGCTGCAACTAGTAAGTAAAAACGGAAAGTAAATAGCGGATGTGATCAGTGATGGTAATATGGACCGGGGTCCCATGATGTTCACTAGTGATGTCTCTCTCCCAAAAGACGATAAAACAGCTATGTGAGGTAAACGAATTACAGCTGGACAATTGACAGAATTATGTGCGCAAACCAATGCTAACTATGTTGCAAGAAAGGTAGAGGTTCAAAGCATGGGCGGTACGCCAAGGCAAGTAGACCAAAATCCATCTGCATCTACTACTAATCATCCACCTTGAGATATCTATCCAGAACATCTCGCTGGTATTAAGTTGCGAGTCCCACCCATAGTGTAAACTCAAAGCAACAGACAACTGCATTAAAAGAACTTTGCATAAAGTAAACAATCCTTGCACCCGCGAGTACAAGCACCGTTGTTTTCCCCCTTGTGGCAACAGCACATCCCCTAGACTCATGTTTCTGTCACTCAAGCTAGTCATCGAGGGGCATGAACCCACAATCAAGCATAACGTTCCCTCTTGGAGTCACTACCTACTACTTGACCAAAGCAATAAATAGCAAAGGAGAACATGCAAGAATTACTTAAGAACATAAATAGAAAAGAGGTAAATCAAATATATTACTCAAACACAATCTGAACATAATCTCACAATCCATCGGATCCCAGCAAACTCATCATAGCAACAACATAAGGATTACATATGTGCCTCGATCATGTAGGGCAGCTCACGAGGTCTAATTAGTGAAGCACAAGAAGGGGAGGAGAACATCACATAGCTACTGGTCATGGACCCATGGTCCAAGGGAGACTACTCACAACTCATCCGGGAGGCGTCCATGGTGGTGGAGAGGCTCCCGGTGGTGATCCTCCCCTCCGGCAGGGTGCCGGGAAGAGTTCTCCTGGTGCTCCCGATCTTGGAAGCGCGGCGGCGGCGGAACGGAGATGAGATCGCGAAAAAGGGTTCAGTCCTCGAGGGTTTCGGGACGCGTGTTAAATATATGCCAAAGGGGGGCATCAACGGAGACCTAGGGGGGCCAGGCGCCCCCCTAGCGCGGCCAGGAGGGGGGCCGCGCCACCAGGGCGCCTGGAGGCCTGGTGGCCCCCCTCCGGCCCTACTTCGGCCGTGTGGAAGCTTCCGGAACGCTGATTTTTTATATAATTTTTCCAGGATTTTTCTGGCAGTTTTCGTGACGGGAAAACCTGAAATACAAAAACAGCAGAAAACAGAAACTGGCACTGGGGTGCACTGAGTTAATAGGTTAGTCCAAATATGATCAAAAGTGTATGGAAGTGTATAAATATCATAGCAATATCACCCAAAAGAGGCATGGAGCAAGCAGAAATTATAGATACGTTTTGGACGTATCAACATCCCCAAGCTTAATTCCTGCTCGTCCTCGAGTAGGTAAATGATAACAAGAATAATTTCTGTGGTGACATGCTATTAACCATATAAGGACTTTTCATAGTCATATGACAAAAGCTTACTGAGACAATGAATCTGTAGTAATTAAGTTGCCTTATGAGAAAATCACAAAGAACTGAAAGTTTTACAATATGATACTGAAACATCAAATAGATTTGTAATCAGCATGGTGTGCAAATATGATAAAGTGGTATCTCGCTTGCCCCCTTTAGTGAAGCAAAAAATAAATGCAGGGGCACCTCCAAGGTTTAAGTGATGACTAGATACAATGATTTCAGAATAAACGATATCATAATCATGCAAAAGACAATGCTACTTTGGGACAATGCACATTACACTCAGAATGACAATCATGCTCTGAGTAGTTGGTGCTTGAAAAGAAGGTGGAGACTCTCGAACCGTGGCTTTTGTTGGCAAAGTTGAAAACCCGTGGTCGGAAACAAAAACTAAACATGTACCAGAGCTCTTGGTTTTAAAAACAGAGGTAATAATTATTTTTTTGGATATGCATGTTTCGTCAACGAATGCTAGCAGATAACTCAATTACTTCTCGAGCTAGACAAGTTTCGAGGAACGGCTCCCGAATGAGGACGATCACATCCTCTTAATCTCCTTTGTTTATCACTGCCAAAGTTTTCTGATTTCTCATGAACAAAGCGTCTAGGAGGGTTTGTTTGTTATATTATTTTTGAGCCGGGCGCACTCTTTGCCAGTTCCTTCTCGTATTATGGGTTTGCACATTAGACATGCAATCCCGGGGTGAAGCTTGTCCAACTTAAAAAGATCATGAATTAACTACTACTTCCTCATGAACTAAAACAGAGGCACAAAATAGAAATGCTTTTTTTTTTGAATAATTTCGAGATGGTACATGAAAGTCTTCGTTAGGAATGGCAGGTAAATACCATGTATAGGAAGGTATGGTGGACTCATATGGCATAACTGGTTTAAAGGAATTTGGATGCACAAGCAGTCAGTCCGCTTAGTACAGGTGGAGGTTAGCAAAAGACTGGGAGCGACCAACTAAAAGAGCAATGACGGTCATAATCATGCAGAGCGACAAAGCAACATTGAATCAGGCATGGAAGTTATATCGCTACTCAGAAATAAAAGATCATCAAGGGTTGACAGACTTTCTTTACAGTCTTAAATATGCGTGAGCATACGCCAAGTCAATCAAAATAAATTCTTGAAGGAAGATATCACTAAACCATACCACATCATAGGCAAACAAATCATGTTGGTACTCCAATAACACATTGGGAACCCCCCCAGCTATTTGAGACTAACCATAAGAAAACATGAACTACTAAGCACCATTATGCACGTAGCATTTTTATCATAGACATATCGACCAATGCAACAGAAGCCAACTCTCTTAACAAGATAAGCATGATAAATAAAGAGAGTTCCAACGACCAACTAAACAAAAGCTCTTTAAAAAGATAAGCATGAAAACTAAAAGCTCAACATGATAGTAGCTATTGAAAGACAAAGAACACACACAACAAGGATAGACATGAAAATTCTATGTTATGTTCTAGGTTGAAGTGGAGCGTGTTTCTCTCCCACATATAGAAAGCTGAGTTCCGGCTCGTTATGAAAAGCTAAAGAAAACTAAAAAGAAAACTAAAAGCAAGACGCTCCAAGCATAGCACATAACACATGAAGTGATAAAAATATAGTGGAACGAAAGACGAACTGATAATGTTGATGGAGAAGGGGATGCACAGGGGCATCCCCAAGCTTAGACGCTTGAGTCTTCTTGAATATTTCTTGGGGGGTGCATGGGGGCATCCCCAAGCTTGAGCGTTTGACACTCCTGAATCTTTTTATCATCTTCCCTCGCACACTTGAAAACTCCCTTCATACATAACTCATCATAATCTGATTAGCGAGGTTAGTACCCATAATAATATAATTGTTCCTTGCTGGAAATAAGGATATTCTTGAAGGTCTACTGTTTCTCAAGATTGCCAAAAGGTTTTTGCAAAGAAAAAGCAAGCTCAAGGTTTGCAAAATGAAGGAAAGGCAAAACAGGACAGAATCTGTGAAAAACAGACCAGCAGGTAGTAAATGATTTTTTCGGGGCACTTCTGCAACTCTAATAAAAAAACTCAGAACATACGCCCGAAAGACAATTGTATAGAGCACGTTGTCGAAAAAATTCAGACCAAAAAGGTGATCTGGTGATTTTATACGAATTTTTCTATCCAAGGACAGAATCTGTTTCCTGGACAGCACGTCACAACTTTTGAACTTTCTTGCAATCAGAGGCTACACTTGGCACAAAACTGAAAAGTAAAGATACAATGATGATGCTACTGTAGTAACAACATCAAGACACAACAAAAGCAAAATAAAATTTTATTCATTGTGGGCTGCCTCCCAAAAGCGCTTTCTTTTATGCCTTTAAGCTAGGCATAATGCATAGAGGAATCAATAATCATCATAATAATCGGAGTTATAAATTGCTTCAAATGATTCCTCAACAAGTTCACTCTTGTTCCTTCTAGGAAAGGGGTACACACCTTTTGCCTTCCCGCGTAAGCGGATTTGTCCCTTACCTATATCGATGAAGCGTTTAACCGCTCGGAGGAAGTCCCTTCCAAGCACTATATTTCCTTGGTTTGGCTTCATGATGAAGAAATCAATCATTGCAATCCCTTTAAGGAATTTAACTGGCACGTCTTTTATTCTTCCCTGGATTTCAGAAATATCTCCATTAGTGTGTTCATGATAAGATGATAATTTATCCATGTTAAATTTTAAAGAATCATGAACAATTTTTGGCATAGTAGAAACCATAGATCCAATATCACAATAAGCAAGGAAGTCTTGATTAGAGATGCTAATCCTAACCAAAGGCTCCCAATCATTGTCTATTTCCAAAATATCTCTCTTATTGGGTTTGGGTTTCTCTACCTTCATTAAGTCTAGAGCATCCATTCTCTTCTCAATAATATCAAGTCTATCTATGACAGTATCAAAGTTATGATCATAAACAAAGTAACTAGATAGACCATGTATAATTTTAAGAGCTCTAGCTTCATCACACTCTAGGAAATCTCCTTCAGCTATAATATCAAGAGAGTGTTTACACCATTTAAAAAGACCATGGTAAAAATTTCTAAGCACAATTTTTATAGGTATCCAAGGCATAATTCTCCTATGTGCATCAGAAATTCTGTCCCATGCCTTCTTTATATTTTCTCCATCCTTTTGATGGAAATCTAAAACTTCTGATTCCCTCAAAGCACCAAATCCTAACATGCTTGACTAAACAGAAAGGACTACTAGCAAATAAATTTTTTTTTGTGATTTTTGATAAAGGATACTAAAGCAAAAAACTGAAAGGTAAACTAACAAGACTAAAAAGCAAAGGTAAAAGATAGCGTGCAACTCCCCTATCTTGAAGAGTGGAGTCCCCGGCAACGGCGCCAGAAAACTTTGCTTGATGGCTTCTCGCCCCTCGTTGGTTACCCCAAGTGGAAGGTTTGAGATGCAGTGTAGCGAAAGTTTTCCCTTGGCAAAGATACCAAGGATCAATTTCCCCTGAGACTCCAAGGTTCAACAAGAAGGTGTCAACTTCTAACGGCGCCAGATACTTAGCAATCAACTTGGACCTGCACACAGATACAAATAACTTTGCTCCCAACGAGTACAGAGAGGTTGTCAATCCCTCCAGCCTTGTCGTTTACAAAGGATCAAACACAAGAGATAATAGTGATAGGTATTGCTGCAACTAGTAAGTAAAAACGGAAAGTAAATAGCGGATGTGATCAGTGATGGTAATATGGACCGGGGTCGCATGATGTTCACTAGTGATGTCTCTCTCCCAAAAGACGATAAAACAGCTATGTGAGGTAAACGAATTACAGCTGGGCAATTGACAGAATTATGTGCGCAAACCAATGCTAACTATGCTGCAAAGAAAGGTAGAGGCTCAAAAGCATGGGCGGTACGCCAAGGCAAGTAGACCGAAATCCATCTGCATCTACTACTAATCATCCACCTTGAGATATCTATCCAGAACGTCTCGCTGGTATTAAGTTGCGAGTCCCACCCATAGTGTAAACTCAAAGCAACAGATAACTGCATTAAAAGAACTTTGCGTAAAGTAAACAATCCTTGCACCCGCGAGTACAAGCACCGTTGTTTTCCCCCTTGTGACAACAGCACATCCCCTAGACTCATGTTTCTGTCACTCAAGCTAGTCATCGAGGGGCATGAACCCACAATCAAGCATAACGTTCCCTCTTGGAGTTACTACCTACTACTTGGCCAAAGCAATAAACAGCAACGGAGAACATGCAAGAATTACTCAAGAACATAAATATAAAAGAGGTGAATCAAATATATTACTCACACACAATCTGAACATAATCTCATAATCCATCGGATCCCAGCAAACTCATCATAGCAACAACATAAGGATTACATATGTGCCTTGATCATGTAGGGCAGCACACGAGGTCTAGTCGGTGAAGGACAAAGAGGGGAGGAGAACATCACATAGCTACTGGTCATGGACCCATGGTCCAAGGGAGACTACTCACAACTCATCCGGGAGGCGTCCATGGTGGTGGAGAAGCTCCCGGTGGTGATCCTCCCCTCCGGCAGGGTGCCGGGAAGAGTTCTCCTGGTGCTCCCGATCTTGGAAGCGCGGCGGCGGCGGATCAGAGATGAGATCGCGAAAAAGGGTTCCATCCTCGAGGGTTTCGGGACGCGGTGTAAATATATGCCAAAGGGGGGCGTCAGAAGAGGCCAGGGGGGCCCAGGCGCCCTGGCGGCGCGGCCAGGAGGTGGGCCGCCCCCTCTGGCCGCCTGGAGCCCTGGTGACCCCCCTCTGGCCCTACTTTGGCCGCATGGAAGCTTTCGGAACGTTGATTTTTCTATATATTTTTCCCGGGATTTTTCTGGCAATTTACGTAATGGGAAAACCTGAAATACAAAAACAGTAGAAAGCAGAAACTGGCACTGGGGTGCACTGAGTTAATAGGTTAGTCCAAATATGATCAAAAGTGTATGGAAGTGCATAAATATCATAGTGATATGTCCAAAATGCATCACTATTTTGTATCATAATTTATCCTTATACATTGATATATTTCACGTTACGGTGATGTTCTTATGTTGTTTTGGTCTATTTTACACAATTTGCAAACTTTTCGATGCCGAAGCAGCAGACGCAGGATTCAGCAGTAAAAAGTGGACGCTGAGTTGCTGAAGAAGAATACCTCCAAATTACCTGAAAATTGACGGGAGATATTTTTCAGACGGATCACGAAGGCACGCGAAAGGGCAACCAGAGGGGGGCCACAGGGTGCCCAGGCGCCCTGGGGGCGCCCCCCTTGGCCGCGCTGGGGGGACGCCTGGAGCCCCTGGCCCACCTCTGGCCGCCCCCTTTTGCATATATGCTCTCCGTTATCCAAAAACCCTAAGGACGGGAATTTTTACGGAGTTCCGCCGCCGCTCCATGGCGGAAACCTACAGAGAAGAAAAAGCCATCTCCGGCGGGCAGATTCCGCCGGGGAGATCACCTCCCGGAAGGGGAGATCGTCGCCATCGTCATCACCATCGTCACGGGCATCATCGAGATCATCATCAACATCATCCCCAACACCAGCACCATCTCCATCTTCATCCAAATCTCATCTTACAATCGCAACTTGTGTTGTAACTCGTACTACCTATCCTCTCTACTCCATCGGTGTTGATTACTACTTTGTGGTGAATGCTATTGAGTTTTGTTGGAGAAATATTATTATGTCCAGATTGTTTATCACCTATTTATCCCCACTGATCATGATCTCCTTTATGTCTCGTGAGTAGTTACCTTAGTTCTTGAGGACATGGGGAAAGTCTTGTTGTTAGTAGTCATATGCTGTTGAAGTAATATGTGTTGTTTGATACTTAAGTTGCGTTGTCATTCTACTAGTGGTGTTGTGTGAGTCGAACACCCAACACTTCGCCTTATCAAGGACCTAGGAGAATACATTGTGTATAAAGAATGCTTATGGTGGGTTGCCGGAGTGACAGAAACCTGAACCCTAGTTCGCACGCTTTTGCATAAGGGAATAATGGATCCTCGATCGTATTGCTATGGTTAGGCTTTTGCCTTAAATTCTATCTTGTATTTGCGGATGCTTGCAAGGTGTTTAATCATAAGAGTGCACTCATCTTAGTCTAGAGAGTGTACTAGCATAGATCCACCCACTCAACACTTATCAACACATAACATAGTATCGATACGGAATATGGTGAAAGCACATGACTACCTCTCACGTGTGTCCTCAGGAACGCTTTAGTCTTTATAAGTTTAGCTGCTAGGCCTCTCCTTTGCTAAGAAAGGATTGGGCCACTTGCTACTCTCAGTGCCTTTTACATTGCTTGCTTTTACTTTCCTGTTACTTATATCGAGAAACCCCTAAAAAGTTATCTTTCAGTGCTTGCAGTGATTTCTTGCTCAGAATCGCTTATCAATACCTTCTGCTCCTCGTTGGGTTCGACACTCTTACTTATCGAAAACACTGCAATAGATCCCTTACGGTTGAGGGTCATCAAGTACCGTTTTCTGGCGCCGTTGCCGGGGAGCGTAGCGCTATTGGTAAAGTGAAACTGCTAAGGAAGTTTTTATAATTCTGTTTTTGTTTTTTCCATTGCTGCTCTTTGTCCTTATGGATAACCCTGTTATTGGAGCGTTGCTTGCGGGAAGACGCCCCACACCTGTGGTGGTTGATCCTCCCCCTACTGAAATTGTGCCTTATAAAATACCAGCTAGCATTATCGATTATGTTTTGGCTAATCGTTATGCAGGAGACAGACATCCCGGTGAACACTTGCTATATCTGTCACAACTAAGTTTATTATTTAAGCTTACAGGTGTATCGAGGGAGTTTGTCATGAGAAAATTGTTTGCCGTATCACTTATAGATAAAGCTTCGGATTGGTATAGGCTTCTCGATAACTCACACTTGCTTGACTGGCAGGAGCTTATGTCTCTCTTTTACACTAAGTTTTATCCTCTTCATGAAATTCATCGAGACAGGAACTATATCTATAACTTTAGGTCTCGTGACGGAGAAAGCATTGCTCAAGCTTGGGGGAGATTGAAGTCCCTAATGCTCAAATGCCCTATTCATAAGCTTCCCAAGGAAATTATACTTACAAATTTTTATGCCAGGCTTTCTCGTCAGGATAAGGAGATGCTGGATGCCTCCTCTAGTGGGGTATTTCAGAAGAAGAGTGTTGAAGAAAGGTGGGATCTCATTGAAAGGATCCAGAGGAATACCGAAGATTGGGAAATTGATAAAGGTATTGAACCCGCTATAAATTATGAACATGATTATATTGAGAGCTATGTGAAAACTGAATACTTCAATACTTTTTGCTCTAAGATTGGTCTTGATTCCCATCTAGTGATTGATTTCTGTAAGAATTTTGCCTCTCATGTTGATTCTTTTAAAAAGAAGAGAGACCAGCACCATGAACCTTTTAAAGAGCCACCTATTGACATTTATGTTGCTGACCCTATTTTGCCGACAGTTATATATGAAAAGCCTCCTTTTCCCGCAAGGATAAAGGAGCACTCTTTTGTGACAGGCATAATAAATAAAAGTGAGAGAAGAGTTGATGAGCCTGAGGACCAGATCAAAGTCGATCCTCAAGTTGCATTGATTAATGACCTTGCTACTAATGATGTTTTGGATTCCAATATAAATTTTTGTGCTGTTTCCACTAACCTTGTCACAGCCAAGAATAAAGGCCCAATTTCAGGTACTCCAGTGGTATCTGTTAAAATAGGAGATCACAATTATTATGGGCTATGCGATTTGGGATCGAGTGCAAGCGCTATCCCCTATTCACTTTATGAAGAAATCATCGGTGAGATTTCCCCTTGTGAACTTGAAGAAGTTGATGTTACCATTCATCTTGCAAACAGAACAACTATCTCTCCTATAGGGATTGTGAGGGACGTTGAAGTCCTATGTGGAAAGGTAAAATACCCTACCGACTTTCTAGTACTTGGTTCAGAGAGGGACAATTTTTGTCCAATTATTTTTGGTAGACCTTTTCTTAGAACTTGTGGAGCTATAATAGATTGCAAGAAAGGTAAAGTTTCTGTTGAATTCGATGGTGAGCCATATGAATTTAATTTTCTAAGTTCTCTAAGCAGCCTTGTGGTACTGATTTACCCAGTGATGATAAAATTATTGAAAGTATTGCCTCTATTGCTATTCCCCCTAATGATCCTTTGCAGCAATACATGGAGGACCACGAGAATGATTTTCATATGCAGGAAAGAAATGAACTAGATGAAATATTCTTGAGGCAGCCTGCTATTCTGAAGCACAACCTTCCGGTTGAACCTTTGGGAATTTTATCAAAACCGAAAGATGATCCGGTGTTCGATCTTAAACCTTTGCCCGATACGCTCAAGTATGCTTATTTAGATGAAAAGAAAGTATATCCTGTTATTATCAATTCTAACCTTTCAGGATATGAAGAAGAGCGATTATTGGAAGTACTTCGAAAACACCGAGGCGCAATTAGCTATACCCTTGATGACCTTAAGGGGATTAGTCCATCTATCTGTCAACATACTATCAACCTTGAGCCTGATGCTAAACCAGTTGTTGATCATCAATGACGGTTGAACCCGAAGATGATGGATGTTGTGAGAACTGAGATTCTCAAGCTTCTGGCCGCAGATATTATCTACCCTATAGCTGATAGTAAGTGGGTAAGTCCGGTACATTGTGTTCCTAAGAAAGGAGGTACAACTGTGGTTCCTAATGATAAAAATGAACTAATACCTTAGAGAATTATTATTGGATATAGAATGTGTATTGATTACAGGAAGTTGAACAAGGCAACCAGGAAGGATCACTACCCGTTGCCGTTCATTGACCAAATGCTTGAAAGGTTATCCAAAAATACCCACTTTTGTTATCTCGATGGTTATTCTGGCTTCTCTCAAATTCATGTTAACACTGCCGATCAAGAGAAGACCACTTTTACTTGTCCCTTTGGTACTTATGCTTACAGGCATATGCCTTTTGGTTTATGTAATGCCCCTGCTACTTTTCAAAGGTGTATGTCTGCTATCTTTCATGGTTTCTGCGGGGATATTATGGAAGTCTTCATGGACGATTTCTCCGTCTATGGAACTTCTTTTGACCATTGTCTTCACAATCTTAATAAAGTTTTGCAGAGATGCGAGGAGACAAATTTGGTACTCAACTGGGAAAAGTGCCACTTCATGGTTAATGAAGGAATTGTTCTTGGTCACAAGATTTCCGAAAGGGGAATTGAAGTGGACACGGCTAAGATCGAAGCTATTGAGAGGATGCCCTACCCAAGGGACATCAAAGGTATTCGCAGTTTCCTCGGTCATGCAGGTTTTTATAGAAGATTTATTAAAGACTTTTCTAAAACCTCAAGACCCCTCACTAATCTTCTCCAGAAGGACGTTCCTTTTGTATTTGATGAAAATTGTAAGGAAGCTTTTGAAGTCCTTAAGAAAGCTTTAATAACCGCTCCTATAGTACAACCACCTGACTGGAATTTACCTTTTGAGATTATGTGTGATGCAAGTGATTTTGCTATTGGAGCTGTTTTAGGACAAAGAGTTGATAAGAAATTGAATGTTATACATTATGCTAGCAAAACTCTTGATAGTGCTCAAAGGAATTATGCTACTACTGAGAAGGAATTCTTAGCTGTAGTTTTTGCTTGTGATAAATTTAGACAGTATATCGTTGATTCCAAAGTTATTATTCATACTGATCATGCTGCCATTAAGTACCTTATGACAAAGAAGGATGCCAAGACAAGGCTTATCAGATGGGTACTCCTTCTTCAAGAATTTGATTTGCAGATTGTTGATAGGAAAGGAGAAGACAATCCGATAGCGGACAATCTTTCAAGGATGGAAGATATACCGCACGATCCCATCCCAGTCAACGATAGTTTTCCAGACGAGCAACTTGCCGTTGTAAAAGTACAATCTCTTTCCGAACCTTGGTATGCAGATTATGCTAATTTTATTGTTGCAAAGTATTTGCCTCCAGGTTTAACACTTCAGCAAAGGAAGAAGTTCTTTCATGATTTGAGGCACTACTTCTGGGATGACCCACATCTTTTCAAAGAAGGTCCCGACGGGATCGTGAGAAGATGCATTCCGGAACATGAGCAGAAGGACATTCTTAGACGGTGTCATGATAGTCCCTATGGAGGACATCATGCCGGTGAGAGGACTGCACATAAGGTTCTTCAATCAGGTTTTTATTGGCCTACTCTCTTTAAAGATGCTAGAAATTATGTTTTAGCCTGTGATAAATGTTAGAGAGTTGGTAACATTAGTAGAAGGAATGAGATGCCTATGAATTACTCACTAGTGATTGAACCTTTCGATTGTTGGGGGTTTGATTTTATGGGTCCTTTTCCTTCTTCGCACAAGTACACTCACATTTTAGTAGCTGTTGATTATGTGACCAAGTGGGTTGAAGCA
Source organism: Secale cereale (assembly GCA_902687465.1). Lineage (NCBI taxonomy): Eukaryota > Viridiplantae > Streptophyta > Magnoliopsida > Poales > Poaceae > Secale > Secale cereale. The sequence continues at coordinate 52,161,832 of LR738711.1, read as the reverse complement.
ATCCCCACTGAAAGTGCTGATCACAAGACATCTTTGAAAATGCTTAAAGATGTAATTTTTCCTAGGTTTGGTGTACCAAGGTATCTCATGACCGATGGAGGATCACACTTCACGCACGGAGCTTTTAGAAAAGCTTTGGCCAAATACGATGTTAATCATAGAATTGCTTCACCATATCATCCTCAAACTAGTGGGCAAGTTGAGCTCACCAATAGAGAGATTAAGTTGATCTTGCAGAAGACAGTAAACAGAAATAGAAAGGATTGGTCAAATAAGTTAGGAGATGCTTTGTGGGCATATAGAACTGCTTACAAAAACCCCATGGGCATGTCCCCCTATAAGATGGTGTATGGCAAGGCTTGCCATTTGCCATTAGAGTTAGAGCGCAAAGATTTCTGGGCTGTTAGAGAGCTTAACGCTGACCCAAAACTAGCTGGTGAGAAGCGTCTCATGAACTTGACTTCTCTAGATGAATGGAGAAGTGAAGCTTACGAGAGCGCTAAAATGTTCTAGGAAAAGGTAAAAAAGTGGCATGATAGGAAGATTCTAAAACGTGAATTTAATGTTGGTGATAAAGTTTTGTTGTTCAGATCCCGTTTCAGATTTTCTCCAGGTAAACTACTTTCCAGGTGGGAAGGACCATTTCATATTGAAGAAGTTTATCGGTCTGGAGCAATTAAGATTAATAATTTTGAAGGCACCAAACCTCAAATTGTGAATGGGCAAAGACTTAAACATTACATAGCAGGAGACCCTGTCAATGTTGATGTGAATATAATATACACAACAACCCACGAAGAACATGTTGCAGCCCTGTTTCAGACGCCAGCAGAAGCAGAATAAAGAAAAGGTATGTAGTACGGTAAGGAAACATCGCGAACCGCCATAAAAGTTCCGTATTACGAGTTTCTGCAAAATTAGTAAAATTCCGAGCCTAAGTGGAGCTGGAGACGACCTCCAGGGAGTCCAGGCGCCCCCTGGCGCCCCCCTGGGCCGCGCTGGGAGGCCGCCTGGACACCCGGGAGTCCGTCTCCGACCCCGCTTTGGTCCGTTACCTTCCTTTCTGTGCATAAATTTTTCCTATATATTTGCCCGGATTGTTCCGGCAACGTATCTTGCTATTTCGCGTGTTTTCTCTTCGATCTGTTTCTGCCAGGGAATCTTTCAGCTGAATTTAGGTGCCATGGCTTCTCCAAGTTCCCCCAAGGACAAGTTCGTCGTCAACGTCATCAACCCTTACCTCGCTGAGGTGAAGAAGCACCCTCAGATTGTTCGGATGGAGGACGGTGTCCTTCATCAAGAAGATCTGAAGGGACCTATCAAGGAGGGAAGCATCCAGGCCAGGCTGGAAGAAGTGGAGCAAGAAGTCTTCGAGTACAAGAAGATGATCGAGCGTGGTGTTGAAGCTAACTTTAACATCACCAACGAGCTGAAGAACTACTTCCTGAAGGAGATGAAGGAGATGTGCAAAGCATCACCGCGTCTGAAGAAAGAATTATAGAGCTCCAAGGGCAAATTAATGATCTACATAACCAGAACTGTGAGTATGAACTAAGGTTTATGCGCATGAGTTTGGGTGCTGAATGCAGGATTCAGGAGACGAGCTTCTCATATGAGACTGGAGAACCCCTTCCATGGAAGCGTTTCGCCAAGGACTACGTGATCAACGCCAACAAGGATGATGAGTGAAATCTCCTTGGGTAACGGCATTCCCTTGGCTTGTTCCAAGCTTGGGGGAGTGCCCGGTATCTTTATCTTTACCTTTTGTCTTTTAGAGTCAAGTAGAGTCGTATCATGTCTAGGGAGGTTATTATATGAGATAGGTGTGTGCATTGAGGTCTATCACTCCTTCGGTGAAGAATTGTATCCGTGAGTGTGAAGTCGTCCATGATGGAATATCAATGAGAAGTTTATTGGTTCCTTTTGCTGCATTCGGTATTCTCTTCACGCAATCGACCTTATATGATGATTCTTATGGGGAGTATTGACCTTATGTCAGGTATGGCTGTGAAAACTTTATTTAATCTTGGCAAACATAGCTTTGGTCATAACAACAAGCATGATTTTCTTAAAGTATCAACATAGCCAAAACCTTTATGTTATTATGCTTGAAGTGTTATGCTGACAAGGAAGACAACTTGATGTGTTATGCTTATTTCAATGTTCATGCTTTATATTGCTTTGCATCTTAGTCATCATCAGTTGTCTCCTCTCTCAAAACCTTTGCTAGCCTAACTCTGTACTAAGCGGTATTCTGCTTGTGCGTCCATACCCTTAAAACCAATACCTTCCATATGGGTCCACCATACCTACCTACTCGTGGTATTCCACTACCACCTCCTAAAAGTATATAATTTATGTGTTATCCTTAAATGTTCAAAATCTTTTATTTTGTGCCTCTGTTTTAGCTCATGAGGAAGTAATAGCTAATTCATAGTCTTCTTGAATTGGACAAGCTTCACCCCGGGATTGCATGTATAATGTGCAAACCCATAATGCGAGAAGGAACTGGCAAAGAGGGCGCCCGGCTCGAAAATAATATAACAAACAAACCCTCCTTCACGCTCTGTTCATGAGAAATCAGGAAACTTTGGCAGTGATAAACAAAGGAGAATAAGAGGATGTGATCGTCCTCGTGCGGGAGCCGTTCCTCGAAACTTGTCCAGCTCAAGAAGTAGTTGAGTTATCTATTAGCATTCATTGACAAATCATGCACCTCTCAAAACTTGTTTTCATTCTGTTTGATTTGAGGATAGCACATGAGTTTTCCCTACTACCCTAGAACAGGGCCTATCTTTTAATTTTAAGTTGAGTCAGTTATTTCTACTTCCTTCTATTTCTCAAAGAGAGCAGACGTTTGATGTTGATAAGGATTCATTCATATAAAGCTGCATTAAGATTTGTCATATCATATCCTTGTTGACATTATCATTCGATAAGTAAGTTGTTTGTCATGCCCAGCTAAGGCAAATATCTTCCTTTGTGCTAACACTTTCACTTCTTGCCTATTAACATGTTATTTCAAAAAGCTTCAATTGATCTCATCAAAATATAAGAGCAAAAGTTAAATCTATTTGTTGTTCTTTGACCAAAGGACATGTTTGCCATGATATAATGAGTTTCCTTGGCCCTACTTTCGAATATAAGTGTTATCACTCTTTTATAAGGGCTTTATGAATTGAAGATTGCTGTTGAGGATAATTGAGTTGGTAAAGAAACTATGATGCTTCTTGTCCGTATTCTATTTATCGACACTTCACTCTCTAAACTTATGGACAGGTTTACCGAGTTCATATTCGCTTGGGGACAAGCGAGGTCTAAGCTTGGGGGTGTTGATACGTCCAAAATGCATCACTATTTTGTATCATAATTTATCCTTATACATTGATATATTTCACGTTACGGTGATGTTCTTATGTTGTTTTGGTCTATTTTACACAGTTTGCAAACTTTCCGATGCCGAAGCAGCAGACGCAGGATTCAGCAGTAAAAAGTGGACACTGAGTTGCTGAAGAAGAATACCTCCAAATTACCTAAAAATTGACGGGAGATATTTTTCAGACGGATCACGAAGGCACGCGAAAGGGCAACCAGAGGGGGGCCACAGGGTGCCCAAGCGCCCTGGGGGCGCGCCCCCCTGGCCGCGCCGGGGGGCGCCTGGAGCCCCTGGCCCACCTCTGGCCGCCCCCTTTTGCATATATTCTCTCCGTTATCCAAAAACCCTAAGGACGGGAATTTTTACGGAGTTCCGCCGCCGCTCCATGGCGGAAACCTATAGAGAAGAAAAAGCCATCTCCGGCGGGCAGATTCCGCCGGGGAGATCACCTCCCGGAAGGGGAGATCGTTGCCATCGTCATCACCATCGTCACGGGCATCATCGAGATCATCATCAACATCATCCCCAACACCAGCACCATCTCCATCTTCATCCGAATCTCATCTTACAATCGCAACTTGTGTTGTAACTCGTACTACCTATCCTCTCTACTCCATCGGTGTTGATTACTACTTTGTGGTGAATGCTATTGAGTTTTTTTGGAGAAATATTATTATGTCCAGATTGTTTATCACCTATTTATCCCCACTGATCATGATCTCCTTTATGTCTCGTGAGTAGTTACCTTAGTTCTTGAGGACATGGGGAATGCCTTGTTGTTAGTAGTCATATGTTGTTGAAGTAATATGTGTTGTTTGATACTTAAGTTACGTTGTCATTCTACTAGTGGTGTTGTGTGAGTCGAACACCCAACACTTCGCCTTATCAAGGATCTAGGAGAATACATTGTGTATAAAGAATGCTTATGGTGGGTTGCCGGAGTGACAGAATCCTGAACCCCAGTTCGCACGCTTTTGCATAAGGGAATAATGGATCCTCGATCGTATTGCTATGGTTAGGCTTTTGCCTTAAATTCTATCTTGTATTTGCAGATGCTTGCAAGGTGTTTAATCATAAGAGTGCACTCATCTTATTCTAGAGAGTGTACTAGCATAGATCCACCCACTCAACACTTATCAACACATAACATAGTATCGATACGGAATATGGTGAAAGCACATGACTACCTCTCCCGTGTGTCCTCAGGAACACTTTAGTGTTTATAAGTTAGCTGCTAGGCCTCTCCTTTGCTAAGAAAGGATTGGGCCACTTGCTACTCTCAGTGCCTTTTACATTGCTTGCTTTTACTTTCCTGTTACTTATATCGAGAAACCCCTAAAAAGTTATCTTTCAGTGCTTGCAGTGATTTCTTGCTCAGAATCGCTTATCAATACCTTCTGCTCCTCGTTGGGTTCGACACTCTTACTTATCGAAAACGCTGCAATAGATCCCTTACGGTTGAGGGTCATCACATAGCAATATCACACAAAAGAGGCATGGAGCAAGCAGAAATTATAGATACGTTTTGGACGTATCAACATCCCCAAGCTTAATTCCTGCTCGTCCTCGAGTAGGTAAATGATAACAAGCATAATTTCTGTGGTGACATGCTATTAACCATATAAGAACTTTTCACAGTCACATGACAAATGCTTACTGAGATAATGAATCTGTAGTAATTAAGTTGCCTCATGAGAATATCACAAAGAACTGAAAGTTTTACAATATGATACTGAAACACTCAATAGATTTGTAGTGAGCATGGTGTGCAAACATGACAAAGTGGTACCTCGCTTGCCCCCTTTAGTGAAGCAAAACATAAATGCAGGGGCACCTCCAAAGTTTAAGTGACGACTAGATACAATGATTTCAGAATAAACGATATCATAATCATGCAGAAGACAATTGTACTTTGGGACAATGCACATTACACTCAGAATGACAATCATGCTCTCAATAGTTGGTGCTTTAAAGAAAGAAGGTGGAGACTCTCGAACTGTGGCTTTTGATGGCAAGGTTGAAAACCCGTGGTCGGAAACAAAAACTAAACATGTACCAGAGCTCTTGGTTTTTAAAAACAGAGGTAAAAATTATTTTTGGGATATGCATATTTCGTCAACGAATGCTAGCAGATAACTCAATTACTTCTTGAGCTGGACAAGTTTCAAGGAACAGCTCCCGCACGAGGACGATCACATCCCCTTAATCTCCTTTGTTTATCACTGCCAAAGTTTTCTGATTTCTCATGAACAAAGCGTGAAGGAGGGTTTGTTTGTTGTATTTTTTTTAATGAGCCGGGCGCACTCTATGCCAGTTCCTTCTCGTATTAGGGGTTTGCACATTAGACATGCAATCCCGGGGTGAAGCTTGTCCAACTAAAAAAGATCATGAATTAACTACTACTTCCTCATGAGCTAAAACAGAGGCACAAAAGAGAAATGCTTTTTTTTGATTAATTTCGAGATGGTACACGAAAATCTTCGTTAGGAATGGCAAGTAAATACCATGTATAGGAAGGTATGGTGGACTCATATGGCATAACTGGTTTAAAGGATTTTGGTTGCACAAGCAGTCAGTCCGCTTAGTACAGGCGAAGGTTAGCAAAAGACTGGGAGCGACCAACTAAAAGAGTAATGTCGGTCATAATCATGCAGAGCGACAAAGAAACATTGAATCGGGCATGGAAGTTATATCGCTACTCAGAAATTAAAGATCATCAAGGCTTGATAGACTTTCTTTACAGTCTTAAATATGCGTGAGCATACGCTAAGTCAATCAAAATAAATTCTTGGAGGAAGATATCACTAAACCATACCACATCATAGGCAAACAAATCATGTTGGTACTTCAATAACACATTAAAACCCCCCAGCTATTTGAGACTAACCATAAGAAAACATGAACTACTAAGCACCATTATGCACATAGCATTTTTATCATAGACATATCAACCAGTGCAACATAAGCCAACTCTCTTAACAAGATAAGCATGATAACTCAAGAGAGTTCCAGCGACCAACTAAACAAAAGCTCCTTAAAAAGTAAAGCATGAAAACTAAGAGCTGAACATGATAGTAGCTATTGAAAGACAAAGAACATACACAGCAAAGATAAACATGAAAAATCTTATGTTGTGTTCTAGGTTGAAGTGGAGCGTGTTTCTCTCCCACACAAAGAAAGATGGGTTCCAACTTGTTATGAACAGCAAGCAAAGCTAAAGAAAACTAAAAAGGAAACTAAAAGCAAGACGCTCCAAGCATAGCACATAACACATGAAGTTTTTAAAATATAGTGGAACGAAAGACGAACTGATAATTGTTGATGGAGAAGGGGATGTACGGGGGAATCCCCAAGCTTAGACGCTTAAGTCCTCTTGAATATTTCTTGGGGGTGCACGCGGGCATCCCCAAGCTTGAGCGTTTGACACTCCTGAATCTTTTTATCATCTTCCCTCGCACACTTGAAAACTCCCTTCATACATAACTCATCATAATCTGATTAGCGAGGTTAGTACCCATAATAAAATAATTTTTCCTTGATGGAAACAAGGATAATCTTGAAGGTCTACTGTTTCTCAAGATTGCCAAAAGGTTTTTGCAAAGAAAAAGCAAGCTCAAGGTTTGCAAAACGAAGGAAAGGCAAAACAGGACAGAATCTGTGAAAAACAGACCAGCAGGTAGTAAATAATTTTTTCGGGGCACTTCTGCAACTCAAATCAAAAAACTCAGAACAGACGCCCGAAAGCCAATTCTATAGAGCACGCTGTCGAAAGAATTCAGACCAAAAAGATGATCTGGTGATTTTATACGAATTTTTCTGTCCAAGGACAGAATCTGTTTCCTGGACAGCACGTCACAACTTTTGAACTTTCTTGCAATCAGAGGCTAAACTTGGCACAAAGCTGAAAAGTAAAGATACAATGATGATGCCACTGTAGTAATAAACATCAAGACACAACAAAAGCAAAATAAAATTTTATTCATTGTGGGCTGCCTCCCAAAAGCGCTTTCTTTTATGCCTTTAAGCTAGGCATAATGCAAAGAGATCAAGTCTTATCAAGAGTAAAAGAATAGCTAGCCCGTATAACAGACTCAAAAGGGAACTTAATCTTCTTTCTAGGGAAGTGTTCCATCCCTTTCTTGATAGGAAATTGGAATTCTATATTCCCCTCTTTCATGTCAATGATGGCACCAACGGTGCGAAGAAAAGGACGTCCCAAAATAATTGGACAAGAAGGTTCACATTCAATATCTATAATAGTAAAATCAACGGGAACATAATTGTCATTGACAATGATAAGAACATCGTCGATCCTCCCCAAGGGTTTCTTTATGGAAGAATCAACAAGACGAAAACCAAAAGAACAAGAATCAAAAGGTTTCAATTTAAGCATATCATATATTCTTTTGGGCATAACGGAGGTACTAGCTCCAACATCACATAAAGCATAGCAAGAGAAGTTATTCAACTTAATTTTAATCATAGGATCCCAACCATCTTCTAGCTTTCTAGGTATGGAGGTTTCTACCCTAAGTTTCTCCTCCCTAGCTTTGGTGAGAGCATTAGTGATATGCTCTGTGAAGGCAAGATTAAGCGTGCTAGTGCGGGGATCTCTAGACATCTTGTGAAGGAAATCAATAACTTCCGAAAGGGTGCAATTATCAAAATCGAGGTCACTACTATCAAGTAAAGTGGTAGTGGTGTCCTTTAGGCTCACTTGTTTGGTAGTTTCTATGGTCATAGCATCACCGTTAATAGGTCCAATGGGACCAGGAGTGCATTGGGTGCTAAGAGTTTGGATATCCTCAACAACTTGGATAGTAGCAACAGTGTGGTGGGTAGGAAGGTTCTTAATTCTATCTTCTTCCTCCTTTTCTCTAGCCCATCTCTCTTTAAGTTTAGCCAACATCCTAATGGTTTCATTAATTTGTACTTGAATAGCATTCATAGGAGTGGTCTTCCTCTCTTCAAGAGGGGAAGTTCTAATTTTAAGCAACTCTACCTCATGGGCTAAATTGTCTACCTTCGAAGAGAGATTATCTAGTTTGGCTAGTTTTTCTTCTACACTCTTATTGAAGGCTTTTTGGGTAGTGATGAAGTCTTTAAGCATAATCTCTAGTTCAGAAGTGGAGTTCTTGGTGCTAGGATAAGCATTGTTGTTCCCATAGGAATTAGAGGGGAACGGTCTAGGGTTGCTACCAAAATTACTCCTATAAGCATTGTTATTGAAATTGTTTCTAGAGATAAAGTTCACATCTACTTGTTCTTGAGCAATCAAAGAATTTAAAGGAACATCACGAGGATCAACAGAAGATTGCTTGGAAAGTAGAGACATGATCAAGTCAACTTTTTCATTTAGGGAGGAAATATCCTCGACAGAGTTTACCTTCCTACCTGTTGGAGCGTGTTCGGTGTGCCATTGGGAATAATTGGTCATCATCTCATCGAGAAGCTTCGTGGCAGCACCAAGTGTAGTTGACATAAAGGTTCCTCCCGCGGCCGAATCTAACAGGTTCCGCGAGGTAAAGTTAAAGCCTGCATAAAAAGTTTGGATAACCATCCAAGTAGTCAAACCATGAGTAGGGCAGTTCTTGACAAGAGATTTCATGCATTCCCAAGCTTGGGCAACGTGTTCATTATCCAATTGTTTGAAATTCATTATGTTACTCCTTAGTTGGATAATTTTAGCAGGTGGATAGTACTTCCCAATAAAGGCATCCTTGCACTTGTCCCAAGAATCTATGCTATTTCTAGGCAAAGATTGAAACCAAATTTTAGCTCCTCCTCTCAAGGAGAAAGGAAAAAGCTTAAGCTTAACAATATTACCATCTATTTCTTGGTACTTTTGCATATCATTGAGTTCAACAAAAAATTTTAAGTGTAAAGCAGCATCATCTCCAGCACCGGAGAATTGATCTTTCATAACTAGGTTCAGTAAAGCAGGTTTAATTTCATAAGAAGGTACTGAAGTGGCAGGTGTAGTAATAGGCGTGCAGATGAAGTCATCGTTGTTATGACTAGTGAAGTCACACAACTTGGTGTTCTCGGTGGAACCCATAGCAGCAAGCAAGTAAGATAACTATTTTTGTGATTTTTTGATAAAGGGAACTAAAGCAAAAACTGAAAGGTAAACTAACAAGACTAAAAAGCAAAGGTAAAAGATAGCATGCAACTCCCCTATCTTGAAGAGTGGAGTCCCCGGCAACGGCGCCAGAAAACTTTGCTTGATGGCTTCTCGCCCCTCGTTGGTTACCCCAAGTGGAAGGTTTGAGATGCAGTGTAGCGGTAGTTTTCCCTTGGCAAAGATACCAAGTATCGAATCCCCTGAGACTCCGAGGGTCAACAAGAAGGTGTCAACTGCTAGCGGTGCAACTTACTGATTGACAGGACCTGCACACAGATACAAATAACTTTGCTCCCAACGAGTACAGAGAGGTTGTCAATCCCTCCGGCCTTGTTGTTTACAAAGGATCAAACGCAAGAGATAATAGTGATAGGTATGAATGCAACTAGTAAGTAAGAACAGGAAGTAAATAGCGGGTGTGATCAGTGATGGTAATATGGACCGGGGTCCCATGATGTTCACTAGTGATGTCTCTCTCCCAAAAGACGATAAAACAGCTAAGCGAGGTAAACGAATTACAGCTGGGCAATTGACATGATTATGTGCGCAAACCAATGCTAACTGTGCTGCAAAGAAAGGTAGAGGCTCAAAAGCATGGGCGGTACACCAAGGCAAGTAGACCGAAATCCATCTGCATCTACTACTAATCATCCACCTTGAGATATCTATCCAGAACATCTCGCTGGTATTAAGTTGCGAGTCCCACCCATAGTGTAAACTCAAAGCAACAGACAACTGCATTAAAAGAACTTTGCGTAAAGTAAACAATCCTTGCACCCGCAAGTACAAGCACCGTTGTTTTCCCCCTTGTGGCAACAACACATCCCCTAGACTCATGTTTCTGTCACTCAAGCTAGTAATCGAGGGGCATGAACCCACAATCAAGCATAACGTTCCCTCTTGGAGTTACTACCTACTACTTGGCCAAAGCAATAAACAGCAACGGAGAACATGCAAGAATTACTCAAGAAGATAAATATAAAAGAGGTGAATCAAATATATTACTCACACACAATCTGAACATAATCTCATAATCCATCGGATCCCAGCAAACTCATCATAGCAACAACATAAGGATTACATATGTGCCTCGATCATGTAGGGCAGCTCACGAGGTCTAATCGGTGAAGGACAAAGAGGGGAGGAGAACATCACATAGCTACTGGTCGTGGACCCATGATCCAAGGGAGACTACTCACAACTCATCCGGGAGGCATCCATGGTGGTGGAGAAGCTCCCGGTGGTGATCCTCCCCTCCGGCAGGGTGCCGGGAAGAGTTCTCCTGGTGCTCCCGATCTTGGAAGCGCGGCGGCGGCGGAACAGAGATGAGATCGCGAAAAAGGGTTCCGTCCTCGAGGGTTTCGGGACGCGGTGTAAATATATGCCAAAGGGGGGCGTCAGAAGAGGCCTGGGGGCCTAGGCGCCCTGGCGGCGCGGCCAGGAGGTGGGCCGCCCCCTCTGGCCGCCTGGAGCCCTGGTGGCCCCCCTCTGGCCCTACTTTGGCCGCATGGAAGCTTCCGGAACGCTGATTTTTTATATATTTTTCCCGGGATTTTTCTGGCAATTTACGTAATGGGAAAACCTGAAATACAAAAACAACAGAAAACAGAAACTGGCACTGAGGTGCACTGAGTTAATAGGTTAGTCCAAATATGATCAAAAGTGTATGGAAGTGCATAAATATCATAGCAATATCACACAAAAGAGGCATGGAGCAAGCAGAAATTATAGATACGTTTTGGACGTATCAGCAGGGTAAAGGTAGACCCACAGTACGAAATGACAACAGTGGATCTGAAAAATCTTGGGTACACTAACGAACCGTTCGTCCTAGCCAATGATGTGGCACAGGTTATCTATGTCAAGGACATGTCTACCAGACCGAGAAAAAGAAAAGATAAGGAAGCGAATACATCATACGACGAGCCAAAGCGCCACATAGTTCTTTCAGGAAAAAGGGACATCCTGGGAGTGGAGGGCAACACAGACATATCTGAAGATTATGAAAAGTTTAATGAAATTCCTCCCTTCAAAGTCAAGGCTGACCCAAGCATCCTGATAAACGATGAAGATTATCCATGGTTACGGCGCAATAAGCAAATGACACAAGCGAAGAAAAAGTGAAGACTTTTTTCCGCAACTATTATGATGATACCATGCCAAGTTTGTAACAGACGAGTATGATACCATTGTCCATTTTGTACATGCACATGCTATGCCAACTTTTTCAGAGTTCATTTGAAAACTATGAATTTACGTCGAATTTTCTCTATAGGTGTATCTATGTTCATTTTTTAGTAAAGTTAACCACAAACTTGTGATTCACACAAATTTCAAAGAATTCAAATTTTAACTATTCAAATTTGAAAACTAATGGCACTAACACAAAGTTTATAATTAAAAAATAAAGCAAAACAAATGACCATTAGTTCCGGTTTGTGCCACAAACCGGGACTAAAGGGTTGGTCCTGTTGCGCTCAGAGTTTAGTCCCACCTCGCCAACCGAAGGGCGCCCACCCCGGTTTATAAGCATGTCCCTCTCTGCCTTGTTGAGCTCCTCTCAAAGTGAAAATAGATGCCCCTATACAGGGAATTTGACCTAAATTCATAATGAATTTCTCTGAAATTCATAGAAGTTGATTATGAATTTAGGTTAAATTCTCTCTATAGGCGCATCTATGTTCTTTTTTAGTAAAGTTAATCACAAACTTGTGATTCACACAAATTTTATAAAAAATCAAATTTTAACTAATCAAATTTGAAAACTAATGGCACTAACAGAAAGTTTATATTTTTTCTAAAACTAATGGCACAAATAGAAAGTTTATAATTTTGCTGACCTAAAAGAAAAATAAAATAAAAAATAAAGCAAAAAACAAAAGAAAATAAATAATGCAGAAAACAAAACAAAAAACTGGAAAAAAATAAAAATAGCAACAATAATTATTTTGTTGTTAGTAGAAACAAAATAAAATAAATAAAGCAACAAAGAAAACAAAAAAACAAAAAAAGTGTTTTCATATTTGAACACTAATGGCACTAACAGAAAGTTTATAATTTTTCTAAAACTAAAAGCAAACAGAATTAAAAAATAAAGCAAAAAACAAAAGAAAATAAATAATGCAGAAAATAAAACAAAAAAACTGGAAAAAATAGCAAGAATAAGTATTTTGGTTTAAGTAGAAACAAAATAAAATAAATAAAGCAACAAAGAAAACAAAAAAATTGGGCGCTGTCCAGTGACCCTGCAAGGCCTACGGCCCAGCATGCAGGACTATAAGGCCGAGCAGACTCACATGGCAGCGCGCAAATTTAGGCCCAGAAGCCTGCAATAGAGAGAAGTTCAATACAGCGCCCGAAGTGGGGCTTATAAACAACTCCGAGCCCGTGTCAACTAGCGAGGTGGGACTAAAGATTTTGGCCGTGGGGCAGCACAAGGCCTTTGGTCCCGGTTGGTGGCACCAACCGGGACCAAAGGTCTCTTCTTCCCGCCCTTTGGGCTGCTGAAAAGAGACCTTTGGTCCCCAAAGGGGGCATTCGTCTCGGTTTGTGCCACGAACCG